>CM052813.1:32541642-32596366 GCA_028533885.1 Nasua narica | reverse complement strand
CAACATCTGTCGTTCCCTGACTTGCTAATTTTAGCCATTCTGACTGGTGTGAGGTGGTATCTCACTGTGGTTTTGATTTGTATTTCTCTGATGCCGAGTGATGTTGAGCATTTTTTCATGTGTCTGTTGGCCATTTGGATATCCTCTTTACTGAAATGTCTGTTCATATCTTCTGCCCATTTCTTGATTGGATTATTTGCAGAACATTGTTCTTGAACACTACCATACTTCCGAGCATTCTTCTACACACAAGAGATTCACCAAGAAACAAGAGGCAAAATCCCCATCCTTGCAGAGGAAAACAATAAGAGAAAATGAATCTAATATTATGTAAGCAATTTTTATAGTATGTTAGAAGTGTTATAGGGCCAGGGGGAGAAAAAGCTGAGTAGGGAAAGGTGAATGGACGTTCTGAGAGGGAGAGATAGAAAGGGGAAGGTGCTTGCTAAGCAGGTTGTGGCCCCGAGAGCCAGTTCTGCTCATCACCATATTAAATTGACTCTAACTTTTCCATACATACAAGTAGTATTGTCTTAGCTATATGTTAAATTCCAGTGGCTTACACTTCTTATAGTCTCCATATTGCCACAGTGTGACATCACAGTAGGAATTAAAAAAATACTTGATGATTTACCATATGCTTGTTCTATTTCCTGGATATCATTCATGTAAAACTATTTTTTAGATTGAAATTGCACTTTGGAAGTGACACACTAGTGAGCTGTAAATGTTCATTTAAAAATTTAGATTTTTTTCTTAATTGGCTAAGATGTTTGAGTAGTAAGGTACCAAAAATCTAAAAAAAAAAAGTCATATCTTTTCCATTAAGCCACAGTCACCCAACAGATAGAGTTCCCAGCCCTTGACTTTGATATTATCTTGAGTGCCAAAAGTTCTTCATCACTAGGAATGGGGCATTTAGCCAGAAGTCAGAGGAAATGGACAGCATAGTGGATAACTTATCCAGCATAGTGGATAACTTATCCAGCATAGTGGATAAAGTCCAGAAGAGCATATGGGGCCCCAAGAATGATGGCAATCTATTTCTTGGAAGTCGATGGCTAAGTCACCAATCCATGAAAGATGTCCTGGGGGGTTGAGTCAGAGGTAAAAAGGAGCACATGTTCTCGGGCATTGTGGTATTGTTAGGTTTGGGAGAATACTGTTAGTTTACATGGCTAATTAGAGGCAGGACTGAAAACTCGGTCTCTAGAAATCCATTCCCTTATTCCTTCAACATTACTATTATTTGCATAATGGAGTCATTGCAGATTTCATTTCTTTTAGAATTTAGCAAAACCTAAAAATGATTTTAGGCCACAACTGGAGTTATATGGCAGTGAGCAGGAGAAACTCTAAGGCATCCTTGCTCAGTTTCAGATGAACACAATCTGATTACATCAGCAAAGATGGAAATCCAAAAAACCCAAAGCACTCTGTATTTCACAACTTTTTAGCTTTATAATAATAACAGTAATAATCAAAACTGACATTTATTGACTATTTATTACGTGTCAGGCTCTCTCCTGCCTGCTCTATGTGTGTTAATTCACCGAATCCTCCAAACATTCCTGCAAGGCAAAACTATGATTGTTTCCAATTTACAAATGAGAAAATCTGGGACAAAGAAAAGATAAGGAACTAGTTCCACAAACACACAGAAAGTGACAGAGCCACAAGGTAAATCCATTCTGGATTCTTAGATTTGGAAAATACCTTAGAATGTTGATATCAAAAGCACTGTAATGGGTCAGCCAGTATTGGCTTCCCTGGGAGGTTTGCTAGATGTGGTAGAAACTCAAGTCTCACCCTACATATCCAGAACCAGAATCTGCATTTTAACATGATCCTCACGTGATCCATATGCCTATTAAAGTTTCAGAAGCACTGTCCTGCAATGTCCTAGATGATTTTTCAAATAGCCTCTTGCTTCCAAGATGACAACTCAATAAACCAAAGTCATTCCTATTTCTTTGTAGAATGGCTTTCATTAATTTTTTTTTAAGAAAATTTCTCCATATTTCAGTTTTCCTATTTTACCTTTTGGTCTTCAGGTTTTATTTTCAAACCATGCATAAGGTTAATCCCTTTTCTTTTGCTATCTTTTTAAGCATTTGAGCCTAGTTATCAGTTTAGATCTGACTTTACCATTCACATCCCAGTGCTGTGTCCTCAACCCTCACCTACACTAGAAACAAAGCTCATCATTATCAGACGAAGCATCCATATTTTAAAATTGTTTACCTAAGCTCTGCTTTCTCTCCTAGAGGTATTGCAATATATTCATTCCTTCTTGGTGTGAATTGAATTCTTGGTGTGGCCAATCGCACCTCTTGTGCTGGGAACATTTCTTCCATTCCCGAACCTACTTACTGGGGCTTTGTCTTTGCTTTTTATATTTGAGAAGTAATTTTATGCTATTTTATGTTACACTTAATTCTAAAATGTTTGCAGCTCCATACACGTTGCACACATTCTCCTGCTGCTCATGGTAAAGAAGTAAAAAGTTGTGCTCTATTTATGTTGTATTTTCTTCTTGACCTCTCCAGTAGCGAACTAACTCAAAAACTTTTCATTGTTCACGTATTATGAAGCTTACCAATAAAAAAAAAATGAATAGTAAAAAAAAAAATCCCAGATCTTCCTCAAAAGCCAGATATTTGCCTTTGGGAATAGTTCAATTTTCTGCTGAGTTTTTAAGAATTTTGCAGGCATAGCTTAAGACTTTATGTACTCAGTATTATTTTGACCACTTTAATCAAGAATTCAGAATCTAATATTGAAAATCATCTTTTCTGTAGTCTTCCTTCCTAGTGGTCTAGATGAAAATGCACTGGTACATATTTAGAAATACCCTTTCAAGAATCCAAGATTTAATGGTTAGTGGTTGTCAAATTTTGTGATACAGAAGTATCAGTAGAAAAACTATTAAAAATGAAAATTCCTACACTCAGAGGTTCTAAATCACAGGGTCTTAGGTATGAGATAGGACTTTTCATTTTTACCTAGAATCCTCTAAGTGGTTCGAATATTAAAGTTGGAAAATCTAGATCTTTCACAGAATTACACAGTCTCTTTACCAATTTATCGGCATCTACATCATGCAGAATGGTTAATTTTATCTGGCAGGGAGTGATCATCATTAAGCAATATTTACTCAGTGCTTTCTGTGTATGAGTCCCCATACTAGATACCTAACCAAGTGTGAAAGCTTTCAAAAATGAGGAATGTCATATTTATTGTTATTGTCACTCAGCTTTCCCAAGAAACAGCTACAAGAAAAATGACATCAGCAGTAGGGAAAGGCCACGGAGTTCTTAGTGTTCCAGGAACTGCTGAGGATATACGTCTCCTTGACACTTTACATGCATGTACAGTGTCATTGTCAGTAGCTGTGTTCTTTAATACAAATAAGGAGATATAGTGGTAAAATGGGAGGCTAGAAATCTTATGTACTATCTCCATGCTCATAATTTTCCATTTCCTTTCTAAGACATTTCCCCTGATAAGAAACTTTATGAAAGAGCTTTACTGTATATATGAATAGTCCAAGTATATAAACTGGACTCAAATTTATTACATATCTTTCCAGACTTAAACGGGTTGAGAAATGGGTCAACCAGTCATACATACTATTATATATTTTACTATTACCTGTTTGTAGAGATTGTACTTAAGTCACTTCTGCTTTACCTCAATTCAGTAACACTCTTGATTAAACTAAAATGAAAAACCTCTCACTGGTAAATTAGTTCCAAGAATTGGTGTACTCTGGGGCTCTGAATTTATTCAGGTGTTATCCATTTATTTAATGTTGAGTGAGCACAACAAAATGCACATGTGAAAGTTATGGTTTAATTGAAAAGCATATAGCATAACTTAACTAGACCCTGCTGCATCGTGCTAAAAGTAGCGGCATGTGGGACTAAGTTTAAAAAAATCTAATTATAAAAAGAAAAATGGTAAAGTTCAGCCAATGCCTCCAAGCCAATATTTAGTCTTTTCAATAGGTTATGACTATATATTTGGTAATTTACAAAACCTGGCACCGTATGGCATTGATACACATAAGTGAAACACAAAACACACACATACACACATCAAGAGAAACTCCTTACAAATCAGCAGTCATTTGATTTACAAATTCTTCTGCGTACATATATAATCTAGTTCATGTGTCTTTTGGCTCTCGTTCAGGATTTTTTACCCTCAGCCTAGGATAGATAAATAGGATTTTCACCTGGTAGAAATCACCCGCTATTCATCATTGGAAGTCTAGGTCAAAATGTAAACTCTCTGATATTGAGAGATGGCCTCAGTGTTACCAAGTTGGTAAACATAGTGGGTAAAAAACGCTCATCCTAGGGAGCTGTAGTGACATATGCTGGTGGATTTCCATGATTGAATGGACGCTCTCTCCTGCCTGTTTCCTGTAGACCTGTAAGTTAGTGTTAGCTTAGCTAAATGTGCCAATTAGAATTAGGGGTCAACTTTAATCAGCCTTCCCAAATGGCTACTTCTCTTTGCTCAGCTACACTAGGTAGGGGATTGGACTAGACTATTAGAACACAAAACTGGGAAGTCTTATCTTGAGCTTGCTTTCTTATTTCCTGGCAGGTTTACTGATCTTTATTTGGTTCAGAAAGGAGCTTCAAGAGGTTCAAAGCAGATTAACTCCTTCGAAACTCAGGGCTCCTCAAAACAGAGCATGGGCCTTTGTGGCCCCTAGAAGCTGAGGGGACACTTGATATGTGACTGAAGTGACTGCTGATTTGTAAGGAAGTTCTCCTGAGATGTGGTGGGGGGGAGGGAGTGTATGTTTAATTTGTCTGTATCAATGCTATACAGCGCCTGTTTAACTTTGGTAG
Organism: Nasua narica; assembly: GCA_028533885.1. NCBI lineage: Eukaryota > Metazoa > Chordata > Mammalia > Carnivora > Procyonidae > Nasua > Nasua narica. Next base: position 32,591,498 of record CM052813.1, on the reverse strand, counting down.
TTTTTGGTCATTCCCTTTGTTCCTTTCCTTTCATAACAAACTCCTTCATCTAGCAAATATGCTAAAGATAAATATCAGTAAGAAAATTTGTAAATTTTGATTGTGAAAATCCAGTCTTGTGACTGGCAATTCTAGCCTTGGTTTTTCAAAAGTATTTACTAACACTTCACTACTTGAATAAAAAAATCTCTAAATTTAGCAAATTTTAGTTTGGTTGATATCCTTTCCATTTAGTTGTCAAATATCTTTTGCTTCATACTAGGACCAAATTCAGCCCTGAGTTGGCTACTGGAGTTTTAGATTTAAATATAAAATATACAGATCATCATGCAACACACTAGACAATCAATCTTGCTACCATAGTTGAGGAAGATCATTCTTAAACTTGGCATAACTATATTCAAATATGAGAGTTGAATCTAGACATACAGAAGTTGGGGAGTAGGATGTAAACCACACATTTTACTTCAGTCATTTCCAATATACCTGGCTTGGGGGAAAAGAGATTAACCAGTCAACTGTAAAAATCTCTTTTGTCTATGTATATTTCCTTATAGTATGTCAGATGAATCATGACTCTTTGTAAACTAGCCCTTAGGGAAAGCTCCAGTTTAATATACTGAAGATGGTTTTAATAACAAGTGAAGTCATTTCTCATTTCTTAGAAATAAGGCATCAGGAAAAATCTCTAACAGGTCATGTTGATATAGCCAAAACAATTATTCAAAACAATGCCTTATATAAATGGGTTAAGAATTTCACCCAGATTCTCTTGCTATAACTATTCCTTTGGTGAGTCTTTGCAGAGTTTTTAGGAGCATATTTAACTAATCATTATAATTAGATGAGAAAAAGAAATTAGAGACAAGAGAAATGGGAAGAAGAAGGTATCAAATTATCACTATTTGCAAGAAATATGATTATACACTTGAAAAGTCCAAGAGAACCAACTGGAAAACTATTCAGCATCAGAAGTTTATCAATTCTCCTTAAGTTAATGGATAAATTTAGCACAATAAATACCAACGTTTTCAATTAAACCATCTAATTTTTATTTTTATTTTATTTTCTTAAAAGATTTTATTTATTTATTTGACAGAGAGAGAGAGAGAGATCACAAGCAGGCAGAGAGGCAGGCAGAGAGAAGGGGGGAAAGCAGGCTCCCCGCTGAGCAGAGAGCCCAATGCGGGGCTCGATCCCAGGACCCTGAGATCATGAGGCTTTAATCCACTGAGCCACCCCAGCACCCCTAAACAATCTAATTTTTAAAAGATTATACATTAAAAATGTTTAAAATGCCAGAAAACCTCTGAAAGAGAATAATGAAAAAAAAAACAGACCTATCAATTTTTAAGCAGATAGTTGAAGTAACTAAATCATGGGAGCATATACATAGACAGACTGATGTAATGGAATAGAAAGTTCAAGAATACTGAGAGAATTCAACATATGAACAAGGCACCATGTCCAATCAATAGGGAAATGACACTGTCTTTGTAAATAATGCTGAGACAACTGGATAACCATTGTTTCCCATAATATGCACCATGGTGAATTACAAATGGATCAAATATTTAACTGCAAAAAGTTATATAAGTGATAAAATGACAACAGGTAAAGGCTTTCAAATGTATGACTCAAAATCCAAAAGAAATGAAAGACAATTTGATGTAGTGGGCTGAGTAAATATAAAAAAAAATTCACAGTCCCAGGAGCCACCAACAGAGATTCTAAGGGAAGGAATATAGTGAAAATCTGTCTTCAGCCCCATCTACTACTCATTTACTTCCACACATTCCCCTCCCCCACCCCTCAGGAAACCATTGTATTACTTTCCTTTGTGCCCTACCACAGTCTTCCTTGATTGAAAATGCAAGAAAATACAAATAAGGATATATATATAGACACACACACGAGCCCACACACACACTCTATTTTATTTTATTTATTTATTTTTATTTATTTTCTCACCATAGCACATACCGTCTCCAATGTCCATCACCCAGCCACCCCACTTTTCCCAGCCCCCTCCCCTCCATCAACCCTCAGTTTGTTTCCTGAGATTAAGAGTCTCTTATGGTTTGTCTCCCTCTCTAGTTGCATCTTGTTTCATTTTTCCCTCCCTTCCCCTATAATCTTCTGTCTTGTTTCTTAAATTCCTCATATCAATGAGCTCATATAATAATTGTCTTTCTCTGATTGACTTATTTTTCTTAGCATAATACCCTCTAGTTCCATCCATGTCGTTGCAAACGGCAAGATTTTGGTGTTTTTTGATAGCTGCATAGTATTCCATTGTATACATATCCCACATCTTTATCCATTCATCTGTTGATGGACATCTAGCCTCTTTCCATAGTTTGACTATTGTGGACATTGCTGCTATAAACATTTGGGTGTGCATGCCCCTTCAGATCACTACATTTGTATCTTTAGGGTAAACACCCAGTAGTGCGATTGCTGGGTCACAGGGTAGCTCTATTTTCAACTTTTTGAGAAAACTCCATGCTGTTTTTCAGAGTGGCTACACCACCTTGCATTCCCACCAACAATGTAGGAGGGTTCCCCTTTCTCCACATCCTCGCCAACATCTGTCATTTCCTGACTGATTAATTTTAGCCATTCTGACTGATGTGAGGTGGTATCTCACTGTGGTTTTGATCTCTATTTCCCCGAAGCTGAGTGATGTTAAGCACACACTCTATTTTATATAAAAATATTTTTTATATTCATTATTTTGTACCTTGCAATTTTCATTTCAGAGTATACCTTAGTAATCTGTCTGAATCAGTATACAGCATTTCCTCACTCTTTTTGTAAATATCTGATATTCTATTACAGAGATGTGCCATTATTAATTTAATAAGAACCTCCTTGTTGGAATTTCAGGTTGTTTTCAATAATTTTTCTCATAAATATATTAGACATCCAACTGACTATTTAAAACAGTATCTTGACACAGCTCTTAAAAATATAACAATCTCATTCAGAAAACGGGCTTTACAAGAGGTGTTATAAAAATCCTGAAGGCATATCGTAATTAAGCCAGTAAAGACATTGTTGATAAGATATAATAGTTTCCCCCTAAAAGAATCTTACAAGCAAATTTACTATGATGTGACAGGCAGTGTTAAGAGACTATCTCATATAAAGTGAATATGAAATTATAATCATTATAATGATCAAATTACTGTAATTAGTACATAGAGCAGAGAATTTATCTGTGCCAATTCCACATACTAAAATAGTTTAGGCAATAGTTATCTTATCAGTCACAATCCTTCCCAGAGAAGAAATAATGACAACTCTATAACATTCTATTTTCAACTTCGGGGCACAGAACTTGTTAAATGTTATTTTTATTTTAAAATGATGGTAGCAGAGATAGAATTGTGACATAATGTATTGTAATGGATTCATTTACTCATTTTGGCAAATCCACCTATTAATTATCTCAACCTCATTCTACCAATAGGGTTAACCTGATTACTCACCAGAAATAAGAATCAATATTTCATGTGTATATTTCCCAAATTTTTGTCCAAATATTCTCTAAGATATAAAAGGATTGCATGGTAAGCTAAAAAAAATAGATGAAATTTTAATCACCTCTGACTCAGAAACCTAGCAGTTACAAGAAATGTTATGCTTCTAAAGGATTCTTGATGGAAGATCATGGTGGTAATAATTAATTGTAATTTGTTCTGTCTCTGACTTTTGATTTTGAGACTATAGAGAGATACCAGCCCTGAAAGGCATCTGGGAAGTAGGAGAGCTGTCTGGCTGGTGTCTTGTTTTAACTTTTCACAGCTTCTAAGAAAACCATTGTCCTATATTTTCACACAGCATCTCACACAGGTGTATACTGTTTTTTTTTTTAAAGAATTTATTTATTTATTTGATACAGAGAAAGAGATCACAAGTAGATGCAGAGGCAGGTAGAGACAGAGGAGGAAACAGGCTCCCTGCTGAGCAGAGAGCCCTGTGTGGGGCTCGATCCCAGGACTCTGAGATCATGACCTGAGCGGAAGGCAGCAGCTTAACCAACTGAGCCACACAGGCGCCCCAGGTGTATACTGTTTTTAACAGTGATTACTCATCCTTTGGAAGTTTAATGCTCTGTCCCTGTGGATTTACCTGTAACCACTCCTCATCTTCCAAAGTATGAAACACCTTGGCTTATTTTGTGTGTTTAATTGATTCAACATTAATGCTGCTATGACAATTTCATAATTCCTTGACATTGATAAGTTAAATTATGAAAGGCTCCATAACATCTAGAGAATATGCTTCCAAAAACATACTTGGTAATAATCAGACTTGAACAATGGATCACAGTACATTTATGGCCAGAGGAGAATGGTTCTTTGGCTCTCCAGAAAAAGTACTGCAGTAAGTATTCAGCTGTCACACTCATGTGTGGAATTGCTAGGAGTTACACAGAGGACAACACTTCCTGACTCGGGGTGATGCCCACAGGTATCTTATATGAACCTTGAAAGATCTAAATGTGTTTCATTTTGACTGTCTTCTCACTTTAAAACCAGTCAAATTTGGGGAAGGCAAACTTATTCATTCTTTTAACCATTTTTGTGAGTGCTAAAATTGTGGCATATGTCAAGTTTTATCAGAATAAGAAAGATATCATTGATTCATTTGGTCTATTACACGAACAGAATATGGAAAAAATGAGACTGCTTACTTTTATGGGAATGGCAGTGGAAAATAAAGAGATTTCTTTTGACATAATGCATCAAGAACTTTGGATTGGAGCCGATGATGTTGTAGTGTTTCTTATTGATGTGGTAAGAACTAAAATGGTCTTGTCAGTCACAGTAAACATCGGACATTTGGAAAACAGCAATGGTAACAACTGAACGATACACTTAATGCCTGGAAACAAAATTTGAAGAAAGTGAAAAACAGCCTTTTGAGTATTTCTGAAATTTTACACTATGTATAAAATTTATGCATAAATTATAAAATAATTCTTCTATTTTATACATAAAATAGTGTACATACATATAATAGTATAAAATAGTTCTTCAAGAAAATCTAAGTCATAGCAAAACATTATAAACTGAACAAAAAAAGAAAGAAAGCTGAACAGGAAGATTCAGGTGGTCAGAACTCAGTGGGAAGAAACTGAGCCTTGCTTTGGTCAAAATGAAAAAGGATGTTCTTTATTTTAAATAATATGGATACATGCATAATGGAAATGCCATCTTGAAACTGGTGAGTTGTTGAATATTTAGTGTTAAAATGATTTCAAAATGGCAACTAACATATTACATGGAATTGCACAGATAGCAGTGATCAAATCCTGTATAATTTCTCTAGAACAAGAAGAAATTAACTGAACAAAAAATAAACAAACAAAACCAATCACAAGAGATCAAGGTGGAAAGAACAAAGTCTCTGAGGGCGGGTTCAGCTCCGCTAAAATCCTGGCTATGGGATTTTGGGCCAGCTACTTTCCACCTCCTATGGTTCCTCATTTGTAAAATGAGGATACTGGAAACTCCTTCAGGGAAGTTGGTATAAGGATTAAGTGAAGTCATTACCAAGCACGAGACTGGCATATAGTAGGCACTTAACATTTTTTGTTTCATCTGTTCTTTCCCTTGTTTTTATTTTCCATAAACACAGAAAATCAGCAGCAGCATCATTTGTTCCTGGTCTATATTGCTTATATTGATACATGATAGGAAGTGCCCTGATTAAATTTCTCCCTCTAACCTTATTGAAAGCCAAATCACTTCTAAATCATTCCTCATAATTTTATATGTATTTCTTATTATCATGATACAAAAGATGTCTGGAAAAGCAAATTCTACGATAATTATCAGCTGGGCACAGTATTGTATTTCCTCCCCATCATTAATATTTTCAATATTCTAAGACAGAAATCTTTTTGCCTTCACTTAATCATATTTTTCCTCCTGTCATCGATATAGATGTTGCTCAATCGATCCTCAAACCACATAATCTTTCTCTATTTCTTCCGCAACAACATTCAAATGGGAATGATACAGGTCACCTCATTCATTCATACAGAGGGAATAAGAGTAGTTGTGGAAGATTTCAGGTACTTACTTGATAGGTATCTAGTTTAAGAAGTATATGCCTCAATTCAACATAGTTTCAATAAGGAATTAAAGTAAAAACCTAGCAATAGGAATAGTAGTTTTCGTATTTTTGTGAATTCAGATGTGTAAGACTATTTTCAACTATATGACAATCATATATTTTCTTTTTTTTTTAAGATTTTTATTTATTTATTAGAGAGCGAGAGACTGAGAATGAGAGGGGAGAAGGTCAGAGGGAGAAGCAGACTTCCCGCAGAGCCGGGAGTCCGATATGGGACTTGATCCCGGGACTCCGGGTTCATGACCTGAGCCGAAAGCAGTTGCTCAACCAACCGAGCCACCCAGGCACCCAAAATCATATATTTTCAACTATATTAGCTACTGTGGAAAAGCACTGGAAACAGACAAAAAAAAAATCAGCTTGATTCAAAACTAGAAAAGTATACTGGGGTCAAGGAGCCCATGAAGATTCTTTAGCAAGGAAAACAAATTACCAGGACCTGGCTTTCAGGAGATGATTTGGAAAAGGGCTTAAATTCCTTAGGTCAGGCCAAACCTGATGCATCACAAACTGTAGCCAAAATGTCAGAGATTAGAATCTATCTAAAATTACTTTTTTAAAGATTTTATTTATTTGTTTATTTTAGAAAGAGAGCGAGAGCACGTGATCTGGGAGAGGGGCAGAGGCAGAGGGGAGAGAATCTCGAGCAGACTCTGCACTGAGTGCAGTGCCTGTTACAGAGCTCCATCTCATGACCCTGAGATCATGACCTGAGCCCAAACCAAGAGTAGGATGCTTAACAGACTGAGCCACCCAGGCACCCCTAAAATTAATTTTTTAATGTTGAAATTGTAGTTTGATCAAAAAATGGATTGATATGTCTTAAAAAGGAAAAATTCTCATATATGTGATGGAAGGAAGTGTGGAAAAGAGTCCATTCTTCTCTGGGTTCCTTCCCTTATAGTTTAGCTTCCTCTCCTCTCTTCTCTTTGTCCCTCCCCTGAACTCCTCTCTTTCTCATAAAACTGTTTATTTAAAATGTCATTCAAAAAATATAAAGAAGATGTGGTACATCTATACAATGGAATATTATGCCTCCATCAGAAAGGATGAATATCCAACTTTTGTATCAACATGGACAGGACTAGAAGAGATTATGCAGAGCGAAATAAGTCAAGCAGAGAGAGGCAATTATCTTATGGTCTCACTTATGTGTGGAGTATAAAGAAAATCATGGAGGGCATCGTGAGAAGGAGGGGAGGGGTGAATGGGGGGAAATCAGAGGGGGTGATGAACCAGGAGAGACTGTGGACTCTGAGCAACAAACTGAGGATTTTGCAGGGGAGGGGGTGGGGGAGGTGGGTGAGCCTGGTGGTGGGTATCGAGAGGGACACGTACTGCATGGAGCACTGGGTGTGGTGCATGAACAATCAATCTTGTAACACTGAAAGATTAAAATAAACAAATTTGCTGAGAAAAAAATAAAAAAAAATAAAATGTCATTCAAAAAATAAAATTAAATAAATAAATAAATAAATAAATAAAATGTCATTCAAGGGGCACCTGGGTAGCTCCGTTGGTTAAATGTATGCCTCAGTCTCAGGTCATGATCCTGGGGTCTTGGGATGGAGCCTGGCATGGGGCTCCCAGCTGAGCAGGGAGCCTGCTTTTCCATTTCTCTCTTCCCCTACCCTACCAAACCCTAATCATGCTCTCTCTCTCTCACTCTCTCTCTCAAGTAAATAAATAAAATCTTTAAAATTAATAAATAATGTCATTTGATTGCTGTTGCAGAGATTTTGAAAACTTGGAGAAATCAAATGCCACAGGCTGGTATTTCATGGTTGCCTCTGATTGCTGATCCAACTCCTAGTTCACCAAATTTAGCAGCAATCAGAGGCCTTGCAGCCTCACTGGGGGAGATAGTACTTTTGCGGGGGTGCTGGAATGCAGACAACACCTGATGTCTGGGAAGGGAAAATAAACAGAGGTAAATGACCACGCTGATCTTGGCAGGACATGCAAAAACACAGCCTAAATGCCCAGCCAATCTGATAGGGTTGGAAGTCCTACACACTTACACAGTGACCAAAAAGGAAGTGGGAACCTAACATGTAGGAAGCAGGAAAGCAAAGGAAGGGCAGGAGACGTAGCAAAACACGGAATACCCAGCAGTGCTGAAACATCTCTGTATGTTTACATGCAGGGCTCAGCTTGAATAGTCACTAACCAAAAGACTCCAGTCAGAAAGCTAACCCTTTTATGTGGCACTTTGGTGGGAGTTCTATCCTACTGAAAGAAACCACAAACCATTCACAAGGTTGGTAGGCAAAATTTCATTTTCAACAATTACTGTTTTCAGGAACAAGGGTGAACATCAGACACAGGGAAGAACTCAGAAAGCTAATCAATTCAATCCACTTTACAGATGAGAATTTCAAAGCTCAGAGGAGGGAAATGATTTTCCTACTCCTGCTTTGCTGGCTGGAGTAGAACAAGGCAGGGAACCAAGGAATCCTGATTCCTGAATTAGGATATATTCCCCTTTACATGCCTTCTACTCATACTCTACACACAGTTACCTCTTGTCCCCTCTCAACCACTCTCCCCTGTATGTTGTCCTCCCCCTATCTCTTTGCTGTAATAGAAATTTAAGAGAGTTACCTGGGAACCTCCAATTATTAATTGTGAAAGTTGCTCACCATTCTGTGTATTCTACCATTCCTAACAAGTGAGGCCAACTCAAGTGGAATATACACAAATGGTGCTGAGTTAGCATTTTTGCAATCATCTCCCATCTTGTGTTCCCTAATGTGTGGTAAGGAAAAGGTAGACTGGAGTGGAATGTATCATTGCTTCACATTTTCATATGTATACGTGTTATTCTGGTTGCCCAGTTCACTCCTGCATTGGGATAAAAACAGTATCACAATCACAGCAACAAATAATCTCCCTATGACTCTTCCTCGACTCATAATTTTAGGACTCCAGTCTTTTAAACATCTTCCCTGCTCCTGGGTATTTCTAGAATTCTCCAAAGAGCACATGAATGCTGATGTACAGAGCTGACATATCCCACACTCCCTCACTGATCTCATGCTGGAGAAGTTGTCAGTCAGTCACTTGGAGGTCCATCTCAAAGCCTCCAACTTCTGCAGCTGATATGAACTGAAGCTTCTCGGGCTGCTGGATCCAACTGGCTGAGGCCACTTACAGTCCCCACACACTCCCCACTGTCGCCTAGCTCTATGACAGACGCCATGCTGCCTTTAGATCCTCTCAGAGTATTCTCCTATGATGTGTTGCCCTTGGATTAAACTTGTCTGCTTCTAATTTCTCTTCCTCGAGGATGATTTATTTACCAGAAAGGTTATCATGGGGCTTTATGAAACTAAGATTTCTGATAGATGTATCCCACAACTTTATTAAAATATCACATTTCATATCTATAAAATATGATGGACTCCAAAGCGCATAAAGATGTATGGGTCAAAAATGTAAAGGGTTCTTTACATTTGGGTTGAAATGCACATGAGGGTTGAAATGTAGCCCACACTCCACTGGAAAACTACACAACCAGGACTATGTCTGGTGAGACAGTATCTTTTTCTCATTTACAGTTGGGCTATGGCCCTGCTTGAATCCTTATATTAAGGCTTCAAACAGGAATCCCTGCTATATGGAGAACAGGGACCATAACTCATATCTCTTCTGTGTTGACCTTATCGTATGGCCCAGCAGTGGGCATAGAAACTGTTAAGTACTCACTGGATGAGATCTGTGAGGTGGCAGGTAGTTTACATCTAGGGAAAATCTCTGGCCTTGGCAGTCTTAAAAAAACAACATGAAGGCCAGAAAGGTTAAGGACTTTCTAAAGGGCCAAACGCTGGTTTTCTCTCAACTTCTAAAGTTAAACCCAGTTAAACCCCATGACATTTCTTTCCTGTTCATCTCTTGAATCACCAAAATGGTGTTGTGCTCAGGACCATATTCTGGTCTCAGACAACTTTACTACTCTAGTCATTGAATGTTCCTGGTCCAGTACCATACTACATCATACCCCTCCTTTCTTAGCATGTAATACTTTCACAAAATAAGGAATGTTTTACAGAATTTGATGTGTAATTTTAGTATCATTGCAATTGTTGCTATGAAGATTTTGAGATGTGAAGTGGTCTAATGACTCCTCCACACCCTTAACGAAGGCCAGATTTCAGAACACCAAGTGGCCTGTCTTCTATTTCCCTTCCTCCTATGGGGTTATGCTAGCTAACCAGCAAGTACTGCCAGAATTCTATCTTCAGTCGTTGTTTGATTCCAAACAGTATCTTACTGTGTGTAGTCAGCTAACCTTCACTTTCATCTTCTTGCTTTTTGCAAATCTATACTCCCCAAAAAGTTTCTCAGTGTATCGTTAAAGTTCACCGATTCAACACTTGCCCTTTACAAATGTCTTGGAACCCACATACAAAGATTAAACCCTGCTGCATAAAAAGTCAGACAATCCAGCCAAGGAGCTGAAGTGGTTCCCACCCTTCACACTCGCCACACCCCATCAGCCAACAATAAATCCCCTCCTGACATAAAAGTCCCTCTCCCCACTCACCCGAGAGTAAATCCCCTATTGGCAGGAAGCCAGAATGAACAGATGTGTCTGCCCCCACTTCCTGGGGTGGGGTCAGGCTGCATCAGCTTTGATCAACCAAAAGGAGGAATTTCCACTGTCACCGGCCCTCTGCCGAGAATGCCCCAGGGTCTACTCCAAGAAGTAAAGGGACCGGGGATTAAAAAACAAGTAGGAGCATCCCAACTGGGCAGAGTAGCACAAAAGACTTGTGCATCCAGAGAGGTGATGGCGTGGTCATTCCCATTTCTTGCACAGTAGTGCGAACGCAAGTAAATCCACCTTTCACAGATAGAAGCTCCTTCTTAGGAAAGGAAATGCCTTAGTAGTGTTGAATTTAGTCCTCCCTATTATTCAGCCATTCTTGCCAGTAAACTAAACACACAAGAAAAAGTATTAACCCTTATGTAACTCAAAGATGTGTTACAGTAACATTAATTAGTGTTTGCATTGGACCAGACCCGAAATAGCTCCATGCACCACTCTGCTGACTCCCATAAGGCACCACCACTGTTTCTACTTGTGAATTTCCACTGGAACCATGTATCACCATCTCCAGATGAGCCATTGAAGTTGGACATATCTGAGAGCCTTGTTTGGAACTGTGGTTGTATGATGAGAGCCTTAAAAAGTATTGCAACATCCCTCACGGAAATTGAAGGAAATTTCCATGGTGAAGTAAGAGAAAGTGTCTTGTTCAGTCAGCTGACTTTCGCTGTACACAGCCACTCAGGAAAACAATCCATCAGTGAATGTTGTTTGTGATCTAATCTTAATAAGAACCCATATGACACTTTGGCGAATTTGTTAGTCAGTGCAGGCTAAGCATCATCACAAATAATACTAAATCTCAACCACAAAGGTCCATTGCTCCCACACTTCCCAGTCCTGTGAAGGTTAAGAAGGGATAGAGTAGGAAGAGGAGGGACTCTGTTCCAAGTAGGAACCAGATTCTTTCCCTCAGGGGCTCTGCCACCAGGCTTTGGAGTCCTATACTGCAGCTCTGCATCTGGCCAGCAGGTGAGGGAAGACAGAGAAGAGGGAGCATGCGCCGAGACTTTTATGAGCTCAGCTTGGAGGTAGTCCGTGTGCCTCATTCTCCTCACCAGCTCCTTAGGAGCTACAAGGGAGCCTGGGAAATGTAGTCAAGTTCTACATTTGCCCAGCAAAGAACAAAAAATTGTAGGTTAATAGTTGCTACAGAGTTAAAGCATGTATGGTTCATGGGTCAAAGTTTTGGGTAAGAGTTTATGCAATGAAAGTGGGGATGCTTTCGTTCTCAAGAAAAAGGTATGCCTATTCCAGTTTAGAAAACACAATGTGTAGCCTTTTCTGGATAGCATGGTTTTCTAACAATAACCTTTCCAAAACTTTCAGATGGTGGAAGATGAAGATAGAAGAAAGACAAAGCAATTGTGGACACATGCACACATGTCCTGTGACTTTGTCTGAAGTGTGAATAGGAAAGGCTGTATTTTGCTTCACACATTTACGTCTCTCTGGCAGCTGAAGAGCTTTGCAGGCAAAGTCAACTTTTTCTAGAATCATATTATATTTCATATATATTTTTAAAGGAAGTCTTGGGGCACCTGGGTGGTTCAGTCAGTTAGGTGTCCAACTCTTGATCTCAGCTCAGGTCTTGATCTCAGGGTCATGAGTTCAAGCCCCACGATGGGTTCCATGCTGGGCATGGTGTCTGCTTTAAAAAAATGAAGTCTTGTTTAGTTGTTTATTATTATTATATTTGATTTAAAATACAAGATGTTTAGGGGATCATGGAGGATGGGGATAGGTGCAAAACGGGATTAAACATTTTTATTTTAATTTTGAAAAGTACAACTATCTTGAATGATTCTAAGTTTTCACAGTATGCAAGAAAATTCATATTAATGAACGCCTGTGTGCTCTGAATCAGTTTGAGATGTCACTCAAACAGGGAAGGTGCAGATTATGAGAAAAGGAATGAAGAAAAAGAGTTTAAAAAGTATTGTTCTCCCTTCCTCTTCCATTTTCCTTCCCCTTCCTTCCTTTCTCTAAGACACAGGTCAGGAGATCAGTCAAGAAAGAGACTGTGGGAGGGATGAGCAGAGAAGGCAGCTGAAGAAAGGGCCACTGGGCCTGGAGGACTGGTTACATAAGCAAATGAGCACATTTAGCAAAGAGTTCAATAGACTGACGATAATGGGCACCAAACTTCTCACTTCAGGAGAATATTTTACACACAGAGAAAGGAGAAAGAATGAAAAGAAGCCCTAGGTGTTGAACTGAAACTTCAGGTAGCAGTGTGAAGTCATGGTAGATGAGCATATGATCAAAGATCTACTCATTAAAACCATCAAGGACACGAAAAACAAGGAGACCCAGGAGGTATACCAGATTGAAGATATCAGAAAATGCATGATAATTAAATGTCAAAGTATTCTGGATAAGACCTTGGAACAGAAAGGAAAATGGAAATATTACAGATCAGCTGCTAAAATTTGAATGGGCCTATGGGCAGAGGGCAGTGTTGAATCAGTGTCAATTTCCTGATTTGGAGTGTCATAATGGTGATTTAGGAGCATGTTCTTGTTTGGGGAACGAACAAGAGTGTTTTGGGGTATGAAACACTCTAGAGTGTTTCAGGGTATACAGGGTAGCATCTTACAGTGTGCTTTCCCAAAGTTCGAGAAAAAAGCTAATGATAATGAGCAAGTAAGTGAGTGAGTGTGGAAATGTGATAGCAAGTTGACATTTGGGGAATATGGGTAAAGAGGTTATGGAAGTTTTCTGTACTACTCTGACAAATTTTTGTAAGTCTGAAATCTTTTCCAAAGAAATAAGTAACAGGGATGCCTGGGTGGCGCAGTTGGTTAAGCAACTGCCTTTGGCTCAGGTCATGATCCCAGCGTCTTGGGATCGAGTCCTGCATCGGGCCCCTTGCTCCGCAGGGAGCCTGCTCCTCTCTCTGCCTCTGCCTGCCTCTCTGCCTGCTTGTGTTCTCTCTCTGTTAAATGAATAAATAAAAAATCTTTAAAAAAAAAAAAGAAATAAGTAACAAAAAAAAGAACCTTTTCCATTTAAAATAATGTGTCTCTGGATTTCAAATTGGATACATTTCGATTTTTTTAGTAACTCCAATTAAAATTTAAATTGCTTTTAATTATTTCTGTGGCCAAACCACGTTTTCTTATGAAATTTCATCTCAAGAGTGGACTTGGGGGACTCCTGGGGGGCTCAGTGGGTTACGCGTCTGCCTTCAACTCAGGTCATGATCTCAGGGTCCTGGGATCAAGCCCCGTATCAGGCTCTCTGCTCAGCAGGGAGCCTGCTTCCCCCTCTCTCTCAGCCTGCCTCTCTGCCTACTTGTGATCTCTCTGTCAAATAAATAAATAAAATCTTTAAAAAAAAAAAAAAGTGGACTTGGGGAATCCAAAGATTCATTCAGTTTAAGTATCTAACTTTTATTAGGTACAAATTAAGTTCTTATTTAGTGAAAATATCTAAATTTTATTAAACACATAAAAATTCATCACCCGTATTATTTCATTATATAACATAACAAAAACTCTAGGGTTTAGGTATTGCTATTGTCCTCCTCCTTTCCTAGATAAATTATCAGGATTAGGTTTGGTTGCATATTATAGAAAAGATAAAAATGACAGTAACTTATACAAATTTGAAGTGTATTTGTTTCCTAGCTAGATGACATCTGAAGTGGTGATGTCCAGGGCTCTCTGGCTTCTTTTTTTCTGCTTCTTGCTTTCTGCTTTGCAATCTTACATAAATGATTTCTTTTCCAAAAATCTACTTAGGTGGCTACCTAAGGTGTCTTTCTGAGCTTCAGCCTTACATTTGTGTTTCCAGGCAGCAGGAAGGAAATAAAGCAGAAGTCAAGGGCACTCATCTCTTTCCCTTTAGGTAGCCTTGCCCCAAGTCCCAAACATTACTTCTATCATGGCTCACATTACCTGATGCCCACACTCAGCTGCCTAGGAGGTTGGTGAAGGTCATGTTTTTGCTGGGCACATTGCTCTGAATTCTGCTGATGAAAAGTTCTGTCAGTAGTGGGAGGCAGCCAGCAGAGTCTACCAAAGAGGATAAGTATTACCTAAGGTCACCTAGCTAGTAAACTGAGGAACCCTGGTTGTCTAAGTCCAAAGCTTGGGCAGTCAACATGATGAGAAACTGCTCAGTGCTGTAGGAGCTAGCTCTCTCGGTACAGGCATCAGTGGTCTTTGCATGGTCAGTGGTAGTTGCTGAATTGACACTAGCACTCAGTATGGCTTCAAGGTCACCGAGGACATCAAAACCAAACATCACCATAGGAGCCAAAATTAGGAAAAAATTATGAGCACCATGCGGTTGTTGAGATGACTGTATACCTGAGTGTACATGGGACATTCTCAGGAATAATCAGTCAGAAGAGCCCCCAGTAGAGAGTGGGGAGCAGGATGGTGTGGCTGTTGTGGCCTCTGTTCTTTCCTTGAGTCTTGGGGAGTGATCTGGGATACTTAGGAACTCTATAGATGTAGTGGAAACCTTTAGAATATTTTCTTAGAGCCTGGGGGCTCTAGAGGTGGATGGAAATGATTCAGGCTCATTCTTCCTTCTTAACTTCTTCCTGCACATACCTAAAAGCTTTTCCCATAGCTACAATATTCTCACTTCCCATGGAATAAGTAAAAAACATCTGTACCTACTTCTGGCCTTCTCCAGGAAGTCAAGTTCTTTACATCTCTTTCAAAATCCTCCAAAGCTTCTGAGGGCGTCTCTAGGGGAATCCACCAGACGCTAGCTGCCTAGAGCGAGTCACCAAGCTCATCCTAACAAATTGTCTGGAGGACAGTGAAGGGCCTGCCTGCAGCTCCACTCTGCACATCTCCACTGCTCCAAGGAAACAAGAGAGAGCTTACAAGTTGCCAGTGATGGCAATGGATGATTTTTTATCACTCAAGCTTGTGAGGCAAGCAGGTTTGACACCGGCTTTACTCACTGTCGGTATAAGCTCACGTTCATAATGAAATCTTCTGAAGCCAGAGGAGGAAAAAAAAAAATCTCCCCAAATAGTCCAAAGTAAAATTGCTTTTGGCTATTTCCAAACCTAAAGGAATGAGCCAAACCAATTTCAATCAAATCTTTTTGAACACACAACAACAGCAACAACAACAAATTTCCCCTGAGTGTAGGGTTGCGAAGGTCAAGGTCTAACCTGATGTAAACAAAACTGTCTCAGTAGAGCAGAGTTAGAGGTTAAATAAATGTTTCTAACAACAGGGATTTAAAACGGAACCATTTAAAACAGATTTTGCTGCCTGTGTAAAAAGAAAAGAAGGTAATGACTATCTTTAATCTTTTTCTGAGTTCCGAGTAAGAAATACAGGTTCATGAACACATTCTGGAAACCAAAGAATAAATAGATTTAGCTGAGTAATTTTGATAGAGTAATAAAGTCTTTGAATTTTGTTTTTAAGATAGATTCATCTTTTTTCCAAGTCATATAGGGCCATTGATAAAAAATGGTATAAACCCCCCAAAAATACTCCTAAGTCCCAGTAGCCATTAAAAACTCATTGTTGTTAATATTTTGGAGTATTTGTTTCTTTTCTGTGTGCATTCACACCTGTATCTGTAACTTCCTTCAATCAGCATCACACTGCAGCAAGTCACAGTCAACATTATACAGTATCACTAAATATTGCTCTAAAGTATCGTTTTAAATTGCTTCAGACCCACTCTCCCTGTGTACATGCATGATTTCCTTCCCAACTCCGTTCCTTTCAACCGAACACTTATTATTTTAAAATTTTCCCCATTATAATTAGGTCTGCAACTTACATTTTCCTACCTGAATCTTTGTGGGAATTCCAGATTCTTTTCTCACGACGGGGTTTTTGGTTTTGGCTTTTTGTTTTTACAGAATTACTGGACCAAGTGGCAAGAACATATTTTGCAATTTAGAAACCTATTTTCCAACGGCATCCAGAAAAGTTGTACCCATATCATTCTCATCCCTGTTTCTCCATCTTCACAGATATATATGTGCATTACAAATTGACCTACATTTTAAAAATGAGATGTTTTTATTTCCCTGATTTCCGATAGAGTAAAACATTGATCGCATATTCAGTATATTAAAGTATTTTTTGTGGTCCCTTGCTTCTTCATGTTCTTGCTCTCTCACAGCTCATTTGTATTTTTCTCATTAATTTATTACAACTCATGTATGCAAAGTGGCAAATATTTTTTGTCAGTTTTTCATTTGCCTAATTATTTTGTTGACCATTATGTTGTTGTCGCCACCGTTACAGAGAATGATGAAGGGTTTAGGTAGAAATTCGAATCTATGGATATTTTCATTAGTTTGCCTCTTTATGAAGACCTTCCCTGTCCCCGACTAGGTAAATGTCCAGTTTTATTCAGTTGTGTCTCTTAAATTTAAATTACATTAAAGCTGAAAGAATTATGACACGGACTAGCTTAGGGAGTTTTGTGGGATAATACAGTGCACTCGATGGGGACATGGCCAAGCAGAATAACCAGCACTTCCCAGGCTTCTGTAAACAGAGGGGATTTCTGACACTATAATACAGAAACTAGAATGGAGGAAAAGATTTATGAACAGTGAGGGAAACTGTCCCTGTCAGCTGAAAGTCAAAGAGGTCTTTACGACTATTATCATAGCCAGCCCATGAGATCTGAGAAACAAAGCATTTTCACATAGCAAGCAACTGTAGTAGGCATTAGAAGAAAGTGAGCCTCGCACTTATGGCAAAGCCCTGTAGAAACAATTAATGCTGTGTAAAAAAAGTTCTTGAGGTAACTATATTTAAAGGCCGAGCTTTTATTAATTGCTTTTAAGCAGGCACAGGATTGGCTTCTAGAAGTCCTGATGGAAGAACATGGCATTTGGATTGGACTTGTTGTCACACAAGATAAACAGAAAACAAAGAAGGACACAAACAACAGAGGAAGATTTTTTTTTTTTTAATCTAAGACCAAAGAAGAGACAGAGTGCTTTCAGTCACATTTTTGCTAGCAATGTTCCTAGCCTCCTGTATATTTTCTTCATGTTGCCAATTCAGCCAGATTTACGAAAATTTTGCTCAAGTTTAAACTTTAAACTGTACCATGGGTTCATCCTCAAATATTTTTTTGTTGTTGTTTTACAATAACTGTGGTTCAAAGATCTCATCTGAGTATTCAAGGCAAGATTCCAAGGTGCATGGTCTCATGGGACAACTGTCATCTGGATCTGGGTGCCCAGAGTGGAAACACTAGGTGAAGAGGCCTTTTCTTTCTTTCCTTCCTTCTTCCTTCCTTCCTTCCTTCCTTTCAAGATTTTATTTATTTATTTATTTGTTTGACACAGACAGAGAGTTCACAAGTAGGCAGAGGGGCAGGTGGGGTGGGGCAGGGGCGGGGGAAGCAGGCTCCCTGCTGAGCAGAGAGCCTGATGTGGGGGCTGGATCCCAGGACCCTGAGACCAGGACCTGAGCCAAAGGCAAAGGCAGAGGCTTTAACCCACTGAGCCACCCAGGCGCCCCCCTTTTTTTTTTAAAGATTTTATTTATTTGAGAGAAAGAGAGAGTGAGAGAGTGCAAGAAGGGGGAGGATCAGAGGGAGAAGCAGATTCCTTGCCGAGCACGGAGCCCAATGAGGGACTCAATCCTGGGATCATGACCTGAGCCAAAGGCAGTAGCTTAACCAAATGAGCCACCCAGGTGCCCAGTGAAGAGGTCTTTCAGAGATGTACAGAGGCAAAGTTGATCACCATCTGAGAGTTCTCACCTGCCTAACAATAGATCAAGGAGTCCGCTGGGCTGGGTCATAAGGCGCATCATTTGTTCTGAGGAGAGACTGCTGTCAGAGGAAGTTATCAAGATAGAGTTAAGTGATGCACTACATAGTGTTGTTAGAAGTGTAAGCATAGATATCCAAACTGGGTTCAGATAAAGCCTTCCCACCTTCTAGTTGCTAAAACTTATGCAAGCTATTTAATTTCTCTGAGCCTCCAATTCCCAATCTGTAAAATAAAGTTAATGCTCTCAACATCATCCAGCTGAAGTGAGGATTAAATGAGATAATGTATATTAGGCACTTAATTTTCCAGACACATAGCCACAATTATTTATTGGCTCAATAAATGGGGACTATTCCTGTCATTATAAATAACAAATGAGGAAAATTAATCATTTGTTTCCAGAACAGTCCCTCCATAAAAATTCAAGTGAAGTGATCATAACCTAATATCTGCCTATGAAATAAAATTGATTAGGATCTCATCAAATAGTATTGTTATTGAAATTCTCAAAAAAATCATGTAAAAATTAAAGCTCTAATACATAATGGCATTACCAAATTAAGGAGAAAATGAAAATAACAGTCAATATTACAAGTCATTAGCAACTCACTTAAAGTTGGGTTGTTCATAAGGTTGGTAATAACTTATGATACAGAAAAACCAAATATCGATTCACTGTTCAATATTTTCGACTCCTTACCATATCCTGGGCCTTGTGCTAACTATTCTCATTTAAATGATCTCATTTAACCTTAAAATAATCATGTGAATGAGCACTAGTAATCACATTTTGCAGGAAAAAAAAAAACAAATCTACTAAGGATTTAAGAAAAGCGTGTGATACCAAATACCAAGTAAATAGATAAGGTGCAATTTTCACCCAGGTCTTCTCATTTCAAGCTTGATCCTCTGTCCATACACCATGAAGCAAATAGAAATTAATCTGCTGTAAACTGTCCAAACTCACCAATGGCTTCCCTTGCAAATGTAACTGGAAGAAGGAAAACATATACCCATACCTGTCCAATCAGAAATTAGGAAAGTAATTTCAAAGCTTTGGCTGAGGCTTTCTGCAGCCAGAGGAGGAACCATGAAGAAGTGTTTGGAATTTTAGGTTTGTTTTTTTGTTTTGTGTTTGCAGGAGACTCCAGGAATTGGAAGGCATCAAAAGAGAGGACTGAGTTATAATAATATGATGACATGCAGGTTAAAGGATAAGTCAAAAAATTCTCTCTAAGCATTAAGATTGAAATATCTGAAAATTCATGTTGGTCTTTGGGGAAAATGGGAGTTTGACCCAAGAGTTTCTGTTGGACATTTAGAAGAATAAAGGACGCATCTCAAACTGTTACGCCCAGATTTTGAGATCCCCAAATACCACCAGGGAGCCGAGTCCAATGCAAAAGCAAAAGAGCCCTTTATTCAAGCTAGCTTGAGCTCTCTCTCACACTCACCGACATAGCGGCGTGGTGTAGAGAAAGAGAGCAAGTTTCAAAAAGCGTAACAGTTTGAGAGGGGCCAGTGGCCAATGAGATTGTAACACAGAATGTTGCTTAGTAACTGTTTGAACTAGCCTATCACCCTGGCCAGAATTGGCGCGCACGTTTGGCGGGCAAAAGGCGGGGTTTATATTCTTTCCCAGGCAGGGGTTCTGCGTTCCTATTGGCTAACCCAAACCCAACCCATAGGCCGTCTGGGCTAATTAGCTCAAGGGAGGGCTGAGCCACACTCAGACCCTCCCAGAGGCAGGTCCTGGGGGGTGGGGGCACACACAAGAAGGCGGGTGTAAGCAAAAGGAGCCAGCCCTACTCTGCTCCTTCAAAACCTTCACTGGTGGAAAGATACCTAAGAGGCTTGGTCTTGGGGGTCGGGGCACAGCCACTTTGGCCTATTCCTTAGGACCTTGGGAAGGTAAAGTCCATTGGGAGTTTAACACAGATATGGGGAAATATGCCATGGAAGGAATGAGACTGATGGGGGCCTCCTAGACCAAGACTGTGTGTGGATGTGGGAGCTTCCTTAAGCTAGATAAGGAGGTCACAGATCAAAGATTTTGATGCACCCAGGAGAGGATGCCAACAAACTGCAAAGGCTTTAAACTGTGTAAGTTCTGGTTCTTGAACTATGAGGATAATCATATGTCATGTACAGTTTTAAATATCATCACTCATGTTATACCATCTAAAATAATTTTGCGAAGTGGTGAGAAAAGGCAAGAATGTGACCAGAAGGGTGAGGAGATCTACCCACCCATGTTCACACACTTTTCCTGAGGTCTCCTATAGCTAGCAGCAATGCTCCCAAGGGCAGGCCTGTCCCGATGCCCCTCCACTAAGGCAGGACACAGGGGGAGCATCGAACAGTCTACCAGAAAGCAGGCAAATTCCTTTTCCCCAAATATTTTTTGAGACGGGTCACCATTTCGGGGGAAAGGTAAATTGAGAACTGATTTATATTTAAAAGAAAACTGACTATGACTGACCACAAATAATTCTACCTCCTTCTAAATACGCGAAATGCCGTCCACCAATCCAGCACGGTTGAGTTTTTATAACAATTACCGTAAGTGGGAAATGAAGTTCATTGTCCAAACTGCAAACTAAAAGGAACAGTTTAAAGTTGGATCCTGGTTTTCCCTAACTATAGTGTTTTTCTTCATCATGAAAGACAACAAAGTTGACCTTCTGGTTACTCCCACTGAACCTAAAGGGCCATCTAAGGGAAAACAGGATGTGGCTAAGAACAATGACACCTCTGCAAACCACAAACAGAGCCAGGAGATGAATAAAGCCCTGGTGTTTTTCAGAAAAGTTTGAAGAAAAGCATGGATTCAAAAGGAGAACAATGATTGTGAAAATACTATTGTTGATTTTGCCCGCAGACCAAAATTTCCACCTTCCTTCTCTTGCTAGCCTGTTTTTATGGGCATATAATGCTTAGAAACCATCTGTGCATCAACTGCCCTCTTGAAGCCCACTGTGTGGTTTTTAATATCCATTGTCTTTATTGTGATCTTTTAAATAACAAGTTTGTTCAATTACTCTCAACAGGAATCCCTAGTCATACAAACCACAGAACATATATTTAAGATATATATAGATATATAGATATAGATATAATTTTTTTCAACTAAAGCATTTTAAATTCCATAAGCTATGAAGAATACCTGGGAGACAAAGGAATTACTGTCAACTCTCCAAAAACAATTCATATTTGGTCTAAAACACTTTATAGCAAGACTTAAGATTTCTGTTAAAACAGATGTCTGTGACTAAGAGATATTTTGTACTTTCTACAACTGCTGTCACCATGGGAGCACATATGAAAATGAACAAAAGAAAAGATCCACTCCAATCAATAAAGCAATAACAATGCATTAAGATATTACTCCCTAGGGCTCCTGGGTGGCTCAGTTGGTTAAGCGACTGCCTTCGGCTCAGGTCATGATCCCGGAGTCCCGGGATCGAGTCCCATATCAGACTCCCGGCTCTGCGGGAAGTCTGCTTCTCCCTCTGACCTTCTCCCCTCTCGTTCTCAGTCTCTCTCTCTAATAAATTAAAAAAAAAAAAAGATATTACTCCTTATAACACTGAGCCCATTCCTCTTGCTGCATTTCCTTTCAATGTCCTTAATCTAGGTACAAGGATTTTTAGAATTTGAGGCAGTTGTAGAGGAAGACATAATCATTTCAACCTAACTAATTTAGAAGAACATTAGCTCAAGAGCAAAATATTAAGCACCATCTATTAAATTTACTATTTCTGCTATTCATCAATGTAACTGATCGTTACAAATAAGTATGATATAAAGGCAATAGCCAAGGCACTTAAATTAAATGAAAGAGCAAAGTGAAACTATGTCATTTTTCAGGAGTTGATTTTAAAAATTTTTTTCCTTTCTCACCACCCCCCCAACTTTGTATCACTTGTAAAAAATAATTAGAAATGGTAAAGTCAATATTAAGGTCCAGATCCTTGTGTGTGAATAGGCTATTCATGAAAAAGTTGGCATGCCCATTTAAGGGTCACGGAGTGCAACACAGACGCTCCTGTTAACTCTGTGAGGAAAATGGGGGCAGGAATATTTCTTCTTAGATCCTGGAGAGGTTTAGGCTGGTGGTCCCATAGTTTCCTAATGACATAATCTACACCCACGTTTGCATCTCCCACTTGGAAAAAGTTGTCTTAAGGTTTCTAATCACACAACTACTAAGTTATAAGCTCCTTGAGGGCAGGAACTAAGTTTATTCATCTTGCTTTTCTCCCCTCATGATTCACAAAGTGTTTGGCCCATATCTTTGTAACAGCTTAATAGCTGCCTGATGAAACATACATTTGCTCAAAATCATACTTTTAAAAATCTGATCCTTGATTTTAAACTTGGAACCTTTTCCTTTATATTTCCAGCTTAACCAGTCTTCACTTACATAACAACAGGCAGCTTATTAGGCCAGAAAGGCATTTCCCACTAATTAGTCTGATTATCTGAATTCTGTTTTGCTATTTACCTTATTTTATTTTATTTTTCCATCTTGGCACTTGAATACCTTCTCTGTGTTTTGCTAAAATGATGTTGCTGACGTAGATAGAAAACACTTAAAATTTATGTGTTCTGCAATTTCTTACATTTTGTTGCTGGAACACTTTGAAATCCTTCAATTTTGTACAGAAACTGTCAACATAAAGGACAAACTGGTGATTTATAGATAGAAATGTGAGTCTAAATTTCTGTGTTGCCAAGCTGCTCATTTTAAAAGCACAGTGAATTATAAGAGAAGTAAATCCACAGAACTGGAATGCTTCACTTCATTTCTCAAAGTATGAGTGATAAGCAATGTTCCTCTTCAGTGAATGATTCTTGTTTATCTCATTGATCATTTGCACTGATAAATGTCTCATCCAAGTTCCTAGTCATATTTTTTTAAAAGAAATAATTACAGTAATCTCTTTTGGGTATTGAATATTAAATATCCGATCCTTTCTTTTGCATTTTATGGCAGCCTCTAAAATTATATGCCAATTGGTACTCCAAGTTATGGTTTTGGAAACTAGTAGCTCAAAGACAATATGAATTTGATCCAAATTGAAATTATTTCAAAAGCTACATTATATAATAATGCTAGTGATATAAATACCAAATACAGAGAGTCATGCCTACATTCTTTGTAAAAAAAAAAAAAGTAAAAAATTTAACTTAAAATAATGAACAAAAGATCTATACTTAAAGAACTGCAGTGAGAAGATAACATCCCACCCATCCAACAGTAGACTACAGCCAGTTTTCGAATCGGAAGGTAATTACATGGACCTTCAAAATAGTAGAAACAGAAATTACAGTCTCCTTCTCAATATATCCTCTTATACTGCTGTTAGCCCTAGCTCTCTGTGTCCTCCTTCAAAAAGTAATACAACAAAATAATAAAATGAGAAGTAGCACAAATCTCTCTGTTATCCACGGCTCAGATCTGTTCTTCCCCCTCTGCACTGTCTTGACTTGAGTGACTTGGGCCATCACTTTTTCAACTCCTCTCTCACGCTTTAGCATGAAGCTTAGCAGTAACTATTAGGTGACTTTGTTTCTTCTAAGTGAATTGTAAATTTTCTGATATTAACAGCTGGCACCAAGTGCCTGTACTCTTTCAGCCACTAAGCCTCAGTGTTTCTTATGTGTCAACTCTTTTCATCCTCACACAGTTCTGTTAGTGTCCCTATGTTAAAGATGAAAGCCAGGCTCAGAGAGGCTAAGTAAGTTGTTCATACTCACCCCTAGCAAGAAGTAGAACTAGGATTGGGGTTCAGAATGTATGACTTTAATCAAAATGCTGTACTCTCTCACAAACATCATTACCTAGAAGACATTTATCTCTTCACTGAAACCTATTTCCATGCTCTGTGGTACATGGAATGACCATAGCTGGGTTCCAGGTATCGAGAGCCTGATAAAGAGGAAATAATTAATTGGATTAATCCTAGACACTTAATAAATGTGTTCTTCTGACTTAACTTGGGAAGAAGAGCAGTTCACTGGAAAATACGCCGTCATTCTCTGGGACCCTTCAGTTGATCCAAGAAGAGCTGGGTCTGGCCAAATGGGGGTGAGCGGAAGGGAGTGAGAAAGATAAAGGACTGTAGAGGGCAGAGATACCTAACTACAGACAGTCATGGTGTGCCTGCAGTCTGCTGCCAACTCCTTGGGACCAGACATTATGGTACTTGAACCGAGACACAGTTATGACTTAAAATGGTTGTGATCCTGCCTATTACTATGAATGAGAAGTTACCAGCCTGTCAGAGTCGTCAATCCACAACCAGAAAAGGATTACGCTCACTAAATAAAGTATAAGGGGGTAGGTCATGGATCAAAATACCAGTTTTATGTTTATCATAATCTGCACAGCTTAACGTACTAGCTACTCTTATTTAAGTAAATGTTTATGGCTTTATTTTATTGTGCTTACCCCTATTAACTTCCTCTGGAATTAATGCATTATGGAACATGTATTGAAAATGCTGTTAAATTTGTAAATGAGAGAGATGTTATGAGGGTAAGATGAAATAATATGCCAAGAATGAAAATGAAATTTATTGAGTGCCTTCTGAGAAAGCTCTTTGCTAGGTGATTTACATGACTTGTTCTGATGTAAAATTCAAAAGGAAAAAAAGTCTATAAAAGAAATATTATTCCCATGTTACAGATAAGGAAACTGAGGAGGACATTTCACTCTAAAAGTTGACACTGTGCTCACCACTATAGTTCCTTTAATTTTCTCTTTTCTATTATTTTGGTATTATCACCCCTGTTTTTATAGTTAATAAAATTAAGACTTCAAGAGGTTACAAATCTGATTCAACATCAGAGATCAACCAAGGAGCCAGAACTGAAACCTAGTTCTAATCCTGACATCTATAATTCTTAACCGAATGATTTAAATCCTTGAAATTAATATAACATTAAGAATGTAAATCATTCAGTGAATATTCTTAGTGTAACAAAAGGTGTGATCATGACACAGGGGCTATATAGAAAAGAATGAAAATTAGCTCTGTGGTAATATCCAACTGCCTACTTGACATCTCTATTATTTCTAAGTAACGTGTCCCAAGCTGGATTTTTGATATTTCCCTTCAAACCCGTTCCACCTACAGCTTTCCTCCCCTTGGTTGATGGCAAATCCATTCTTCTTCTTGTCCAGGGCGTCAGGGGGTGGGGTAGGAATACTTGGATCACATCAGTTCTGGTAACAGGGAGAACTTAATATAAATAATTGTTAACTGGATATAAAGTTAACTGAGTAGCTAAAAAGGCAAAAAAGGGTATGGGGGAGGTAGAAAGAGTGGGGAGCAGCTACCATGGGGGGGAGGATAGAGGAAAGAAATTAGGTTGAAAATGTGACCACTTAGTAGCTTTGGGCCTCTCAGGACAGACATGACCAGAAGGTGCTAGTGTATCTGAGACTGTGAGATGGGCTAGTTCTGCAGGTGCTGGAAGCCTCAGGTGGCTGCCAAGGGAGGGAACAAGAAGCAAATAGGAAGCAAGAAGTCCCTTCCTCCTCCTCCACTCAAGCAGCCCCTGTCTTACTGCTCTTTGGCAGACTCTCACAGGGAGCCACTGACAAAGCAGACACGTGCCTTGCAAATTCTCAGCCCCAGCATCAGGAGGCCAAGTATGAGAGGGTTGAGTTGGGAACTGAGAGACAATAGCTTCATTACTGGCACACCTACTTAACAAGTTAACGAGATCACGCCTTCTGTCGAAGGAAATCCTTCCAGGGCTCACCGTGTTCCTAGAGGGAAAGGCAGAGTGCTTACAGTGACCCACAGGGCCCAAAGTGAACTGGATCCCAGATCTCTGATCTCACCTCCAACTCCCCCTCTCCTCACCCCTGCTCCAGCTGCTGTGCTCTGGCCTCCTTGCTCCTTCTCAGACACACTTGGCATGCTACTACCCGACAGCCTTGCTCAAGCTGTTCCCTCTGCCCCTCTGGAATGTTCCTCCCCCAGATATCTGGATGGCTAACTCTCCCACCTTTCTCCAGCCTTTGATCACATGTTACCTTTACTAGACGTGTCCTCACAAGCCTATTGAATACAGCCCTCTGCCCTACCCCCACCCCTGCCCTGCACTCTGGATTCTCTGACCCTGCTCTGTGTTTTCTTTTTGCATCAGCACTCATCACTTTCTATCATACTGTATACGTTATTTATATATTATGTTTATTATTATAGCCTCTGTTTTGCCTGCTATCGCGTAAGCTCCTAAGAGCAAGGATCTTTGTCCCTTTTTTCACCCAGCTCAGTTATCTAGAACAACGCCTAGCACAGTGGGCACAGATCAAACATCTATTGATGTGCGAAGATTTCACTTTAACCGGCTCTCTGGACTTATTCATAGGAATGGTTAACTCCAAAAGTTATTCAGATGAATTATCTTGTAGAATCACTAGGACATTTTGCAATTGTTTTACTTTAAAAGTACAAAGAACTGTGTTTTCCCCACCCTACCATGCAGATCAGTTGGCTTTTCCTTGGCGAAGTCTTGCAAAAGAAGGAGAAAGTCCTGAAATAGAGCAGTTCAATAAGGGAAGGTAACCTGGAAGAAAACTTTTGTCCCAGATAACTGACGGGGTTGGTCCATAGGCAAGTAATTGAGTTGATCAGTCAGCACAATACATGTACATAAAATAACAATCGCACCACTGAGATATTAAGAGCAAATCAAGATTTTCACTTACATATTTCTAATTATTTTCCCTAAGTCAAAAGGGACTCCTGTCTTAAAGGACTATTTTTCGACCTGAAAATAGTCACATTTTAAATAATAAAGTGGTAGGTAGGTAGCTGTTTGCTTTCCGATATTTCACTAACCTGAACCAATATGCTTATGCACTTTTTCTAAGTGCCTATTGTATTTCACAATAGAGGAATGAAAAAAATGTTTTTAAAATCCTGTACAGCAAGACTTGTGTCAACACAGAGAGACAGAAAACAAACTGAGAGAATCCCAAAACACTACTGTACTTTGAGACAACCTGATACATTTACTTTAAAATTGCAAGCCCCCTGCCCTTCCAGGTCCAGGAGCTCCTGGTGTGAGACTTTGCTCCGCCCCAGGGGAGGGGGAGCCAGGGAATGCTGGGAAGTTCGGGGGGTGGGGGCACAGGGCTGTGTGGGTAGGCAGGCAGCAGGGAGACAAAGGCTCTGCAGTGTTCTCTCTCAGACAGGACAGGATCAAACTCCCTCTGAGTGATTAGCCTTTGGGGTACCCAACAATAACAGACTCATGCCGGTTCTTAAAACAAAGTAACAGCTTTCACTAAGCCAATAACTTCTGGCCTGCATGAGCCCTTGGAAACCAGTCCCTCTCTCTCAGAGGCCTCTGAAAACCGGCTTCCCCACAACCAAAAGGAAAGTTAAAAAGTCCTCGAGCCTGCGGAATAAGCAAAAGATGATTCCAGAGGGCAGGTGGGCTGCTCCCGGACAACCCTGGATGCGTATTTGAAAGCTGACGGAAGGAGGAGAGAAGCCATGAGAAGAGAGCTGATAACTTGTTGAGGGAGCAGTGACAAAGTGACAGGAAGAGAGCCCTCCTGTTCAGCCTGAAGGCAAAATAAACTGACAATGGGGGCCTGGAAGACAAGACAGAGAGAAGTCAGAATAGGCATACCAGACGCTGTCCTAACAGGCCCACGCCCAGGAAAACCCAGCCTTGCCACAAGTTCACAGGTGATAAAGACCCTCCGTTTCTCTAGTTAACAGGAGGAATGTATGAAATCATAAGAGTGCTGCCCATAATCCGATCTGGGTCATCACCTATCATAATGGAGCCTATAAATATCGCAGGAGGATGTCAGCCTTGAAAAAAAAAAAAGGAAAATTCTATAGAGCATTCTCTTCCCCCACCGTGGGAACTCGGTGGTTTTCTGGAACATTCTGCCATACTAAAGTTAATAATTTCTTCCGTATCTTCCTAGAATCTGGGAACCCTCTTGCCATCTTTCCTTGCTCCATATCTAAGAAGTGTCAGGAAGAGGTCACATAGAGTGAATGACCCCAGGAGGTGAAATGATAAAGAAAAGCTGGCCTTCATTGCCCTCCCTAACCTCTTTCTTTCTTCCCTGCCCTGTCCTCCCCTAGTATAGTCACACACGCGCACACACACACACACACACAGCCCTCCTCTCTTTGGCTCCATTTGCCCTCCTTGCTTCCAAGGAAAAGTTACTTCCTTGGAAATAAGGAAGGAAGGAAAGGTTTATCTAAGCTTTTTTTTTTTTTTTTCCCTTTTTTTAGACTTTGAAGACAGTAGAGATAAGTTCAGATCTATTCCATTTCAAGTTGGAAAACCATGTTTGGAAGAAAAATCTGCTGAGAGAATGAGTAGGCCAGTAGCCCCGCTAACAGGCTGCAGTCATACCTTCCCAAAGGTAAATATATACTGCAAACTTGACAACTTTCAGCGAAGAGCTTTTTCCCAACAGAAATGTTCATTGGCAGCTGGGGGAGAGAGTGGTCCTGGGAGCAATTGAATCTGTGATTTTGGTTCTAAAACTGCTTCAGGCCCTACCTCAAGAGCTAATGGGCTGTAAACCATTAGCATATCCGATATGCTCAAAATACACCGCAGAACTTCCATTTTGGATACTTTTGTTTTTGAAATATCTCCTATCCAGAATGCTGTCTTCTCAATTCTTGATTTAAGAATTCAAATTTAAATCCAAACTTGATTTCTTTATGAAGTGTGATCACCATACTTGCGTAGTTAACAGTTTGGGGGGAAACTAACCACCTACAATGTTCTTCTCTGGGAACTACACACCTCTATCCCCCACTGAGGGAATAGGTCAGCTTGTTCCACATGATTCTTCTTTACAGTCACAATGGGCTAGACTCGAGGTAGATCACCTGCCCCGACACCAGTCACTCTACTGGCTGGCAAAAATCAGCCAGGATGACTCCCACTGTCTCTTGAATTAGAACTAAAAGACACAGAAACAGAGATCAGTGAAGTATGTTTCTAAATTTTAATTTTTTTTTTCATTTTTCAGTAAAGTTTTGTGGTGTTTTAGTTTCTGTGATTTGCATAATGGAACAATGGTATATTTTAACTTTTCCAAATATGACGTTTGTATTAAAACGTGAAGGTTAAACTGCTCATATCTTCCTCTCCATAACTGAAGATTCAGATGTGCATGCTCCATCTGAGGTAGAAATGTTTCCCAGTTGAGAATGAGGGTTGCAGTTGGCAAATGGGGCTGTTGGACCCATACAATCAAATAAACTTGGGCTCATCCTTTGGACCATGCCTAAGCAATGGAAGCCAGTCCAGGGAAAGATGAGACAGATAGTATGAAGGTAACTAGAGCTGAAATAAGGCATGAAGACCTTGAAAGATGGAGTAATGACATTTGTGACCTTTGGGAGACCCAGAACTGATTCTGTTTCTTGCATTCACATAGCTCTAGTTCACAGTAGAACACACTATATTTTAATTCCTCTGTTTGGAAGCTTGCCTTCTCATAGATATCCCTTCTAATGTGGAATGGAACCAAAAGCTTTCTGTTTCTTAAAGTCAAACTAGATTTGACTTAAGGTAACAATAATAGGTGATCTGGCCTTCAAAATATTAGAGCAACAGATCTGAAATCCACTGTTCTTTGAATAGAGTAATTTTGGATTTTCGTATATGCATAGATTTTGTATATATTATGTTTAGATTTTATATAGATTTTAATTATGCATAGATACTGTCTAAAATATTATAATTTGAAGTATTAGATTTTCAAATGCTATGACATATTTAATGAACGATAGCTTTGTTGGATGGTAATTATTTCCTCTTCTTTCTGATGTCCTACAAACATTTAGTATACTTAAGGCAGGTAATGTGGTATTAGAAGTTTGTGAATTTGAACTGCGCCCTCATTGTATATATGATAGCATTCTTGAATGAGAGGAAAAAATGATTATGATCTACTTTTTCAACATTTAATAAATAGAGGCATATGATAATTTCACTGATTTGCCATGCTCACACTAAAAATGTGGAACCATAATGAAAACTAATGATTCATCATAACTTTTAATAAATACTCTAGTGGGGCACCTGGATGGCTCAGTCAGTTAATCATCTGCCTTCACCTCGGGTCATGATCCCAGGGTCCTGGGATTGAGTTCTGTATTGGGTTCCCTGCTCGGCAGGGAGTCTGCTTCTCCCTTTGCCTTTCCCTTGGCTTGTGCTCTTTCGTTCTCTCAAATAAATAAATTTTTAATGAAAAAATATTCTAGAAAGAAAGCTAGAGAAATGTTTGGAGATCTTTCAGAAAATTGAATATATAATCAGTAGAAAGACCAAAATTTGAATTCAGCTATCCTTAAAATATATCTAAAAACGTTTCCAACAGGAGATAATCTTTATTTTAAACCAGGGCAAACTTGGCCCAATGATGTCGTCTTATCTGCTTTATACTATAGTATCTGTAATAGCCACTTATAAACTATTCTTCTAAGAAACAGGTATCGAGTATCAAATGCCAGGAGGCCAAGGGTTGATCTACAAATATCAAAGCAATGTCACTATAGATGTTTCACTGGGCTCCTGACCTGGGAAGAAAAGTCCCCAATCCTGTCATCAAGATTTAGAACAAACAGGGCATAATTCACCTTCCCCCCCTTAACTTGTGTCCTTTTTCGTTTTCTTTGAACTTTCTTCTGAGGATACTATGCTTTGTGTATAATTCTAACTGACTAGAAAGAAGCAGATCCTTTTTCTTTCTTTCTATATTTTTGTATGTCTGTCTTACCTCCATCACCAAACACTTCACATCCTGGCCATATACACACTTCTTTTTTCATCCCTTATTCTCTTCTAAATGTTTCAATATACGTATCATGTAGTAACTATTTCCCTTTGTAATCTACTAAAATATAAAAATTGATAAGCATTTTTATAAGTAAATATTTATTTTTGGTAAACCAAAGTTTTGGTATTGGACTATCTGAGGGTTACTTCATCATGACACGGGGGTTAAGCCAAGATGCAGGACCGTGTGCCTACTTCCGAATCCCGACTCCACGATTTATTCGAGTTGACCTTGGGCAGGTTATCAATTTTAAGCTCTGGTTGCCCTGTATGTGAAATGGAGATCACAGTGGTACCTGCATCATAGAATTATTGTGAAGATTAAATAAGTGTATAACTGTAGATAATGCAGAATGATGTTTGGCAAATAGTAAGGATACACATAATGTTTCGCTATTATTATGCTGCTAGAACTGAACTGAAAGTCTTCTAAAATTGAAACAAACAAACAAACAAACAAAAAGAGATACAAATTTAATACTCTTAGTTTGGTTCCCCTTTCTTTAAGTCTTACCCTAATAATTTGATTTGACTTTTGGAGGAGCTAAGTGAATAGCTTCCTGCTATTTAGAACCAACATGATTAGAATTCCTCCCTATGCCGAGGGCATGTTTTTGTTGCTATGCACTACGTGTAGCCTTACTAGACAAAATAGGTTCTGCTATCTAATTATTAGCGGAAAGAATAACTTAAAATTAAGTATACTAAAACCAAAATTACCAGCTTTAAAGATATTCTCTGGCATTTAATTGGCTTTTATCCAAAAATTTTATATGGGGTCAAATCATTCAATTACCCAAAGGTATGGTTTTCAATTAGTTAATCATTGAGGCCTCACAAATATCTAAATTGATTAAAATTTGACATGTGCATATGTGTCCCAGTTTTTTTTTCCATTAGTGGTAGCTGGTAATTATACCCATTTTGAATTTTCTGCATCTAAAATGTATTGTGATAAAATGATATGGCATATAACCAGTCTCAATTGCTATCCTTTCATTAAAATGTTGGGCATAGTTACTCCTTTGCCATGGAGTGATAATTCACTCTAGCCTGTTTTGGGGGTAAACTCATTATCTTCTTTATCTGTGTCCCTCCCCAACTGACTGTCAAATCATGTTTCTCCTTTCAATTGTCACCACAGAATATTCTGGCCAGAGATGACAGCCCTATATTTTCTGCAGGTCCATTTGAAAGAAATTATATTACTCTAAAGGTTCTAAATATTTTTCTTAGATCTAGCCAGATTATCCAAACTGCTTTTTCATGGTAATGCCAGCAGACTTACATGGAGGAAGGGAGGTTTTGAATTACACTCTTTGGAAGCAATAACAGTATTTGTGTATCGGTGAGGAGCTTGTCTATTATATCCATTATATCCATATAAAAAGAGAGAGAGACAGACAGAGAGAGAGAGAGAGAGAGAGAGAGAAAAGAAGCATTTCTTGTTGTAATGTAATTGTTTCCCCTCTATGTCCCCTCTGAGGTCACTAATTCCTTATAGACAAGTTAATCATTTAGGGGCAGTTAAAACTCAGGATTTGGGGCTGCAGGTAAGAACACAAGTGAAAATCCTTCCCTGTAAAACTTAATGTTTTTTCTGTCAATCACCATTTAATTTATCTAAAACATTTCTTAAAGCTCAGCTGTCTTACAAGTACCATCTAATGGTTTTCTCTGGTTTCTTTGGCTTATCACAAGTGCTGATAACTTCTTGTGTACATTAACTAATAGGCCTCTTTCAAAGTATGCTGACATTTAGCTTAGTGTTAAATGGTTTTTAATGAGCTCTTCACCATCCCCCTCCATCCTGCTTTTCTGCAAATGAAGCCCATTTTCTCTATAATATGGAGAACTAATGGTACTGTGCATTCCAATGAATGTGAACCAAGTCTGAATCTTAAGGGGATAACTTCAAACCAAATTAGTGTCATGAAGACAAAACATTTTCATGGTCGACTACATTATTTTTTACTTTTTAACCAAACATTTAGCAACCCATGGACATAGCCTCTGTGTCAAAGTACTTAGCCCAAATGCTGTTAAGAGTTTAACCACTGCTTGAGAAATTTAATCTTTGAGACAATTTAATCATAAATTCTGTTTAGTTGGAGTGTTGTGTAAATTTTATTAAAGATTTGGAAATGGTGATGGTGTTTATCATCCAACATTTTCTTCTATTCATGTTTTTGGCTTCATCTCAGGGAAAATGTCTCTGGACCTAAGTAAGTGAGGTAAGAGTTTAGCAGCCACTGGGTTGCATTGGAGAGTAGGAAGACAAAAAAATACTCAGTACTCTAGGCAATCAAACTGGATGATTTATTCATGTTTTGTTAGGTCTTGGGGGGGTGTATACGTGTGGGGGGGGCACATATTATCCTTCCTTTCTTTCTTTGAAATTTGGCCGGGTGTATATTGTTTCTTTCTTTCTTTTTTTTAAAAAAGATTTTATTTATTTGAAAGAGAGAGAGCATGAGAGAGAGACAGAGATCATGAACAGGGGGAGGGGTAGAGGGAGAAGCAGACTCCCCACTGAGCAGGGAGCCCAATGTTGGGTTTGATCCCAGGACCCTGAGATCATGACCTGAGTCAAAGGCAGACACTTAACCGACTGAGCCACCCAGGTACCTTATTCAGCTCTTCATGTGGAACCAAAGCCTTTGATACCTGGTGGTCGTCTGTTGCCCTTGGTCGCTTGGTTTCTCAGCCAACACAGGTCTACACCCAATAGGCAGGGGAGAGCCAAACCATCAAAACCCAAGATGCCATCTCTTTTCTGTGTTCCATTGTGTCTCCTTCTCTACTGTTACTTTTTTCTGGATTTTAAAAAATGGCCTAGTCTGCTGCATGCCTGTTTCTAAGAAACAGAACAAAGGGAATAAAAATAATGCACCCTATATAAGATCTTTAGAGAAAATCACATAAATATTTTATAGACCATACAGTAAATAATGTATATGTTTAGAAAGGCAATGTAAATATTTTATAGACTGCAGAGTAACTGTTGAGGTCGAAATCACTGTGTTTGGAGAAATACAGTATGCCCTAAATTGTACCACACAATTATTCTGTAGCTTAGTACGGTACACTTCATAAATCACTGCATTCTCTGCATTACCTGGGAGTTCAAGAATCTCAGCTGCCAAATGGGTTCCTCCCATCTTTCCCCCCTGCTTTGAAAGACCCCACTCCCACCTCACCACTCAAGGCCCTGCTTTGAACTATGGCAGTGATCAATACATGCTCCTTGCAAAATTGAATCAGGGCATGCAAATGAACTCACCCACATCACCTAATGTTCACGGGGAGGGTGGTAAGAAAACTGATCAACGATGGACAGACAAAACCCCGAATGAATTCCAGATGTAACCCGAGTCTCCGCATATTTTTTCAGGTGGCTGAGGACACATCATCTTGGTTTCCTGAAACTTATTCCTTGTGAGTGTTGATTGGCCAGCCCAAGGTTCAGTTATGCATCAATGCCCCCGTGATGCTTAAATATTATAATATTTACCAGATTGTGTGAAAAAGACACAGGTGCGTTCTGAAAGACGGGTAATATAAATATCAAAATATTCAGAGGAAGGGCAAAACAGAGTCAGGCAGCTCCTCTCCCAGCTAATTGAAACAAAACTGAAGTCAAGAATAATGTGGTAATCTAAATACATATAATATAAATGTTTCTATAATTAGTTACCTGAAGAGCAGAAGAGGAGGCTCGCCCCCTTTATGTTTTTTAAATGGCTTCAGTAATAATGTCTTTCAGAGAGAAACACTCTGAATAGCTAACAAAAACAAAAACAAATAAACAAAAAAGAAATCTGTACGCTTAAGAATTATATTTAGAGTGCTTTAATTAGTCAGTCAAACAAGAAGAAGCAAAGGAAACTTGAAATGACAGAACACATAGAAGAACCCAGGGCACGAGGGAGGGCAGAGACACACAATAGAAACCACAGCACATTAAAACTGCTTAAGGGTCTTAGAAGAGTTGCATTGGAATGCCATTATGGGGAGGAGCTAAAAGCAAAAGACAGTGCAATGTCCCTAAAGGTAGTAATTCAAGTATAAGATCAACTAGGAGCTTGCTTTAAATACAGATTACTGAGCCTTTCTTCCCAGAATTCCAATTCATGAGGTTTATGGACCCAGGAAATGAGCATTTTGGGCAAGCTTTAAGGTGATTTTGATGCAAGTAGATTGTGAGCTACACTGTGAGACACCCTTGATAATCATAGCAGAATGCGAAGCCAAAGAGTGACAAAAGAAAGAGGAGGAAGTGCGTGTGAATCCAAGTGGGACCAGCTAAACGTTCCGTCCCACCCTGCATTTCAACTATTGCAAATATGTGGTGCCAAAAATCACTACTGTTGTCTATAATGAACACCATGCATTTTTTTTTATTCATTTGAGAGAGAGATCCCAAGCAGGAGGAACAGGAGAGAGAGAGGGAGATGGAGGCACCCCGCTGAGGAAGGAGTTGGATGCGGGGCTCCGTCTCAGGACCCCAGGATCATGGCCTGAGCCAAAGGCAGACGCTTAACCAACTGAGCCACCTAGGTGTCCCAGAACCTTAGTGACTTAAAACCACAACCATTTAATTACATTTGACAATTATGTCAGTCAGGAATTTGGGTTGGGCTGAGGTAGATTATTCTTTTGTTCCCCATGGGATCAGTAGTAGTCATGTGGTGGTGTTCAGCTGGAGGATAGGTTGGTTAAGTGAGTCTAAGATGCCTTTATTCTCAAATCTGGTTCTTTAGAGGGAAGGATTGGAAGGCTGGACCCAGGAGCATCAACGGGAGCATCTAACCATAGCCTCTCTAGTATGGCAGACTGAGAGTATTTGAACTTCCTGGTGGCAACTCAGGGTTTCCAGAGAGAGTTTCAAGAAACAGAAAGAAGAAACTTCCTGTTCCTTAAGGCTTGGGACTGGAAAGTGGTACAGTGTCTCTTCTATTCTATTCTATTGCTCAAAGCAGTCACAAAGGTTGTCAGATTCAAGTGGAGAGGACAGACCCTAATTCTCAAGGAGAGGACTGTCAAGGAATTTTCACCTAGACATCTTAAATCTACCCCAGAGAATGTTGCAGAAATGCGTGTAAATACTTCTTTCTTTGCTAACACATCAAGAGTGGCTGAACATGTGATCATTTTCTTTACTCCTACTCCCCAAGGTGAAAAAGTCTTCAAAGAATAAACTAACAGAATCGGGGTGCATATGATTCACTCTCTGGCCTTGCTGATATAGTATGGAGTTCTCTAAAGCAAGGATATGAAATTTTGCTTGGCATAGTGAGCAACTGGTATACATTAATTTGTTGTGTAGTATATCACAAAGTGCAATGTTGCTGAGAGTAACTAAAAGTGATTTTCAAATAATGTGCTGACTTTTAAAAATAGAGTTGAATTCAATGTCACTCTCACTCACATGTAGAGTTACATGTAGTTCCTAGAAATCTCCTCCAGTATGGAATAAGCCTGTGGGGAATATTCCAAGCAGGTAGAAATAACTAGGCATTACTGGTGATAAGAAAAAAATTCCTTGAAGATGTAACATTGCACCTGAGACCCAACAGATGAGTGGGAATTAACTGTGTTATAGAAGATAGAACGAGAATGCCAAAGAAGTTAAGTGATGTCCCATGGCCAGTTAAGAAGCAGACTGACCATTGCCTAATATTTCTAGACCATCACAACCCACCACAGATCACTGGATGAGAGGATGAAATTCTTGAAGTACAACTTTCAATTTTAGACAGATGATAGAAGAAATCAACTTCTAAGGCAAAGCATTGCATATTGGGTTCTTCAGGAAGCAGAGTCTGGGACAAAAAATAGCATTTATTAGGGAGTGTTTTTAGGCTCAGTGCTTGAAAGGGGAATGGGAGAGAAGCAGATCCACAGAGAGAGAGAAGTTGCCAGGCAGTCACAAGGACTTAGCCAAACTTGCAGGGGGCTATAAGACTGGAATGGCCCCTCAGAGTTGTCCTGTGTTGATTTCAGAGAGTCAGGAATTTATACCCTTGCATCAACCTATCATTGGTTTGGGCTGTTCCGTAAAAAGGAGCAAGTGGCTTTCTTTAGAAGATACAATTCCCAAAGATGGCTGACAGCTGAGTGCTGGCAACCAAACCCTCCCTGCAGTGAGGGGTATAGATCCTTTCCTGGGGTGGGAGGTGGGAGTGGGGCAGGTATAGCTGAGGTAGCACATGCCCCGGGCAAAAGTAGCACCACTTCTCACCATATTGTTATCACCTCCACCAAGTCAACATGGATTGGGTCAATCCTTGACTATCGCAATCACCACATGGGTGATCTCCCTGTTTCAAGTTTTGTCCTGCTACAACACATTGGCCTTATCTCAGACAGAGTCCACCTCGAAAAACAGAATTGAGATCATGTCACTCCATTGCTAGAAAATCTTCAATGAATGTGCTTCTCAGATACAGTGAACTCCAAATCCTTTGCTAAAGCCTAGGAGGTCCTACTTGACTTTGACTTGGTCGCTCATACTTACCTGTTTTCTCTTTTTTTTTTTACTTGTTTTCTCTTTTAAAAACACAATATACAGTTAGAAACCTAATGAAGATAGAAAATTTTCCGTCACTGCAGAAACATGCTTACTTTTGCAGGGGCCTGTCACCCACCTGCCACTCCTATGGCAGAGGTAACCACCATGTTCTTATTTTAAAAGTCTTGCAGCAACTTAAAACAACAATAAATAGAATTGATTAAGGACATCTAATTTTCCTAGTAACAAACTGGATGGTTGACCTCTCTGAGAAGGGAGTGAGGGAGGGCAAATCACCAATATTCCAAACCACTTCACAAATAACATGTGTTAAGCCTCTGTCACCCCTCAAGCCAGTATTTCACATAAGGTGGCATAATAGTCATAATTAGCATTTTGCAATGGTTACAAAAGATTCGGGTTTCATTTCCTGGTGTGAGCATGTATGCTTACATTTGTGCCTAATAAGCATCTTCTGGTTTGAGTTTGCTTTGCTTGTTGGAATGTAAATGTAAAAGCATTGAATGTATTCCTTTAATGAGAATCATGCTGCTGCCAGTAAACAAAATGGATGCCACTGCCCTTAATTTTGAGCAAAAAGAATAACTTTGGAGTGAATTACACCCTTGCCAGTCCAAAAATAATGGTTTTAAATAGGTGCAGATGTTTCAGGGGCTTGTTGTTGTAGTTTTTGTTGGTGATTCCTCAGTGTGCACAAAAATGTATTCTTTCATAAGACTTGTTTTGGCACAGGTATTTCCCTTTAGCTTTTGAGACTTTTTTTGTTTGTTTTATGGGATAGGTTACAACTTAAAGCTGAGAGATTTCAAATGCGTCAACCTCTGGATGTTTTTCTACCTAGCAAATCTTCTTAAAATAACTCTGATTGCAACTGAGGGTATGCGTTAGCCAAACTTACTGGGACTCATCCAAAGAGTGCCACGGCAGCATGAACAGGTCGGGGAGAAGAACCAAGAAGGGGAGGATGATAGGGCCCCTGGTGGTGCTGCTGAATTTCTGATGTCCCAGTACCGTGTTTGGTAACACACGGAGCTTGCAATAGGGGAGGAGTTGGGTTACCAGCTATCTATGAAATGGAGGACCATAGATGGTTCCTCTTGGCAGAGGGTATCTGAACCTATTGCTTCTTCCATCTCTTTCTGATGACTGCTCCATTTTGATGGCCTCTTCCATGGCAAATTCTGGGACATTAAATAGAATCTTATTATTGATAAGCAAAGCTGTACCAAATCCACAGAGGAAACAAATCATGGTTACCTATTTCAAATGCAAACTCTTGCGAAAAATTAAATTTATTATATTTGAATATTCAGACAGTTCCCACAAATACGCAGTTCAAACCCACACTTGATAGAAACATGTTTGCAATGATCAAAGCTGCTAATGAACTCCTGAAGCCATCACTTGGGGAAGAATTACATACTTAGTTTCTTCTTGGGAGCATAATGGGACTCGGGCATGTTTCTCAGTATTGTCCAATGGTATGATCCTGAAAACAAAAATGCCTAATGTAATGAATATGCTAATATTTAAATGTAGTTACTGTACAAGTTGAGTGCACAGCCATTAATCTAGTGACACTGAGGTTTCATGTCAAATTTTTATTCAACTAGAGAATGTTCAGATAGAGTTTGAGTATGAGTGGAGAAACAAACCCTCTGGTTTTAAGATGATCGAGCTTTACATTGTTTTTGTTTTTATTTCATAAGTTTCATGACACAGTATTTAAATTTTCAGCATTAGGAAGTTTCCAAATTTCCACAGAAATTATTGAAGAAAAATTATACAATATTATTTGGAGATATACTTCATGCTATATAGAGTATCATATAGCATTTGCTGCAGAGTCATCCCAAACTTAGTGACTTGGCCATTTTTTTAGTTGACACTTCTACTGGAAGGATCTTTTTCTGGTTCAGACCAGACTCCTGATCTCATCTGCATTCACTCATGTGTCTGTGGTCATTTGGCAGGTTGTCTGGGGCCAGATGGTGTCAGATGACCTCGCTCACAGGTCCGGTAGTTGTGTTGCAATGGTCAGAGGGAACAGTGGAAATATCTTGGCTCTCTGATTCTGTTCTCAGGATAAGCTAGGCCAGGTCTATTCATATGATGACACTGGCTGTGGCTCCAAAACCCCATGTGAAAATAAACTTTAAGTCCCATTGTCAAGTTCCGTTGGTCAAAATATTTGTGGTGAAGCTCAAAGTAATTGTGGATGGGACCATAGAAGATTATAGATATAAGAACAAGTCAAGGGGCACTTGGGCTTTGCAGTCAGTTAAGTGTCCAACTCTTGGTTTCAGCTCAGGTTCTGATCTCAGGGTCATGGGATCCAGCCTTGCAGTGGGCTCTGCACTCTATAGAGTCTCTCTCCCCTCTCCTAATGTAGCCTCCTCTAAAATAAATAGATAAATCTTAAAAAAAAGTAAAAACCTGAGGACCAATTATTTTATTAATCTACCACACATAAAAAGTATGAATTACTGAATTCATACTGAATTGATACTGAATACTGAATACTGATACTGAATACTGAATCAATTGCTGAATTGATAAAATATTGGGAATCATAGAATTGAAAAACTGAAACATTAATTAGAAGAGCTGATGCCTGGGACACCTGGGTGGCTCAGTTGGTTAGGCAGCTGCCTTCGGCTCAGGTCATGATCCCGGAGTCCTGGGATCGAGTCCCGCATCGGGCTCCTTGCTCTGCAGGGAGCCTGCTTCTCTCTCCGCCTCTGCCTGCCTCTCTGCCTACTTGTGTTCTCTCTCTGTTAAATAAATAAATAAATAAATAAATAAATAAATAAATCTTTAAAAAAAAAAAAAAGAAGAGCTGATGCCTTTGAATGATGGAGCTCCCTCTAAGGGGGCACATTCTTTTTGAACAATGCCATATTATCTTCTCACCTCTTCCTATATCATTAGGGGTTCAGTCCTTCCCTATTCCAAGATGTTTCTTCCCCCGTGGAAAGAACTCCACTAGGATAACCTTCTTGGCCTCTCTATACACCCTCACTTACTGCTCCTCACAAAGGTGGAACAAATTCTCTTAGGTGTGTTCAAGAGGCATATACTGGGTAGCTCTTTTCTGTCACCATGAAGGTGAAATTGGTTGAAGACAACACCTGTTCTTTGCCACGAAGTAAAAGCAGAAACCTGTTCAGTGTGACTGGGTAGGTGAGTCTGTTTAAATTTGTGACTTAATATTGTGAAAATCACCTATCCACAGATATAAGCCACATCTTCCCAGTACCAGCTTTATTACATATGTGGATGTAATTATATGATACCGTTATCTTCCATTTGCATTAATCTTTGATCTTATGTCTCATTGGGATCAGAACCTGGGGCCTTTCAAATCCTGACACTGGTTGAGGGATGGAAGTATGAAATTAACCTTTTCCAGCTATGAAAAGTAAGTAATATATGGAACACAACTTAAAAACTTACTTACTGGCTTTCGTTTTCTTTTTTTTTTTTAAGATTTTATTTATTTGTCAGAGAGAGAGAGAGAGAGACAGCATAAGCAGGGGAGTGGCAGACAGAGGGAGAAGCAGGTTCCCCCATCCAGCAAGGAGCCTGATATAGGACTCTATCCCAGGCCCCTGGAATGATGACCTAAGCTGAAGGCAGCCACCCAAACGACTAAGCCACCCAGGCGTCCTTTAGATTTTGTTTTGTTTTCTTTTTTTTTTTTTTTAAAGATTTTATTTATTCATTTAACAGAGAGAGAACACAAGCAGGAAGAGAGGCAGGCAGAGGCAGAGAGAGAGGAGCAGGCTCCCCACCGAGCAAGGAGCCCGATGCGGGACTCGATCCCAGGACACCGGGATCATGACCTGAGCCGAACCAATCATGACCTGGCTCAACCAACTGAACCACCCAGGCGTCCCTAGATTTTGTTTTCTTGAGTGCAATGTCTGATGTGCCATATTAGAACCATCCAAAGCCCTTGTTAAAAACTCTTATTTCTGGGTCCATTCCAGATCTACTGAATTTCTGATGGTAAAGATCAAAGAATGGACCATCTTCAACAAGCGTACATGATGGTTATTTATTTTAAATTGCTTTTAAATTATATAAGGACTAAATACATAGTATTTCCAAATCACTGCTGTTCCTTTCTTCTCTCCATATATCCACATATCACATTTTCCACCTTGTATGCTAGCCAAGGCAACCATCATTTTTGCTTTACTATGACTGCTTACAGACCTTTTTCTTTGATATTGACATACCATATGTGTATGATCTAATAGTATTTGCCCAATTGTTTCACTGTGAAGTTCTATCATTCCCTCCTTTCCATATTCTATTCTTTTGAAGCAAGTCACTAAGTCCAAGACACATAGAGGCTAGGGGAGGGGGAGCAGCGAAGCTCCACCTCCTGGGGGAGAGGTAGGATTTACATCAAGCAGAATTCTTCTGCAAGGAAGGTTTTTCTCTTCTCTCCTATTTATTTATTTATTCAATCATTTATATCAGCATAGGCTCCTGTATATTTATTTTACGCTTTGGGTCATAATCCAGTAATATGTTATTTTATTGTTTATAACATCCTGTTAAAACATGTTTATTTTATTGCTCAAATTGTTCCAGCTTTGCCACTGGAAGCTCTTTTATTTTGGTTCCTCTGGCCCTTTGACAATGCTATTGTCATTTGTTTTCTGAGCAATTCCTTATTTTGAGACACCATAAGACACTCCAGACTCATTTTGTATTTTCCCTCTTTTGCACTTACATTCACTTACATTTGATAAATTTCTTTGAATATTTCAGGTAATTTTTATTTATATATTGTAGATGGTTGTTGTGTTAACATTCACAAGTGTTTTTTCCAGTCTCTTGCTTGTCATTTAATTTTGATATTGGGATAATTATGCATATCTTTTTTTAGGTTTTTTTTGTGTGTTTTAAGAAGATGTCCTTTATTCTTTCATAAAAATATGCTCCTATTTTCTTCCAGTAAACTTATAGTCATGTTTTTACTTTTGCATTTTTAATCCATTTGGAATTTATCCCTGTGTATAACATAAGAAAAAGATGGCTTTATTTTTTCTCCACATAGATAACTACCTTCACATCATTCCTCCTTGTATGGGATTGTTGCTTCTATCATCTGCCACATTACAAAAAGTGAATCTGTCTTGGAGTTTCCTTTTCTGCTTCATTGATCTATTTGTCTGTT
This sequence comes from Nasua narica, assembly GCA_028533885.1. NCBI lineage: Eukaryota > Metazoa > Chordata > Mammalia > Carnivora > Procyonidae > Nasua > Nasua narica. The sequence continues at coordinate 32,548,414 of CM052813.1, read as the reverse complement.
CCTTCACCAATACCACAGAGTTTCCATTACCAAAGCCTTAAAATATGTCTTAATTTGTCTGGCCATAGACTTTCTTATGGATGCCAGTTTTGAGAGCCCCAGTAATCTAATGCAGGGTTTCTCAATCAGCAGTAGTGACATTTTGGACCAGTTAATTCTTTGTTGTAGGGGCTGTCCTGTGCCTTGTAAGGTGTTTGGCAGCATTCTTGGCCTCTAACCAATAAATGACAGTATCACCCCCTCCATGGTGTGACAACCAAAACTGTCTCCAGATGTTGCCAATTGTTTTCTGGCAAACAAATTTGCCCAGGTTGAAAGCCACTGGCCTATGTGACAAACAGGACTTTTGAAAATCTTGATGTAGGTTATTATATTCCTGGGTATGGTAATGCTGGATACATGAGGGAATTGCACCTCCCTGTCCCCTTGAAATTAGGCTTAGATATATGCCTTACTAGGACAATGACGAAGAAGCAGATGTTTTATATGTCCCCACTAAGTGGAAGCATGTAAAAGTCAGTGTTGACATTTCCACATTTCCCTTTCTCCCATCATGGAGAGTTTGGAGGCCTGCATTAAATGTTAACATATCTTCCAGTGACTTCATTGAGCAGAGCCCCTACTAAGCCATGTTGCATGGATAATGTAAGCTTGCGATAAAATTAACATTTTAAGCCAATTGGATTTTTGAATTTTTGTTATCATAGCATAATTCAAACTATCTGACTGATATCTGACTGGTATCTGACTGATACACTGAAATCCGCAGGATAAAAGAAATGGTGTTCCCTCTGTACTGTGACTTAATTAGAAAATTATTGATCTCCTCTCTTTGCCTTCTGTGTCTCAATGCTGGGGGGAAAATGTGAGCAAACAAGCTATCTAGGCAAGTGAGGTTGGCAGAAACTTTTGTTCTTTATTAGTGCTTCCAGATACCAATTAAAGAACTGGGAACTAAACGCTCTGGTAATGTGAAGAGAGGGTTCTATTTCAATCTCCATCAGAAGCAAGAACATGAGGTTTCCTGTATCTATTTGATGGTTTTACTTCTTCCAAGATGCTTCATGTTATTGGATATTCTTCTAAACACTATATCCCTAGGAAAATCCCCAAAACAACAAAAGTGGGTGAAAGAAAAAATAGATAAATGCCTTCATAATTTTGGGGGGAAAATCAACAGAGAACAGCATTTAAACTTGAAATTCAGTCTGGTTTTGGGCTTGTTTTTACCTGTACTTGCTTTTATCGTACTTCTAAAAACATTGAGTGATTTAGTCATTAGATGCATCAAATTTGAGGCCTTGCTTAGTGACCATTATTCTCCAAGTCTAGGAAATAAATCACATTCAACAAAACAGTTCAATGACCTCTTCAGATTATTTATGGTAAAGGCTCACAGTATTTTACCATATTCTCTGCAGAGCACTTCTTTCAGTCATCAAAGGCTGTATAATACAGTGTCTATATTTAAATGTTGTCTGCTCTTTGCAAATCACTCCCAATGCCAGTGAAACAAATTCTAAGGAGTTGCTGCTCTGTGGAGAGTTTGGATTATTTAAAGAGCCTCCAGCTCTCCACACACCCTTTGGAGCCATTTCCCTGGAACGGAAACTCTCTCTCTAATTTTCTAAATTGGTAGGTGTGCACCATTACTCACCAAGCAAATTTATTGCCTAAGAAAGTGGAAACAAATGTCATTGGTTCATGCCAGGTATAACACCAACAGGTGTACAGCTGTCCTGCCCAGCTACACCAACCCATTTCCCTTCTCTTTGACACCCATTTGCCAGAGACTACTTATGTATGTTACAATGGTTTGCACCCCAGTTCTAGGGGATCCTGCCAAGCAATGTCATTCTCATTTTAAATGACTTTTGTAAACAAATGAAGTCAGTTCTCTAATGGGAGGCCTAATGGTACTGAAATTCAATTGCTTGAATGTCAACAATGGGCACTTTTGATCACCAATATTGAATGGGTCCTTCGTGGATCAAAACATTGGGAGCATTTAAACTCAGGAGTAGATCATTTCTTTGAAGTTGTTCCGTGAACAATATGAAAACAAAAATGATGTTAATAATGGGAAACACTCTTTCCAGACTCTTCCCAGTGCAAAAGTGTCTGGTGCCTCATTGGCTCTTAGTAACCTCAGCAAAAACACCCAGAGTGCACCATCATGTTTGATTGCCAAAACAAAGACTTGATAGTTTTACAAAAGTATCTGCACTGAGAAAGCGAGTAGTCAAATTTCTAAACTATGCTTGTCTGGAGAGTTTCATACTGTTGTTTAAAATAACCTTTCTGCTGCTCTTCTAGATGACAGCACGGAATATCTTCAGTAGGAAGTGTGGAAATGAGACTCTGCATACTTTTATTACAATAATTATGATGATAATAGCATATTTATGGTCTGTTTACTATGTGCCAAGCACTGTATGCTAAATGCTTTCCTGGATTGATTGCTATAGGCTCCATGAAAGCAAAATACCAGCACTCTATCCCCGATAGGAGAGGCACACACAGTGCCTGGTATGTGGAACTGTTTCCCAAGTACTTGTTGAATGAATGAATGATTACAGGATCCCATTCAATCTTCATTATTATCTCCAATTTTCCAATGAGGAAATGAAGCTCAAAGGTCATCCCTCTCCGATAGATGGTGGAGCAGGATTTGAACCCAGGTTATCTGTCCAAAAAGCTTATGCTCACTACCCCAATGGTGTCTGATTACTCTTTCAATTTTAACCTACATGAGAACAGAAAATTCAAGGAGAGCAGTTTCTCAAGGATTCACTGTTTCCTAGTTGCCCCCGACTTATTACAGTAATTACAGAGGAGCCAGCACAAGTCTAGTTTCCCTGACCATTCTGGAAAGAAGTATAAGTGCAGGGTAAATAAAGGGTGTCGTGTCAGAGGAACTAGGATGTGAGAGATTAGAAAATTATAGACATCTTGTGCAACTTTGATGCAATTTTACTGGTAGTATCACACCAATTATACAGGTCTTTCTATTCACATAAAGCGCTCATGTAATCACTGACACCTACAACTGACCTCTTCTTGGAAGATGACAAAGAATTCATTGTGCTGGGCTTTATTAGACAATTACAACAGGTGAAAACTTCTGCATTCCTTTTTCATTATGCCTTTGGCACTTCTGGGAACAGGAAAGGCACTGGGTTGCTTACATACCTGACCAGGGCCATGCAATTTTGAGCCGGCCAGGGTAGCTACTCTTGGGTGAAGCAGTAGAGAATAATGCCTTCATTGTCAAGTGAGCAGGAAAGCCTGCAGCTGCCCTGCTGAAAGGTAAATAGGAGGGGAGATTCTCTTCACATAAAAACCAATTCTAATGTACCCTACATTCCTTGGACCATCACATCAAACCACACGTGGCATGAAAAAGTGCAGATTTCAATTTAGGTAATGTACACGCCGTTGAAGGTTAGCAGAGGACCATGACCAGGCCAATTCATCTTCAGTAGATTAATGTCTGGGTTAGGCAGGTATGTCATAAAACATGGCCAATTCAGGGAGACGCTCAGGGCTTGCCTCCTTTTTCTCTAATGCACTGCAGTGCTTGCCTGTAAGAGAGCTTTGGTACTAGTAGGGCTATTGCTTTTAAACGTTGCCTCTGACCCAGATAATGTCAAAATGTCTGAATGCATGTGATCCTCTTTTTCCAAAAGAGCATCTCTAATGTAATGCAAATGCACATTGTAGGGGAAATTCCAGCTGAGAAAATGAGGCCTTATATTTCTAAAACCATATACATGTCAATAGCCCATTATTCTCCTGTTTTAAATGTAATTGCAGCCCAGCTTTGAATGAATTCCTGAAATAATAAAATACATTGAGTAGCAGTCACTGACTCTTGCAGTTATTTTATGCCTGCTCTTTCTTCCCTCTGTCCCTCCCCAGCCTCGAAAAACAAAAAGAGGTGGTGGGGAAGGATGAGGAGGAGAGAGAAAAGTGAAAGTCAGATTCCTTGTCTCCAATGTGTTATCAGAACACTCTGTGCAGAGAAACTATGCGGCATTACAACATCGGTGCTTCAGAGTCATTTATGTAAATGTATCGTGCATGGTCCAATTTCTCATGACAAATTATTTCCAGGCAATTAAGAATACTTATAATTGTTTTCTTGGGTAGGGACTTCCTTCAATTTCTAATTTTCATTTAAAGCTAATGTTTCCTGTAAAGCCACGACACCCATCATTTTGAAAGAAGACTTCAAAATGACTTTCTTTTTTAGTCGTGGGAGCTGTCCTGCCTCTTCTTGATAAATTTAACAGGTGTGTAGTTCAACCTTAATCGCCAGTACTGGTGAATTTAAAGGGACCAGTAGTTCATTCGAACACCTTCTGATCTCCTCTCCGCTCTTCTTTTCTCACAGATTGTCTAAGAAATACTTCTGTGGTTAACGGTAACATGAATTAATTTTATATCTGGGAGACTCACAGTGATCTTGCTTACAGTTTTCTCTCTTCAGAAGGTAACTGAGACCATGTCTCATTTTAATAAGTAAATTAATTCAGATGTCTTAATTTCCTGGAATACAGGTGTGAAATCTTCAAAGATATTTCTAAAAATAGCAAACGAGACCATTTTCAAAAACTAAATAGAATGTTAATGCAGCGCATCTCACACGTATGTGGGAATTCTGACTTCTCAGTTACTCTTCCCTTCCAAATTATCAGAGTGAAATATGATTCTCTTATCTGAAAAAGTTCTTGAACTCAACTGTTCCTTTACCTGTGAGTTGGGTTAATTTTTATAAGGGGAAGATTGCTCTGGTTCAAATTCTTCTCATAATTGCCTGTAAGGAAGAACCTTGGGGTGATTGCTGTGATTCTTTGGTCCCGGCTCTCTAATCTGTTTTCTAATCTTTGATTTCTGAGTTCCATGATGAAGTGTGGTGTCACCCAAAAGAAGAGAGTCTATTGAGTTTATCATCTACAATGTTTTTTTGCTGAATGCACCAAAATACTCAACTAAAGCTGCTTAGAATAGGAAACATTTCTTGTTCCCAGAATAAGAAGGCCAAAGGAGATGATTCCTGGGTTGCATTTGGGACTTACTGATCACTGAGGGCCCCTCTCTTTCTGAGCTTCTGCTCTGTGTATCCTTAGTCCTGTGAGGAGGTCTCCCCTGATGGTGCAAAATGGCTGCTGATGTACCAATCATCATAACTTTCTGGAACCTCATCATAAACAGAATGGAGGTAAAGAGTGATGGCAGCAAAAAAATCTTCTTCATAATTGTTATATCACCCATTGACAAGAGCTGGCTCCTATACCCACCCCTATAACCAATAACTGTCAGACAGGAAAGGGTTATCTATGGCTCAATTATTACAGCAGGGGGGCCCCTCCTGGAACTGAGCACATGACTACCTAACAAAACTGGGGTTTTCTTAAATAGGAAAGAAAGGTGGAATGGTAAACAAACAACTCATAACGTTTGTCCCATTAAGGTATAAAGAAAGTAAAGTGCTGTCTTCTTCCAATTAGCCAATTGATTCTTACCATGAAATCTACTGCCCTCTCAGGTAACTGTAGCAACTCTTAATCAGATTGAGAAAACTTGACAATGCAGTCTGGTTAACAGGTATTTCAGTCTTTAGTCAGAATCAACTTTCCAGTCCAGTGAAAAAAATTGTATCCTACACTTACATCAAGTAAGACACTAGTTTGTTTCCTCCAGACAAGTTTGGCATTGCAAAACATAGATAGCTTTGAAAACCTAGTTTTTAAGTTGGCTGTCTAACACTGTGATTATATGTTTCAATAGAAATTATCAAAAACTGTGGTTGGTCTTCTAGTCAGCCCCCCAAACCCTATACCTCCCAGGACCTTCCTGGAGTGTATTGCTGACTTGTACCCCTGTACTTGCATCTTAATTGTTTCCTGAACAATAGTTGCAAATTAAGCAGTTGTAAGTTTTGGGTCACCTGTATAAGTACTTGGAATTTACCCCCAAACTCTGGTGTTATGCCAAACAATTTGTGTCCTAAAGCAATCAAATCAATCCTTTTCTATAGCTACAACTTATTTTTTTGATGTCTCAATGAGATCATCCTTAAATATTTGAAAAAGATGCAGTGCCCTTCCTGCAATTGTCACTTGGCTTGGAGCCATATGGATTTGCTGCTTCTGATCGTGTAATCCACATAATCAAAAGTTTTTCCACCTCAAGAGTCAGTCCATTCCATCTTATTATTCCATCCTGATTGCATCAGCCTAGGAACAATCAATGCCATGTGGCACCCCTTGCTTCAGTAGCAACCTTTAGGTGGTCAAAATAGGAATTTTACATCTTTGGGGGCCTTATGTATTTTAAATAGTTTTAAAGATAAGGGTTAAAAGGTTTAAGAATATTTACAATGTCCTTTCTATCATTAAAGAATATTGATTGTAGGGGAGGAGCAAGATGGCGGAGAAGTAGGAGGTTGAGATAGAGTCGGATCCCAGAAGTTCATCTATATAGTTAATAAATCATTCTAAAAGCCAGCATACTCAACAGGAGAGAGAAGAGAGGAAGAAGAGCAATTCTAGGAGCAGAAAGTCGACCACCTTCGGAAAGGTAGGACGTTTAGAAAAGTGATTCCAAAGCGACGGGAAGAGAGACCGCGGGGGGGAGGGGCCGGCTCCCAGCAGCCGCAGAGCCGCGGAGCACAAAATCGGAACTTTTAGAGTCTGCTCCGCTGAGGGACATTGCTCCAAAGGCTAGGCCGGAGGTCTGGCCCTCGCGGGAACAGAGTGGTTTCAGG
>CM052813.1:32497637-32541142 GCA_028533885.1 Nasua narica | reverse complement strand
GGCTTCCAAGCAGGCCAGTTTGGCTGCAGCAGGTGGGCCACGGATGAGGGTTGAAGTTAAGGGGCTGCAGAGGAGGGAAGGACCCAGATCATGCAGGATCTTTACTATAATCCACGATCACAAAATCTCCCCCAGCTCTGTGAGTTCAACAATATCCTCACTTTGCAGAAGAAGAAGATGAATCTCAGTGAAAGTGAGGAATGGGCATCTGGTCACACAGCTTGTTGGTGCCCAAGGTGGGGTTGGAACAACTTCTGTGCCCTCCTAGAGCCCAGATTTGCCAGTGTCGCTCCCAATGATTGACAACCCTTTGACACATCATCTAGTGGAGGCTCTCTCCAGAGAGTTGCCATTAAAGACAACTTTATTCCCTGACTCCAGGCTTTAACTGCAAACAGTGCCTCCTCCACTATAGGAAAGAACCCTGCTGTGCTCTCTCAGGTAAGAGAGAGGACTGCCTCACCCATCAAATAGGAATCCTTGTTTCAGACAATATTTACTTTAAGGTTTCTAATCAAAGTCATCAGTATTCAGAGCTCCCTCAGATGACTGTAATGTCTTTTTTTTTTTTCAGGAAATAAACAGATTTTTTAAAAAATATTTTATTTATTTACTTGAGAGAGAGAGTGAGAGAGAGCATGAGCAGGGTGGAGAGGCAGAGGGAGAAGGAGACTCCTCACTGAGCAGGGCACCCAATGCGAGGCTCAATCCCAGGATCCCAGAATCATGAACTGAGCCAAAGGCAGATGCTTAACCAACTGAGCCACCCAGGCACCCCAGGAAATAAAGAGTTACATTGTTTCATTCATGTAAAGTTGGTTTTCTTGTTTGTTAAGCAGCAATAGCAATACTGGCATTTTTTCACAGTGGCCTCAACGAGCCACCCAATGAGGCAAAGACATACAATTATTCCCTTTTTACAAATGAGGATAACGAGGCTCATGGAGTTTAAGTGAATGGCCTTAGGTCACACAGTTTAAGAAATGACAGAGGTGAGGTTTGAGTCTAGGAGACCCAATTACAAATCCACATTGTTACTGTAATGTTTGAAAAATTCAACTTCTAAAAAAGAATTAGTAAAATAAGAAAATTCCTAAAAATGTTGCATGCTAATACATACGTAAGTTAAATACGTATTCAATAATAATTATATTGTTAGACAAGAAAGAACTCGTCATATAAAGATTCTCAGTGGCTTTGACACCAATTATGGATGCTTTAGGAAGTCAGTGTGGTTTCCTAAATTAAGATATCAAGTTCAAGATGCAGGATTTTTTTTTTTTTAAACAGAAATGGTTCACTTCCTAAAGATGAAGGATATATATATTTTGAAGCTGTGTGTGTGTGTGTGTTGGGGTTTGGTAAAAAAAAAGAGTAAAAGAATTATTTTATTTTGGTAATCTATCAAAACGTACATGTTTGTTTTCGAAGTTCATTTGGTAAGCTGGTGGGGGCAGAGAGACTGCATTAAAACATAGCCACAGAGTGAGATGATGTCCCCTTGTACTGTATTTTGTTCTTTCTAAAGAAGAAAGGTTTTCCTTCACAGTGCATTTATGTCAAATTCAAAACCCTCTCACAAGAGCCTATGATATCAACCTAGCCTATCATATCAACCTTGTCAAGTCTCACTTGTTGAAATGAGTGGGATTTGAAAACTCCTGAGTGTGCTACTACATTTTCCATTTATGTTCAGGGAATACGGCTGTGTGAAAATAAGGTCAAGAGTTGTGTGTGTGTGTGGGAAGGTGGTTTGGGGGAATTTAAGGGAGACACAGCTCTAAATGAGTGAAACTAAATAGATCAGTTGTTTCAGGTGGTGGAGGACAGTGGTCTCTATGAAGGATGAGGCAAGGAATTTGGGAGGAAAATATACTGTATTCCTTTTATTTCTTACATTTTTAAACCTTTATTGCTCTATTTAGACTACTCATTACATCAAATGCTAGAGTTTGACTAAAAGAAACCAATGTCTTTGCTCTCAAACTATATACAAGTTAAATGTTAAATATAAATGACCTATTTATCCTCACTGAAATAACAATAAGATTGTTCTTGGTTTTTTTCTTTTTTAGAAGTCAGCTACAGATGAAGAAGTAATATGAAAAAGATGGATAATTTCATTAAGATTTCTCAACTTCCAGAAAATGAATTCACTATTTTTTGTCATATTTGAGAAAACACAATTCTAAAACTAACCTTGATTATATTTTAACCTAAGCCCAAACTGTACAATAGAATGACCAGATGTGTTTTAATGGAGGTAAGAATTCTTTATTGAGAGGGGAATGTTGACATGACTGTCAATTTCTATTTATATAATTCTTCATTGTTTCCTTCCTATAATTAACTACAAGTGAACATCTCTCAGATTTCCCAAGAAACAGATTTTTTTCAAAAAATTTAATTTGCCGAAGATGCTTCTTAAATAAACAGTAAATTTCTTTTTCAAGGAGACAGACCAAATGTTTTTCTCTAGCAGCCAGTAGAGGGAGCTGTTGGCATTTGATTTGGCCTTATAACGCGACCTGGAAGTTCCCTACTTAATTAATTCAATGTTTGAAATCAAACCACCGTTTAAATGTAATGATATTAATATGCAAGGATAGACATGTAAACGTGGAGATTTTCCATTCCCATTAAACTTTCTACACAACCACATATTTCTGGTTCTTCTGTGGGCCTCTTTTAGAGAGCTTATGTTATAGAAATGTTGGCTGCTATAAATTAAAGCTGCTCAGAACTGAGTTCATGCACCTAGGCAATGATTCAACATTTCTAAGACTGATTACAAGTCAAGAAAGAAAGCAGCTTCTTTCTCCTACTCTAGGAAGAAAGGAAAAAAGGAAGGAAGGAAGAAAGAAGGAAAAAAGGAAAGAGGAAGAAAGAAAAAGAAAGAAAGAAAGAAAGAAAGAAAGAAAGAAAGAAAGAAAGAAAGAAAGACACAAATGCAAAACAGATATTTGACCTAGAAATAATGCTTGAACTTTTCAAAGGAAAATTAGCATGTGGTAGGTTTATAATAAATTTGAAGATCTCTAATCCAGTGGGAAGATCTGTAGTTAAGGTTTTGGGGATATTTGATGGTGTCTTGTGATAGAGTATATTGATTTTTCTTATATTCCCTCCACCCTGGATTCACTTCCATAGCTGTGTGTTTTTAAAAACTTAGTTCACAGCGGAGCATTGAAAAGATACTTTTCCTTCATTATTATTTTTTAGTTAAAATCGATTACTATGTAACAATTGGCAGAAACCTCAGAGAGCCTGACAGAGAGCTGGGAAGGGATTTTTCTGGTAGTAGCAATTCTCAGTCTGTGAGAATGGACAAGTCCCACTTGAACGTTGAGGAACACTGGAGAGAGAGTTAGAAGTAATCATTCTGATACTATCAATTATTTTCCCTAAAATGAACAGATAAATAAACTATTAGACATTTAAACCAATGATATTAAAGACCTGAAATCGTACAAAATTTGAAATGGTAAATTACTTGAAAAGATAAAGAAGAGAGTGATGTTTTGTCTTGATAGGCATTAGCAAATGATCACTAAACACACTGCCCAATGACGTAAGATTTCTTGGAGAAGGTACACTGAAAGTAGAGAAACAGGGTTCACGGTGTTCCCCCCGCCCCCGAGTACAGAAAGCAGTGCCATTTTCTTGGGACAGTATGAAACAGTGCAATTTGCACATTAAATGCTAACCCAAAGTCATTTCCCCTGTTCACAAAAAGGTCAAGTAGAGCTTCTTGGAAAGAAAAAAAAAAGGTGTTTTTGTTTTGTTTTGTTTTGTTTGTTTTGTTTTTATCTGAACATGGACGATGTTCTGTGCTATTTCCAGGTAGTGTGTATTTCGTCAAATTGCTCATGCTCTTTCACAGGTCTGGCTTGGTCTATGTTTTGTGTTGATTTCTGGGCCTTGCAATCAACATTAATTTTGCTGCTCTTTCTGAGAGAAGTTGTTAGAGGGAAAAATGAGCCACTCAGTGCAGGTAGAGTTGAAAGACAAGGAACACAAATGCTGGATGGCACTCTAGAGTGGTTCAGAAAGCTGGGACAAGAACGCCTGAGTGCCATTGGACATATAATTTTAGGTGAAATTGTGTTCCATGTGAAGCATTAATTTCAATAGAGATTTTATATATAAGCTCTTGTTTGAATAATAATGTAAAATTAAATTTAAATTGTAAATAACGTCCAGATACTAGTTGTTTCCTGGCTCAAATTCTTTAGCACATATGGTGCTGGCATAAGCTTGTGCCTGTCTGCCTACTCTGGGTAATTTTGCATGCAAATAGTTTTAGTGCCTATGTTGAGGTGCTAAAACGTGTTTAGTACACTTGAAAATATTTGCATTGCAAAAGGAGACTGAATCTCCTGAGGAAAATCAAATTGATATTTTGTATTAAAAGACCACTCTGGGCACGGCGTGGCATTCTTCTATGGAGACTTGTTCTGATCGTGCAACTAGCATTTTTAATTGACCCTTCCAAGAGAAGGTCTGGCTACGGCTTTGCCAGGTTTATAAACCGTCGGATCATCTTCTGGCAGCTTTCACCGTATTAATCAGTAGGGCAGAGAGAAAGCTAAGGACAGAATCTACTCGCCTTGGCCAGACGTAGCTTTTCAGGCCTCAGGTTGGAGGACGGGTAGGATAAATACGTTAATTATAATTAAAAGTTTCAGCTGAAATGTGCCTAACTAATTAGCTAACTAACTAACCAACTAACTCAGGAAAGGCTTTCGCACAGTGAAGCAGCAACGGATGCTGGGTGTGAGGCCGCACACCCGCTCCCATTTGCCACACTCCCATCTGCTGCATTTACGGGAACCAGTTCGTTAAGAGTCTGAACTGAATCCAAATAAAATGCATTTCTGATGCAAGCCCGATGACTGGTGCCATTCTACGCTGCATTATGTCAAATTAGAGTTCGTGTGGAAAAGAGGTTACAGAGGACTTACGTAAATGTCGCATGCGTAGAACATCGAGGGAGAGTTCTGCACAAAGTCAACATCCGATTTCTATAAACAAATCAGCCTCCTTCCCGATTCGGCCCCTGTTCACCAAGACCAATTAAAACCTTGGGCCCCCTAATAAAGGCATAAAGAAATTTCAAGAGGCATGCGAGGAAGAGGTCTCTGAAACTTTCCTTGTCGCCATCTTTTCAATGTTTGCATAGAATTTTCTTTTATTCTGCTAATTTCAGGTGTAGTAATGTCTTTAGAAAATGAAAGTAAGTTTAGTGTCCATAAAATAAACAGATGATCCAACGTCTCCAGGAGGGATTCAAATTGTGGGACTTCTCTGTCTGCACCTCCCTCTTCTGCAGAGAAATAATGCCAGATGGAATTCTAATACCTCCCATTGTTGTTGAGTGGTTCTATGGCTTCCAGCCCAAGCCCCATGCAAGAGATTGCCTACCATAGGTGCTTATATTGGCTGAAACGCTGGGGTTTGATCCAGATTTTCTCCCCATATTTTACCCTTCCACACCTAATATTTTATTCTTTCATCCCTGCCACTTCCCACTGAATGCAAGGTGCCGTATTTTGTGCCAATGAACAGCCATAGACAGGTAGCAGGCAAGAGCCAAAAGGAACTCATTATGAATACAAACCAGGAAGGAGGGGTTGACTTACTGTGTGAGTGAAACTCCTGTTTGCAATCTATTTCCTTTAAAGCCAGCTTAAAGAAAAAAAAAATAGCCCTGTTGTCTGTGGGATCCTGGCACATCAATCAATCCATTAAGTAAGTAAATAAGGCAATAACTAAACAATAAATCATTTTGAATTTCACGCATGCACAAACCTTTTGATACATAAATGACAAGAAAGGTTTAGATTTGGAGGCTCCAGCCTCTGGGCTGATCATTTTGCATACAAGAGAAAGAACCATTCTAAGCGGTGGTGCATTGCTCCTTCTGGTCCTCAAATTGCGGGGCTTCTCTGCGCCCCTTTGGTGGTTGTGTGTGTGATGCATGGCATGGGAGTTGTTTGTGTGTGTGTGTGTGTGTGTGGTGTGTGTGGGGGGCATGCTGTTAGGGGGAAGCTTCCCACACATTTCTGCCATCACAGACGGTGGGCAAACAGCTGTCTCCACAGCTGAGACCACTGGAAGTGCTCTTGCTGCTCTAGTAACTCGAGAGCACACGGCTGGTCCCTGGATGGCATGGAGCTCTGTGCCTGCAGCTAAGCGCCAGAGCTTTCCCCGGGCTGAGCAGGCGGAGACTTTGCCACCAGACACAATAAGCATCTGAAATGGGGTCTCATGAATAATTCATTCTTGGTGTCCTATGAAACAAAGAAATGATATGTTTGCTGGTAGATAACTGTGTTGTGGCATTTGTAAATCTTTTTGAATTTGGAGTTGATCATGTTTCGTGTTGGTATAGAAATATGGTTTGTTGGTTCCCCCCCCTAAAACAAAAAGTTGGGAGTTCAATGTGATAATCTTACAGGGAGGGTCTTCCACGAAATACTGGGTGGATTATACTAATTTGGCTTGTGATTTAGGAATTTAAAAAAAATCTCATTCAGTGAAAAGGGATGTTAAAATGGTTTTACTGCAATAAAATACAGCAGGATACTGGGTTCTCAAGGAGATTTTTTTTTTTTTCCTTAGTCGGCAACCAGCCCACTTTTGCTAATGCAAGTTTCATTACTGTAGACTAAAAAACAGTGGTGCCTTTAACATCCCAGGAGAGCATCGGGAGGAACAATTCTTCACTTTCATTAAAATATTAGTAAAAATGATACTTCAGTGAATTGAGCCCTAAATTGTTTTAGTGACAGTTAAATACCCACTAATTTAACACTAGTTAAATCAGCAATAAAATGACCCCCAACCGGGTGGAGCCAACCACCCCATTTCGCCACAATAGTTCCAGACCTAATGCCCATGATCTATAAGGGCCACTGGGCACACTTTATGTATTTGCATAACAAATACTTCCAGTGCGGTATGAAGTAGCCAGCTACTCAAACTTATCATAATCAGGATTTACAATTAGTATTTGTGTATTCATTTCATTTATTCTTTAATATCTCTGTACTCATTTCCCCGAGGGGAAAAAAAAAGAAATCGATTTAATAGTTCTTCATTGTCTTTGAAATGACAACGTGGCAAAACAAATCATGGTGATGTTCTCTGTCATCTCTCCAATAATTATCTCAAATCTGTCATCTATTATTCACTCACGCTTTCTCCGTGACAATTCTCCCCCTACTATCTCCTGTAGTCTCCCTGGCTTTCAGGTTTCCCAGGAATTATTGTGTGTCCGTAAACCTCACACAATCTGATATGTTTGGCAGGGAAAGTCAGAAAGAAGGCACATTGATTTTGCTGGAAGAAAAAAAAAAAAAACAAGCGAAAACAAAATATGAATCTGCCAATTATATGCTGGAGTGAAAATACAATTCCTCCTGGCTTTTAGGTGAAGGGGTTGGCAGTTGGAGTTTGAATGGGTAGAGGGTGAGCCCTCCAAGATGAAGAGGAGTAGTGGATGGTGTGTGAGTGTGCGTGTGTGTGCTTGCTCTTGTTTGCTTCCTGAAGCTCCAGTAATGAACTAGAGAGGAGAGTCACAACATACATGCAGATAACGATTGCGTTTCTTTACTTTGGTGGTGTAGGATTAAGGCTGTAAATAAAATTATGCTGGTACATAAATTGCTTTGTACCTTTGAAAAGATAATTAGATTTCCAGTGGAGCTAATAATGAGATAAGTGGTAAGAATGTCCTGGGGCCAATGAGATATCATTAGAAACGGAGGTGACAGCCTTAAGATGAACAAAACACAAACAAAGCCTCCAAGGTCAGAGGCAGAGTCTAATAGAAATTTCCCTCACTTCCCAGTCACCGCTTCCATGCTCTCCACCACCTCCCTATGCACCCTGTGTTAGTGTTGCTCATTCCTCCTCTTCCTGAGCGTCTCGAAACTTCTTCAGGCTCAGCTATGGAAGGAGCCTGGATTGCTAGGCCTTTCCGGAACATCAGCACTCGGACTTCCAACATTTTGCTTCCAGTATGTAAGAGAATCCTTTATGGGAATATCCAGCAAATCCATACCACTAATATTGTGTATTATTCCACTTAACTATCTGAGAAAGAGAAGGAAATTTAAATAAAAGTCCCTTAAGGACGGGTGCTATGATAATACAAGTAGTAACCAAAGACAAGAAATGCCAGGAGATCAATCGACAACTTAGAACATTGATGATATACAAAAAACACAACAGGATCTCTGAATGAAAGAGACTTGGATTTCTGTCTCTGCCACATGGGTGTTATGACTGACATTTGAACCTTTCTGAATATGTTTCCTCATTTGTAAAATGGGGACAAAAATGCATACCTCTCAGACTACTTTTAGAAAACCAGAACTAGTGACCTAATGTATGTGAAATGTGTCCAGTAGCTTGTAACAGTCTAAGCACATCTGAGTCACCTGGAGAGATTTGAAAATCTCCCAATGCCCCTCTCTGCCTCTGTCTGAATAAATCAGAATCTCAGGGGAACAGGCCTTGACATTAGAGTTTTTAAATGCTCCCCTGGTGATTCTAGTGCATAGCCAAGGATTTGAACAACTGGTTGAAAAGCCTGAAACTGAATGAACGCTCAGTATTTATTATTCAGCTCTTGTTCATGTGACATGAATATTAGCTTAGTCAGGACACAGATTCTTTTATTCCTGAAAGGAATCCTTGAGACCAGTTAATCCATGTTCATGCTTTGAAGGTAAAGAAGCTGAATCCAGGAGGATGAGTTCCATGCCCATGGTCATATGGTTGGAAACGAAAGGGGTTCCAGTGTTCGTTATAGAATGCTGAAGTTACCGTCCCTGGCACAGCTCTTAAGAGGGGAAGTGAGGTCTCCAATGAGGATGAGTGCCATCTTTCCTTCCTTCTTTTCTCAACAGTATTTTGTGATAAGGAAGATACCACTAAGGTCGAAAGTAAAGGATTACACCCTTAACTCTTGTCTTCATTAGCTTGGCCTAGTAGCCTTTATTCATAGAAACTTTTGAGCAGAAAACCTGAATCCCAGGAATGCTTCTGTGTGGAGGGCACACGCCTCCATAGCTTGGCTTCTGAGTGGGTGTCATAAGGCTCCTCCAACTCACTGAGCATTTCCTGTGTGATTGATATGGAAAATCTGAGCAATTTACCACCACACAGTTATGAGCCATCATACAGGTGCATTTAATTTTTAATTACTCTTAAAAATGTTTTTAATAATTAGTAGCAATAACCACTAATTGGCATGTAAGCTATTCTTGCACCAGCAGGCAAACTGTAGGTTTACTTCTGCACACCCACACCCAATCAACTGAAAATTGCTTCCATGCTTATCTTATAATTACTGTGCTTAATGCTGTTTGCATTGTTTGGAAGCGTTTGTAATTAATTGATATATATATATATTTTACCTCTGAACTTGTACACGGAACAGCAAAGATCAGTCCTTTTCTTGGTAACATCTTATTTACTTTGAATTGTGTAGACATACATAAGGGGGAAAAATAATGGCTTTTGTTTTTACCTACCAAATAGATTTCCTTTGGTTTGACAATAGCGAGATCAATCCTATGTAAAATATGAAACTTCTCTGGTTACTTCCTTTTCTTTCTGGTTCTCCTCAATGCGGTTGCATACTGTGGCACAATTAACATTTTTAGTCAGATTTTTTTTACAACCTCCATGTACCTTTGTATCATCTGCATTATTGATTTTGAAACTATTTCTGGGGAAAGGGCAATACTTTGCGGGTGTCTCTATCCAAGTCAAGGTCAAGACAGTTACATCATTTGTTCCTTGGGCATCTTTAACTGATTTATATCTGTGTCTATCATTGTGCCTTTGACCTGAAAGTGACCGTCATGGTTAATCGCTAAAGAAATCATGAAAAAAAAAAAAAGAAATCATGAAATAAACTGATATTGTTGGTATGGGAAGCCATTTTAGAAAAAGTGATGGGTCTGCCAATGTTTTCATAGTAGTAAATGGCAAATAAAATTTTATGATGAGAGAGGCAAAAGATAAAAATTTGACTTTATAATTGTAAGCCATTATGTACTAGTTATAAACTGAAACTGGATGAAAACATGGGTATGAATATTGCTCCTTTTATTTATTCTCTCGCTTACTCAATAGTCATAAGGAATATGGTGGGCCAAGCAGTGTGCTAGAAATGGGGATACAAAGGGAACAAGATATTGTAGTAAAGTGCAGTCTTGGCAGTCAGAAAAAAACACAGTCTGAAAATCTTGATTCCACAACGAACTAATGAGAGACTTTTGGAATATCATTTTGTCTTTCAGAACCTGATTTTGGTCATTGGAAAAGTGAGGACAAGGCACCTACCTTGAATACTCATGGCGAAGATTAAATGATTAAATGAACAATGATATGTGAAGCACTTCGCACTTTCCTATTATGCAGTATTTACAAAATGCACGCGTGCTATAATTTTAGTTGGAACAAAGAACTCACAGTCTAGTGAGTGAATGAGATCTATCACTTATAGGGTTCTTTGAGTCCAGGCAGGTGAGAAGTTTATTGGAAAGCTATTCGATACTGACAGGATCAACTAGAAGGCTGGAGAATCAGGCTTGAAAACAAGAAGAACTAGCAAAACTAAGAGCTTAAGTTGTAGGATCTTGCTAATAGTCTTGGGGGTCATCACCAGTGAGCAAATGCATTCCAATTTTTTCTCCTTGATCTTTCACCTTTGTTCTCAAGACTCAAAGTCTTAGAATAAGGAAAGAGAGAAGGAGAAGAAGGAGAGGAAGAGAGAGGAAGAGAGAGGACCTAAGGGAACATGAGCTTACTCATGTGCCTATCCCTTAGAAAGAGAGGGTGGGGCACCTTGATTTCTAGGTGTACTGAAGCAATATACACCAGAGGAGAAGGAACCCTACTAGACACACACACACACACACACACACACACAACAGGTGATTAGTGGACCAAAATCAATACAAAATATGTAACAAGGAATCTGATTACAGTGTCATAAGTAGGGTAGGCTTCATGGACGTGTGATCTGTGCCATCACAAAGGGCCCCATGCTTAGCAGCCCTTACATTTGGTTTAATGCTCCATCCCACCACTTAAAAATTCTTAATAATTTATAAACAAGGGACGTGACCCCGAATCTTCTTTTTGCCCTGAGTTGTGCAAATTTTGTAGCAGGTCCTGGTCATAGGTCCTATGGTAGGGATCTGTACACAGCTCTGTAGAAGCACAGAGGAGGAAAAATATCTGGGTAAGGATTCATGAAAATTCCAGGAAAGGGTTCAAGAGATGATAATTAAAGTATCAAAGTTTGCCAAGTGGAGAAAGGGGCTAAGGCATTCAGATAACAAAAACCTAGAAACAAAACCCAGCAACATTTCTTATGATCAGGATATTAAACATGATTTTGGCATAATTTGAACTAAAAGCCATCCCTTTAAGAGTGGTAAAGCAAATAACTCACTGTTACAGATGGGAGAAAACAACCCCCTTACTCTCTGTAGGTCAATGCCAAGCAGTGGAGGGGACCTGCACCAGCCATGGGAAGAATCTCACCAGAGCCCAATAAACCAGTGTACTTCCAAGCTACTAGAAACTTGTGGTTTAACCATCATCTGAGTCTTCCAGCTAGCTTCCTCCTGAAGGAGGAAGCACTGTCCCCAATGCAGACTCCTATCTTCTTGGCACAAAGCTCATATGTTAATGGCAGGGCTTTTGAGTGGGACAGTAGAGAGAATAAGCAGAGCAGTTTAGCTTTGCTTTCCGTGTGTTATTTTATAACTGATGCAACTTTGCAGTGTTTCCTGATACCAAGACTTTTTCCATTCTTTTATCAAGTATTTTTAGAGAATTTCAGGCATCTAGCCCAACACTTTTCCAAGGCATGAATTTCCTGAACATGTCCAACAAGTACTCCTACAGCCTTGGCTGGAATACCTCCAGCCCATTTGGGTTTTGGATAGATCTTATTGTCAGAAAGTTCTTCCTTCTGTTGAGTTGGACTTGGCCTCTGAGTAACGTTCACCAAGAGGTGTTTGGAGTCACTCAGATTGAGCTTGATTTCTCTTCCTCATGCAAAAGCAAAATATATTCTCTAACTAAAACAGTGGAAGTTTGCTATTGGGGCCTGTCCCAGTGGGAAAATACATATAAGGTTTCCTTTAAGAAGCTCCTTTTAGCACCTTGAGAACAATATACTACAGGGTAGGGACTGAGAGGATTGTCCTACAAGCTGAATAGGATTGTGGTATACAATCCTACTGTATACAATCCTATTTCAGAGGCCTGAAAGTCTCTCCTTCGGATTCATTTTGCCTTCTGAACTTCATACTGTCCATGGGAAACAATTTTTTCCATTCCCTTTATCATTTGTAATGGACCAGGCTCATATCCAGCTGACTCCATGGCATGACAGAGAGAGCAGGTCACAAATACGCTTGTGCCAGGAAGGATAGCCCAGACATTTGCCATCTGTGTCTCAGCTTTCTCTAGCTCCTTTCTTGGGTTGCTTGTCTAGGGACACACCCATACACGTTCTTTCCCATTCTCCTGGCAATGGAAAGAGTTGGCACATTGCACGTTAGGTTTTCGAGGGAGGTCTTATTTTACAAGATTTCCCTAAATATAAGGGAGATTTTTTTTTTCAATGTGCTGGAGTGGTGTGCCTTCAGATGGGTGTGCTAAAATTAATCCACTTGATTATAACAACAAGATCATCTTCATAATGACGTTTTGTTTTGTTTTGTTTTGTGGGGAAATCAAGGCATCAAATCAATATAGATATCAAGTCAGTGCCTGAGGCTCTTTTCGTAAGTATAAACATTTGTTGATTAAAAGGTAATTAGGATTGTACATACTTGGATATTTGCCAAAGTGTCCTATTGAACAAGCTCCTCTTCCATGACCAAAAACTTAATCCCAAATATCATGTCTCCTTTTCTTTAGTCGCTTTGCAATGTGCTGCCTCTTAATGCTGAAAATCCAACCATCCCATCATGCTCCCTTGCCCCTTAAATATCAGTTTCAGGAATACAATACAATTTTCTTTCCTTCATCTTATTTTTCTCACTCCTTATACCCTAGTTTTCTTTGTACAAATCTTCCCCACTTAATTATTTGATGTCTCGCCAAGGTAGAGCTGTACAATGCAATCATGATGAGCTTGACTGGAATTTACATGACATTAGCAACAGATATAGAATATCAGGAAAATGTAAGGTATAATAATTACAAAAAGAATGGCTAGATGATTTACAGAGCACCTACCATGAGCCATGCCTTCTGATTGGAATGATACACACATTTTCTTTCGTCTTTGAAATGCTGTAAGGCAAGAATTATTGTTCAGATTTTAAAGATAAGGAAACTGAGGTTCAACACTTTTAAGTAACTTTCCCCAATTCAGGCTCTTCTTAGATGGTGGAGCTAGGGTTCACCAGACTTTGAAAGTTGATATTGCAAGTGGAGAAGTGAATGGAAAATCCTAGACTGGAAACGCTTGGCTGAAGGCAATCTAGACTTGTCCGCATGACTCCCCAGTATACTATTTTATGATTCGAGAGGATGCAGTGAACATGTATAACTCACATTGTTTCCAGTGTAATCCAGAACTTCTTAAATATTGAACTTCTAAGATATCATAACAGTGATCAAGATTTTGGTAACAAGTCTTGCGTTAAGCCATTGCAGATTAGATGATAAGGCCATTGAAACATAAAGCTATAACTGGGACACCTGATGGCTCAGTGGGTTGAGCATCCAACTCTTGATTTCAGCTTAGGTCATGTTCCCGGGGTCTTGAGATGAAGTCTGGCATCAAGCCCTGTGTTTGGAGCCCCATCCCAAGGCCCTTGTTGTCTCTGAGCTCAATGGGGAGTCTGCTTGAGATTCTTTCCCTCTGCTTCTCTCCCCACACTTGTACACACTCATTCTCTTTCTCTCTCTAAAATAAATAATCTTAAAAAAAAAGAAACAGAGCTGTCGTTGATAGCAGCAGAGAATCTCAATTTTTGTTAATTCTGCTTAATGTTATTGGCATTATCATTTGTTTTCTTACAACAAAGCTAAAAAAAAGACATTAAAATGCATATTAAAATATATTTTGAGCACACACCCATATCTATTTACTTTTCTTATGGAAGGACAACATGAGTTGTAAATATTCAGCTTTAAGTAATTTACTGTTTCAAAATTCCTCCACAGTGTCAAATCACAATTGGCCCCTTTCCTTTTTCTTGAAGGAGATATATACTCATTGGCCTTCCTTAATAAAGTAAAATGACACTCCCCCAAAGTTGGCAATGCAAGAGAATTGAGGTCCAGGCAGAATGGCTAGACCAGGTGGCTGTGATGCATTGAGCAGGCCTGTCCCTTCCATGAAGGGATCACTTGCTCCTTGGTCAACAACGTTGAAGGGGCTAGGCTTGGTTTTATGAATTGAATCAGCAGGTTTAAACCCATGTGGTGGCAGTGGTAGAATCCTAGAAACATCCCTAATACAGTTGGAGCTGGGCCTCTAAGATGCATACTACCTAGAGATTCCCCCACTATTACCAAGTTGAATACATCTAGGCTTGGTATCCTGAAAGGAGCTAGTGGATTTTCTTACACAGCTTGCTAGTGTGTAAGTAGTGGAGAGTGTATTTCCTTAGAAACTATCTGAAGTAGAAATTATGGGCAAGAGAAGGAAGTGCTAACTCATTCTTTTCAATAACCCTGGTTTTCCTCGCTTCTCAAAGTCACTGGGAAATTCAAATCAGAACAAGATGTGAAATCACAATTCAGATAGCATTATTATTTTTAAGGCTGGTGGGTGGCAAATAGATGTGTCTTCTAGTCTGATTTCATAGTCCTAAGTCCTATTATCTGGTTGGGAAACTTTTTTGACTTTTCTTTTAAGATTCACTGTTTTGTCTTTTTTTTTTAAAGATTTTATTTATTTATTTAAGAGAGAGAGGGTGAGCTTGTACATATGCAAGTGCCGTGGGAGGGGCAGAGGGGGAGGGAGGAGGACAAGCAGACTCCTGGAGGAACACAGAGCCCCACGGGGTTCTCCATCTAGCAGAACACAGAGCCCCGTGTGGGGCTCAGTCTCATGACCCTGAGATCACAACTCTGAGATCAGGACCTGAGTGGAAACCAAGATTTGGAGGCTCAACCCACTGAGCTACCCAGGTGCCCCAGATTCACTGTTTTGTTTTTATTGCTGGAGTTGGGTCATGGCCTCACTGCTCAGGGCCTGGGTGCTATAATCACAGGAAGCTTAGATTCTAGCACCAGCTGTGCCACTCCCTCACGTTGTGACATTTTGACGGTTGCCTCCTCTCTGTCCTACTTCCTATGCGTGAAATGGAATAAAAATGCCCTCAGAGGGTTTGGTGAGTAATATATGGAAAGCACTTAGAAAGTAGCTTGGCTCAGAGTAAGTGCTCAGAACCTGTTAGGTGTTACTATTATTAGGCAGATAGAATATCAAGTATCTGCAACCCTCATTCATCAATAAAGATCATCGGTGCTGGTGTCTAGTGAAACTTCGTAATGCTTGGATATTTTATTTTCCACACAGACTACAGCTGAGAAGCACTTTATTCAGATAGGTATCATTGACAGTGGGTGGGACAGGAGTGACCCCACAGACAGAAAATACATCTTCAGCTTCCAGGAGGAAACTCCTCAGCTTGTCGTTGTTGTTATTTTTGAATTTTAATTTAATTTTATGGAAGGAATTGAAATACTGTAAAGAGCCAAGAAGCCTGATTGTCCAGAGAGAGGAAGCCATATATCCTTGAAGACAAGTCTGTGGTCTGTTACAGAGCAGGTTTGGAGCTGCAGAATTTTAAGTAACGATTATTCTCCAGAGAGAGTTAGGAGCTGAGATTCAAGACTCTAAACCCAGCCTTACACCATAGCGATCTCAGCTGTCCAAGGTGTCCCCAATATTTCACGCTGTGGCACCTTGTCTGGACATAGCACCTGGTGGCATTACCTGTAGAAGGTAAAATTCTCTCAGGCACAGTGTCTTGGGAAAGGCTTGATGCGTCCCAATCCCCCTGTCCTAGACTGAGCTCACCCACATCCTTTTTTTTTCTGTATTGCATCATTGGACTTCCTTGGAGAACTTTTGAATTCCTTTAAAAGGACTTTGTTCTAATACATAACTAGACTCCTGAGTCATCTCCCAACTCGCCCTAATTTTATAGCTAAAGTAGACAGAAGACTGGGATGGGTTGAGTGAAGAACACAAAGCCACTCAATGTTGGAACCCAAACCGTGACCCAGGACTTCTAATTCCCGGTTCAACTGATAAGAAGAGAGGTTTAATAGTAGCATACTGGATTCATTAAATAGTAAGAATCATGACGATGATAACAGCAAACTCTTTTTCAGTATTTATTGTATGCTGGGTACTGTTTTAAGCATTTTACATGTATTAACTCACATTGTCCTTATAACAAGACGAGGAAGAAGGTGTTACCAGCATCCCCATCTTATAGGTGGATAAGCTGAAGCATGTTGAAGTTAATCAACCTGCTCAATAGCATAACTAGTCCATGGCAGAGTGAGGATTTGATTCCATATGATCCAGCTACCGAGCCCATGCTTTTAAGCACACAGCTATACTACTTCTTACTTAATTAACTGCTTCTACAAACATGTAGTTTAACTCATTCTTATCAAGCTGCTTTACTTCAAAAAATGCCTAGATCTTTAGACCCTTTATCAGACCCAGAATTCACCAAAAGCCACCCTAGCCCGTTTTGTACCTTTCACGTAAGTTCATCCATGTACACAGAAAACTCCTTTGTAAAATCAATATATAGGGCACCTGGGTGGCTCAGTTGGTTGAGCAACTGCCTTCGGCTCAGGTCATGATCCTTGAGTTCCGGGATCGAGTCCCACATCGGGCTCCCAGCTCAGCGGGGAGTCTGCTTCTTCCTTTAACCCTCTCTCCTCTCATGCTCTCTCTCACTTTCTCTGTCTCTCAAATAAATAGGTAAAATCTTAAAAAAAATCAATATATAAATACATATGTATATAAATCTATATAAAGATCTACCACATGCAGGGTATTTATCCAGGACAGCCGTGAGTGATACTCAGATTGTTAACATATTCTGGCCAATTAAGTTAACAAAACTGTCATGTATACAGTATCCACTTGTAAAAAAAAAATTAAAAATTAAAATACATTTGACACTAAAACTGTACTCATCACAATTCAATTTCATTGAAATTCTGATTTGGAGGGCATGGTGAGTTTCCTAGCACCTCCAGTCTTCCCTATCAACATTTTACATTTTAAAGATGGAGAGAGAGAGAGTGGAGGCAATTAAGTTGTCTCTAAATGATATTTCAGGAATTTTGCTAAAAGTTACTTTGTACGGATTTATCCCTGGGGTCTACTATTTTTGTTTGTTATTGCTTAATGTCAAAATGCGAAAAGTAAATACAAATTTGAGTTACTTAAGCCTAGTGGTTCGATGCACCCACTGCAATGAAGATTTACTTCCATCCTTCATCTATGCACCTACCATAATTGCTTTATTAAAAGAGGAAGGGGTTTAAGGTTATTGGGTTGATAATAAAAATATCTAACTCAGTAAATGATAGGATTTTTACATGAGAAATGGTCCTTCTGAATAATAATGAATGATCTCTAATCCACAAATTAGAAAAGACAGTATCTGGGCTTCCTACCTGCATACACAATATTTTATATGTAAAAATTTTGTTTTCCTTTCCCAACTAACATTCAGAGGTTATTATGTCTTTACTGTTATTACAATTTTACTACTCACATGTTCATATCCTAAACTCTCTCATTCAGCTAACCCTAAAGTAAAAAAGTTGTGTGCAAAGAACTCATCTGAAGGATTACGTCTCAAAATAAGGTACACACTCTAATTTTGCTGTAGAGTTTTTTTTTTTTTTAATGAGATACTGAACATGGCCAAAAATAATTATTTTCTTTGCCGGGTTAGCCATGCTAAAACCTGGCTGCATTATTGCAGATAACAAACTTTGGATCTTTATTCTTTATTTGGAATTTACCATATAGCAAAAAAAAAGAAGAAGAATAGGGAACACACACACACACACACACACACACACACACACAAAGAGAAAACCTCCCTTCAGGACCCAGTCATCCATCCCTGAAGAGATGTAATCTCTGCATAACAATGCTTAAATCAGCACATTTACAACACATACTAAGTGGTTTGTTATTTATTTCAAGACTTTAATTGGCACAATATATTAACAGCATTGTTACAAAAGTTCCTCTTAAGATTTTTTTTTCCCCTAAAAAGAGAAAGAGAGGGAGAGAGAAAGGGGGAGAGAGAGAAACAATCAACCAGAATTACGCTATAACACTGTTTTGTTATTTCTTAGGCTGAATGAACTGTTAAAGATGAAGGGGAAAAAAAGAAAACCAGCTTCGAGAACCATATTTTAGACTCAATTCCGTTTTATTAAACCCAGACCAGTGTTTTTTCTGCCATTCTAATATAACCTATTATGAGCATTTTTTTTTCCCAGGGACAAAAACAACACCAACTTTCCCTCCCTAAGAGCTTCTTATTGTTCATTTTCGTTGCTATTTGGAGAAAAAGCTCATTAAAATATTATGAAGCACATAGCATAATTACGTGCAAGCCTTCGCCAATGAGGAACATCTGCAGCGGAGCGTATGTATATTTATATTACTGCAAACTTGTGTGCAGACTCTCTCTCTCACCCCTTCCCTACTTTGCCTCTGTTCCACAATTCTTTGTCCTGACTACAGAGCCCGGCGAACGTGTGAAGAACACCGGCTACAGTGTGCTCATTGTCAGCCTCCCGGGGCCGGCCGCGCGCTCCCAGTGTTATGATTCCATCATTAGCCTGTAGCTCACGCCAGGGTAAACTGGGCTCTGCTAAATGCCTCCAAACCTTTTTCCCTCTTTTTCTTCCCCTGGTTATTTTTAAAATGTATCTTTTTCCTCGTTTGCTCTCTGGCACAGAAGGATCTGCAAAGTGCATCCAACACACACCCAGTTCCCAAATCCGTGCTTCTCTCCCTTCTTTACGTTGTTCCACTTGCTTTAAAACCAAAGAACCTTGGGCATAATAAAAACATTGAGAGCTTGCCTATACCACAAATATTTGTGGAAAGCACATGGTGCCATTTTGCCAGACTACTCTTATTTGTTAAACTGAGTTAAGTGTAACACGATTCCAAAAACTGCCTTTAGAATGAAAGAAAAGGCTTGTAAAGCCAGGGAGATAATTACCGCAATCTGGGTTAGAGAAAATGCAAAACAAAGGAGCACAATCCCATTTTGTGTGTGTGTGTGTGTGTGCGTGCGTGCGCGCGTGCACACACGCGTGCGCATGTGTGTTGTGTGAGTCTTTTTGTTTTGTTTTGTTTTTTCCTCTTTGTTGATGTACCCAAACATGTAAATATTCCAGCATGTGTTGTGTGGGGATAAAAATCAACCCGAATCCTCCACAGACGGAACAAAACACAGCCTCTGTACTGGACAGTGGCATGTTCCTGGTGGGAGAATTTTGCCGAAGGGAGGGCTTTCTTTCTGTCTTTTTCTTCCTCCATCCAGCAAACACTAACCCGAGAGTTATAGTTCTCATAAGTTGCCAAGACTCTGACCCCCACTTACCTACCCTTCATTTGAAGCTGTCAATCTATTTTTTGCACATGTAAAGTAAAGTTGATTTGGAAAGAATTTAAGTTCTAAAACTTTTCTTATGAATCCATAAAAATCCTAAAGAATCCTCTACTCCCTCCACCCCCATGTTATTTTTATGGGGATTATTTTGCTATCAGTCTCCCCCTTGTTGGGAATACTGTCCTTTGGGATGGTTTTGTTCTGGACCATTCCCAGTTTTCCTTTCTTTGTCTGCCAATTGTTTCTAGATTTAAAATACTTTCTGAGACAATTATTTCCATAAGTGTGTGTGTAAGGAAATATTAATAATCATTGCGTGTGTATATTTATGTGTGCATAAATAAACACCATCCCCATACATTTTTCCCATTTTTAAAGAGCTAGTGCTTACTTCATAAAAAGATTTGTGTTCCCAAAAGCAGGTTGTTAATGTGCTTTATTAAAGAGAAAGAGCAAACCTTCCACATTTCCCCATTTTATGTTTAAAAGAAGTGAACCTTGCAGGTCTGAGCCAAGCTTTTTGGTATGTTTTAGCCGAGTCCAGATTATAGGCTGTAGGTTTCAAAGCTCTGATCACCCAATTTTCTCAAAAACTGTCCTCAGAGTTCCCTCGTTACATTTCATCTGGACTGTCTCTAACAGCCTCAGCTGACCCCCTTATTTCCTTCTCTTATTACTAACATCTTTCTCCCTGCGTGTACAACAAGATGATATTTTCCAGAGGAAAAGGCCAAAAAAAAAAAAAAATACAGTAGGGGTTTCTTTCCCTCCAAATGTAGACATTTTGTCACCCAAACAGCAATAAGAGGACACGGAAAATGAACCTGAGCTCGGAAGAAACAAACTATAGGACGTCACTGAGGTGCATGTAAGGATAAACCCGTGAAGCTCTCAAAGCAGGATTTGGCAACAGTACAGTCCCATTGAGCCAAAAAGCCAGCCAGGGCATGGAAGCTTGTTATTATGGCTCGCTCTGTGAGTGAGACCCGCAGGGAGGGTGTGAAGGCTGCCTAGCGTGAAGCCTGTTTAGAAGAGTGGAGGAGTATGAAATGAGATGGGTCTTGAAGGATTCGGAGTCTAATCAAGCTGTGGCCGTGCCCCACCTTGGTAAAATTTCAAAAATAAGGCAAAATAACATTAAAAAAATCCCCCAGTAAGATCATGGCTCTCATTTTGAATTCTCTGACGGGAGACTGGTAGTCTTTCAAAGGTGGGCAAGTTACAACTACCTATTAGAAATTGGGTGAGAAGCAATGCCTTTGAATGAAAGTACCCGCAAATGCTGGTAAAGAAAAGAGCAGACCAGTGCTGGAAGAAGCTAACGGGAACCACTTTGCAGTGTTGGTTAAAAAAGCCTAAAATACCAATTCTTCTGATCCCAATTATGTGACACATTATTGGCTCTTTTCTTTCATTTTTGTTTCCAAACATGTTCGAATTGTTTTTTTTTTTCCTTCACTTAATGCAAGACTGAATCATGTGACTTTTAGATGATTTGACAATTTTGACTTTTACAAAAATGTAATTTTATATACTTTAGCCTAATCATCCCTTCCCTGAAGATAATGCTTCTATTTTCTTCTGATCATCTCATTTTAAAATCTGGTATTATTTTTGTGTTGTTTGGTTCCTTTTCCCCTGTTTTCAAATTTTGTCAGTTTTCATATTTTAATGCCTGTTGCAATTTTGGAGAGTTGAATATTTGGTTAGATGAGGAGAAACTATTTAAAACCTGTATTTAATGTGAGGTCTAAATGGGCTTGCTTTTCTTTTAATTCTATGTGGCGGTGTTCTGTATGAAGTTCTGTTTTCCAGATCATTCGCCCACTGTGAAGAGTAGGATGTCATGTTAGATACCTGGAAGGCCTTTACTTCACTTTAAGTCTTAAAAAGAGAAATCTGATTTTTTTTAAAGATTTTATTTATTTATTGGACAGAGCGAGAGAGATCACAAGTAGGCAGAGAGGCAGGCAGAGAGAGAGGGGGAAACAGGCTCCCTGCTAAGCAGAGAGCCCGATGTGGGGCTCGATCTCAGGACCTGAGACCATGACCTGAGCCTAAGGCAGAGGCTTTAACCCACTGAGCCACCCAGGCGCCCCGAGAAATCTGATCTTTAAAATAATCTTTGTAAAAGAAATAGGGCCAGAGAGAGAAATATGTACATAAACTTTAGAAGTGATCCTTTCAGATACTCAGTCATCCCAAGGGTGGGAAGGGATGTTTCCATGGAGAGTTGTCCTTTCTAAAGTTTAGGAAAGAGAGAGTGGTTCTTTACAAAGTGGTTCCTAGCAAGGATCATGCATTCTGGAAGAGGATGCAGACTGGTGCACGCTAAAGCAAAGTGGAAAGGGACCATTTCTGAGATTACCGTGAAGGTCCCCTCATTGTTAGAGAAGCTGGATTGGGTAGTAAAAATCATATGAGGGAGAGTCTGGAGGAGCTGAGTCTCTGCAAATTTATTCTTTTCAGAGATTTCAGCATCTCTTCCAGCTTTTAGGGAAAGACATGATAGATGAAACTAAAAGCCAGACATTATTTAATCCCTCTGTTCTAGTTAGCCAATAGAGAAAATGCAGCCTAAGATACTTCATCAGTTTAGAAATAATACTCAAAGCATGACTTAAGGAATTTAATACAACTCAGCACAAGTCATGAATAAATAAAAATCTTAATTCTATTTTATTTCCCTCATATAGAAAAAGCTTTAATTTGTGTTAGGAGCATGAATTTTGATTAAAAAATTTTTCACAGCATCATTCTCTGGAAAGTAAAAAAAAATAATCTTTGTAGACTTAAAATAATCATGCCTCTTTATACTGTTCTTCATAATTAATAAAAGTCAGAAAAAATTAAATGTTTATTTTGAAACCAATAGGTGGTGCTATAAATTTCTATATTTTGTAATGGGCTCTTTTAGTTTCCCACTCTTCAGTGGCATTAGAAATTTCCTTTATTATCACAGTAGGATTTCTCATATCACTCTCTCAATAAAGAAAGGAAGAAAAAAGACTAAATTGACTTTCCACTCAGTTAGCCACTGTGATATGTCTCTTTCCTATTGGAAAATCAATTATAACTCAGAGTGTAAACTAAAGTGAAGGGAATCTATACAATTTTTGGAAGGAAGGGATATTTACAGAGACATACCCATATATAGTTCTCCATAGTTTTTCTTTCCCTAGTCCTTCCACTAATGGGAATGCCATGGAAGAAAATCATTTTAATATTTTTTTAAAAGATTTTATTTATTTATTTGAGAGACAGAGAGAGAGAACATGAGAGGGGAGAAGGTCAGAGGGAGAAGCAGACTCCCCACGGAGCTGGGAGTCTGATGTGGGACTCGATCCGGGGACTCCGGGATCATGACCTGAGCTGAAGGAAGTCGCTTAACCAACTGAGCCACCCAGGCGCCCACATCATTTTAATATTTAATTTAATATTTCACTCTATGAACTATCTCAAGGTGTTAGATTTGGGTAAAAAGCAATAACCACAGTATCATGAGACCATGGCTGTGTTATCATGGGCTCCCTGAATCACAGAGCACAAGAGAATCTCAGAGATCAGGTAGCTGCAGATGAGATAACTGACAGAATTCAAGTTGAGAATGCTAGAAACAGGCACTTGATGATTGTTACCATGGGAACCAACATATTTCTGGTCTAAGGCCAAAATAGTTGTGAAGGTTCAAAGACACTGAAAAATTAAAATCCAAATTTCGTTTCAACTTTCAAGTTTCAATAGTCATCTCAAACTGAGGCATTTCATTGATGTGGACCTTGGTGATAAAAATCTAAATCCTTTCCCTTCTCTTGGAAAAGCTATGGAAGTCCTTCACAGTTTCAAAGGTCTGTAGATCTGTGTGTGTGTGTGTGTGTGTGTGTGTGTGTGTGTAGCTGATATACTAGAGAAACATAAGAAGTTCAATTAGGTCTTATAAAAATGCCATAAAAGGACTCTGGCAGCTGCAACTAACTCTCGTCTCGACTCTATCATTCCTCAAACATCTGGGAGATTTTTACCTCTCCTCTTCCAGATGTTTTGGTATCCTGCAGAAATAGCCTCGAACGCTTGTCAGTGTTGAATGAGCAGCCTACTTACTTACTGGAAGATGTGTTTGTAGAAGATGTAATAATTTGCATACAATTATACTTTGTGCAGCAAAGTTTCCTCCTTCCCACCGGGAGTCCTTTCTGGGCTGACTAGTTATTTCCTGCTTCCTCCAGCCTTGTGCTTCTTGGCCCTTCGGGGGTCAGGCTGCTTCCTCCAGGCTTCTCTGGTAGGGATTGGACAGAACCAACCATTAAATAGTCATTATTACGTTTGCACTGAACATTTCATAATATTTAGGATATAAGAAAGGAAAATATGGCTCAAGAAGAGAAGCCAATATGTTTTAGGAGACAATAATAGGAACATGGTATCTAGAAAAGGGACTTGAGGATTTTGTTCTACACTGTGCTACACAAAATCTACAGGGGAGGAAGTCATTTCTTTCAAAACAGGGCACTGCATTCTTAAAAGAGTTTTGGCAAATTAGGGTACAATGGCAAGGGAGTCATGAGAATGATGAAGAGATATGATAAGGCACATGAGAAATCCTTTAAGGAATAGCGAAATTTAAGGCTGAATAAGACACTGTAGGTCAGGATGCAGTAGGGTTGGATATGATAACTGGCTCCTAGTAATGGATGAGCTGTCATGTGGAAAAGATGCTAAAGTGATTTGATGTGATTTCAAAATGCTTACGAAGGACTGATTGAAAGACATTGTCATTTAGTATCTCATTTTACTGGCAAGATATTAGCAGTCAATGTAGATAGCTTTCTTTCACTATTAGAAAGTGAAATACAACAGAATGAATCCAGGCTGTGCAGTGAAGTAAAATCGATTTAAGTAATCATGGTGTGGTTTGGCTCAAAATATTCTTAATATTCAGCTGTGCAATAAACATTGAAAACCTGACGTGCTAGGTAACTATTCTACACACTGGAAAGAGAGTGGACAAAATAGAGTTCTTGCTTTCATAGTGCTTTCATTCTACAGAGGATAGAGCCGGGGAGGAGAAAAACAAAACTATAACATAGTTCAGAATGTGCAAAGTGCTGTCAAGGAAAAAGGAGATAGAATGGTGGGGGTGCTCTTTTAGATAGAGAAGTCAGTTAGTGCTGTCTGCACGTGGAAGGAAACAGGTGGGAGGCAGAGGCTAATGAGAGCCTATTGCGGAAAATGTTTGAGTAGAAACTGGATAACCAATTGCAGGGGGAGGTGGTGGAGGATGCAAGATATTAGCCCTTATTTCTTTCTGTTCTTGGCCACCCCATTAGTTTATGCATTCATTTTGAGCATGAGTAATGTCTTACCCATCTCTACATGAGAACATGACCCACTACATAACAGTGCTTCATCAAAGCTTATGGAGTAAGAGCTGTACAGGAACTTGGATATTGGATAAGATATATAACCCCCAAATCCTGCCCCCAACTTAGATGATATGTGGTCTGTTTCCTTTGTAAGCATTCACCCTCTTCCTTCTCTTTGTCCAATTCAATCTTTGCCTCTCTTCACTAAGCCCTGGGTAAGGGAGTATGAGTGGTGAAGATGGTAAGACCATCAGTGATGGGGTTGGTCAAGGGAAGTATGGGGGAAATAAGGTTGCACAGAAAATCACCTACTTCCTCTGGTGCCAGTACTTTCAATGCAAGAAGAATTCAACTTTTTGGGCAAGGAGAGGAGGCAGGCAGGGGGACACAACCCGCTTAGTTAGAATTAGATTCAGCTGCATGGAAAGAAAATCTAAATTAACTATGGCTTAAACATTAAAGGTTTTATTCTCTTATAAAAATCCCGGAGGTTGGATATTCAGGGCTGGTAAAGCAGTTGCATAAAATCTTCAGAGAATCAACATCCTTTGAAGTTTCCATTATACCTAGAGTGAGGTTCTCTCATCTATCTGGTCTCAGGGGTTACAGGAGGGCCAATCAACATCGTATGAATTTGAACTTAGGAAAATGAACACTAATATCTGAATGACTTTCATCTGTTTTATATATTGGAGTTTTTGTCTAATAAATTAATCATTGTGCTCAAGAACTTAGAAAATTGTTAATCTCCTGTACAGACAAGGATACTGAGGACCAGAGAAATTAAGTGCCTTGCTTGGGACCCCTGAGCTTACTATTGACAGGGATGAAATGAGAAGTCACCTAATGACATCATTTCCACTGGTAGGAGAGCCAGTATCTTCTGAAAATCACATAGAAATAGAAGAGCTGAAGCCTGGCACCCTGTGGAATCCATCCGTCACAACAGACATTTTCAGTGTTGAGTAAATATTACCATCCACTTGAATGGTGAAGAATTTTGGAAAACAAGGATAAATAACTGTCTTCAGCAACACTGCACTGT
The DNA here is from genome assembly GCA_028533885.1 of Nasua narica. NCBI lineage: Eukaryota > Metazoa > Chordata > Mammalia > Carnivora > Procyonidae > Nasua > Nasua narica. The sequence goes on along the minus strand of CM052813.1, from coordinate 32,515,052 downwards.
TTTTGGGCAATGACTTTACACTGCCGACAACATGAGAAAGTATAGGAGGAACTGTTTTGGGATACATGAGAATACTGATGTTCCTTTAAGAAAGTGAGATTCATTTACTACACCAATCTGTCCTAAAACATCATGGTTTCACCCTTCTTTCATTTTCTTATTTCAAAGAATGTCCAAAGATGTTTGGAGTAAACTTTGCCCATTAGCTAGTACAACTATGAGGATGTAGAACAATTGATTTGGTAAGAATGGATCAAAATTACTTCCTCTTTATACCAAAACTACTTAAGAAAATTAGTGCTTTGTCTTTATAGCTAAGTGATGCAAACTATTAACATGGAGCTTCCATGAAAATCAGGCAAATAAGAGTTGAATATGTTTGAAACTGAGCTATCGGCCAGATTCAGGTCCAATTTTGTGTGTAGCTGAACTGGTTGAATTACCATTTGGGCCTAGAACCACAGAAGCCCAGGAGACTGGGGCCCAAACCACAAACAATGGTTCTTTGTCTAAGGAGAGCCCCTGGTTGGGTTTTTACAGGCCAACATGTGTGATTTCGATATAAAGCAGAATGATTACGAATTCAGCTCTGTTCCAGAGTAGGTCATGTATCTGTCTATTGTCTCTAAGCCCAGCCCCTTATTTATGAACAGAACATTCTACTACATATGAAGGCATGGAAAAGTCTTGTGCATTTTCTCAATTATTTCGAAGTGCAAATTCATCATCTCTGTTAGGTGTTCCCTCTCAGTCTCAGAGCATCTAATGTGAACCAGTTTCTCCCATTTACAAGAGCATAGTGTGAAAGTAGATGACGCTGGCAGGATTCACAGCATTGCCACTTTGGGATCTGCTGAAGAAACCACTCAAGGGAAGGTGATAGCCAGGTGACACTGTTGGGGTGATTCCTTCCAGGGGCTGCACATCTGGGGTTGTGTGGCTGCCAAGGATAAAGCATGTGCTTCGATTAGCTGTAGCTCAGAATTAAAACGTGGAGAAGCAGAATGTGTTCTGCAAAATACCAATAATGTGAAAACGTTCAGGGTGAGGGGCTTACTCCTGTGTGTGTGTGTGTGTGTGTGTGTGTGTGTGTGTGTGTCTGTGTGTGTACCAGCACAGTCTGCAGTATCGTATGTTCTTGTTTCAGAATAATAGCATCTGGCCTTTTAAACACGAGTTATACCATGGGTCCAGGAGGCTTAGGTATGCTTCATGGGAAAAGCCCACTTTATATGTACCAGGAGAACAGTGAAACAGCAGTTTGTCAGAAGGTCTCTGCTTAGAATTAAGATAGAGCCATGGCTGGCTGATTAAGTAATATTAAAAGATGTTTCTTTTCTCCCTAAATCCACTGGGGCTTGGAGCTCGTAGAAGGTGAAGAAGAATGTAACCTTTGAATAGATTCAGGTATTCTTTGGATGTAGTAAGCATTTAATATTTATTCAGCTAACACGTACCCACCGTATATGCAGATTTCAATATATAATGATTGCACTGCTTAAGAATAATGTCGTTTATTTCCCCCACCAACTTTCAATCAGCAGGAGGACAATAAAAATCACATAATAGAGCCCAGAGTTGATCAGCATACGCAACTAATGAGCCCCGTGTATCTGACTTATTTTCCTCATTACTAAAGCTCTTTAGATAGCTCATATTTTAATTCAGAGACCAAGTTCCCAATGACTAAACAAAGCAGAGGATTGTTCAATGAGGAAGTCCTTCTGGGAGATTATGTACCAACAGCTTGATTGGCTGGAGCACCTTAAACCTTATATGTTTATTTTTATAATAAATATTCGTCTTGAGTGAAGCAAAGAAACTTTCTAGCTCATTACTACGTTTTCGTCTTATGATTCTACTATCATCTTTTATAGCTACGAGGGACTCCACACAACCACAGAAACAAAATGGATAGTGAATTCTGCAAGACTTATCTTGGCTTATGAGCCAAGAATGGGAACAGCAGATCCTGTAAATATTCTTAGAGCCTTGACACTACCATAATATTAAGAAATAAGGAAAAATGGGATACAGCACACAGTTTCTATTCCCTTAACTATGGCTGTCATAGAAATCAGGACAGGTGCTTTGAAATGGTAGCAACAGAATTATAAATTATTTGAGTTGTAACTATCAAATTTTAGAGCTAGGAAACTTGGAGATTTCCAGCCAACTTCTCTTATTGTAGATGAGAAACACAGGACCTAGAAAATTTACACTCATTATCTCCAGAAACTAGAGTCTGACATCCAAGCCATGATTCCCATGGCTTTGTGCCCCTTTGCTGCCCCATTGACTCATTAAGGCCAATAATACGTTCTTAAATAATAACCAAGATTTGGTTATGTTCTGTTCTCCAGACCATTTTTTTTTGGTTAAATCTCCGAACTTAACTTCTGTCTGGTTTCTGCTTCCAAACTCCCTGATGCCACGCAATTCTTTTTGGTTTCCAGGAATTTTACTTTTGTCCATGGTTGAAAGTCTCCAATTTATAAACACTACAAAAATCTTGTTTTTTGTTTTGTTTTGTTTTTTGTTTTTTTGTGGTTTTTTTTTTTTTTTTTTTTTTTTTGGCCTGGAAATTCTCTAAGAAGAAGGGGAATCCCCAAAGAAAGAAAAATTTTCAAAGTCATTCTCAAGATTTTGATTGGCTCCATGAAGATTCCATGGCATCTGGACAAAAGCCACTTCTGAATTTTAGCCTTTTGTTAGTCACTAGAACTGCTCCTCTAGATACCTTTATATTAGATGACAGTAAGCCCCTAGAGGGTCTTTCCCCCAGACACAGAAGGAAGCTGCTCTGAAGGCTTTTGACCCAGACCCACACTTGCAGAATCAGATATTGTATAAGGGCTCTGTAGTGCCCTGCAGCAGGGGGGACGCATGGCATGTTACAGTGTGGAGTGGTCTATCATTACCATTTGGCTTCTAAATGGGCAACAAAATTCCATCAACCATTTCTGCATCTAATAAGTAAATTACACACACATGCATTGCACATACACACACTTAAATTTTTATTTGTTATAAACTAGATTCTTCAAGCACGTAGAAAAAAACGAGTCTTAGTAGAAGTCTTCAAAGCGCAATTTGCTTCTTATTTGTTGTAAAAATGAGCACAACACTAGCAACAGTGAAATGGGAAAGCCCTGGTATCCTGCTCTGAGAGTTGCTTTTTTTGCACAAGAAGCATTTTCTGGAGTTGCTTTGAATTGGCCCTTAGACACCACTTCACTGTTAATGCTGCTGAGATGTAGGGGTTTACAGTGAGGTAGACTCAATGTCCATGCATTTTGCTTTATACTGAAAAAGATCTTGTGTGAGTTTAACCAAAGGATTATGCTAGTGTTCATAGTCCATATTTCTATCTGCTTTAGGGTCCAAATGGGATTCTGCAGCTCGTTGGGCCACATCTTTGATCCTGGATCACCTAGAAGGGGCTGCCCAGGGAACCAATCACATCACAGAATTTCGGAAGTGCCACTTGGGTTGCCGCCTTGATGATTAACAAGTTTTCAAATTTTGCAATCTGTCTCCAATTTTAAAACATACACTGTAATTGGGAGATAGTCACTCCGGAGTGGTTAACCAGGGAAGTTTGTGTTCTATCCCATTCCCTGCTTAGAAGAATAGGAACAGCACAATTTCAGTTGTGCAGTGAGAGCACCTGACCCATCAGCGACCAAAACTGATGGGTCAGAACCCACATGTGCAAATTCTATGGAGGTAAGTCTCTCATCACATGAAAGATACCGCTATTGTTGTTTCCCAAGAAAATTTTTTGGCAGGAAATGTAAATGGGGAGAGGGAAAAATGGAATAACTGTATAAGCTTTGTAGAATTTTAGGTTACATTTTCCAAAATTTTGCCATATGGTAAAGGCTAAGAAAGAATTTTAGATATTATTTTAAAAGGTCCACTACACAATTTTATTTGCTCTTTCTGATTAAAAATAAGATGATATTTATAAAACTTTGGGAATGAGATATGATTTCAAGAATTTGCAGAGATTTCAGATGTGACTTGTAAGGATCATTTGTAATGGTTCAAATTTGTCTTACAGACCATTGGTTGAGAATTTCATCTTTATACTATAAGCATCTTTGTATGGGGTCTTTATCTATAGCTTATATATATCTCTATATATGCATCTTATACTTTAAGCACCTTTATACTTAAAAAGGCTTAGTAAAGAACTGCAATTTCAAACCCTTAGTAAACAAAATGATGTATAATTTCACCAGAATTTCAGAATGCAAAAGCTTTTAGGAGACTTTTTGGAATTAGGATTAGCTTTGAAGAAATTTCCCAAGTTTATTATAACCAATAGGAATAAAAATGTCCTTGGCTAGAGAGAGATTCAACTCTCTAGATTAGCAAGTCTGTTAAATTCAGCTAGTAAATTAATTTTATATTCTCTAATAATTAGCTTTGTTAATCTTGTGCCATAAAAGAATTTCTATTCATGGAATCACAAATGGCATTTGTTGAAAAAAATTCTCGCTCCAGTGAAATCTAACCCAGAAATAGACTCTGTATTATAATCTGGCCAAATTTTTTTAAGGTGGTGGGAGGGCAGGGCAAATCACAAGAGGTTTAATTTTCTGGAAAAGGATCCTGTGTCTCCCACCACCTCCTAAATGGCCACCATAGAAACCAAAGGCAAAGACCCACTATTGGCACACTGTCTCTCTGTCTCTGTCATCTGATTTGATCCCCAAGTCACCCATTGAAATTAGTGCAGCTGACAGCTGGTTTTGATTGAGAACTATGACATTAAAAGCAATAGTAGCAGGCGGCCATTACCAATAGTGAACTACCTTTTCCTGTAGAATGGAGAGCTAATTACTTGTCTTGAGATTTCTTCCCCTCTTCAAAGGAAGTCAGATTGATTCCTCCAAAGTTATCAAGCATAAAAGAACTCTACCCCCAAATCAGGATTGCCCTTTTGCATTTTCCCCATGATTTCTGAGATTTTCACTGTTGTTACTCTGGTCTTCATATCCTGTTTTGCTGCTTCCACTTAGACATGCCAATTAAAGAAAGATATGGTTTATTTAAAAAATATGGTCCTAGTGCTGACTGTAAAGAGAACTCTTAAACAGGCTGAACTCTTCATCAGGATTAGTTGAAGGTAGTAAGTAAATCCCATGTTGAATGGTGACCTTGTAAAGTTTCCAAAGAGCAGGGCTGTATTGGGCTTTGTAGCAGCTTAAATGAAACAAACCTGCTTATTCCCTTGGGTCTCACCAATTGTGGGCCAGGCTATGTAATGGGCAAGATGCCCACTTTAAGGGGCTGTAAGAACAGTGTCATGTGGTGGTTTCCAAAATATGGTCCTGGGCCAGCAGTAGCAGCAGCATTTGTTAGGAATGCACATTCTCAGGTCCCAGCCAGCCCTAACATGGGACCCAGCACTCTGTTTTAATAAGCCCTTCCATTGATTCTGATTCTCTAGCATTTGAGAACCACTAGTCTAGTGCATCAATAAGCTTTCTGTTGACACTCACGGCCTTAAGCCTGTTTTAACTTCACTTAGGGGGGAATACAGAATCCTGGATTGCAAGAAAAGTTGGGTAGGCAGACAAGGCAACAGCAAAAAAGCATCAACATATCTCAATTATATATGATTAGCTTGATATTTAGACACAGCTCTCTCTCAGATATACACATATCAGTTGATTTATGATCTAATTATTCTAATTATTCATTTAATAATATTTGTTTCTACATATCAGACACCATCCCAGAAATTGAGAGCACTGTAGTAAGCAAAATACACTAAACCACTGATCACGTGCTGTTTATAGTCTACTAAGAAGAACTTCAAGCCAATAAGCAAATGAATACATGAGGTGGTAATAAGGGGTTAGAGAGTGACAGGGTAGGGGCCGGGTGTTATTTTGGATAGGGGTGTTAGGGAGGTATAGATAAGTCTTGAGCCCTGTCTCATATCTTCTCATTCATCTTTCTTATTTCACTTTTTCCTGCAACAGCCAAATTCACATAGGCACCATCTAATAGCACTTTAACTTAGTTGTACCTTGTATCTCTACTCTCTGTACAGGGGCTTCTCTGTCCCGCTAAGTTTATTCCCTTTCATCATTCCGGGACGTGCATGAGCTCACTTGCTCAAGGAAAGTAACATTCCATACAGCAACATTTGACTGATTAGAAAGACATCTGGTAGATAAATACTTGCTTCTTTCTCTTCTGAACAGACAGTTCTGTGGAGTATTCTTCATAATTCCCAGAGGGACCTAGCCAGACTGAGCTCTGGTTGCCCACAACATTGACCAGGTTACTAATGTACCCTGAGTTGAACTTTCTCTCCTTCAACCCTGCCTCCATTCTTTGGGATCAGTTTTTCCCCAAAACTGCCTACATTCAAATCTTTGTCTCAGGTTCTGTTTTTGGGGAAATTCAAGCTAAGATGGTGGACTTCTATGATAAGGTGGTATTTCAGTAGAGGTCAGAAACATAAAGAAGGAAGTCACACAGATATCTTGATGAAGACTGTTCCAGACAAAAGCAAATTTTGTGAGGCCAGAATGTGTTTGACATTTTCCAAGTTCACATGAAGTCTGTGTGGCTTGTGTGGAGTGAGCATGGTGAGGAGGAGAAGGGGAGAGGGAGAGTAGAAGGAGATAGAGTACAAGGAGGAACAGGATACCTGTAGGCCATCAAAAGAACTTTGGCTTTTGTTCAGAGTGAAAAGGGAAGCCAATGAGGGATTTTGAGCAGAGGAAATACATGGATCTGAAAGATGTCTTGAAAGGTTCACTTTGGATCCTTTTCCCAGAAAAGACTATAGTAGAATCACAGTAAGACTAGTTAGGAGGCTTTTGCCATAATTCAGACAACTTAGACTATGGTGGTATAAGTGAAGGTGATAAACTGACAGAACCAACCCTTGGATTGTATATGGAGTGAGAGAGAGGAATTAAGGATGTCCCAAAGTTCTTTGTCTAAATAATTGGAATGAAAAGTATGAAAGCATCCAAGACAGCACACCTGAGCAAAGTGCAAGGAAGCTGAGTTGAAGAAAAGGAAACTACAAACAAGTTAAAGCATATTCTGGTTCATCAGTAATAATCTAATAGCTATGGCCATTGGAGAGTCTGACATTTTTCTTAGTCTGTAAACTATACATGGACACTGTCCAGAATAATAGAATTTAAACCTCCATCTTTTCCTAGGACATGGCAGACATCAGCACAATAGACACATTCTCAAATAATATTGCATCAACTACTCTCCATTAATTATTTTATTTAATCCCTAAACCAACTCATGAGTTAAATTTATTTCTTTTCATTTTATAGATGATGAAATTGGCAAAGAGCATAGCTAAGTAATTTCTCCAAAGTCTCACTGCCTAAAAAGGACAGATCTCAGATTCAAACCCAGGTCTTCCTGACTTGGCTTATTTTTACGCTTACCCACCTTCTCTCCTTACCATTTCTAGCATAATGACTCATCAAACCTAACTCATTCATTCTTGCAATCCTATGTAAGATTCTAAGTAGGTTCAGCATCAGGTGCAAATAGTTTTATCTTAAATCCCCACCATAGGTAATTACCCCAAGATGGTTTTCTTTCACCATTTTCCTTTATCCGTTTCTCACCTGTCTCTATACTCTTCTAAGATATTTTTATCTTTCCTCATGTCAGTGCATCTTTTTTTTTAGTCTATCAGAGATTAAATCTTTGATGAGATGAATTTAAATTTCTCTACAGTGGAATAATATGTACCAGTTGACATGATGTATAGATTGGTTTTGATTCCACTTTCTCCCCCTTCTTCCTAATAATTTGCAGTAGGGGTCAGTTTCCCTCAACCAGTGGTTCGAGGTTACTCCTTGTATTTGTTTTCCACTCAGAAGGCTGCAGTGAGTCCAGCAAGCACTCTAACCAAAGGATTTCTCAGGACAGGCTAGATACCAAGATGTACCTACTCATAGGGAACCATGAATGCAAAGACAGAATTTAAGAAAAGAACTCATGCCATAGCCAGAAAATCAAGACCAAGTTCAGGACTAAATAATGTAATAAGGTTGTAAACACGAGATTGTGTAATGAGGTCATAAGCTAAAAGGATCAGAAACACATGGAGTTTATTGTATGAAGTAGGTTAGGACTAGTGGCTCAGGACTAAGATTGTGACTGATCAGAGGGTATTGGAAACCTGTTTTTATGTGATGCCAGCTGCTTGGTACAAGGATAGATTTAATGGATTAAAAACCTGGAAACAAGATCTTGTTCTTAAGTAGGGGTATTATAAGAACTATAGGCTAATTGCTTACATGTTCATCATACAATTAACTAAGGTCAGCTCTGACAGCTCTTTGTAAATATCTTCAACCTGTTGATTCATTCATTCTTTCACCGTTATGGGCATTTTCAGACATGCATTGAGCATTAGTTCTGCATCAAGTACTCTATTTTGAAGCAAAACTGAAGCTAGAAAGATGAATTGGCATAGTCTTTGTTCTCAAGGAGTGTTTAGTTTAGTTTTGTTTGGAAACAGATTTAAAGCAAATAGTGAACAGAAATGACCATGATATGATGATGATGTTCTGATGGAAGTAGGTATGAGTAGAGTACCATGCTCCTAAGTCAGAGATGGCGTCACAGAGAAGGTCATCTTGAGCTGATTTTGAAGCATAGTCAGAATTTATAGCCAGAGGGGAGAAGTGGAGTGGTATAGGAGCAGGTTTTCTAAGCAGGGAGACCCACAAGTGCTGAGGAATGATCAAGGAAGTTGGTATTGCTCTGTAGTCAAGGACTAGTGGTGGTCAAAGCAAGAAGGTTAGCCATGGATGAAGCTGGAAGAGCTGGGGAGGATGTGGTCATGAAGAGGTTTGTGTTTTGTTCCATGGAGTTTAGATTTTATCAGGTGGATGATTGTGAGTCACTGGGTGATTGTGTAGAGAACAATCACATGAACTGAAAGTCAGAGAAAGCATTCCGAGGGCAGTCGTGAACTTTTGAGCTGTACTTTTGAGTAGGTAAACAAGCAGTTACTAGGTGGAGCTGTAGTGACCAGAAACCCTTTAAGAGGCATCATGAACAAAAACAGAGAACTCCCTTTCCCCGGGAATTGAGAACATTATAGGTAAAAAAGCTTAGAACCACTCCAGCAATAGTGCTTCTTTTCCTAGGCTTTCTTTGAGCCAATAGTGTTTGAAAAATACCATTGATAGATTTTTAAATTATTTTTTCTTTTTTTACTTTTCAGATAACTTAAATAAATTCACTTCTTGTTCTTTAAGACCCTAACATTTTGGAATAAAAAATCTCTCTTAAAGAAATCCTGTGTATTTTTTTTATATCAATTTTTGACTAGTCAGAAAAAGTACTTCTTTGTCTGAAGGAAGCATTTTCTTAAAGTTTTTTTTCTGGACATGGGTCACCGAGTCTCTTGCCCCAAGTACCAAGGGTGTACCATAATTCCTGGCTCTATTAGCTAAGTGTTTTCCTTAAGGTGAAAGTATTAGGTGTGTTTACCCCCATTTTCCTAAGGGGAGTGTAAATATCACTCCCAATTCTTTCTAGACTAGCCTTAATTGAAGAAGAAAGTAAAGCAACAGTCACTGGAAAGGAGGTTGAGTGACTATGTTTCCATAAATAATGCATGCTGTAAGGGTTTGGTCCTTAGAATCCTCCAAGGGCAGTACTGCCGGTAGCCTTGATGCCTTGGATCAAAGATCCTTTAGGCCAGAGACAGCATCCTGTCTCTCCTTCCATTGTTTTCCACTGAATCATATTCATGGCAGGACCTCAATACTCTTAGACCCTCTTGAGAATGATGAAAATCTGTGGGATGTGGGGAACAACTCTGGGATAGTCAACCCAGGGCTTCCCAAACTTGCTTGATGATAAAATCATCGGGGGTTTAAAGCACAGACTCTGAAGCCTCCTCCCAGATTCCTAGATGAATTAGGATCTCCAGGGAGAGGGGTCTGAGAATCTGTACAGATAGCAAGTATCCCAAGTGACTCTCAGTATCAGGCAAGTTTGGGGAGTACGGGCTTAATCTATCTTCACTCTATAGGAGGTATAAATTTTTAGGAGTAAGTTGGAGAAGATATACCAAGAGTCAAATATAGAAATAATACTTTTAGTTGCAGTTATGACAGGAAGGCCAAATCTTGCCTGTTTTTGTAAATAAGGTTTAATTGGAACAAAGTCACATCCATTTATTTATACGTTGTCTGTGGCTGCTTTCATGCTTCAGTAGAAGAGATGAGTAATTACAGCAGAGACCATATGGCCTACAAAGCCTAAAATACCTCACTATCTGACCCTTTACGGAACCAGTTTGTTGACCTCTGTTCTAGAGCACATGATGTGCTTAAGAAAGAGCTTACCAGTAATAAGATGTAACATATAATAATAATTGAAATAGCAAGTCACTTCAACCATAACTTTTTTAAATCTTAATAATCCCATTTTCCATTCTGTTCATTGTAAATGTGTGATGTGAATGCTCATTGGGATGAGATATTATTTTATAATATATGACTAAGTCATGTCCATCTCAAACATCTTAATCAATCCTCCACTGCCAATGAAATCTAATTCATAACATGGTACTTAGAACTTTCCAGTATCTGGATCCAACTTCCAACCTCTTCTCCCATTAACTTCTCTGGCACACCCATGCCTCTTGTCAAACCATATTTCTGGCTGTTTCTGACATCTAAACATCACCATCTTTTTGTTGTTTAAAGTCCAGACAAAATATTCGTGCGTAGAGTCTTCCCATTTCTCTTCCATGATATTTAATGTATACCACTAGTATCAAATTTGCTTCTTTAAAAAAGATCTAATTTGTTTATTTGAGGGAGGGAGGGAGAGAGAGAGAGAGAGGGAGAGCATGAGTGGGGGGAGGGACAGAGGGAGAGGGAGAAGCAGGCTTTCCGCTGAGCAGGGATCCAGATGCCAGGCTCAATCCCAGGACGCTGGGATCATAACCTGAGCCAAAGGTAGATGCTTAACCAACTGAGCCGCCCAGGTGCCCATAAACTTTCTTATGTATTGGCTACTTTGCACCTCCTTTATCTCTTCTAATAAAGTAGATATGTGTTAAGAGCTAGGGTTGTATTTTGACCCATTTTGTAATTTCAAATGGACTAAATACATGCAGGTGATGCATTGTGGATATTTATGAATTGAATAAAATTCTTTGTATGTCAAAAATGAACTGGATCTCCAGAGAGAGTCAATTATCTTATGGTCTCACTTACGTGTGGTGGGCATAAGGAAAAACATGGAGGGCATTGTGAGAAGGAAGGGAAGTGTAAATGGGGGAAATAGGAGGGGGCGATGAACCAAGAGAGACTCTGGACTCTGAGCAACAAACAGAGAGTTTTGGAGGGGAGCAGGGTGGGGGGTTGGGTGAGCCTGGTGGTGGGTATTGAGGAGGGTACCTATTGCATGGATCACTGGGTGTGGTGCATGAATAATTAATCTTGTAACACTGAAAAAATAAAACAAACGTATTTTGGGGAAAAAAATGAACTGGATCTCAACCAACTTCATGTGAATGGGACAAAAGCACCAAGGAGAGAAAGTCCCAGGCGCTAGATCAAATAGGCTAGGGCAGTCACTAAGGTGCTGTAGAAGGCGCTCCTGGTGTTTGCTCAAAGTCTTACAGACAACTCCAGGTAACCCAGAAGGTGAGATAGATGGTTAATAAATACCCCAGCTTTCTTACTTCTAGTGGGATAATTTGGGCAGTGTTCCACACAGTCTTTCAGAGGCTCCTAGTGGGATGGAGCCAAGTGGCATGCACGTCATTAAAGATCATTATCTTAGTCCATTTGGGCCACTGTAGGAAAATGCCATATATTGGGGGACATATAAACAATAAATAATTATTTTTCACAGTTCTAGAGGCTGGGAAGTCCAAGATCAAGGTTTAGGCAGATTCGGTGTCTGGTGAGGACCCACTTCCTATTTCACAGACAGCCTTCTTATCATTGCTTCTTCAAATGGCAGAAGGGACAAGGGAACTTTCTTATGCCTCTTTTATAAGAACACTAATCCCATTCATGACAACACAACCCTCATTACCTAATCAGATCCCAAGGGCCCTACCTCTAAATATTATCACATTAGAGATTATACTCCAACATATGAATTTTGGGGAGACACAAAGATTCAGTCAATGGCAACAATTTACTGGTTGTCTACCCTTTCCTGTTTTATATCTACGTTCCTTCATGATATTTTTCGGGATTGATTTTCTATAAACTGCTTGCACCTAAATCCTCGTCTTAGGATCTGCTTTTAGAAGAACCCAAACTGTGGTAGGCAACCTCTAAAATGGCCTCAATGATCCTTGTTTCCTGGTACTTACGTTTTTGTGTAACCCTTCCCCTTGAGTGTAAACATGATTTAGTAGTTTGCTTCCAATGAATAAAATTTGGTGGAAATAAAGATATGTCACTCCTGAGCTTAGGTTATAAAAAGACTGTGTTGGGGCACCTGGGTGGCTCAGTGGGTTAAAGCTCTGTCTTCGGATCAGGTCATGATCTCAGGGTCCTGGGATCAAGCCCCGCATCGCATTGGGCTCTCTGTTCACTTCCCCTTCTCTCTCTGCCTGCCTCTCTGCCTACTTGTGATCTTTCTCTCTCTGTCAAGGAAAGAAAGAAAGAAAGAAAGAAAGAAAGAAAGAAAGAAAGAAAGAAAGAAAGAAAGAAAGAAAGAAAGAAAGAAAGAAAGAAATATTTTTAAAAAAACCTGTCAGTTTTGTTTTGGGAGCTCTCTTTCATTCTCTTGCTTACACCAGGGGAAACCGACTGCTATGTTAGGAAGTAGCTCTGTGGAGAAGTTTAGATGAGTGAATTTGGATGCACATCTTGTGAAGCTGCTTGCAAGTAGATTCTTTTCTCCAGTTGACCCCTGAGATGCCCACACCCTACTCCCCACCCAAACAAACCTTGTTTGCAGCCTCATGAGAGAACCTGAGCCAGGGACCACGCAGCTAAGATGCTTGTGGATTCCTGACACACACAGGGTCAACTGTGAGATCAAAAGTAATAAATATTTTCAGCTGCTAAGTGTTAGGATAATTTTTATATGATGATAGATAACTAGTATACAATCTGAGACAATGGCGTAAATCAGTGCCATTAGGGATTTAGTTGAGAGATTCTTTCTCTTATCTTTTTACCAGACTAAGTCCTCACGTTTTATGCACCCAGGGCACCCTGTACATCTTCCTTAGCATTTACTATCCTTGTGTTCTGTTGTTTAAATTTTGCCTTCCTAACTAGACTACAGGCTCTATTAGGACCACTACCCTCCTTCGTATGCTCTATTCTCAATGCTTTTAAGAATTATTAATTTAAAAACAAAAACAAAAGAATTAATAATTAAAGGGGTGTCTTGGTGGCCGAGTCGTTAAGTGTCTATCTTTGGCTCAGGTCACAATCCTAGGGTCCTGGGATCGGGCCCTGCATCAGGCTACCTGCTCAGTGGGAAGCCTGGTTCTTCCTCTCCCACTCCTCCTGCTTGTGTTCCCCCTTTTGCTGTGTTTCTCTCTGTCAAACAAATAAATAAAATCTTTTAAAAATTATTAATTAAATAAATAAAGCCTTAAGTTCAATTGGTTTTGTATGCAATTGATAGAAACTCAACCGTTTGTGTACTAACAAAAAAATCTGGAGATGGATTGTCAGGTCTATCTAGATCTTGGAGCTCAATTTATGTTATAAGAATTCCATATTACTCTCTGTGTCATTTTGGTTTTTGTCTTTTTCTCTGTTACTTCCCCTCACTCTTCCCTCTAACCTTCCCACCATCTTATGGATCTGCCCTCCTTTGGCAGCTTCATTTTCAACCAGATTTCCCCAGAAAAATAGCTGCTGAAATCCTTAGACTGAAATCCTTATAGTTGAACAAATCTGAAAGAAAGAAAGCATCTTCTCCAATGTTCGGATAATGCCCTGGAATTGAATCTTTCTGGGCTATCCTGGGTCACAAGCTCAGCCATGACCAGAGGAATCACTATGACCGTAGAAATATACAAACTAGCTAGGCTAGGTCCAAGGTCCACTTCTGGAGTGTAGAGTATGGGCTGCCCTTGCTAAATCATATGGATTGAACAGGTGATTCCCCCAAAGAAAATCAAGGTGGTGTTAACAGAATAAAGGGTAATGAATGATGAGCAGAAAACAAAACTGAACAACTAATCAAAAAACCAGTCAAACAAAAAACAAAACAAATAAAGACAACTAGATATTCCCCATACAGGAATCAGAAATGTGGTTGAGAATATCCAAGATCACATTTGGAAGAAAGACAATAGCGTGAGTCAAATTATGCGAACAAGATGTTAACAAGTTAATTCGACAAATTATAGAGAAAAGGGGAGAGTTGAAAAGGATTGTAAGGTCCTGTAAGGTATGATCATGACTAAGATTATGTACAGAGATGTGTCATGATTCTCTGCCCAACTCTCTACCCCTATCCCTCTTCTACCCCATACATCAACTCTTGGACAGTACTTAATGTTGACCACTAGAGGCTTAAAGGAACTATTCAGGGCTAGAAAAAAGTGATATATGATTTACTTTTTGTAAGCATATGCATCTTTACCCAGAAATTACTCATTCACAAAAGTCATATGAATAGTCACTGCTATTATCTATGTATATTAGCACAGTGATCATTTATTTTCAGTTTTTCCTTAACTAAACAACTAATATAAACCATAAATATCGTGAAATGATACCAATCCAGACACACCCTAACACTAGATCCAAAACTGAAGTTGCAGAGTAGACATTTGGGACTCTATATGTCAGCAACTCTTCCAGGGCCCATGAAAAGGCATTAACTTGAAGTTATTCAATTTGGGATTAGCAGGTGTTGAGCATCTGCATGCTATTCACACCCTTATTATCCTGGACATAATTAAGTTGCATTAGTTCATCCGAGAATCATCACTCTGACAAGGCAGTTACAGAGGGAAGATGGTGGATACCACTGACAACAGTATGATGGTCTTTTTGAGGTGCCCTAGAAAGGGGGAATAATAAGAGGCATTTTGTATTTCTTGCATGTTTATATAGTTTCTTCAGAATGCATTTGACCTCCTTCTGTCTCAGAAAATCTAGTTTCTTCTAGAAACTCTAGTTCTTCTCATCCTTTTTTCAACAAGGTTTTCTTCATTCTCCTCCTTGGTCTTCATCTAATACAGATGTTTTTCAACATCGGCATTATTGATATTTTGAAACAGGTAATGCTTTGTTGTGGAGGAGAGTTCTGTTCATTGTAAGATGGTTAGCAACATCTCCGGCCTCTGCCCACTAGATGCCAGTAGCATCCCCAGGTATCTGGGGGGCAAAATTTCCTCTAGTTGAGAATGCTTAATGCTACATACCTTCTTGAGGTGACAGAATTCATAACTGTGGCTTTGACTATCATCCTTGCTGATGGTTCCCATATCTGTATATTCGTCCCAGCATTCCTCCAAGAGGACATCTCTGTCTGAATGTTCCTTTCACACTCATAATTGAGCCTATCTAAAACTGAACTTTTTTCTCTCCCCAAATCTCCTTCTCATCTTGATCTCCACCTCCTCCTCTTCCTCCTTCTTCTTTGTCATCTTAGTTATAAGTGAAACACCACCTTCACTTTGCCAAACTAAATATCTCTGGGTTATTCTCTAATTTTCTTGATAATATATATTCAGGAGCAGGTCTAGCTTTTGTGAGATCTAGAGCTTTTGCAGGTTGAGGAAAGTTTTCTTTCAAAGAGTGTAAACTTACAAATGAGATACAAGGGACTTGGTAGGAGCTAGTGCAAATTGGGGAATCTGAAGCCTATATTTTTTGGTTTCATTATTAGTCCACTTTTGTATTGACTATTTTAATACAAGTAGAGGGAATTTGCTCATTTAAATCGTTTTTATCCAATGAAAACATCAATGGGCTTCCATGATTAACTGGAGAAAATGTTATCTAATAAAGAACAATTTTTATACAATGTCTACCAAGTATCAGAGATATTAAGCATTTTTTTCTCATTTAATTTCCTTTTCTACCAATGAGGAAGGTATTAATCTACTACTGTGGTTAAAAGCATTTCCTCAAGGCCAAACTGTCTTAGTCAGACATTTGGTTTTGCTAGTCCACCATGTGACTGCACAAATCATTTAGCCAATCAGAATGTCAGTGTCCTCAACTATGAAATGCAGATCAATTTTAGTGCCTACTTCATTGAGTGGTGAAAAATTAAATTACCTACTATGTGTAAGACACTCAGAGGAGTGCTTAAAATAAGAAAAACATTATAAATATTAGCTATTATTATTTTGCTGATAAGAAAACCAAGGCCCAGAAATTAAATAACTAACCCAAGCTTAGTTAAGAATGGGTAAAAAACAGGAAACTGAACTTGAAAGCTCAGGCTTTTTCTACCACACCAATTCCTCACTATAGCCTTCATGGGTTTTGGGGAGGTTTACATATGTTACTAGTGGTTCAATTACTTTACATACTGCTATACCAATATGCAGAGATTATAAGGGAAAAACAAAAACAAACTAGAAAGTGGATACTTGGAGGTCTGGTTTTAATGAAAATAGTTTGGAATTAGAAATAACGAGAGAATTAGAAATAAGTTTATACTCTGGAAATTATAAAATCTTTTTTTAAAAATTTTAAGAAGACCCAAATAAATGACAAGGAATCCCATGTTCATGGATTGAAAGACTTAAACTGTTAAGATGACAATACTCTCAGGCATCCAAATTGGCAAAGAAGAAGTCAAACTCTCACTCTTTGCAGATGATATGATACTTCATGTGGAAAACCCAAAAGACTCCACTCCAAGACTGCTAGAACTCATACAGGAATTCAATCAAGTGTCAGGATATAAAATTAATGCACAGAAATCAGTTGCATTCTTATACACCAACAGCAAAACAGAAGAAAGAGAAATTAAAAAGTCGATTTCATTTACAATTGCACCCAAAACCATAAGATACCTAGGAATAAAACTAACCAAAGAGGCAAAGAATCTGTACTCAGAAAACTACAAAGTGCTCATGAAAGAAATTGAGGAAGACACAGAGAAATGGAAAAACATTCCATGCTCATGGATTGGAATAACAAATATTGCGAAACTGTCTATGCTACCTAGAGTAATCTATACATTTAATGCAATCCCTATCAAAATACCATCAATTTATTTCAAAGAAATGGAACAAATAATCCTAAAATTTATATGGCACCAGAAAAGACCACGAATAGCCAGAGGAATGTTGAAAAAGAAAACCAAAGTCGGCGGCATCACAATTCCAGACTTCAAGCTCTATTACAAAGCTGTAATCATCAAGACAGTGTGGTACTGGCACAAAAACAGACATATAGATCAATGGAACAGAAGAGAGCC
>CM052813.1:32465038-32497137 GCA_028533885.1 Nasua narica | reverse complement strand
TATATATATATATATATATATATATATATATATATATATATATATCTCACATCTTCTTTATCCATTCATCTGTTGATGGACATCTAGGTTCTTTCCATAGTTTGGCTATTGTGAACATTGCTGCTATAAACATTTGGGTGCACGTGCCCTTTCAGATTACTACATTTAGCTCAGTCACTCATTGCTTGTAGAAACCTTCCTTGATCTTGCTGGTAGGCCCAATTCTTTTGATGTCATTCTCCAACTAGTTTATACTTCTCCCCGGTCCTAGCACTTAGCACATATTTAATTTAATTTGATTGACTGTGTCCCAACTAGACGAAGAACCACCTCAAGGCGGGGAGTGACTGTTTTTGTTCACCGTTATAACCCCCATGGTTGGCAAAGAATAGGTATTTAATATTTGTTGAACAAATACACGTAAACCTAATACATAATAGCTACTTCGGAAATGGTAGTTATTTCTACAAAACCTCAGGATCAATGGGACCTTCGGGGTCCTCTGGAGGTGAATCCAAACCACTTTCCTTCAAATAGGTACCCAGCAGTTTCACACCATCTTAAGATCAGTGAGCAAGGAATCAAGATTGCAAAATCAACAGAGGCCTATTAAAACCTTCACTTATTACTCAGTGGCGTCCACATTTCCCTGGGTTCACCTAAATTGCCCTCCCTTTTGTAATTAAAACAGTCTCTTTGCAGCAGAGAGCCCAAGTGTGAACCTTGCACTCCAGCAGGCAATATATGCAATGATGGAACCTGGAACTATTGACTTGGAGAAGAGAATCCTGCTGGGATGTCTGTTGGGGGTGGGAAGGGGGGACTTGCATGCCCCTGCAAGGTGCGATGCAGATCTGTGGGACTGGGAAGTCCTGAAACCACGTTTTCAGAGGTTCCTTCATCATCTCTTGTACACTGCCACTGCTGCCCACCCCTTTCAAAATGCTGTCACTGCATAGAGATGGCGATAATGCCTGGGAAATATTTTAATGCTGTCGTAAAAGTCACCGGGAGGGTGGCAGCCCAAGAAAGAAAGTGTGGTGGTAAAACTGGAGAAACATTTAAATTTTTTTTCCACTCATTAAAAAAAAAAAAATAACCCTTGGAGACTTGAAGGGCAGGAAATGCTGCCACTTTATTGCCTTTTTAGTCAAATGCCGTTACAGGCATATCCCTTGAACCTGCGTTATTAATATTGATCCCTTAGGGCTTAGCGCAATTTCCACCTCCTCCCTCGGACTACCCCAGGACCCTCTGACCTTTCTTCCTGAATTCCCTTTATGCCTCTTCGCTTGTTTTACTCTTTCCCCAATTGCTCCTGACATTTATTCTTCTCTCTCAACTATCCTGGAAGGTAGGGACGATGAGGCTAGGGAATACCCCTTTCGGGAGGGCTTGGTAAGACTAGACAGTTTGAGAACACATGGGGGCTTTGGAACAGCTAGGTTCAGTTGGAATGCCTTTTCTTGACTCTTACTATCAGTGAGAAGCTGGCCCAGGATCTAGGCCAGGGGGAAAGAATACCTTATCTTAGCAAGTTATTGTTAGATTGAATTAGATTAAAACCTGCTCAACTAGTGGGACACCTGGGTGACTCAGTCGGTTAACCACCCAACTCTTGGTTTCAGCTCAGGTCATGTTCTTAGCATCATGAGATCGAGCCTCAGCACAGAATCTGCTTTGGATTTTGTCTTCTGCTTCTCCCCTAGTTCATGCTCTCTCTCTCTTTCAAATAAACAAATAAATAGTTAGATAAAATCTTAAAACAAACAAACCTTGTCAACTAGCAACAAGTGCTGGTAACAAATTTAGTTAAATTAATTCCAACATTTTTTGTAAACTTTCGGCATTTTTATTTTTATTTTCTGATTAGGAAAAACAAAACCTTTCAGAAATTTTTAATAATTCAGAAAAGCATAAAAGAAGAAAATGCATTTAGCAGCTGCTGTATCAAAGGGATTACTATGTGTAGTGATTGAGCTGTTTGTTGCATATTTCTATTATCGCTTTTTATTTCGGCAGCAACACAGGAGGTAGATACTAATATTGTTCCCATTTTACATGTGTAACCACAAAGGCAAAGGGTGGCTAGGGCCACACAGAGAGTGAGAGACTTGGAAATTAAGTCCAGCTGGTCCCTCCAGAGCATAACCATATGCTAGAGGAGGTACCATAATTATCCATAAATCAACCATTTCACATCATAGAGAAAAAATCCACACTATCAATATATTATGGATCCAATCATATTTCCTTCCAATTATACGTACACACACACACACACACACACGAGTTATGCAATATTTCCTAAATCAAAACCGGGATCATACTGTGTATACAGTTTTTTAAATTAACATGATGATTTTGGCACTTTAATGGCATAAAAGTTCTTTCAATACATGCTTTCAGTAGTAACTGTGAGTGATTTCTCCCCCTTCATGGAGCCTTTCTTCTTTTGTTGGACTTTCAAATGATTCTCAGTCTTTAGCATATAATTTTTCTCCTGGCTAAATTTACCACAAATTAGGATTATGCACATTATAACCTTCAATATGCAAATTGTTCATCGTAAGGAGATAATTATATGAGCTCCCAGAAGTACTGTTTGCGATTCAGACCTTGTCAGGAAAAGGTTTTTAAAATCATCTTTCAGCCTGTCCCATAATGCCACCTCATTTTTGAAGAGTGTTTGAAAAAAATAGGTAACGCAGTTCATCTAATTCTGCCCACTGTGCCGAAATGCATTACCAAACTGCCGAGAACCCAAAAATGAGCCTCCCCTATCATGTCAACAGGGCTGATCACCGATCAGAGAAAGGCCCCATGGTGAGGCAGAGTGCTGCATCTGAAGATAGAAGGTCTGGGATCCTAATCAAGTCACCGCTTGGTACTATGAGCCTGTATTTTGAGTGAGGAAATTGATCTCTGTAAGCCTCAGTTTCCTTGTTGTAAATTACGACAATATTTTTGCTGCTGCATTATGAGGTGGGGCTGGGAATGAAATGTCAGAACATTGCACATGTTATTATTATTATTAACTAGACTGGTCTAAACAACCATGCAGGTGTTCAGAAAGAACAATCCCAGAAAATTATTAGACCTATCCTTTTCTATGCATAGAAATATCTACAAAATTCCCAGGGGCTTCTTTCGGTCTTGGGGAAAAAATTAAGATCATTATTGCCTTATGGAAGGGAAGAATGTGTCAAAAATAAGAATTGACTTTATTTTTAATCAGACCTACTTTTTGAAGATGTTTGGTTTCTTTTTTCTTTTTTGCTCATTGATTTATATTTGAAACTTAAAACCCCTTCTGTGTTTTTAATCATCTACTTTTCTTTTTCTTGGGTCCAGGATGCAAAGTCCCCTGCTTCTTAGAATATCAAGTGGACAAAAAACTTGTCCAAAAAAGGAGTTCCTCCCTCGAACCCAAGCCTGATGCCCTCTCTGGCTGTCACTTATGCACATTCTTTTGTGGCTGGGAGCAGAATGTCTTGCCCAGAAAGCAGAAGACTTTCATCTTGACATGGGAAGGTGAGAACCCTGCTCTTCACCCCATTGCCACTATCTTGGTCCCTGTGTTTCTCTTGACACCTGGTCATTGACCTACTGTGTAAATAGCCACACGGCATAAAATTTCACCACAGAGTGAATCTTCTCATTAGAGTGTGTCCCTAAGATCCTTCTCATAAAAAAAATAAAATAAAATAAAAAAACCTATGGTCAGAGAATTGTATCACAACTGCTATGCTGGCTACCATTTCTGTTCTCTTATTTTTTCTGAAAATTTCCTTGTCGCATTATTTTTGTGCTCTCACTGATTCTTTGGGAATACATCCCTCAAAAAGTTGAAAATTCTCTTAACGTTATCAAAGTCCAAATTGGGGCCAGCATTATGTGATCTGGGCTTTATTGATTTTTTTTTTTTTTTACTGAACTTTCTCCCATGTTTTATTTCAATAGAGTTTACATCACAGTTCCACTAAGCATGCATGTCCAAATGATGGACTATTAAAAAAGACCCTACTTTATTTCCCCCCTCTTTTGTTCTCAAACATCTCATGCTTCTTTTTTGGCAGGCTCTTGAAAAATGAATCTGGCTTTCTGGAGTCAAAACTCTGAGCAGCATCTGCCCTGCCTTTGTGATAATGGGCTGGTAATTTTATTTCTAAACTTGAGCCTGAAATCCCAGAGGGAATATTTTTCTTAGACTTTGTGCTACATGTGTGGTAGTATGATTCCTACATCCAGAAGCAAATGAAATTATGGTTTACTTCGGTAATATAGATGTTTACATAAAATAAAAAGTAAAAAAAAAAAAAAAGGGAAGAAGAAAAAAAGGAAAAAGAAGAAAATCCAGTTAGGGTAGACTTTCCATTTGGTTCAAAGTTCACATGCCCAACTGCAGGTTGTAACCCACCCCTTTAAAAGAATTTCAAATCCTGTGGTTACTCGCCTCAAATTTCAAGACATCACTATTCATCCTTCTATTATGTGTTAATGAGGAGGCAGTCCAATAAAAACTGTCAAGGCAACTTTTATTTGAAAAACAGATTTCTATATACTATATTACCCACCTCTTCTCCCTGGTTTTAGAAAGATTCTCCAGTCTGCCATACTTTAAAAAATTATACCAAAACGTTCATGTGTTATGTGAAAGAGGAAGGTAGAAAGTGGTTTATTGGGAAAAAAATAAGTAGAAGTTTTTCCAGCTCTAATCCTTACTCATGAAATGACTCTGAACAAGACAACTAATGTTTCAAAACCTCAGTTTTCTTACTTATAACCTGGGATAGGAGCAGCTTTTGTCCCCCTAGAACCTGCCATTCCTCTGATGAGTTACAAGTGTGGGCAGAAGATCTAAAAGGAACTGACAAAGAAAGAATTGCTGAGATTTTTCTGATGATTTGCCTTCGAGGATTTGATGATTAATATTAACCTATATGATGTTTTTCCTTCTATCTTAGCTTCACAGAGTATCTGGCAAATTGTGCACAGTCAATAAGTGGTTTTTAACTAAATATACAGTTTAAACATCTCAAGCAATCAGTCTTTTCTTTTTAAGTAACTCACAGTTCATAAATAAAATAGTAATTAAGTTTTATGATGTGCAAACACTAGAATACACTACTCAGTCAAACACAACACTTGCACTAACGTATTTGGAGAAGAAAACATGGATGCTACCAGTGGTGTGTTATCATAGACGAGTAGTACCCACTCATGAAAGCCAATTGTTAAAGTCTCACTAATTTGTGGGCCAATTGTTAAAGACAACCATTATTCAATAACAAATGTCAAATTAAATTTATATTTATTTTTTGAAAATTTTTAAAGATTTTATTTATTTATTTGATGGAGAGAGAGATCACAAGTAGGCAAAGAGGCAGGCAGAGAGAGGGAAGCAGGCTCCCTGTTGAGCAGAGAGCCCCATGCGGGGCTCGATTCCAGGACCCTAAGATCGTGACCTGAGCCGAAATCAGAGGCTTTAATCCGCTAAGCCACCCAGGTGCCCCTAAATTTATATTTAAAACAAAATTCATAAATGTTCACAATCCATTTACTACCTTATACTGTTATTAATGCTCTTCAAGGTTCTTTAAGCCTACTGTATCTTTATGGTGATAATATTAGATCACAACATGTTACCATGCATCTCTTCTCAAGTCTGTGCTTGGTGACATCCCATTAGTGGTTTGAAATTTGCCAGGTGGGAACATTTGCATCAAGGAAATCCGCAAATGCTATGAATCACAACTTTTCTTCTTCCTGGGCGACTGGTTGTGAAACCAACACACCACTGGTTCTATCTCAATAGAAGGTTGAAGTAATAGTTTGAGACAGCATTGTATGCATATTTATAATACGTAAGTTTAATATGTTCCTTATCCGCATTATCTCATTTCAAATAGAATCTTCTGTTGATATGGCTATGAAGGGATTCAACTAGAAGCAGAACCAGTTTCCAGATTCTGATCTCACCACTGCATTCCCTCCCCCGCTCTGTTAGTGAGCCCCTGTTTTGAGAAGGTCGTGAGATACCCTGGCTCTGTAAAAAGTATGAAAGAGATTTGTTATTAATGGCTTTAAGGGCTAGAGAGGGGCAGAATGGCCTGGGGTTTTCTTTTTTGCTATTTGACTTTTTTGCTTACTCCTCCCTACCTTCTATGAATATGCAGTTGATCATTGAGCAAAATGGGTTTGAACTACCCAGGTCCTATTATATGTGGATTATTTTCAGTAAACACAGTGCACTACAGTTGACCCCTGAACAATATACCCCTATTAGCGTTAGTGACCCCTGTGTAGTCAAAAATACAAATGTAACTTTTGAGAACCCCAAATCTTAACTACAAATCACCAACTGTTAACCGGAAGCCTTGTCAATAGCATCAATCAATCAATTAACACATCTATTGTATATGTATTATATATTGTATTTCACAATAAAGTAAGCTAAAGAAAAGAAAATGTTATTAAGAAAATCAAAAGAAGGAGAAAATATGTCTATAGTCCTGTACTGTGAGTTTATGTTTTCTGTTGACAAGATGAATCATCGGTCAATACCTACATCAATATTGTCTTGTATGACACAAAACACTGTAGATGTTACACATATAACTAACACTAGACATCAAGAGTGAAAAGATAACGTAAAAAAGAAATTCATATTTATTTACAGGTGTATCGATTCATGCGTTGATAATGAAAAAGCAGCAATTTGATGGCTTTAGTGTAGCCTAGTATAATCAATACGATTGCTTAATGGTAGCCTCGCTGATACAGTAATGAATGAATCATGATGAAATTTTTATGGCTTACAGTGTTAGAGTCATACTTATAATACAGTGTTGGAAACACTGTTGCATTTTTTTAAAAAACTACTTACCTGTGAGGAGAGGCTGAAACGCAGTCTCTCCAATGTGAGAGAGAGGCATACTGTAAGGTAATGTAATTCTTTGAAAGTAAAGTTATTAAACAGTAAGAAAACTAACATATTATTAATTTTATGTTAAATAGCACTCACCTTATGTCTGTGAAGAATAGGCTACCCATTCCCACACAGGTATCACACTCAATGTTCTCATGAGAAATACGTGATGATAATGCAAATTTGTCTCACGCAATTCTAGCCTATCATTACTAGATTTTCACATGAAGACACCCACCTGCACCAAAGGTAAGTCTATGAATTGTATGGCATGATGATGATTTACTCTTCATTCAGCAAAAGCGGATCATCATAAAGGTCTTCATCCTCATCATCTCCACGCTGAGTAGCCTGAGGAGGAGGAGGCAGAGGAGGGGTAGGTGTTGCTGTCTGAGTGGGGTGGGGAAAGGCAGAGGCAGAAGATGAGCAGAAGGCCAAAGGGAGGCAGGAGAGACAGGTATGCTTGTGGAACTTTACAGAAATACGTTGTGATTTCTGTAAACATGTTTCTATATGGTACCCATCCTTCTTCCACTATTTGCTTTAGTTCTGGTGCCCACATCATTGAAGGGTCTGTAGTAGAAGAAGACAAAAGCAGTCTTGAATAATCTGAACTCTGCCGCCAGATTGTCTAATGTCAGTTGGTTTCCTGACATGCCTTCTTCTCTGTCTTCTTCCTCATTGTCTGGCACTGGTTCAGAAGACCTCATCTTCATCAAGTCATCTTCCGTTAATTCCTCTGGGGCAGTGTCTATTAGCTGTTGAGTTTCTCCATGATTCATATCATGCAACCCTTCACCTCCCACCTTTTTTGTCTTATCCATAATCTCTTTCATGGTTTCTTTGACTGGCTTTGTCATCGTCCTGTGAAGTCATGCCCAACATCTGCACACAGTTTTTCTCCAGCAGGAATTGATTGTTTTAGTCTTGTTGGCTTTCATGTCTTTTTCTGTGACAATAATGGCTTCGTCAATGGTGTAGTCCTTCCAGACTCTCATAATGTTCTCTCTCTCTCTCAGGATTCTCTTCTATACTATTGACAATCTTTCTGTAGAGTATC
This sequence comes from Nasua narica, assembly GCA_028533885.1. Taxonomy (NCBI): domain Eukaryota; kingdom Metazoa; phylum Chordata; class Mammalia; order Carnivora; family Procyonidae; genus Nasua; species Nasua narica. Next base: position 32,489,146 of record CM052813.1, on the reverse strand, counting down.
ACGTGCAGTCAGCCTTAAAGCCTATGACCCCCTGATCTCGAGACTGAATTAGAGGACTTGTATTTGGGGACAAGCAGACCACTCCACACCTTTGGTGTCAAACTCACTGGGTGACCAGGAGTATGATCTAGTATAAAAGAACTTTAACAGGCAGCCCTTACTGGAAAGGCCCTTCCTGACTTTAGTGACAAAGTATCACTAGAACTAATCCAGAAAAAAGGGTTCTTGTTGTCCAGGCCTTCTTGTTCCACAGCCAAAAGATGGATGGCTCGTGTTTGTCTTTTCCCTTCAAGAATCAGGGGTTAGCAGTTCTACGGACAAGGCAGGCTTCATCATAAACTCAACTATGTTTGCACAAAAGAGTAGGTAGAGTTAGCCTATCCCTTCCTGTCTTAAATGCTGGAACTTGCTTCTCTTCCTTACTAACAAATGTCCTTTGTGATATTTTTTTTTCCAGGATAAAACACTTTTGTCTGCATTGAAATCCTCTTGAGGCAGATATCCTTTCTCCTCAATGATTTTCTCAGTGGTAGGTGGGAACCTACCTGCTGCCTCCTGTCAGAAGCAGCTTCTCCTGTTATCTGCATAATTTTAAAGCCAAACTTCTTTCCAAAATTATCAAACCATCCATTGCTGACATTAAATTCTCCAGTTTTATATCTTTCCCCTTCCTTTTGCTTTAAGTTGTCATGTGACTGCTTTTTCTCGAATCCTACTGAAGTCTGTAGGTGTATGCCTTTCTCATAGCAAGACCATGACCACATAAAAGCTGTATTTTCTTATTTTTAAGATTTTCTTATTTATTTGACAAAGAAAGAGAGAGAGAGAGCACAAGCAGGGGAAGCAGCAAGCAGAAGAAGGAAGCTCCCTGCTCGGCAGGGAGCCTGATGTGGGACCGATCCCAGGACCCTGGGATCATGACTTGAGCTGAGCTGCTTAACCAACTGAGCCATCCAGGTGCTTGCCAAAGCTACATTTTCCATATGAGATAAAAGGGTATTTCACAACAAGTGCAAAGTTTTTATGCCTGCTGTCACAGCTGCAGCAATGGCCTCATGAATTTCCTTTTCTTTTTTTTTCAATGGTCCTTGCACCAGATTCAGTTATTGGGAAATGGTGGGCCACCACAGTGGCAGACCTCCATCTGTGGTATAAATCAAGGAATTCAGCGTTTCCTTGTAAAGTCGTGACTTTTCTCTGCTTCTTGGGAGCACTTCCAGCATCACTGGTGGCACTCCGTATGGGTTTCGTGGTGTTACCCGAGGTGAACAGTACTGCACTAAACAGGATGAAAAATTCACATGAACCACAAGAGATCACTTTTTACTGTGGTGTGCAATTTACTAGAGAGACAAACAGCTTACTCGGAGATGATTATCATCACATGGCATTTTAAGTGAGGTTCGCAACCCTTGAGCTCGCCGCAATAGCAATAGGAGGTGACTACGGAAGTTTTATAAGCAGTACAGTGTGTACGACACTTAATTTTATGCAGTTATGATTTAATCCTGCATCTTTATGTTTGTTTACCTTTCTCTCGGCTGCAAATGGTGTGCCGTGTATTGTCTGTAAGCATTTGTGTGTCTAAATTTTGATCAATTTCAACTTTTTATAATAGACTTATGTATATTTCATGGTAGTAAATGATAAAATAGATTAGTATCTACATGTATTTTTTTGTATTCGTGACACACCTAACTTCTTAAATTTTTGGATATTCCTAGGTTATGTGGTTCATCTGTGAGACTTTCCGGATTGCTACAAATCTCCAAAAAGTCTTCCAATGTGTTTATTTTAAAAATCTGTAGGCAAGTGGACCCAGGCCGTTCAAACGTGTTGTTCAAGTATCAGCTGTACTGTAAATGTTTCCCTTTCTTATGATTTTTTTAAGATTTATTTATATTGTGAGAGAGAGAGAGAGAGAATGAGCATGAGCAGGGGGAGGGGCAGAGGGAAAGGAAGAGTTTCTCCAGCAGACTTCCTGCTGAGTGGGGAGCCCAACACAGGGCTCAATCCCACCACCTTGAGATCATGACCTGAGCCGAAATCAGACACTTAACCTACTGAGCCCTCTAGCCACCCCTTATGATTTTCTTAATCACAATTTCTTTTTCTCTAGCTTAGTTTATCTTATCATAAGAATACCATATATAATGCATATAGCATACAAAATATATGTTAATCAGTAATTTATGTTAATGGTAAGGTCTCTGGTCACAGTAGGCTACTAGTTGTTAAATATGGGGAGAGTCAAAAGTTATACATGGATTTTTTACTATGGGGGGTTGGCATTCCAACTCCCACATTATTCAAGGGTCAATTGTATATTATTTAATTGCCTGGTGAAAGATATAAGCAATATGTGTCAACTATTTGATTTTGTCTATATTAAATACATGGGAAAGGGTGTTTTTTTTTACTTTACATTTTTATTACTGACAACTAAAAATGGCATAAATTTAATGTATAGGATGTGTTCTTTATATACGGATACATTGTAAAATGATTGCCACAACCAAACTAATTAATGTATCCATCACCTCCCACAGTTACCATTGTGTGTGAGTAGTGTGAACACTTGGGATCTGCTCTCTTATCAGATATCAAGTGTAAAATACATTACTCTTTTTTTTCTAAATACATTATTCTTAACTATAGTCACTACACTGTGCATCAGGTCTCCAGAACTTACTTACCTTATAAATGAAAGTTTGTAGCCTTTGATCAAGCTCCTCCTGCAATCCCTGCTTCTAGTAATCACCCTTCTAGAATCTGTTACTACAAGTCTGACTTTTCGGAAAAAAAGTCTTGATAGTTTCAGGAGGAGATTTGAACAGAATTCCAAAGAATGGAAAGGAATCATTTTGGTGAGATAAATGGACAAGCCATCAACAGATACATAAAGAGAAAGAATACAGTGACTATTCTGGAAAAAAGTAAAAAATCTAGTTTGGTTGGGGAGCAGCACTTACAGACAGGAGGAGTGGGGGAAAGGAACCAGAAGGACAGATGGAAGCCTAAGGACCTATAAATGGCTGTATGGAACTTTGATGATCAGTTGGTGCAGGTTTGAGGGAGACAGAGGCAGAGTTGAAAAATAAAGGGAGTTTTGGTATTTGCTTTAAAAAATTTTAATAAATATGTTTAACTGTTAAAAAAAGACAATTTAATTTACTTCATTCTATGCAAATTGGACCAATATATACATTGTGTTTAATACATTAGAAATGTAGAAAAGATCCTCTCTCAAATGCTACTACATCAAGTATTAAGAACATGAAAAATTACCTGTAGGTACTTTAGGAAATATACACAACATATATAAATTCTACCATAAAGGGTTAAACATGGTGCAAAAAAATATTATATTTTCATGCCAGTTAATAAAAATTCAATATCTATAATATCGTGTTGAGGAAAATAACATACGTGCATATTTGAAACCATCATAATAGCTACCTGATTCAGTTAATATTGCATGTAGTTGCAGATTTACATGAACCGATATTCAAGGAATCGAATCTGACCAATACCATTGGCTCAGCTATTCATCTGGGATAAACAAATTTAACATGTTGGTGCTCTACATTCCTGATTTTTATATAAAATGAAATGTTCAGTTTCATCCTTAGCTTTCCAGAATTAGCAAACATTCTGTAGCAAGACGTTCTTTCTACACTCAGTGTACACGGGGTGATATGCCATCAGTCTCCTTGACTTTAAGTTGACAAGCACTCAATTATAGTGCTGGCCCTATATAAGCTCAAGACAATCAATGTTAAAGAAAAAAATGATGGTCATTTTGGAAGATTCGAAGAGGACATTTAGCTGTACTTTTAAAAAGCAATATCAATGAGAAGTAGGAATCATAATTTCAGTCATAGCTGACATTTTAAATTTCTATTCTATCGATGGGAGGAAAACTGATGGAGTAAGGATTCAAGAACAATTTTATGCAAATATCACAGATTTCAGATGAATAGGAATACCCTACAGCACGAAAAGTTCATATTACTGAATACCTTTTATTGATTCAATTTTTAATAAATACAAATAAATGGTATCAGGATGCAAAATCTTACTGTCTATGGCTTACTATCATATCCTTGTTTTTTGGGGTGGGAAAAAAAAACTCTGAAAAACTAAAATTTCACTCCATATCTGTAACACACAAAGGTATCTTGCAGAAGAACTTAATGATGGAAAAGTTTATTGTTTTGCATTTTTTCCCAAAGAGATTTTAATTTTATTTATTTATTTTTATTTTTAATTATTTAATTATTTGAGAGAAATTGAGTGAGAGAGAAAGAATGTGTACACTCAAGCGGGAGAGTAGAGGGGCAGAGGGAGAAACTGACTCTCTGCTGAGCAGAGAGCCTCATGTGGGGCTTGATCCCAGGACTCTCAGATTGTGACCTGAGCCAAAGGCAGCTGCTTAACTGACTGAGCTACCCAGGAACCCCTCATTTTATTTTTTTTAATTGAAGTATAATTAACATCCACTGTTATATGAGCTTCAGGTGTATATTATATTGACTAAACAATTCTATATCAATTCTCACTGTAAGTGTCCCACCGTCTGCCAGTTTTTTAAGCAAGATGTAATACAATCAATCAATGGCCATGTTTAGGATGAACTAGAATGGTGTACAGAGAACAGAAAGCTGAGAAAGTACAGCTAGTGAGGTATGATTTTCTTCTCATGTCCCAAATTTTGTGCAAAGGAAATTTTGCTGATGGCAAGCACTCAAGTATGACTCAGACCTGCCATCAACAGGATGTGTATATCTCATCAGTCCACATACCTCCTTCCCTTTAATAAGCTGGTTAGATATAGCTAAAGAGGCAGACAATGGAATGCTTTGGAACACAGGCTCTCTGGATTGAAATCTGGGCTCTACTGCTTACTACTACTGTGACTGTATAGGTTACTTAAGTTCCTTAAGCTTCTCTTTTTGGTAAGATGTTGATAAGAATAGTACCTCCCTTAGAGGGTGAGTGAGGGGAGCTATTGTAATAACAAATGTGAAGTGCTTAGTGCATATCTAGACAGTTGGTAAGCAAGTTGATTCTTTTTTTTTTTTTTTTGACAGAGAGAGAGAAATCACCAGTAGGCAGAGAGGCAGGCAGAGAGAGATAGGGGGAAGCAGGCTCTCCACTGAGCAGAGAGCCCGATGTGGGGCTAGATCCCAGGACCCCGGAATCATGACCTGAGTTGAAGGCAGAGGCTTTAACCCACTGAGCCACCCAGGCGCCCTAAGTTGACTCTTCTTGATCATATTTTACTGATATTGGTGGCCAAGGAAAGTATGATTTAAACAGTTTGACTTGATCACAATAAGTAATTATATAACATTACAGAAATTGAAGTCATCTGAGGCTGCATTTGATAGTACATATGTGTACACACATACTCCGACATGTACCCATCCATATTCGTAGATGAACATGTGGTCATATAGCTCTTATATCCCATTATTCCGATCCTGCCCATTGCCCACCTCTCTGAAGATACCCTATTCTAAGGTCAGTTTGAGCATCACTTTCCTTCCTCTCCCAGGGGTTCCCCCCTTGGGCTCTGACTCCCCAGAGAAGAAGAGAAATCTGAGAGGCAGCTGACCCCACCAGTGCCTCTGGGCATAAAGACTGGCAGGAGAATGAAAAGCAGAGCCAATGCAGGGAGAGCTCTGGTCCTGGAAACTGAAGGGCAAAACCAGAAAATTTCGAGGGCATTCTTGAGTAGTTTTAAATCCAATCGTGAGAGATTAAAAAGGATAAAACTAAAGCCCTCCTGAAGAGAATGTGATTATCTTTCTACTCCACCTCGCTTCCAGCCTTAGACTTTATATTGACAAACTAAAGCATTCTTTTGCCTCTAGATAATTTGGCTGGATCAAGGCTTTAAAAAAAAAAAAAAAGGAGCTTGCCTACAGTGTTTGATCCAGTGAAGTTTCGTGAGAAGGTAGAGGAAATGTGAACTATTTGGATTCCTGGGGCAGCTGTTGCTTAGGTATTTACCTGCCTACTGTCTAAGAACTCACAGAGGATGCCTCCTACCAAGATCAAAGCATCACTATTTATACTTTGAAATTGGGTTATTGTGGAAATTAGCTTTACTTGACAAAAGCTTCAGGAGGAAAAGGAAGACTTCATTATACACGTGTTTCTTTGGGGATATTTTCCTAATTTTACCCCTGTTAAATCACAACTGGTGAATTTCTTCATTGATATTTATGTTGAGGAAACCACAAAGGGAGGGTTTTTTTTTAGTGTTCCCCACATTTCCATGATTCCCAGACTTTCTCCTTTTGATTCCCAGACTCTTTTATTATTTATATAGCAGTAAATAGCATTACTTATATATTATTACTTGTGATATTAGCTATTATTACTTATGATTCTGATCTGTGTCAGTTACTCTATATGCTTTACTTCTAAATTTTGCAGCAATTCTGAGAATGTGTTATTTTCCTCATTTTTACAGATAGGGAATCTGAGTTTCTCAGAGTCTAAATGGCTAGCACGAGGTCACATAGCTAGTAATTGATGAAGTCGGATCTTCAACCCATGTCCTTTTGATAACAAAATACATATTCTTTCCAAAGACTTACATTCCCTCTGGAGTCCAAGAAACATGCATTCTGCCCAGATTTGCTCCACAGTGAGTATTAAGCACTTAACAGAGACAAAGCAATGTGTTGGATATAATACAAACTATGTTACGGTCATGGGCATTCAAATGTCATTCTTTGAAATGAACTTACAGAAACCTTGAATCTCTGATTGCAATAATGACACTACCCAATATTCTCATGCCTGACTCCATACTTCCTATGTATCCAAACAGAAATTCTTATTGGAATTCAAAGATGACATAAGATTTGAACAATTCCAATAGATTATTCCCATAATGTGTTTTTCTTCCCAAATTTAGTAACAAATGTTAACATATTTCTAAGATGCTCTTCTTCAACTGTAATTGCTTAACTATAGTCACCTTAAAAATAAATCTGTAAGTGAGCAAACCATTTCTCTGAGCACCAGAGAATTCTCTGCACAATTGTTGAGCACTTTTTATGGTTGTAGTTATTGCTCAACTTCTGTAATAGTCCGTGTCTTTGACTTTAGCAAATTTGGTACAATTTTGAAATAGTTTCTTGGTACTCAAAAAGTGGAAACATGCTTCCAGAATATCGCATTTTGGGTCTTTTCAGTTTTCATTTACTATATTTATATTACTGGCCCCCACAACCCATCTCCACCTACCACATGGTTCCTATATTCATTGTCAATTTTTAGAAGTAAATATACATTGTCTTTTTTTCTCCCGACAAAGTGCTGTGGCATTCAGCAGTAGAAATATAAGTTAAATACAGAGGAAATAATGGTTAGAGTGAGTGAAGAGTTCCAATGATTATTGCTCAGCAAAAACTAAAGGAAAAATACATGAGCACAAATCACACCTCTGTAGTTGCTTTCTCCAAATATTTATAAGTAAAATAACTTCATTCGAACATCAAATATGAGTTTAAGGGAATTTTAGTTTATCTGATGAAATCCAAAAAAATAAAACACCAAAAACTAATAATTGCCAGCATTTACTCTAGGCTGGGAGACAAAATATTCAGCCAGAACACATTTGGATCTTTATCACCAGCCTCTAGTTTATCCAGAACCAGCATTTGTTCTGAGTATGTTGATATGTATGGATTATTAAATATTTGGAATGGCACCCCTGGCTAACACTTTGTAGAGCTATTTCTTTAAAAAAAAAAAAAAGATTTTATTTATTTATTTGACAAAGAGAGGGAGATCACAAGTAAGCAGAGAGGCAGGCAGAGAGAGGGGGGAAGCAGACTCCCTGCCGAGAGAGAGCCCGATGTGGGGCTCAATCCCAGGACCCTGAGATCATGACCTGAGCCGAAGGCAGAGGCTTTAACCCACTGAGCCACTCAGGCACCTCTGTAGAGCTATTTCATTTAATCCTTACTACAAACCGCTGAAATAAGTATTACCCTTCCTATTTACAGATGAGGGAACCATGAAATGAGGGAGAACATTCATATCCACACTGGCTTGAGAGTCTTTCCTCTTAGGGTCAACTCTTAATTATAATCAAGAGCAAGGCTATCACTTCGTTATCTCTGTACCCTCCTGTCTAGAAGAGTCCTGTTGTGGATTTGGTGCTCAGAGAAATGATTTGCTCACTTGAACAGATGATTGTTCACCTTGATTGGTATGAAGGATATCTCATCTGCTGCCCAAGTTCTATGTAGGACTCACCTCAAGATTTAACAGTCATATCTTCTGTTCCGGCTAATAGCTCTAAGAATTCGAGGATTCTACCATGTTTTTGCCATCAATAAATACAATTGCAGAAAATTTACTTACATTAATCCCTTTCCCCATTACAGTGTAATTTCTTCTCAGGAAAGTTCCAGCACTCTACCCCCAATGAATGTGGTGCAAATGAATATTTGAGTATAAACATTTGTATATTTTTAATATTAAAAAGTGATAAACTATATACCTAATAATGGGAAGATGGCCTAATCAATCACAGCAGAGCCCTTTAACAAAAAAGTTCTCCAGTCGTTATGAATCATTTTCTGACCAATTTGTAACTTTGTATTAAATAAACTTTTTATTAAAGTTTAACACACAGAACAGAAAAATATACCGATTTGTAAGTCTGCAGCTTGATGGGTTATCTGAAAAATTACACCTGAGACCACCATCCAAGTCAAGAAAAAACTGATTTGCATTACCTTGGAAACTACTCCAGGCCCATCTTAAACATTACTTTCTCCTTTCACCTCAAAGATATCCATTATTCTTGACTTCACATTCGATATGGGGAAACTCTCATTATAGCGTAAGTGAGAAAGGATGGAACAAATAGAATGTGCTATAGTCTCCTAATTATGTCATTATTGGTATGTAACTAAACGTGCAGGGAAATAGAAGAAAATATTTTCAGTGGTTATATCTTAGCAATCAGATTAGGGGTGATTTTTATTCTCTTCCCTCTTCACAGAAAATATATATTAACAACATATAATTAAAGGACAAATATTATCTGAAGGGAATAAAATACATTACAGTCAATTGTAAACATGGTTTTTCATATTTGTCAGGCGGTGGCCTTATTTTTCTAGTCCAAAAATATGGAAGAGCTCAAAAGGCTACCTAAGAAGTCAGACTATTAGACACAATGATATTTAAAACAGTACATCTCCTATTAGAACAATTCCAATTATCATATACTTTTGGTTATACCATGGACACCAATTACTAAGAACCCTAAGTATATACCAGAAACCACAAATAGTCTGGTTAAGTCTCCCAGCCAGTGTGAATTCTACTGGGCTGCCGGCATAAACCTTACACGTTTCCCCTTATGCTAGCTTTGTCACATTCCAGAGAATTACCTTCCCACCCCCATGCCTCTGTTTGGAAAAGAAAGAGTAAAAAATGATGCTGGAGATTATAAAGTCACACTAGCAGAAATTGTACCCACAAAGCAGCACAAAATTCTGGAAACAGATCTAGAGTTCTGGGAATCGACCAAGCTCCAGGGGTGTATAGACGGCATTTTCTGCATCTTGCTTAAAATTAACAGGAAAGAGAATTGTATTCTTTACCTTTGTTTCTACAGAAGTCAGCTAATATACTGGTGTGGGGGTAGAGATGTGGAGAAAGATTTAGTTCTCCAATAAACATTAAATATACAATCAAGATTAGCTGGATTCTTTTTCATTCCACCCTTCCTCCTAATATTTCTTTCATCAATCGTGTATTTATTTTGAAAACAGATTAGAATTTACTATACAAAAGGGACGTATGAGACCTAGAGGGAATGAAACAAGAACTAAATAGAAAACAAATGGAAAGGAATTCCACAAAAGTAATTCACAGTATGATTTATCCAGGAGAGAAGCTGAAAAACTTTCCTAATCAGGAAAACTTCCCTCTTGGGAAGTCAGTTTTCCCAGAAGGACCTGGAAAAAGGAACACATATTTGAATCATTGATGATAAAATCTAGTCCTTCATCCCAGCAGAGGACCCGATTCTGCTCTGCACTATGGAGAATAGTCCAGATTGGCTTGCCTAGGTTGCTGAGAAATTGCAAAAGTTAAATTGAGGGAAGGCAATGGAAATTGTTGAGAGCCACCGTGGCTCAAACTTCATAAATAGTAATGAAATTTGCAAATTTTAGGCCCAAACGCTTCTCTTTATTGTCCAGGAAGATACTATTTTTCCTGGAAAGAGAAGCCCCGGACAGTGGAATGTCTAAAAATCACTGCTGTAATAGCCAGACCATAGAATTAGTGGCCAGCAGTGACCCAAGGTGGTAATTTTTCAAACCCTGACATTTATTTAATGCCCGTAGTATGGTTATGTAAAAGTATTTCACATACACACTATTAATATTTAAGTGCCAGGTGGCTGCTATGAATAGTGGTTTATTATTTATGAGTCTGTTTCTTTTCGTTCACAGGGAGATGAGTGACTGCCATTGACCTGAGAAGGATTCTTTTAACATCACCCATTAATTTCTTCAGAGAAAGAATAACATTACCTTACAGCTTGGCAGTCATGCAAAATATACTAATATACTTGTCCAGGGGTCAAGAGAATCACCTTGCAGTTGGGCATTTGTAGCCAGTGAGGACTGTAAGCTTCTACATTTGCTTAGTCTCCCTGAGACTCAGTTTCTTCATCTGTCAAATGGAGATGTTAACAACTTCTGTCATGGGACCACGTGTCATATAACTATCAGGGTATATTTTCTGAAAATAGAAAATGCTTAGAATTCATTCCCCCCCCCCCCCCTTGAGTGATCTCATTTCCTTCATCTGAAAAATCCATGGATAAAGTATGCAATGTCAAAGAGTTTCATTTCTGTTCAGATTCTATGAATTGCCTTATTATTTCATGGATCCCCCATGGGGCAACCTGAAAAGAATTTGAAACTCAGTGTGGGAATATCATGAAGTGCTAGATCGACTATTCATGCCTGCTTCGGGCATAGAAGGAAGGGTGGCTGCACATGTGCTATCTGTTTCTTAGCCCTCCTGCCTACAAAAGTCTCTAACTTTGAACTTGGTCTTTGTATTTATGAACTACCTTGGGTAGAATTAAGGGAACCTAAGTAAGGCCTTTGTTACTGGATCTTTAAAGTGTTCCTGATAAAATTCAAGCACAGCCTGGCAATTTCCCCACTCAGCTCAGGGACTTTTATTCACAGACATTGCACAGAAGTTTGCCTTGCCAACTTTTGGCTCGTGATGCTCTAAGTCAAAAGCTGGTATTTGAATATTTTCCAGTAAAAACACCTTGGTGGAGTTTTATTACCTTATATATTCTCAAAGGAGCCATGTTAAGATCTCTGCTTATCTTATTTCTTTAAACCATTCCACTCACCTTACTTCATTCCTCTGAATTTCATGGCAGAAGGACAGAGAACAATAAGGCTAGAAGAAATGAGATGTAGTCAGCAATTCAATTATTAATAAATATAACTAAGAAAGTAATTTCAGAAATTAAATGTATCATCATGTATAATTACTAAATTTGTCAAGACCAATTTTTAAAATATTAAGTCCTATTCTCATGGATTTTTTCTTCACATTTAGACAAAAAATAGGAAACATTTGGAGAAAATAATTTCTAATTGTCCCCAAATCTCACAAACTTAACAAAACAGTTATGATTGGGGTTATTTCATTCTAATTTTTGGGTATATGCATATGTACAGATATTTTTAGTGGTTGTAAATTTAATACACATATAATTTTACATTCTAATCATTCATACGGAATAATACTACGAATTTTCCCTGCATTTTCCATGTTCATTATAAGGCGAAGTGGTCATGTTAATTATAGCATAGTATGTCACTGATGCTTGGATCGTAACTGGTTAGCCATTTACTTTAGAGGATTTTTATATTGCCAAAGCTATATTCTCGTTTGAATTCAGATTTGTTCTACACATTCTAACATGGTAGCCCACACAAATTGACAAGGCCTTCCTATTGTTCTAACGGAGAAAAATATTTTGTGTTAAAAAAAAAGAGGGGCACCTGGATGGCTCAGTCGTTCGACTTAAGTCCCCAGGGTCCTGGGATCGAGCCCCACATTGGGCTTCCTGTTCCGCGGGAAGACTGCTTCTCCCTCTTCTACTTCCTCTGCTTTTGTTTCCTCTCTCACTTTGTCTCTCTCTGTCAAATAAATAAATAAAATCTTTAAAAAAAAAACAGAAAAAAGGCCCACAGTGCACCATTCATTTTTTTAAGGATTGAGAATACGTACTAGTTGAAATATTTTAAGTGTGCTCTATTTTAAAATAAATGCAATTTTATTGCTCCAAAATATAGAGTTTGAATAACATATGAATGTACTGATGTTCATTTAAACATTGTGCCATAGAATAATTACATGGTGATATCTGAAGTATTCATCATCGTCTTAATTTTTGCCAAAAACAGAAGAGCCAATACTAAGTCATACCTCTGTGGAAATGAACTTCCCTTGGGCATGCATGGGAAATTAGTGCCCACTAATTAGTGCCCACTAGGGCTCTGTTAATGTGAGTGTACAAGGAAGCTCCTCGGTAAAAAATAATAACAATGAATAAAAAATAAAAAGACTTGAAATATAGTTGAGAAGTTTAATAGACTGGTTTTTAAGTAAGACAGCATGGGCTTTAGCTATTATTATACAAAAACAATAAGCCAGGATCGGAGAAAGGTAAGTTTCTGAGTAAAGCCTGATGCCTTTCATTCTGCTTATCTCCTAGCTCACCTTCTAGAAATTCATGACAGACTTCGAGGAAGGGAATAAACAAAAAATGAAAACCAAAATAATCATTTCTTAAAATGTTTCAGCTCATGAGAAGAAAAATGAACAAGAACAAAGGGTCCTGCATGGCAGGTGCTGACACTGGTATCCCTGATGTTAGTCAACAGGTTCATCTTGGATGTTGTCATTGTCTAAGATCAACCAGGGAGCCCTGAGGTGATGGCTAATGACACATATGCTTCTTGGTCACTGACAGCAAAGAAAACATGATCCCAACAAAGCTTGATAGAAGCAAACTTAAGATAAAGCCTGCAGAAATGTTCTCAAAATGTTTTGTTTTGTTTTTTAAGATTTTTTACTTATTTATTTGTCAGAGAGAGAGAGAGAGCGCGAGCACAGGCAGGTAGAGTGGCAGGCAGAGGCAGAGAGAGAAGCAGGCTCCACACTGAGCAAGGAGCCTGATGCAGGACTCAATCCCAGGACCCTGGTATCATGACCCGAGCTGAAGGCAGTCGCTTAACCAACTGAGCTACCCAGGCATCCCATGTTCTCAGAATGTTTAAAGACATTTAGAGGGACTATTCCTGAGGGGATAGGGCTGTGGGGGTAAGGCTAGAAAGAAGTTGTGTTTTGTGGCCCTTATGTTACCGACAGGCAATTATGATCTCTCAAACCCAGATTTTAGGTGGTGTGAAAAATGATTTGCTACAAAAATTGAGAAATTGACTCACTCAACAAATATTATTGAACAGTAGCAATGTGCCAGGCAGTGTTCACCATACCAATAAGGTCAGATAGATGATTATATTGTGGTAACAAACTACCCCCAAATCTCACAGATTTACAGCCATATATATCATCCTTCATTTATTCTGTAGTTTTCTCATGGTCAAGGGTGGCTCTCATCCATCATCAATATCACTTAGGAGCCCCAGCCAATTGACAAGACTCTGTATTGTACAATGATGGTCTCATGATAGAGGGAAAGAAGGGGTTAAGCATGCACTGAACATAACACTTCTGTGCTGAGGTACGTGTCAGGTCTTCCCCATAACCATTTCTGAATTCAACAGAATGGAGATACATGCATAATCCCTTACAGAGTGAGACACCAGGGGGAAAAATATGATATTTCAACAAACAGCAACACAATTTATTTTTCCATGGAAACTGTCCTCAGTGGTCTTATAGTTTAATACCATTTCAGTTGGTCATACATATTAGCCTTAAATGTGATACTAAATGAAGTGAATATCCAGCCATCAGTCAAAGTACAAATGTGAGGATACAAATTCAGTACAAATTCAGTATGCTTCTAAGAGGTTAGTTGCTTCAGGCTATTTGGAATTGAGGATCGTATGAGTTCAGGGCGCTTGGATTCAGAAATGATTCCAGATTCTTTCATCATCCCCCAGAGGAAAAGCAATAATAAGTAGGATACCAGACATTTATGCAATTTCTCTGAGATCATAAAAGCTAACAAAGGGAATGCTTTCAAATGCAAAAATACATTACAATTTCTTTGCAATAGACATTATTCAGTAAATACACACAACAGTATTCATGGCCTGGAGACATACCACCTTGGATTGTGATCCTGGCAGGTATCATAGATTCTACAAGGTTGGACAGGTTAAAATCTTACAGGAAAGACCTTTTTGGAACACCCAAGGATTACAAAAAGTATAGTTTTCTTTCAGATGTGATTTTATTCTGCACTTTGTTCTTTTTTTTTCTTTCTTTTTTTTTTTTTTTTAATCACTGACCCATCCTAACTACACATAGAATACTTTTCATTCAATTGCTTTGGTCAATTAATCTTCAGCAATCCTGGTTTATATAACTGAATTTACCTTCCCCTTTACTGCATTTAGGTAGATGGAATGGTCTTTAGACTTCTGAAACTATTTGTAGACCTTTGCCTTCACATGTTTGAAATAAATGTGAGGCATTAATTTTAGTAGACAACACTGAGCCCTATTCACTTGGGAAAATGCATCTCGATGTGTAATTTATCATCCAGGACCTGTCCACTAGTTCGTTACTCCCTGTGAGTAAATTAGGCACTTTGAAAGGTGCATTAAACTCTTCCTGGCTACTAGGTACCATTTAGGGCTGTGAGGCAATAATTCACCTAATGGTACCTTGGTGACCTCAAAAAGTTTATGTTGTTTCGAAAGTTTCTAATTTTCTTCCATGAAATAATTTATGCACTAGGAGGTTGGGTATGCTTATAAATATGTTTCCAGGGAAGCAATAGGTATTGACTAGAGTAAATAAGATAACATTGTCACACTGATTCAGAAATGAAATGTTTCATGAGTGTGTTATCTATACTATCCATGGAATAGATGTACAGCTCGCAAAACAATTTATTTCTTTGGATTTCATTTTTTTCCACTTACAAGACTGCCTTGCATTTTATTGTAATTAGTAATGCTTCATTGCTATAAGGATTTCCAGATCCACATCACTGCATTTTTCCATAGCACAAAACACATTTCTCCAAAGTTAGAATAATATGCTAAATATACTGAAACTTCTGACAGCAACTTACATTATGCTTCTTCCTTCCATTCACAGCAGAGCTTCATCCATATTAAATGAATTGGTTGTTAAGTTTTGATACCTCCTACTTCAGTCACTCTCTTATTTATTAAAATGCATCATATTAAGCTTGATCCACCAAGTCAAGTAAAAGTGATATGCTTTGGATTTTGCTTCCATTTGGGGATAGAATTACTCGTATAAAGTAATACATCATTCATCCAATTCTAGGATGCAAAGATTTTCATATTTTAATGTCTCTAAAATTTGGATATGTCTTCTAATTGATAGTGTGTCTGTCTAAATGTATTTGGCAACATTTTTGTCTCTCTTATTGTCATAAAATGAGGGTACATCTTACACTCCATGACATATTAGATTTTTGAAATATAGTAGGACAATTTACTTTGAAATTTTGAAAATAAAAACCCGAGTGAAAAGAGTTCTAAAAACAAGAAAATATTGCCATGAAGGAGGGCTGAAGCTGATAGTGTTTTTTTATCCATTTCAATCACTCTAAAGATGAGTTTACTACCACTACCTAGTTTTTTAAATGTTTGAATGGGGCAGACACTGACCATTTTATGGAAGTAAAATCTATGTGAAATTTTATATGCCATAATACATATGTCATAACAGAGAAGTAGAAATATTTGTTTAAACAATAATTAAATATTATTCTTACTATTCCCCAAGGAATGGAGAGTGAAATGGTGACTCACCACTGAGGCATTGACCCAATAAAACTTATGTTTACAACTAAAATATTTTCTTTTATCAGAAAAAAACCTGTAAGGGAATGTCTCTTTCAGAATAACTCCACTCAAATAGTCTCAATTGCATCTACTACGGACCTCTTTGGATGGAACACTAAGTTCATATGTCAATGGCAATAGGGAGGAGAAATAGAAAAAAAAGAGGGAAGGAAGGAAGGAAGGAAGGAAGGAAGGAAGGAAGGAAGGAAGGAAGGAAGGAAGGAAGAAAATTTTACAACTTATTAAGACAGAGAATTCCTGAACTATACCCTTGATGTTATCCCAAATGTTAAGAAGGTATTTGTCTAAATGTTCTATACATTTTCATTAACAAATAATAATAAACGGACAAATGTGCTTTATTCCTCAGTAAAATGTGATGCCCCTCAGAGTTTGCTTGCTATATTATCCTAAAGTACCAATATACAACTGGGAATCCCACTTCTAATTAACAAAACGTCAAAATTCCAAAATATGATTTTGTGTGTATGTAACACCAAGCTCCCTGGGTAAGGTCTTTTTCAGGAGATACTTGATTCAAATTTAAATAAGTAGCTAAGACATAATTAAATTTTCAGTTGGAATATATATATATAGTTGGATACTTTTTAAATTCATGCTTCAAGTCCAACAAACAACAAACTATTATACATTGAGAATTTTTGATGTGCCCACATACCTCCATAGAATAAACTCAAGTTTTCTCTGTGAAGGGAGGAATTAAGGTAGGAGATACATTACAACGATGGAAGGTTCTGAGGCCTTCTGCACCGTTTTAACCAACATCACAACACAACTTCAAGCTGAACTTGAGTCTGTTGGATGTTTAACATGTATTCAAAACTTTAACAATATTTATTTGTCTACAAATTTTGCAATTGCCTGAAATTACTTGAATATCTTATTTTTATAATCTTTGAAATTATAGAAATAATTAGCATGATTAAGAAAGTTTCAACTTAATTGAAAATTAGAGAAAGTACTATAACTAATTTTTTTTCTTTAGGATTCACTTTTTTTGGCTGTATTGATCTATTTTTACCTTGTGAGGATAGCCATGGTGTGGGGGCAAGCAGCAAAGGTGATTCGGTTTGAAAAACATGACATCTGAACTCCTATTTGCTACTCATTATTTCTCTAACATCCAGCAAATTATATTAGTTCTTTGAACCTCAGTTTCCACATCCATAAAATAATGTTTATTTTTATGGTTATTGATAAGATTAAATAGCTCATTAAAGCGCCCAGCACGTAATGTATGTTCAATCATTGGTTGCTTAAAGAAAATCCATAGTAACTGAAGGGTGGTGGTAGCTTACCTTTTAGTTCTATGGACTAGAATATATTGATGGTTTACCTCTAATTTCTTTATAAGTTGCATAAGTACTTAGTAATTTAGCTCAATACATATCTGCTAAATCCTGGGATAGGTCTAGAGAGGATGGAAATTATAAAATATCTCCCATCAAAGTGCTCACAGAGCAGGTTATCATGCCACTAAGCACTCACGATAGAAGAACCCGGAACCCTGATTTTGCAATCTTAGCAAGCAGTCTGGGACTTTTAGCAGCAAAACCGTGATGCCAAAGATGAATGATGGCAGGTATCAGGAAACCACCAATGAGAAACATCAAGAAAGACGAACTTGAAAATACTGCCTAAAACACAGAAACAGCACCATAAAAATATGGGGAGAAAACTGTACAAAGGCATATTAACACCCAGATAACTGTTAAGATAGCTTGGAGATAGATAGACTCAGCAAAAATATTTGATAAAAATAGAATGGAACCTTGGTCACCTTGCTAGTTTGATAGGTTGAAAGACAAACTAAAATCCCATGTTCTCTTTACCATAGCAGACAGCTAATCAGAGGCCTACTTTGGCTTAGTTCACATATTAAGGTCAGTGGTCTTTTAGGATGAGAAACTATTATTTCTTGTTTAAAGTCTTAGGTCCATGAGGCATGGGATGATTTACTTCACTGATGAAGAAATGTTGGGTGGCCTTGAGGGAGACATAAAATGACCCAAGAATTTGTGGGTCATAAGGGAGACTCTGATCATTCTTTTAGTGGTCCTGCACTCCCCCCACATTCTTTATCTTCTCTGCCCTCCAAAATCACCAGGTCTTCCTCTCCTCTCATACAGGACAGATGATCTTTCACATTTCGTTCCTTTAGAATTATTGCTTCTAAACCAAACAGGCACATCAATAACTTAAAAAAAAACAACAACACAAAACTGTGTGTTGGGGGGGGGAGCAGTTTTCCTTCATGTAAGGGCAATTCTTGTGCAAACTGTTAAAAAGAATACTGTGTTCTCTATTTCAGCATACCAGGATATTTAGGGAGTAGGGTATGAGGAATGACTGATTCAGCTGTAAATCAGGTGTCCATCTATAGTCAAATTGTAATCAAGGTCATTATCAGAATATTATTCAGTAACAGCATCCTTGACAACAATGAATAGAATAGTCAATTATCCAGCCTTTTCAAAGATCTCATCTTCTCTTGCCAAAGATTCTCTCTTTCACACACACAGACACAAATACACATACACACTTTTTTTTTTTTAAAAGATTTTATTTATCTGACAGAGAGAGAGATCACAAGCAGGCAGAGAGGCAGGCAGAGAGAGAGGGGGAAGCAGGCTCCCCGCTAAGCAGAGAGCCCGATGCGGGGCTCGATGCGGGGCTCGATCCCAGGACCCTGAGACCATGACCTGAGGCTTTAACCCACTGAGCCATCCAGGCGCCCCCGCACTTTTTTTTTTAATGAAGTATTACTTGTTTGTTACAAGGTAGAAAAGAATTTCAACAGCCTTCTAAGAGGTTAGGGAGACAGGAAGGCTAATTTTTATCCCTCCCAAAGAGCAGTTAATATGAAAATTACTCCTTTCTCTCTATCTCTTTTTGGAAAAAGCATGTGTAGTGGGGGAATTGATGATAAAGGGGAGAACACAGTGGTAAGGGGTTGATGGGGAAGAGGTACAGAAATTTAGCTCCTACTACTATGAGGAAGAAATTTGAAAAGGGGAAAATATTTATGTGTCCTGTCTAAAACCCCTTAAAGGAATCTTCAAAATTAAGTTTTCTTCAAGAACCAATAGACACTGCTATTTTTTTAAAGATTTTATTTATTCATTTATTAGGAAAGAGAGTGAGAGAGAGCACGAGAAGGGAGAAGGTCAGAGCGAGAAGCAGACTCCCCATGGAGCTGGGAGCCCAATGTGGGACTCAATCCTGGGACTCCGGGATCACGACCTGAGCCAAAGGCAGTCACTCAACCAACTGAGCCACCCAGGCGCCTGACACTGCTATTTTTTAATAGGTTACACCACATACAGATGGGACCATATGGAGCCTCAGGTGTTATATGTTATATAAACTTATATATAAGGAAAATATATTTAATATATTAATTAAATGTTAAATATAAATAAAATTAAATATTAAATATAAATAAAATATATATTTTTTAAAGGCAAGCTCTTATTTATCTTCACATCTTCCACAACACCAAGCATAGCATTTTGCACATGGCAGGCACTCAGTAAATACTCGCTAAAGAACCATACAAAGAAGTATGGTTCTGAAATTAGTGCTTACTAAGGTGGAAGCACTGTGATGTGTTGGCAAAGTTATGAGACTGGTGTCATGAAAACATGTTAGCTATAAATTAAATGGCTTGGAGCCTTCATCAAATTCTTTCTTTCCCTTGGAATCAGGGTCCTCCTTTGGGTTGTACTGGGATTGACTAGCTCATGTCTCCCTGCATTTCACCCATTGTAAGTCCAGCACTTTCACCTTTCATGTTTCCAGGTAGTTTTATTCAGTATGGATAGATTAAGCATTATCTAGTCAAAGATTTCATCAGATCTGTTTTGAATTTATTTAAGATTAATTTGGTTTCCCATTTTTCATTGTATAAAAGATCATCAGCTGAGGAAATATTTTCAAAGAAAGGTGTTGGAAAGCTCTTGTAGACAACTTGTGCTGCAATTGTCTAAATTACTTGAGATGAAAGATATTGTGCAAATTTGCATTTATGAGTTTATATTTGTAAATACACTATCAGCAAGTTTTCTTAAAGGAGCCAACAGAAAGAAGGGAGACTTTAGAAATCTTAAAATGGATTTTACTTGTGCTAATAAATTTTACTAGAAATATCCTTTGTCCTATTTTCAGCTGGTTCTATTGGAATTGGCTCTTCCTTACAAGTAGACGAACTAAAGATTTATTGTCCTTAGAACATGTGGAAATTAGAAAATGGACTAATGGAATCCATTAATATCCTGCTAACAATTAGATGAATTGTAGATCAATACAGTATATTAATAGAGTCAAACTGATTTATATAAATATCCCATTGGGAAAGCCTCAGAAAGATAGTACTAGTCTCCATTATCTTGAAAAGGACAAAAAAAATATCATAGATACAATACAAAGGCCTCCTTTGCACCTTGTATTTTAACAATTTTGAAATAAAAATAAGATAATTTAGTCAATATTACTTAATGATAGCATAGCACTCCTGATTGAAAACTGAACATCTAATGGTAGCAAACTGAGCAGCATTCTTGGAATAAATTCTTTGTCATGCATTCCACAGTCAGAAGTTTTTATTTTTTGTAAAAAAAGATTTTATTTTTTTAAAAAAGATTTTAGATAATAATTGTTATTTTAGTTTAGATGTAATTTTCATTTTCAAGATGCAAGTAACTCTGAAAAAGGGGACTGATTAAATGTGATTAATATAACAGTTGCCCTCTCCTGTACACGTTCTCCATAAACCTCAAAGCCTAACCTCAAAGATAAAAAAAAAAAAAAAGGAATTCCAAAGGAAAATTACTGCAAAAGTACTTTGTGTTAAACTGGCATCAGACATAAAAATAAAATAATGTCTGTAAAGCTTAAGGGACTAATTAAGATTTTAATGTGGTCTTATTCCTAGGAAAATATTAGGAATCATGATTCAAGAAGCCTTGTGTTTCACAAATTAAAAGAAAAACAATTGACGGAGTCAGTCTATTAAAATGTTCCAGGATCAAAATTTAATGAAAATCTTTAATTAATTTATATTGGGATCACATTTTATTATTATCAGTGAGAATCATTAGGAAAATAGAGAATGGTATGAACTGCCCACATTCCCATTAAAAAAAAAAAAGAAAGAAAAAGACAAAGAAAAGGAGGTCAAAAGGTAGACCATGGCAGTTCAGTAAGAGAAGGAAAACAAACTATAAATTATCTTCTGCAGAAGGACAGCATGTTCAGCCAGACACTACAGGTTTTATTTTTTTATTGCTCATAGTACTCCGGCACCCCTGCTTGTGAGTTTAGATTTAACTGATACATAGCTGGGCTTTGGGTGTAGTCAGCTCCGAATGAGAGGTTGGGACATATATATCCAGGTCTCCTTAAAGGAGATGGGTACAGCTGGAGTAGCAGTTAGATCCTGTACAACTTGGAGTAGGATACAGAATAAAGAAGTCAGCTTTAATTCTGGAGGAAAAGTGGAGAAAAGTCCAAGCTTCCTTTTCCATTTACACTGACAGCATACAGAAATGAAAAGCAAGAAGGAAGCATAAGATAAGTCAAAAGCTGTTTCTTATTATTCTGGCTCAAGAGGGAAAAAATAATGTATATTGGACTGACATGAGGTATTGATTGTCATATCACTGATTACGAATTTAATTTCCATTAACATAGATGTCAGAAGTGCTTCCACTGACATTCAATAACCATCCACTGTTACTTAAAGGCACCTTAAATTCCTATGCCGCTTCCAAAGACAGGGTTTACGTAATTTAATTTTTAGTGCATATTTGAAAGCCTCAGATTAAAGATAGCTGACTCGTGCTGGTCAATAAAGAAAAAAACAAAAACAAAAACAAACCACAATATTTTCCTGCCTCATCAGTTATACCATTCAAAGACCATCCTTATTAATCCAACTGGACACTCAACAAGTGTTCTAATCTTTAGCTGAGGATAAAAAGGGGTCCAAACACAAGCTCTTTCCAAAATGACCCAAGAAGGTAGCTGTTGTACATCAAGCTGACATCTGAACGTTTCTCCACAGAAGTGTATTCATTTCTACAAGTGCCTCACAAGGAACATGAAGTTAACACCAGAGGTAATTCAATCATTGCCAGCTAAATGTTCTATGATGAACTTCCACATTTTTAATTTTTTAACAATAACACAAGATGAAATGTAAAGAAAGGAAAAGGTTGAGAAGGAGCAAAGAATGTTCAGAGGGAATAATATGAACTTCAGGAAGCTTACGTCCCTGCTTCCCAAGGTTCACTCAGCAAGAATTTTCCTACCATCCCAGTTCTAGAACAGATGGCGTTCTTGCGAGAAAAAAAATGGAGGACTCCAACCTTAGGTTCTGAATATATTATGTCAGCTTCCTGAGTCAAGTGTCTAAATCACACCTCCTAAAGGGAATGATTAAAATAATACCAAACATGTGTAACAAGTAGAATGAAAAGGCACCATGTCTAGTGTTTTGCATGGATTATCGCTCTTAATCATTGCAAGAGCCCTCGGAAGTAGGTACAAGGATTGCTCCTATGTTATTTCACTGACGTTAAATATTCCCCAGGAATAGAGACGTTAAATGCTAGAGCAGAGATAATATGCTCAACTTTGCACTGGACCCTGGGCCCCACCTCTAGTCACGTTACTTCCTGGGGCTATGTGCTGTGAACATGGTAGCAACAAACTCAACTTTGAATTAGTACAAATTAAATAAAGTGAAAACTCGAGGGGGAGGAGCAAGATGGCGGTAGTAGTAGGAGGTTGAGATAGAGTCGGATCCCAGAAGTTCATCTAGATAGTTATTAAATCATTCTAAAAGCCAGCATACTCAACAGGAGAGAGAAGAGAGGAAGAAGAGCAATTCTAGGAGCAGAAAACCGACCACTTTCGGAAAGGTATGACGTTTGGAAAAGTGATTCCAAAGTGACGGGAAGAGAGACTGCAGGGGTAGGGGCCGGATCCCTGCAGCCGCAGAGCCGTGGAGCACAAAATCCAAACTTTTAGAGTCTGCTCCGCTGAGGGACATTGCTCCAGAGGCTAGGCCGGAGGTCTGGCCCTCGTGGGAACAGAGTGGTTTCAGGACCCGTGAGATCATAAAGAGACCGGGGGGTGTCTGAGTGAGGCAGAGCTCCCAGATACTGGGGAGGAGAAGCGGGCGGCAGAGAAAAGCCGCGCAGTGCATTTTCAGCTGGGGCTTACCCTAGACCGTGGCCGCGGCCCTTCAAGCGGGGACCACATAAGGCATTCCGGAGAGACCCCCTCCTTCCTCCTCGGGGAGGAGTGGCGCGGCAGCAGAAGGAATCTGTTGGGTTTGGAGACTCCAGACAGGGCCGCGCACCAGATATAGAGGCGCGCTGCCACCGGTGGCTGAGCTTGGAGCTTGTGCAGACCGGGGAGATGGGAGTGATTGACTGCTTTCCTCTGAGGGTACGCTGAGGAGCAGGACTCCAGGGCTCAGCTCCTCTGGCAGAGACTGGGAGCCACCATTTGCATTCCCAGCCTCCAGGGCGGTACAAAAAGTGCTAAGGGAACAAAGACTCCTGAGAGCTAACCTGAGTGAATTGCTTGGCCCCTCCCTGGGCAAGGGTGGGGCAATTCCGCCTCAGGCAAAGACATCTGAGAATCAAATTGTAAAGGCCCCTCCCCAGAAGATCAGTGAGAATATCCAGCGAAGACCAAGTTCACCAATCAGTGAGAACTGAAGAACTCCAGAGTACTTTTCTCTCTCACTCATCTATTCTTAGCTCGATAAAATGACAAGCCTGAAAAACTCACCACAAAAAAAAGAACAAGAGACAGTACTGACGGCTAGAGACCTAGTTAGTACAGACATCAGTAATATGTCGGAAATAGAGTTCAAAATGACAGTTATCAAATTGCTAGCTGGGCTCGAAGAAAGCATGGAAGAGATTAAAGAATCCCTTTCAGGAGAAATAAAATCCCTTTCGGG
>CM052813.1:32418314-32464538 GCA_028533885.1 Nasua narica | reverse complement strand
GTCCTTGAATCTTGGCACAACTTCATTGTGCACGCAAAAAAAAATCTTAGAATCGTAATATTTCCTTATTAAAAGAAGCTTTGGGAAGTCCTGTAGCTCATCCCCTAAATTTAATAAGTGAGGATACTGAGACCCGGAAATGATCAATATTCAACCAAGGTCACTCAGTTTGTTGGCTACAGAGTTGAGACAGAAACTGTGGCACCAGATGAATAATTACAACCCAAAGTGCAGCCAGCACCAGTGACTCTACTGTATGTGCACGAGGACCTGAGAAGTTCAGATGAGATGATCTCAAGGGTCCTGCCAGCTCTAACATTTGGGAAGTTTTTCCAATAAAAAATAACCCTTACAATTTTATTTAAGAACAAAATTTTCAAAAACAGAAAAGAAAAAAAGATGTATAAAATCACCATGCAAGGAAGAGTCCTATGTCCATCACAGATCTTGCTGTAGAAAGCACAGATATTACACGCCAGAAATGCTTGGTGGGGAACACATAGCAACCATCTCTTTAAGAATAGCATTCATAGGCTTGGAACAGTGCCTGGACCATAAGAAATGTTTACTGAATTGAATTCTTAATTTTAGAGATGAGGAGATGCAGGCCCAACCTCACTAGGAAGCCTTTCTGTCAGTTTTGTCTATGCATTTTCAACAGGGGCAATATTGCCCCCAAAGGGGTGAAAATTTGTTCTTGAGAGGTGAAAAACATCTTCCTCCTATCATATAGAAAACATAGATACACACAGAGTGTATAAAGAGCTATACAGTATGGTGGGAGTATTAAGTTTTCATGACGAAAGGACAATTAGGAAAAAAACTAAAAAAGGCTTCTATGGGGGCAAAAATGAGAAAAATTAAAGAGATTGAGAAACACTGTTCTAAACCTATAGAAATTCTGTGAAGTGAAGAAATAAATGTCACAAAATAAGAGGAAAGATAGAACTTTGTTAGACTGATCCTATTTGGGCCGCAAAAAAGTTTTAAATGTTTCACATTCTGTTTACTGGCTCCTAGGGGATATAAAAATAATTTCTCAAGCTCCCCTTGTCCCCCTAAGTAGGAAGTTCTAATAATAGATCAGTCCAATTTCATGAACAGCTATTAAAATGGCCTTATTTTGTTATGATTCAATTATTGTAGAGCTTCATTTTCATATTCTATTCAAAGGCATCTTCTTCCCAAGCATGCATTGCCAGCCAGTTCCTTGGCAAACTCTCTCACTTCCTTCAGGGCACACCAATCCTCCCTGTGATCTCCCAGAAACACAGGCCTTCTCTTTTCATCTGAATGTATGAGCTCTTCCCTCCCATACAGGGTATGAGGCTCCTATGGAATCCCTCTTCCACACTCCTTGGATTGGAAGCCTCAGTGTTTCCCTCTGATGCTCTTACCCCTACATTAGAAAGCAGGTGCAGGTAAGCAAGCTGGTAGCTAGACAGATGACTGGTAGGGTCTGATATTGCAGCTTCCCCAGAACTTGAAGCCCCTCTCATTTGGCTTCACAGAGGGGAAGCACTCCAGTCCTCTCTTGCACAAGGAAGTAAGATGGGGAAGTACCTTTTGCTCACCATCATTGCTCTTCTGTAAAACAGAATTGCCTCTTCTCAGTCCCTCCTATGCCCCCCTGCTCCATTCTGAAGTGCGGTGGCTTCTCCCAGCTGCCCTGGTGAGAGATGGCCAGCCTTGACAAATGATGCTTTTGTAAACATCAACCATGAAACTCTTCATCTTTTGTGCTTTCTTTATTCTCATTTGTGAGCTTTATTTGCTAAATCAAACCCTGGACTCCTAATGTCTTACTGTTAAACCAGCTGCCCTGGAGCGTGGGGACTATATTAAGCATTTGATACACACTATCTCATTTATTTCCAATTCCCAACCGGTAAGGGAAATAGTATTTTCCTCTTTTTGGGTGTGTCTTTGAAGTTAAACAACTTTTCTTAGGCACATAACAAATAAGCTGTCTAGCTGTTAATGGAATCCAGACCAGTAGGACTCTCAATTCCAAGCTCCTAACCAATAATTTTTAAAAAAGTGAAAGTAAATTAAAATTAACTCGATTGGAGGTCTGCTAAAAAGATATCTTTTGAGAAACCTAGCATATGGCCACCAAGAAAACCTATATTTAAAGTTGGGATTCAGGAAAATATTAATAATTTATATCAGCCATTTTACTTTTTTACCTGAATACATCAGATCTTATTTTGTCAACCAGAACCAAGAAAAATGTTTCATATGGGAGGTTCCATAATGAAAAATAACATGAGTATTTGGGGGAAGTATTTGGGGGAAGACTCAAAAACTAAAGGCACCTCATCTATTATTGATTTTTTTGCTCCATAATTGTTATGGAAAGAAGGGGAAAGAAGGTAAGAGACTCTGCCTAAGTATGAGAAATAATTCCAAAATAGTCTAGCTAACATTTTGGGCCACCATAACTGAATCAGAGCACAGCATCATTTCTGGTTGATAGATGAAAAATCTGTTGTAAGGCCAGCCAAGAATTCTGGACCCCGTGCCATGTCTGATTCATCTATGTCACCAGGGCCTGAATCACAGCTGTGTGACCTCAGCCAATTGATGAAAAACAGAAGAGAGAAAAGAGGAAAAGATTTGGCAGAAATTTGTCTTAGAAGTTGGTATGCTTTATTTCTTACCTACAAATCCTTGTAATCCCATCTGTATGTGTATAGTTTCCAAAATCCATTATTAATCCCACAGATATTTATATGGCAAGCATTATAGATATTCTTGTCCATTCTCTACAAAATATCAATTTCTTGGGATATATTTTTAGCTTTCTACTCCCCAGAGATCATCTATGAGCAGGCTTTAGGTGACTCTAGGGATAATCCAGTGATTTTTTGATTGGGGCTGGTCAGTAGCTATCTGACCAGGTCACTAAAAGCACACTCCAATCTTTCTGTCGTACCTCTTAACCATGGTATCAGATGTCCTCCGTCCAAGGACTTCTCCTTACTTGTATAGAGATTTTAAGGCTCCCCTAGACTCTGCCAGGTTACATTCATTAAAACTGACATGGGAGTAATCTAGCGTTTTGGGGTTTTAGTTATCAGGACAATTGCCTTCTCTGATGAAGGCATTTCTGGAACCAGAATTTCTTTCTCCTAAGTGAGCAGAGATAGTGGGAAAGCTACAGGTCAAGGTCTATGTGTCTAGCATAGCAAAAGAGCACTGAGGTCCCTTTAAATTTTAATGCAGCAGACAAGATGCTGGGAACGCCAAGTTCTTATACAGGCCCAGTGAATTACACCAAATTCAAATTCTTGTTGGCAAAGTGCTACAGTTAGCCTATGCAGAGACTTTAGAGACATTCTTCAGCAAACCCTTCTAATTTGGAAAGCTATGAAGTGAAATTACTGTCTGGGGAGAATTACTAGTTCACTGAAAACAAGAACTTTGGAAGAAAGTAGGGTAGGGAAAGAGGGAAGTTTACAAAGGATTTTGTTCTTTCCCATGCACAGACAAAGTGTCCAGGCAATACGTCTCACAGTTCAAGCAATTGTTTGGAAGCAGTTAAATAAGGAGGCCTGGTGGTCAAACAGGTCAGAAAACCAGTAATAGCCCAAAACCTTCCACCCTTCCACAAAAACCTCCACTAAAGAAGTTTTAGAACTTCTTTACTACATCTCAGATCCCTCATCCAGGGAATAGAGCTACAATTGGCCACTGAAACTTTAGAGATTGCAGCATCCACTGCCCGTGTTCGGGACTAGGGCTGGAGCAGACAGGATCTCCTCCCCATTCCCAGTCCTGTGGAGGAAATTCTCACCTCCTAGCATCCACAGAAACCCTACTACACACCACTTTTGGACCCTACCAGCAAAATATTATCTTTTAGAGTCACCATTATTACCAGCCACCATTGTATTACATACGAATCCATGGTATGGTATGGTAATGCAAGACAAATTGATAAATTGAATTTTTCAGAAAACTTTTTCACTCATTCTGGAAATGCATTTTTTTTTAAAGAATTTATTTATTTATTTATTTATTTATTGGAGACAGAGAGAGAGTGAGCAAGAGAGAGCACAAGCCAGGGTGGGGTGAGGGGAGGCAGAGGGAGAAGTAAACTCCTCAGTGAGCAGGGAGCCCCACGTGGAGATCAATCCCAGGACCCTGGGATCATGACCTGATAAATAGGCAGATGCTCAACCAACTGAGCCACCCAAGTGCCCCTCCATAAATCCCTTTTGAAGGTCTCCTATATATGCAGGACTGTCCTAGGTACTTGAGAGGCATCAGTGAACAAAACAAAAATCCCTACATTCAGAGGGTTTATATTCTGGCTTTAAAGAACCTAAGCCTCAAATCCCTCTGCAAGTGCTTTGAGTTTTGATATGCTATTTATTTTATTTAAAAGAGTCTAGGGGCTCCTGGGTGACTCAGTTGGTTAAGCATCTGCCTTCGGCTCAAATCATAATCCTGGAGTCCTGGGATTGAGCCCCACGTCCGGCTCCCTGCTCAGTGGGGAGTCTGCTTCTCTCTCTCCCTCTGCCCCTCCCCACCCCGCTCATGCTCACTATCTCTTGCTCTCTCTATCTCGAATAAATAAAATCTTATAATAAATCAATCAATGAAACAGAGTTTAATATCAAAAAAATTTTTAAAGGAAAAAGAGTGAAAGAGAATGAAAGTAAAGGGAAAAAGAGAGGGAAGTAAAAAGTCTTATATATAATCAAACTTTTTATAACCCAATCTTTTGTAAATTAAATTTTAAGAAATAGAAGACAATGGGTCAAAGTCATGTCATAATAGGCTGTTCTCAGTTTCCTTCTTCAACAATCCTGTTTGTAGACTGAACAAGAATAAATACAATAAAATATTGTATTTTAATTCAATAGCACATTGATATGTCTCATTCAACTTCTTTTTTTTGTCTCATTCAACTTCTAAGAAATATTTATAAACTCATGCTTATTTTGTCCTAATTTCTATTCATTAATCCATTTATTTAGCATCCTCTATATTTAAGATGCCATGCTAGGTGATTTGCAGATGAACACATAGTTCATCTATGTGTTAAATCTTAATGTAGTTATTATCCCCATTTATAAGTGAAAAAATAGACATGCAGATTAAATGACCTACTCAAGATCACTGCTAGTGAATGGATCTAATTCTTTATTTCTCTAAGCCTGTGGGTCCACATCTACAAGAAAAGGGTAATAAGAACTACTTTGTAGAAATGCTCCCAACCCTACAAAGAACAGATGAAAAGGTACACTGGTGGGGTCTGGTATAAAAGGCTGTCCAAGAGCTGAGAGCTATCTGTCTTAAGTCCTAGACGTCAACTAAGGATAACTTATACCACAAAATGCAGAAACAACTGGATCAAAATTCCATTATTTGTTCTGCTGGAAATTCATTGACCTCCCCAATATTTCCATAATTAACTCATAGTTGATATTCCCCTCTGTGATTTCCTGACCCTAGTAAACTTGTTGTTCGCTCTATACTTTATAGTTATTCCAACATTGGGAACAGCATAAACTTAAATATTTGACATCTCTGCTCTTACCTTTTTTAAAGATTTTTATTTATTTATTTATTTATTTAAGAGAGAGAGAGAGAGAGAATGAGAACAAGCAGGGGTAAGGGGCAGAGGGAGAGGAAGAAGCAGACTCCTGCTGAGCAGGGAGCCCCATGCGGGGCTCAATCCCAGGACCCTGGAATCATGACCAGAGCCAAAGGTAGATGCTTAACCAACAGAGTCACCCTGGCATCCTTAGACATCTCTGTTTTTAGAATCCCCTTAGCCATACTGGCCATTATAGCTCCAGCTCCCACGCGCAAACGAACATTTGTTTCTTACAGTGAGCAGGAGAGCTCTCCATTTGTCCCCTAAATACTGTCCTCTCAAGGCTTCAACCTTAGCCCCAAGACGGTTATCAAAGCATTTCTTAAGGCTATTTCTTTTTTAAGAATACCCTTGTAACTACCTAGAGGGCCCCCCATTTATGCACGATCGAGTGGCCATGTGGCCTGGGCACCGAGGCTTGCCAGGTGAGTGAGAGTGGACAAGTCATTTGGGCATTTGTCCTCTCAACTGTAAAATAAGAAAGTCTGGACTAGATGGTCAGCAAATCTCTTTTTGCTCAGTAATTTTATTCTGCTCAGAGCTTTCAGATAATTTCCTTTCTCATAAATTTCAGGGTGGAGTTTGGAGTGGAACTTTAGAATTTTCATAACCAATCATACATGAAAGATACTTTATACATAAGGAAAAATCATCAATGTTGTTTTCGCTGGTTCACCAAAAAATGAAATGAAAACCACAAACTCTCCTTTAGCACTTCCAGTCAGGGTGGACTATTTGACCGCACTAATAAAAACAGGGGCAAAGGAGATACAGTGTTTTGGAAATGGTGGTAAAGGGCAGAAATGTAATTGTTAAGGATAAAATGTGTTACAATAATATTGATGAGATCAGGAAATGTTTTCCTATCTAGCCACTGAAATTCAGGGAGATAACTGTTTTGTTATGCTGAAGGATTTGGCAGAGCTTGCAGCTCCTACAGCAATGTGTTTTTTCTGGTTCAAAAAGAAATACGTGCTCATTGTAAGGAAACTGGAATATTCAAAAGAATAAAAAAGAAAATGTAAATTACACATTATATGACCAGCTAGGAATAATCCTTGTTAATGTTTTGATTTCTGTCTTTCCATCGGATATGATTGGAACCTTGGTAGATGCACACTATTATATTCTGCCTTATTTTTCTCAATGTGGGTGGCAATTATATCTTTCACATTAACCTAGCATTGTTTTATGAAGTGTTGAGTCATGACTAAGGTCATATGAACCAGAATCAGGGTGGATTAATGATATAGTTCACAGAATTCGAATTAACTTTATTTTCAGATGAAATCCTAACATTGAGCCCTTGCTTTCAGAAATTCTGTGGGAGATTGAAAACCATCTTAATGTCTGAAAATTGTTTTCATTTGTAGTATCCACACTTTTTAGTTGTATCTCAGAGGCACTTGCCTCATATACCTGAGCGAGCACCTCATAGGAGGCCCCCAGAAAAGCCCATTTTTTTTAGTGGGAGGCAGATACAGGGATACAGTCAGATACAGATACAGTCAGACCCCGAGCTGGTCCCCTCTCCACAAGGAGGCCTCACTCCAGCCAGGCTGTGGGGGGGAGGCTCCAGGTGAACCTCACCTCTGGATTGTGAAACTAGCGACGTCGTCCCAGTTCCTGTGGCCCCTTTCACTCCAGAGCACAGTGTTCACTGAAGTGGACTCTTGAGTGGGGAGACTGAGGCAGCACCTGCTCAGTAGGCCTTTGTCAGCAACACCCTCGGGCACGGGGAGGCCTGTTCCTGACACCATACAGCAGCCCTGCCTCTCAGATTCCTTCCCCGGCAGCATTCTTAAGATTGTTTGCGGATTGATTCTTTGCTTTTTTGGCTACTCGATGGTTTTGATGAATTTGCTGTGATCCAGGGGTGTTCAGGTACTTCTCTGAGAGTTGGCCTTTGTGTTGGGATTGTGTTTCAACAGTCTTGAAATGAAGTCACTGGTTCCTTCTGGCATGAAGTCAGGGAATGTAAATTCAACCGGTGATAGTGGTTTGTAGGTCTCTTGGTACATGCTTGCCTCAAAAGGAGGCTTCCCAACAAGAAGTTCATAGCAAGGAACCCCAAGTTTCCAGAGATCCAATCATCTCTGGGGGCAAGTAATCCAGGGTGCCATAGAGGGTGGTTCTCCTGGAGGATGGGGCATGTACCGACCCCCCAAAATCTGCAATCTTAAGCTCTCCAGCTGATCCAAAGAGTAGGTTCTCTGGCTTAATGTCTCTATGAATGACTCTCTCTGAACGACACTAAGACAGGGCATCTGCCAACTCTGTGATATAGGTAACAATTCTCTGGGCACCTGGGTGTCTCGGTTGGTTGAGCAACTGCCTTCGGTTCAGGTCATGATCCTCGAGTTCCAGGATCGAGTCCCACATCGGGCTCCCAGCTCCACAGGAAGTCTGCTTCTTCCTCTAAGCTTCTCTCCTCTGATGCTCTCTCTCATGTTCTCTGTCTCTCAAATAAATAAATAAAATCTTTAAAAAAAAACACAATTCTCTACTCATCAAACTTTGACAGTTTCTGAAGTTCTCTGTACACAATTCTGAGAGGTGCATATTCTAGAATTAGGTAAACTCTGGTGGCATCATGGAAATAACCATACATCTATTCAGATGCCTATGGTAGGACTGCATTTCTTCTTCTCTTCTCAGCTGATGCTCAACTCCCGCTTTCTCCAGTTGAGCCTTAAATAATACTTTAAGAGCCAGGATAAACTTGCTTTATTTTTCTCTTGCCAAGTAAACATTACCAAACTTTCCTTTACCCAGTGGACAACAAATTTTAAAATCTTCCAAAGCCCATTGCCTTTTTTTTTTTTTTTTTGATACTTCATTTTTCTTTTTTGTTGCCAGTTCCTTTTCAGAATTATTTCCAGGGACTGATTAAAATGGCTACTCCTTCCTTTGGATATTATTCAGTAACCTAGAGACAGGATGAGGGACCCTGGTTGCCTGCAACTGTTTCTGCTTGAGATTCTGAACCAGTTTATGGCTGGAGATGAGCTTTTGTGCTTGTGGAGGAATTCGCTGGGAGGAATTTGAAGGACACAAGACTTGTTGGGTCTGGGCACTATTTGCAAATAATGGATTCTGAGAAGGAATTTGCTCAGTCACCAGAACACGTTTTGGACCATCACCAAGTGCAATCGTAGTCTTAAGAGGTCCTGCAATGCAGTTTTCTTTAGAACCATCCATGATGTCCTTCGGCTCCTGCCTCTGATCCAAGGCCGCTGAGTCCTCCTGAGAGCTCGGGACTTCTGTTTCTTCATATATAGTATCGTATCTCCCACCTCACTGGAATTCTATAGAAATTAATTGATACAATGCATGTCACTTGGCCTAGACTAATTTTAAGTGAAAAATAAATATTAGCGATCCATTCATATTATTATTATTACCACAAGTTTTTGACAAGTTCCAATAAGTATAAGTCTCAGTAAAATATAATCAGGAAAGGCTTTCATTTTTCTCTGGTCACAACTTTTCACCGCTCTTCTTGGTCTCCCTTTTCCCATCCCTTAGCAATGTCTTGAGTGAATGCTGTTTGATACTTCTGTCTCAATCTCCTCTCATCTTCTTCTTTAGTTCCCCAGCTGTCCTCTCCCCCAGCTGCCTTGAACTGGGAATCTGACTTCCTAGAGTGAAGCAGGTGGTATGGCCCCAATTCTTGCCTGAATGCCCTTCAAGACATAGCAACTCTGAATGAGATAAGCAGGGAGAAGGAAAGAGACAGTGTTTATTACTGTCTCATTTTTTTACCAGCTGTTTCCAGGGACCTATCCCTATCGGTTGTTGCTTCTCTGCATGGTCATGGCCAGCACCCTATACCACCCACCATGCTGACTCCCTAGGAGATGTTGGCTTGAGTTCTCTGGGGGGAGTCACCTAGGCTTCTCCCACAGCAGCAGTCATCCAACATGGTGTTCTGGGGTGATGTATTGGTTTTCTAGGGCTGCCATATCAAAGTACTGCAGACTGGATGACTTAAACAGCAGGAACTTTTCTGTCTCAGTTCTGGAACCTATATGTCTGAGATCAAAATCTCAGCAGGGATGGTTCCTTGACTTGTGGTTGCACCACCTTGATGATTTTCATCTTCATTGTCCACCTGACATTCTTCCTGTGTGCATGTGTTTTAATGTTCAAATCTCCCCTTTTAGAGGAACACAGTCATATTGGATTAGAGTTTACCCTAATGTTCTCATCTTAACTGATTACACCTGCAACAGCCCTATTTCCAAATAAAGTTTCATTCCAAATATAATACTGAGAGTTAGGACTTCAACATTTCAATTTTGGGAAGACAGACAGATCAACTCATAACAGTCAACATGAACCATTCCCCTGGCAACCAGCCCCTCTCCAACCTCTTCCTTCTGCGTGGGATGACCACCATGCTATTATATCTATGTTTCTTCAGTGCCTAGAATTCACTACCTAGGCTCTGTGACTCCCAGTGATCCCAATTCAGGGAGACACCTTATATAAACCCAGCTTAAACTCCCCTGCCTTGTGATTCTAAGTGACTGAGACTATCTTGCCTCCCAGCAGATATTCTGACAGGAAATCTACTTAAGTCTCCAAACTTTGCTTAACCGTTCATATTTATTAACTCCTTTTTCTAAGTCTGGTTGCCCCAAAATCATTGCCACCAAGTAAATATTTTGCTGCCCTTCTCCCTAGATCTTGTCTGTGGAGAGTAGGAGAAATACATGGAAAGAGATAAAGGCAACCAGGTAGCTTAGTGATGCTTTGGTTAATTTACTCAAAGGCAAATGCAGGCTTTCTTCTGCTCAGTTTTCCCAGCATGACCCATAGACTTATAGGATGCGCTCTTTGTAGACCATAACACACTTTTCATTTCTTCATTTTAAACTAAATCTTTTTTGATGTATTCCCCCAATATGCTTATAGTTCAGAATATGGGTTCCAATATAATTGGATTGTCAGTAAGACACTATGGCAGGTTGGAGACAGAGGCTTAACTGACAGAGAATCACAGTTTTAGATCCCATATGCCTCCACAAAATAACTAATAGCTGCCATGACAGGCACTTCTGGGCATAGGGATTATATTTTTTTCAACTCAAAAAGGGTAGAGAAAAGCAAACCCAGTGGAAGCTAATTTTTTTCTCAGCTCTTAGCAGAAGTGATCTAATCTTGGCCAATTTCACCATTTCTCCCAAGCAGTGGTCCCAACCCCTATTCCCTGGATCAAGAGCATCAGCATCACCTGGGGTCTCATTAGAAATGCAAATGCCAGGGCCCCAGTCCAGATCTACAGAATCAGGAACTCAGCCGGGGTTCAGCCAGCTGTGTTTTAACAAGCTCCGCGGGGATTCTGATGCTCACTCTTGACCACTGCGGCACATGAGAACATCTGGAGTTCAGAATAAAACAACTGTCTGCGCCCTAACCTCTGTCAATTAGAACACTCTATCCAGGGTGGGTTCTGAGCAGGGGAATTTTTAAGAAGTTCCTCCAGGAATTCTAGTGGGTAACCAGAAAGAGAACCACTGCTCCAAAGCAACAGATCCAAACCGGCTCTGAAGAGCTCTTCTGGGACTGCTGGCAGGTGGGAACAGGACCCACTTCCAGAGCTTCAGACCCATACCCTAATTCACCTGAACCAACTGAACATTTATCTGTTTTCCACACTTGGCTTTAGTGTAATGTTTTGTTTGCACAAAGATTTCTGTGGCTAAAAAGTACAAACATCAATCCTCTGAAGGATCATAAATTGTAAAAGCCAAGAGCCCCTTATTTCCTTCTAATTCCATTTTATGGAGAAGGTGAGACAGTAAAGTAAATCTATCTGGAGCTTATCAGGAGAGAATAGCAGCAAGAGGCTCTTCGTGAGGTTATAGGAAATCTGAGGTTTTGGAACGGACTGAAGTGCATGGAAACATTTGTGTGGGAAGTTCAGGAATGTGGTGTGCTGTTCCAACTGCTCAATGCTCCACGAATCTGATCCTCTAAAACTCCTTGCTCGTTGGAACATAAATTATACCATCGCAGATTAAAAACATGTTCACCTTTTGAAAAGTAATTCATGGTATGTAAGTACAAAGTAGACATTTCTTTCCCAATTTGGGTGAGCCAGCATCAAATCTATAAGCAAAACATTAAATACAAAATACAGAGATGCTTAAAATAATAAGATGAATCAAGAGCATACAGACCACATTGGATGTTTCAAAAGCAAATGAAATGCTGAGATTGAAACTGAGAATTTTAGGATATCTATTTTAAATACATTTATTTTAATCCAGGCAGTTTTGGTCCATAGAGAAGGAAGAAATCTAAAAGATGGATACCTTTGGGGCACCTAGGTGGATCAGTTGGTTAAGTGTCTGCCTTGGGTTCATGTCATGGTCCCAGAGTCCTGGGATCGAGTCCCGCATCAGGTTCCTTGCTCAGCAGGGATCCTGCTTCTCCCCCTGCCCCCCAACCCTGGTGCTCTCTCTCTCCCTCTCTCTCAAATAAATAAATATAATCTTTTAAAAATAAATAAAAGGTGGATAACTTCATTAATCAAGGTAGATAAGTATTTTAGAAGACAATTTGACCATCTCTCTCTCTCTCTCTCTCTCTCTCTCTCTCTCTCTCTCACACACAGACACACACACACACACAGGCACATGCACATACTGAAAGACTGCCAACATTCACAATTAAGAGCTTTCAAAAATCCTCTGGGTCCCTGGAATAGGAAGCCTTACTGAGAATAAAGTCTAGCATGTTACATGCAGCTACTGTTGCTGATGAGGGCCATCAGTTCTTAGTAGGCACAAAACCTGAAAAATATATAATTCTGAAGAGTATGAAAACAAAAGCCTGATGAGGGTCATAAATGCCAATTGAACACATGGAGAGAAAAGTGAACCTTCAGGGTGGGGAGGCAGAGGTTTCTGTCCGAGGTGATGAAAACAGGAAACTCTAGTTGGTGGGTGCGTGGTTAGAATTATAATAATAACAGTGATCATCATAGACACCTCCTTCCTCCTCAGCCCACCCCACAGTTGTAAAAATAAGGGACTAGAGTGTGTCAAACACTCCATAGCACACTATAAAACCACATTGTCCCTCCAGCTTTACTTACGGGCACCCCTGTTCTAGAAACTTAACAGAGAGGCAGCTGTGCCCCTGGCAGAGAGGAGAGTTAAAGAAGAATTTTCTTTTATAGGGGGTGAGAAGTCAGGATTGACGACAGAACAGAAAAAGTGTGACACTTCTTTCATCCTATGTCTTTATATTGGAAGATCAGAAACACCGTGGCTTGATCTAAGGGCTTGTTGTCATGGCTTTTAAACTTCTTAACACTGGAGACATCGCTCTCTATGTTTCTAACACCTCACTGTAAGCAGAGGAGAGTTAGTTGGAGGAGGAATGCAAACATCTAATTCTGTTGATTCTCAGAGTTACCAGTAGGACTTCAATAAAAATTCTCAAAGACCCCTTGGTGTTTTTTTATTTTTTTTGTTTGTTTGTTTTTAAATGAAGTTTTAGATCACACATAATCTATGTATATTTTAGGTATGACTTCCTACGTTATCTTCAAACACTTCTAGCAATGGAATTTGTTTACCCATTAACTCTTATATCCAAGCCACAATTTATAAAGCAGATTAAATTAGAACCACACTGGCCAATACAGAGACAGGGAGGGGCAGGGAGCTCAGGCTGCTTGGTCACCCTCCCCTCACCGTACATGGTAACTCTGAGCATCTTCCATGAGGCAATGGAAGTTAGCAAAACACGTTGAAAATCATCATTCTAATGTATGACACTAATGTCATGAGTGTATATGAAATATATTTGTAAAATTAGTACAAATGATAAGTAGTTCACTAATAGTAACTATTCGCTAGATCAGACAGTCAATAAATCCAAGTACCTGCTTGAAACAATCCATTTATCTGTCTCTCATTGACCAGGCACCGTCCCCATAGAAACTACTTTGCCCAATGCCCTCAGTCTTCACCTTATTTTCATTCTGAGCAGACATTTCTCTCTCTCTCTCTGTCACTCTCTCTCTCCCTCTCTTATTTAGTTAGAACCTTCATTTATTCTTCTTTGCGGTTAAGGTGCAACTTAGAACAGTAAGGTGCATAAGTCTTAAGTGTACGTTGCTCCATTACTTTTACTTATAGACACACCCGTGTAATTTCCACCTAGATTAACAGAGAGGACATTTCAGCATCCCCAAATCTTCCTCCCCAGTTCATACCTTACCAAGAAGGTAACCATTCTTGTGATCTCTAATTCAGAAGATCTATTTTGTCTGTTTTGAACCTTAAATAACCCTAATCATATAGTATAAAGTTTTTGTGACTGGCTTCTCTCACTCAGCATGTGCGACTCATTCCTGTGTCTGTCTGTGATATGGGCTCATGAAGATGACCTTACTTCTATTTTCCTAAGATCAAAACTGATCTGACATATATACATTTTCCCTACCGCCCCGCATCTCAGCCTGTAACCTTATTAGGATGTAGAGGTGAAAAGGATGTTAATACTTTACATTTATCTAGTCCGGTAATGTTAAGAGACTGGGCAAAGCTGGCGCCCCTCGTTCTTGGGCCAGCTAGGAATAAAGAAGTCTCAATTTCCTATCCAGTAGCCTCTCCACGACCTCATGCTCCTGTCTCTGTTTCTCTTCTCTTTTTCACTGCCTCCACTTGGTTTTTGAAGAGTAACAGGAAAGCTGTCCTCCCTATTAGTCATCCCCGAGGAATCCTCAGTTTCAACAGTTTCTCATTTCTCCACCATTGATCTGATCCCCTCTATGGGCTCTTTCCTCTCCTCTTCCAAATTTGTACTCATCTCTAATATCCTTACAAAGTTACCACTCCCTGTTCTTTTTGTTCCAAATTCCTACTATTGCCTGCTTTTCACTCTACATTTCTTTCTAGTCTTTGGTACTTTGAAATCTCCCTTCCAGTGCATCACACTATAAAAATTGCCATCACCATGCTGATCACTGATACTTCTTTAGGTCTCTTTTCCAGTCCATCTTTCTACCTCTCTGCAGATTTCTGAGACTTTTCATTTCTATCTATAGGAAATATTGTTCTGTCTAACCTTCCATAACTTTCCCATCTTATTGTAGCTTTATCATTTTTCTCTGGATATGTGTTCTCTATTTGCACCCCCTGCTGCTTGTTTCTTCCATCACCTAATTTCTTGCAATGGTAAAATAATGAA
The DNA here is from genome assembly GCA_028533885.1 of Nasua narica. Lineage (NCBI taxonomy): Eukaryota > Metazoa > Chordata > Mammalia > Carnivora > Procyonidae > Nasua > Nasua narica. Next base: position 32,449,714 of record CM052813.1, on the reverse strand, counting down.
CACATCTGACAACATCAACAACCCAGGGTGAGTTATCATAAATAAGCAATAATATAATGGCAAACATTTCTATAACATTTACTATGTGTCAAGCATGATTCTAAGCCTGATTTTACACGTATTAACCCAATGACCCTCTACAGTAGGTAGTGCTTTAGAGATGAGAAAACTGAAGCATAAAGAACTAATTCAACTAAGATTATAGAGCAGATTAGGATTTGAATTCAATGGGTCAGGCTCTAGAGTCTTTGCTCTCCCAAAGATGAAGATAGTACAGGTAAAAATGCAAGTAAAAATAGAAAAAAAAAGTCAATTTAGAATAAATTTGGAATAAGTTTAGAAGTCAGTTTAAGATAAGTTTGGGATAAATTCTTAAGAAAAATTTAAGAGACTTCCAGGATGGGCAATAATACAGCAGATATGGGAATTTAGTGCAACAAATCTACCTTGAAGAACATAATAGGTGATAAAGTGGAGAAGATTCCATATGCTCAAAATAGTTGCCTTCAGGGGTTCCTGGGTGGTTCAGTTGGTTAAGTGTCCAACCCTTATATTTTTGGCTTAGGTCATGATCACAGGATCATGAGATCAAGCCCCACATGAGAGCAAGTGCCTGCTTAAGATTCTCTCTCTCCTGTTCCCTCTGCCCCTCCTCCTCTCTCTGAAAGAAAGAAAGAAAGAGCGGGCTATTGTCATGTATAGAGTAAATGAAATTGAGCTTTTAACCAGCATTGTAAGGACAAATTGGTGATGTGAACATGAGACTCAACTGTACTGGAAAAAGGAATAATAATATTTGGGGTTAGTCCAGAGCAATTACTTAGACCAAGTTGGTTCTTACAGATTACATGATGACAGCCTATATATTTTTTAAAATAAAAAGCTAATTCCTTGCTTTCTATAATACATCAAATTAGATTAATTAAATGGGCAAAATAATTGGTTTGGCAGATATAAAACCACATATAATTTCTTCAAGAACAAATCCAGTATTCAGTTATTTCTTTATCATCCATGGTGACTAGAATATTTTCTATACCAGATTTGCTGTGTTCATATGGAAGTATTGTGGGAGTAAAGCTTTTGCACAGCAAAAGGAACAGTCAACAAAATCAAAAGACAACCAACAGAATGGGAGAAGATATTTGCAAATGACATATCACTTAAAGGGCTAGTATCCAAAATCTATAAAGAACTTATCAAACTCAACACCCGAAGAACAAATAATCTGATCAAGAAATCGGCAGAAGACATGAACAGACATTTCTACAAAGAAGACATCCAAATGGCCAACAGACACATGAAAAAGTGCTCAACATCACTCAGCATCAGGGCAACGCAAATCAAAACTACAGGGAAATAACACCTCACACCAGTCAGAATGGCTAAAATTAATCAGTCAGGAAATGACAGGTATTGGCAAGGATGCAGGGAAAGGAGAACGCTCCTACATTGTCAGTGAGAATGCAAGCTGGTGCAGCCACTCTGGAAAATAGCATGGAGGTTCTTCAAAAAGTTGAAAATAGAGCTTTCCTACGACCCAGCAATTGCACTACTGGGTATTTACCCTAAAGATACAACTGTAGTGATCTGAAGGGGCACGTGTACCCAAATGTTTATAGCAGCAATGTCCACAATAGCCAAACTATGGAAAAAGCCTAAATGTCCATCAATAGAGGAGTGGATAAAGGAGATGTGATATATATATACAATGGAATATTGTGCACCTACCAAAAAATTCCGAAATCTTGCCATTTGCAACAACGTGGATGGGACTAGAGGGTATTATGCGAAGTGAAATAAGTTAATCATGAAAGACAATTATCATATGATCTCACTGATATGAGGAATTTGAGAAAAAACACAGAGTATCATAGGGGAAGTGAGGGGAAAAACGATACAAGATGAAACCAGAGAGGTAGACAAACCATGAGACTTCTATTCTCAGAAAACAAACTGAGGGTTGCTGGAGGGGAGAGGGGTGAGAGGGATAGGATTGGGTGATAGACATTGGGGAAGGTATGTGCTATGGGGAATGCTGTGAATTGTGTAAGACTGATGAATCTCAGACCTGCACCCCTGAAATAATACATTATATGTCAATAAAAAAGAATTAATAAAAATAGTGATCATAGTTTCAACCTATTGAGAAAATAATAGTTAGTCAGCATTTATTTAATCTTCACTATGTGTTAGGCCCTATTCTAGGTGTTTTATGCCATTCAGTCTTCAAAAAATTCCTGAATGGAAGGTGCTATTCCCATTTTTAAATACGGAAATTGAGACTCAGAGTGGTAATGTAACAGGCTTGTGATGGCACAGTTAAGTGCTGAAACCAGGGTTCAAACTCAATCTGTGTGCTCCAGAACTGAAAGAAAAGTAGCAACCACCATACTAGAGAGAGGCCAAGAGAGATGGAGAGAGAGGACTGAAATTTTGCCTATATATAGAAGCAATACTATTCAACTGATACCAACGAAATGATAATTCGAGTAAGAAATGTTTCATTTGTGACTCTCAGAGAATAAACCTGCTTTCTCTCTCACACACACATTCTATTGCAAGGTTCAAGGACTACAGGAGAGATGTTTGGTCAATGATTATCCCTAAAACAAGTCCACTAGGAATGAATAATGCCAAAAATTTTGTCCTCTGTACATTGCAAACCACTTTATCTTGTTTAATATAATTTCATCCTCACAATCATGGGATGTAGTATAGAGATTATTGTGCAGAAACAAACTCATAGGGAAGGGCTAATATACCATCTCTCACAGCAAGACAGTAAACAGGTCTCTGCAACAGAACCTAGATCTGCTGATCTTGAACCTGGACCCAGGGCTTGCTCCTCAGTTTCATTTCAGCTGACTTCCCTTCCTCATGACATGCCTCCAGTATTTACTCATCTTTGTGCCTGACTCCTAGAAGGTCTACAGAAAATATAAATTGAAGGAAGACAAGCCATCCTGCCTGAGTAGGCTGATGCTTTCCAGAAAAGTAGATGAGTTTTGTCACCTAATAATGCTATCACTTTATTACCATAGCAAGAATGCCACACAGAATTGACAATACTTTCCAAATGTAGGTCTTTGGACAAAAATGGACATAAGTTGCTATGTTCGAAGTTGGTTCATTGTGACCCTCTTAAAAGACCATGCTTTGGCATCAGGCAGACCTCCATTCGAATCCTAACTTTAACATTTACACTCAGTGGTATGGGTAAGTTATTCTCAAATTCTCCAAGCTTAGTTCCTCGTCTGTAAAAATTAATGAATAATATCTGTTTTTCAGGGTGGTTGTGACTATTATAGAAGGTCTATAAAGTACTTGAAGCAGGACCTGAGGGAGCGTAGATTATAAATAGTAGTTATTCTGCCATCAGCACCATCAGATTCATTCTGTATTTTATCTTAGATAGCACATTATTTTTTACCATAAGGAAAGAAAAAACTGCCAATTCAACTATGCCCTGACATCAGTTATAACATGCATCAATTTGAGTAATGCTAGAAATGTAAAAAATTTTATCTTAGCTCTATAAAGTACAATGTGTGTGTGTGCTCAAAAAGTTAAACTGCAGACTGCATCGAGTTTAAGAGTGGGAAATTTTAACTAAATTTCTCTAAAGAAAGTTTAAAAACCATTCTCCGTTCAACCAAGTAAAATTCTTTCAACAGTACAATTAAAATGTTCTGAAGTAGAGAACTATGCATGCTTCTTTAGTTAGTATATTTTTAAACTTATAAATGATGTTTTAATAATGTGTGTGTTCACAGATTTCTGTAATGGGCTAATAATGTATATTGCAAATACAAATAAATATTTCTGATGTGTCACTTGAAAAAGTAAAATTTATTTTTGTTTATAACCAGATAAATACACTTGCAGATGTTTTCCTGTAAATAGAAGTGATATCTAGTGAATTTCAGGAACTTTATTGGAATGACAAAGTTCAAACTGCTGCCAAAGCCAACACATGAGGTTTGTATATAGAGAGAGAAGAACAGACTTTACTGTGTTGATGCGATTTTTATTTCTTGGTTCCCATTTTCCATTACTGCTTGGTCATTAGCCACAAAGGATTCAGGGTTGTTTTGCTCAATAAATGTCTTGGTCTCATATCCTTCTCTCCTAACTCTATTCAAAGCCAAGCACAAATCTAAACGAAGATTAAATACTTAGAGAACCTAGCAAGTCACTAGAGAACTACACTAAGATCTCCATGCATATTTGAAGAAAATCTAATGTATAAGCTATCTTTGTAACAATGACTTTAAGGTTTAATAATATCATGACTCTAGTATAACTAAATCAGTCATGACACAGTTAATTCAGAATTTCAGACACTTGCACTATTGCTGTAATTGATCAGATCGAATACATCGATCCAATTCAGGATGTGTTTTTTTTTTTTGTTGGAAATGAAGATTAATGATACATCAGCAGTTATTTGACTACAATGGCTTACCATTTGCAAATGGAGACCTCATTTATTATGGACACTTGAAGTGGATGTGAAAGGAAAAGAGCTCTCAGTCCAATAGCTCATAGTAAATGACAATACATTCAAACGTTAAATGTTTTCTAACCTTCTGGTTTTGCTTTTCATTAATTTCCTTTATTTTAAATTTCACTTTTGAATGTTCTTGCTATACAGAGTAGAATACAGAGATGGCTAGGGTTGTTATTCCTATTGCAACTCCAGATTTTAAAGGGTAGGACCTTTTCGAAGGTACACTTGAAAAGGTGTACCGTAACTCTTAAATTTAATATGATTTAGACTGTAAAATGGAAAATTGATTTTACGTACTCCAAGAAAAAAAAAATACTGGCAATCAAGCTATGATGCACCATCAATTTTAAGATGCATTCCAGTTTCAGAGAAGCCAAAATGTGAAAATATGGGTGACTTAGAGTTTATAAAATATGGTAGTTTTCATGATAAAATGTAGCCATGTCATCTCAGGGGCATTCAAATAAGACCACATATTATGCTACAGAGAAAAATCTGGGAAGTTGATAACTTTAAGACGCATATTGGAGTTCCTACATCACTCTGGATACTTTGGAATTATACAATAGAATAAATCCCTAATTCTGTACTCCAGAAATTCAGGAGATCTCCACTACCACCCTCTCCCACCTGTCAATGCAAACTCCAGAGCAAAGGAAATATTCACAGCTTGCAGGATAACTATTTGAATGTTCCTTGCCAGTTTTGCACAAAGTTCAAGAAAGAATTCTAATGCTCAATTCGATAAATTGCTGATAAAGGTATTGAATGAGGGATCTGGGGACAGTGAATTGCTGAAGTCTCAGAATAATCCATGATGTATAAGGTCTCATATTGTAAGACAGAATTAGATGCTTATCCTTCTCTCCCCTCTCCATCACCACATGGTTTTTTAAAAGATTTTATTTATTTATTTATTTATTTATTTATTTATTTATTTATTTATTTATGTGTTTGAGATTGAGAGCAGGGAGGGGGAAGTGGTAGAGGAAGACAGAGAGGGAGAAACTCAAGCTGACACTGCACTGAATGGGGAACCCCATGTGGGGCTTGATCTTATGACCCTGAGATCATGACCTGAGCCGAAATCAACAGTTGGATGCTTAACAGACTGAGCCATCCAGATGCCCCACCAGCTCCATTTTAACTCATTAAGCCATATTATGATAGAGTAAACTACTGGGACTGGGAGATGGAGGACAAATATTAGAAGCCATGCTCCAAAGGGTTCTGGGGTTAAGTCAAGGTGGTTAGTCCCAATGTTCAAGGACTAGACTGAAAACACTAAAAAGAAAAAAAAATGGTCCTGGAAACAGAAACATGAGCAAGCAGTGACAGAGGAAGAAAACTGAGTTTATCTGAACACATTTTACAGATACAATGCAAATATCTGAGAGCCTTCTTACATACTGCTAGCATATTTGGAGATGGATTACCTCTGTTTTTCTAGAGCGAGATAGGATGCAATCAGCCCCATCCTCCTTGACTAGACCCTTCTTAACTCCCAGTGATAAATGTGGTTTCCCAAGGGAAGCAAATTCTAAGGGCATTATCTCCCCAGGGTATACCAGAAAAAAAATTATTCTAAATGTTACAGACATTCAAGAGTTTCTGTTAATGTCCAGCCATTTTCGTATCTGGATAACTTCAACTGAGAAGAAAGACTAAAAAAGTATAATCTAATCTCATATTTATGTTGTCTGCCAAATCTTTTTAAAACTATTTTAATAGGAAGTCAAAAAGTTGCCCCCAAACTGTGCTGGATTCTTTGCTTTTTATTTTTTTAGTCTCATTGAGCATTGTTATCTCTTTTAAAAGGGAGAAAAAGGAATCAGGAGTAAATGTGCAGGAATAGTGTTGCCTATATGATTTGCACATAACCACAAATTATAAAGAAACCCAATTTCATGGGGCGCCTGGGCAGCTCAGTGGGTTAAAGCTTCTGCCTTCGGCTCAGGTCATGATCTCAGGGTCCTGGGATCGAGTCCCACATCGAGCTCTCTGCTCAGCGGGGAGCCTGCCTCTCCCTCTCCCTCTGCCTGCCTCTCTGCCTACTTGTGATCTCTGTCAAATAAGTAAATAAAATCTTTTTTTAAAAAAAGAAAGAAACCCAATTTCAAGTGTGCCAAGCTACCCAAAACTGAAATAACCGAAACCAAACTGTGAGGCAAAAAGGTTCAGGTTGTTTTTAAGTTTAAGGAGTATGTGATGTGAACACAGAAGAAAGACAGAATCAAGTAGTGTGCAATTTACATTTTTTTCAACTTATTTTTAAACTGTTTCCTATTCCAGAATGCATATGTGCTTTAGATGTGTGATTCTACAATTCTGGATAGATTTCAGGACATTAATTAGGCTTTGGAGCCAGAGGATTTCACATGTATGGGGAGTGTCTGTCCTTTAACTCGGTGGGTGCTCCGCAGAAAGCAGCTGCAACAATTTGAAAGGCATTTCCATTGTGAGTTGCTCGCTGTGGTCCTGAGAACCTGAAATGAGGGAGCTTACTCACCCCACTCCCTGCCTTTTTGCTGTGCGGGTGCACCTTCCTTTATGGAAAGAGTGTACACTTTGAATAGGACCAGAAAGCAAATTTCGGCTCATTGCCCTCAATTTGTCATTAGTAAAATTTGTACTGTATTCCTATACAAAGAATTTTAGCCCTGATAAAAGTTCCTTTTAAGCTCAGAGCAACTTTTTTTTTTTTAATCACATGATGAAAGGGACAAGATTTCTTGCGATTTGCTAATGGTAATCGTCCTAAAAAACATCTGTACAGACTAAAATGAAACTGATGATTCTCTCTAAGGAACAGAGCCCTCCTGAGGCTTGTTCCACATAAAAGCAATTGCTTCAGTCTTTAAATATAGAAGATATTCCTTTAAACACAGTTGGAATCCATGCATTCCATAAGGGGCAGTCAGTGTCTCCCCCCTCTTTTAAATATAATGGGCCTCCTTAATTTTGTCATAGGTCACAATTTAAGTTCTTTGTCTCAAGTTTACTGAGCACCTATTACCCTCGAGACTCTTTGTCATACCTCGATTTTATTTGATCTTCTCAACTTTGAGATACAGCTATTAATACCACCTTTGTTAAAGATAAGGAAACAAAGTTTCAGGGACATTAAAGAAATTGTTCCAAGAAAAATGGAAGTGAAAGAATTAACTTTTGGACCCAGTGTTGTCCAATTCCATAATCTGCCCTTTTCCATAAACTACTGCCTTTATCAAGGCATGCTTCAGTGGGATTTTGTTCAGAACCATAGGGCAGCCCCAGGTAAATCCTTCAAGATATAAATTTAGGAACAAAAAATAGGGAGCATGGGAGAGAAGGAGGGAGGGAGAAGGAAAGAGAGAATAAAAGAGAGAGAGAGAGATCAAGAACAGTACAGATTGGTTCATACTAGAGAAAACTAAGAGCCAACCCTGAGAGTTAGCTTCTAGTTGGTAGACCTGACAAAGAAGAAAGGCAAAGTCTAAAGTCATGAAGACCAGCCCTGCTCTGGGATACTTAAGGTCTCTAAAGCAGTAGCGTGCATGCAAATAAATCTCTGCTGTCCTACCACTTAGTAGAGGTCTGACTGGGCCGTGGTGTGTTCCACAGCCCTTCTCAAATTTAATCTGCACAGCAATTGCCTGGGGATCTTGTTCAACTGTAAACTTTACGTCTGTGAGTCTGGACCAGGCCCAAAAGTCTCCACATCTTACTGGCTCCCAGGTGAGGCTGATCCTGCTGAATCAGGGACCACACTTTGAGAAGCAAGGGTGTAGAACAACCCTTAAGCAGGGTGTCAGACCACTACTAGAAACCAAGCTCCACCACTTAAGAAGCAGATGAATTAAGTTAAGTGTCCTCTGTTTCATCATCAGTAAAGTGGAAGTGATAATATTTCATTGGTACTATATGTCAGGCACTGCTGTAAATGCATTATGTAAATTCACTTATTTTGTACTTTCAATGATCTGACTTTACTCGTTATGATGACGAAAATGTTAACAAAAGAAGCTTAAATACCCTGCATAAAACTACATGACTGGTATGTGGCCAAGACAGAGTATAGGTCCAAGGCAGCTTAGCTCAAGAGCTCAGTCATTACCACTACACCACAAAGGAGCACACTGTGGAGGTCTTGCTATCATGCATGTGCGATGCCATAGTCAGTACTCAATAAATCCTAGTTCCTCCTCCCTTTCTTCCCTCCTCCTGCACCAACATTGGTTGTCCTTAAGCAGAATCTACTTATCATATAAAATTCAGAAGCTGATACCACTTTCTGTGATGTGTTTTCCACAATAAGCCTCTCTTCCAGACTTCTCTTTAGCTAAGAAAACCTTCCAGTGTTCAGAGATTTGTGTGAATTGCTACTGTTGACAGAAGGAATTGCTTTGATCTCTCCTGCATTATTGCTTGATCCATTTGCTGCTTTTCTCTCCAGAGGTGCCAAAAAAAGGTCCACAAGAGATAGGAAATAGCATTTGCTACAGGTTATAGCTGCATAATGGTACCTTACCTTTAGCAAAATAAAAATCTAGATTTATCAAATATAACATAGCGGTAGTCATTTAACAAAGAGATTTACCAAAGTCTTTTTTAAATAGTCAGCTCCCTTCATGTTTTTAAATTTTTGATTAAGGATTTTTTTTAATTAAAAACACCCTTAAAAAATGTAAGTATTGTGTTAAAAATTGGGAGCAGTGCAAAAACTACTCTATATATACAGGGTGGCAGGTAAACTTATCCTACCATGAGAAGAGTTACATAGGAAAGATGAATAAATGAAAACTATTTTATATTCTGTAGTGGCAGGATAGTTTGCTTTAAGAAATAGCTTCAAATATTTCATATTTAAACTTAATTAATAATGCATTCCAAAGCATGAAGGCTGTTTCTCTTCCTCGTGTTAATACTAATGAATGATATGGCACTTCTGACAGAGGGAAATTTCTATAAGCCAGAACTTATATTTCTGGAAATACTTTTCTCATATGCTAGAATAGTTTTGTTTCTTTTTCCTCACAGTAGATCTGCCTCTTGCTATAAATGTCACTTGGTAAAGCACACTGTGGAAATTCTCAATTTTTACAGTAAATATGTTCTAGGTATATGCTTATGTAGGTGAAGAGATGATGAGAATCTAGTCTTCGGGCTATCATAGCATCTGGTTGACCCTAGGGGAAAAGATAACTTGTCTCTTAAGAGTGGGGGGTGTGGAAATGTGTCAGTTACTATCAATACCAGGTTTGTTTGTTTTTTAATTTACATTTTCAATGATTAAAACAATATGGTACTGACGCATGACTCAAAAGACAGGGCAATGACATACAATAGAGAATCCAGAAATAAATTCAAATATAAAAAGGAATTTAAAATATAAAAGTGGGAGGGGACATCTAAATCCAGTTGAGAAAATATATATTATTTAAAAAATGATATTGAGGGGCGCCTGGGTGGCTCAGTGGGTCAAAGCCTCTGCCTTTGGCTCAGGTCATGATCTCGGGGTCAGGGTCCTGGGATGGAGCTCCACACTGGGCTCTCTGCTCAGCGGGGAGCCTGCTTCCTCCTCTGGCTCTGCCTGCCTCTCTGCCTACTTTTGATCTCTCTCTCTGTGTCAAATAAACAAATAAAATCTTTAAAAAAATAAAAAAATTTTTAAAAAATTATATTGCGGCAACTAGTTTGTCAGTCATCTGAAAAGCCTAAGTTGGATACATACAGGGCACCTTACACCAAGTGTGAAGTTCAAAAAAATTATAGCTTTAACTGTGAAAAGATATATCACAAAATTTAAGGAAAAATCAATGGAGAATTCACAAAGAAGTGTGGTATAGGAATAAAGTATAGTAGCCTCTTGAAGACTTGTGACAAAGGAAGAGATATTCCTCTTGTCTCTCCCACCCCCGTCACCCACTACACCAATGAACCAGAGGACTCTAATGGCAGATGTTGTAGGCTCTGAAGTCTCACTTCCCAGTTCCTGAGCCAATCTTGAGCAAGACAGAAAGCATATTTTTTTTAAAGATTTTATTTATTTATTTATTAGAGAGAGAGAAAGAGAGAGAGCACGAGAAGGGAGAAGGTCAGAGTGAGAAGCGGATTCCTCTTGAAGCTGGGAGCCCGATGTGGGACTCGATCCCGGGTCTCCGGGATCATGACCTGAGCCGAAGGCAGTCGCTCAACCAACTGAGCCACCCAGGCGCCCAAGACAGAAAGCATATTAAAAGTGTTGGTTCTTGACTAAATCTTTTGTTTGGTCTACATTTGGATGCATGTCTAATCCCACCAAAACATAGTCTTTCTTTTAGCTTTATTGTGTTTGATAAGCTTCTACATTTTTTCTTCCATTCTTCTGAGGTGGAGTCTTTACTTAGATCGTAGAAAAAAATATGCAACCTGACATTGATCATCACTGTCACTGGTAAATGTAAACAAAATAAGAATTTGAATACTGATCTGATTCTCCAGGTCAATATCAATCTTTTTCCTCTTTGTTCACAGAGAATGAGCTTCCTACAACAAAAAATAATTGTCCGTCTTAATGAACTGAATCCAAAGACCCCAAAGTACATCTGGCTATTCACTTGTTCATGCAAGTACCATTCATGTTAATATCTGGTCGATTACAACATGGATTAGTTGGTCATAACATGTAGACAGCTATAAGGTGAGGTTGCATGTAAAATTTTGCTACCTTTTTAATCTTCTAGAAAATAAAAAGTCCGGCCTAAATGAAATGTGGTTCCCTTAATGAGTTCACTAGGAGAGTCATCCTGGCCTGCTTTGTTTGATTAAAAGAGCATAAATTGGGATGCTTGAAGGTTCAGAGGCATTTCCTATTATAATTTAAATAAAGCAGTCTTAGGGTAGTAGACTTTACTGAGGAGAGCTTAGAAAGGGATTAATAGAATTTCCTGAGTGAACACAAATTCACCAAATATCCAAAGTTTTTAAATGTTATTAGAAGCCACTGATACATTTTTTTTTTTTTAGAATAAACATTCAGGGGCTAGAGAGTGCTTGAAAATGAAGGCAGATGCAAAATTAAAATTTAGAACGAGTAAAAGAAGTTATTGGTTTTAGAAATCACTGCACATTAAAAAAAGCCCTACAGTTCATGGTAGGTCTAAATTACAGTTGGAAGAGTGCCAGGTAGTTACAGAGAGCAGAAAAGGTGAAAATCTCCGAAACTAGAGTACAATTAATGCTGCCTGGGCTCTCTGGAATCCTTTCCAAATGTATTTCCAAATAAAAGTACTCTGTTTCTCTGTTGGATGCCAATAAATGGTAAAACTTAAACTTGGGAACTCACTGCCCAGCAATAGCCAAGAGCTCATTTACAAAACACCATGGAAGGATCCTTTTCCCCATGTGACACGAAGAAGAAAAGGTTCTCCTTCTTAAAGGGGTCCTTCTGCTTATTGGACATTCTACCCGCTACTATTAACACTTTGTCCCGTGGCAACAGATTAGTTAGTAATGACTAAGGGACAAGTTTTGCTACTAAACTACATCGTGAATTTCTACATCTCTTAACTGTACTAGGTGTCTTCTTTGGTGGGTATCAGACTTTTTTTTTTCTTTCCTCAAGTGCCTGCAACATCCTAAAGGATAAGTGATAAACAGTGCCAGAAATCACTGATCTTTAAAGCTGCAAGTGAGCCTGCAGATTCTAGCACACCTCTCTCCTATAGCAGATGTGGTAAATGAGGCCCAGAAAGTTGAGCGTCTTAGCCAAAAACATACAGCTAGCAAGTGGTAAAATGGGCCTTAATTTCCAATTAAGAAATAAATTTGGTTCCTTATAACTAACATTTATTGGATACTTTCTCTGAGTGACACTGTACTAAATTCTTTACACAAATTTCCACATTTTATTTGCAAATGCAGACAATACACACACACACACACACACACACACACATATACACACACATGCACAACCCACAAGGCAGTTATCAGTATAAGCCTTCCTGGACCAATGAATAAATTGAAATCAAGTGACTTGCCCAAGGTCACACTGGTCTTGAATAATGGAGCAAGGATTTGAATCCAGGCCTTGTGAGAGATACAGCATTCCTGTATGTGACAGCATTCCTTCCTCAAGGAACAATCTAGACAAGGAGCTAAAATATGCTTACTGATAATTCTAGTGTAAGTCAGATATGACTACATACAAGACTATTCACATTTCTCACTCTGGGACACTGGAATTGATCCATAATTGGGAATGCAACCATGCCTTTAGCTTCATTAATATTGAGCATACAATAATCTTAGAACCATACAAGATGCTCCGTGGGCAATTTTAACACTTACCACACAGAATGCAAATGATTTGGCTTAGTGTCTACCACAGCTATCTAATTTTTCAGTTGATATTTGAAAATTAGCTTCACTTCACTTCACTTCACTTGTCTTAAACTGAGATTCATGGTCTTTGATATAAGAGAACAATAAAAATTTCTCCAAGCCTAATGCTGAAAAAGAAAACCAAGTCGGCGGCATAACAATTCCAGACTTCAAGCTCTATGACAAAGCTGTAATCATCAAGACAGTGTGGTACTGGCACAAAAACAAACACATAGATCAATGGAACAGAATAGAGAACCCAGAAATGGAACCCCAACTCTATGGTCAACTAATCTTTGACAAAGCAGGAAAGAATATTCAATGGAAAAAAGACAGTTTCTTCAACAAATGGTGAGGGAAAATTGGACAGCCACATGCAAAAGAATGAAACTGGATCATTTCCTTACACCACACACAAAAATAGACTCAAAATGGATCAAAGACCTCAATGTGAGACAAGACTCCATCAAAATCCTGGAGGAGAACACAGGCAACAACCTCTTCGACCTCAGCCGCAGCAACTTCCTCCTAGAAACATCTCCAAAGGCAAGGGAAGCAAGGGCAAAAATGAACCACTGGGACTTCATCAAGATCAAAAGCTTCAGAACAGCAAAGGAAACTGTCAACAAAACCAAAAGACAACTGACAGAATGGGAGAAGATATTCGCAAATGACATATCAGATAAAGGGCTAGTATCCAAAATCTATAAAGAACTTCTCAAACTCAACATTCAAAGAACAAATAATCGGGCACCTGGGTGACTCAGTTGGTTAAGCGACTGCCTTCGGTCATGATCCCGGAGTCCCGGGATCGAGTCCCATATCGGACTCCCGGCTCTGCGGGAAGTCTGCTTCTCTCTCTGACCTTCTCTCCTCTCATTCTCAGTCTTTCTCTCTAATAAATAAATTAAAAAAATCCAAAGAACAAATAATCCAATCAAGAAATGGGCAGAAGATATGAACAGACATTTCAGTAAAGAGGACATCCAAATGGCCAACAGACACATGAAAAAATGCTCAACATCACTCAGCATCAGAGAAATACAAATCAAAACCACAGTGAGATACCACCTCACGCCAGTCAGAATGGCTAAAATTAACCAGTCAGGAAACGACAGATGTTGGCAAGGATGTGGAGAAAGGGGAACCCTCTTACATTGTTGGTGGGAATCGGAGCTGGTACAACCACTCTGGAAAACTGTATGGAGGTTCCTCAAAATGTTGAAAATAGAGCTACCCTACAACCCAGCAATCACACTACTGGGTATTTACCCTCAAGATACAAATGTAGTGATCTGAAGGGTCACATGCACCTGAATATTTATAGCAGCAATGTCCACAATAGCCAAACTATGGAAAGAACCTAGATGTCCATCAAAAGATGAATGGATAAAGAAGATATGGTATATACAATGGAATTCTATGCAGCCATCAAGAGAAACAAAATCTTGCCATTTGCAATGACGTGGATGGAACTAGAGGGTATTATGCTAAGCGAAATAAGTCAGTCAGAGAAAGACAATTATCACATGATCGCTCTGATATGAAGAATTTGAGAGGCAGGACAGGGGTTATGGGGGGGGTGGGGAAGAGAAATGAAACAAGATGGGATGGGGAAGGAGACAAACCATAAGAGACTCCTAAACTCACGAAACAAACTAAGGGTTGCTGGGAGGTAGGGGGGTAGGGTATGGACATTGGGGAGGGTATGTGCTATGGCAAATGCTGTGAAATGTGTAAGCTTGATGATTCATAGACATGTACCCTGGAGCAAATAATACATTATATGTTAATAAAAAATTAAAAAAAAAATTCTCCAAGCCTGAATTATCTGTGGCAGCTTGGGCAAACAGCAAAAAGAATTTGGGCTCTCTAGAATTTACCTGAGAAACATGAAATAGTATAGAGAGTTTACACTTCTAGAACGAAAGGAACCCTCATCTTAAATCACTTTCTTGAGAAACATTAAGGGTTTTTTTCCCCTCATCATATCATTACAGTAGTTTTTCCTTTTGAAAAAATAATGTTTCTTTATTGGTTTCTGAAAGTACATACGGGGCTCCCAGACACTGTTGGTTGCTTAACCAATGGTCAGCTTCTCCCCTTTCATTCCTTACAAACACATGGTAGAGTCTGAAAATGCCAGACATTTCTTTTCCCAATCTTCTTTGCAGCTAAAGGAAACCAAATGCTTTTCTGGGTAATAAGCTACGTCAGACAACTGATTCGGGTTAAAAAAAAAAATTATGAGAAGAAGGATTTGGACTTAGTTCAAGGTTGCTCTCTATCACTTTGGTTTACAACTGAACTAGCAAACAAGTGGTACAAATCACACACATGAGATAAGTATACAAGAAAGGGTGCATACAGTTTCCTAAAGCCTGCCTGAGGAGTGGTGCCCAGTGAAACCCACACAGAATGACAATCACAAGTTCTTAGGAGCCAAGAAAGTGCAGTCTCAAGCCCTTTATGTGATTAGACTAGGAGAAAGACTACATTGGTTATAGAGGGTCTACCTACTACTTTATAAGGCAATTCCTTGTAACATCATACTTTCATACCTCCTGGTTCTATTTTTAACTGCATCGGGTGGCCTATAATAGACCTTGCCATAGCCTTCTCCAAAAGGGGCAATATTCTTAGGAGTGGGTAGAGAATGACTTGCTTCTGGGAATGCTTTTTTTTTCTAATAAAGAGGGAGATACATGTTAAATAAATTCTATGCCTCAGTTTCTGTCCTGCCTTTGAGGTAAAACATGAATCCTAGAGGGTGAGCAGCCATCTTAAGAGTGTAGGAACCTGAAAAGAAAGGCCAACCTACTGAGGACCGCTGAGGAGGAGGTTAAAAAATTCTAGATTTGACAACTTTGTTAAACTTTAAAGTCATCAGCCAGAATTTCCGACCTCTAAACTTCTTAAGAGAATAAGGGCTATTCCGTGACATCCATTTAAAACCTCTGAAGTGATGCCATTCGCATGTTAATTCATTAAAGAAACAAGCCCTCAGAGAGGAAAAAAATGTCTTTGGAGAAATATTCTCCAAGAATATTCTCTAAAAAGAGAACCTTACCTTCTTTGCCTCATCCTTTGAGTCTCAGCATAAACAGAACTTCTTCCAAAAATCTGTGATATTTAATTAGGACCCTATTTGCATAGTTGTTCTTTTAGCTCTCATGTAATTTACAGTTATTTCTTAAATGTCCATATTTCTTGACAGGCAGTGCAACTGTGAGCTTCAAAAAAAACAGGCACTAGGGTGCCTCGGTGGCTCAGTTGGTTGAGCGACTGCCTTCGGCTCAGGTCAGAATCCTGGAGTTCCAGGATCGAGTCCCACATCGGGCTCCCAGCTCCATGGAGAATTTGCTGCTTCATCTAACCCTCTCTCTGCTCATGCTCTCTCTCACTTTCTCTTTCTCTCAAATAAATAAATAAAATCTTAAAAAAAAACACAACAGTCACTATAAGGGACATCGTATATACTGAATTCATCACACAAGCCTGGCATTTAATATTTCACAGTTTTTGTTGAATAAATATTTCCAATGATATTATTTGAATCTCTGAAAGCCAACTCTAAATAAAAACCATTAAGTATGTACAGCTATCTTCAGTGGTTCCTTCATTTTCATTCTGTGGCTTCCCTTTTATAAAGATGTTCTGTTTCCAAAAGACTCCCTTTACTGCAGGTCAGCCCAACTTCTCAAAACTTCATGCTGTCCAAGGATGATAATTCTGTGTTTCCTTATATAAGTCTACCTTTCTTCAGCAGCAGACACAGTTTAGAGTTCTGGATTTTCCATGAATAGACTGGCTGACAATTGGTTCTTAATAGCTACTGAATAAATGAATATATGAATAAGTCATTTAACTCAGTGACTTCTGCTAAGTGGGTTAATATCTCTGAGCTTTATTCCCTTAATATGTTAAATGGGGGTTTAATCACCAAATATTCATTTGGCAACTCAGATGTACAAGGTGCCTAGTCATTGACATCAAGTATGTCTCCATGTCAATTTAATTGGATTTAGTTCAGTGTGGAGTTTTATGTCTTTCAAAAGTTTTATTTTTCTCATTACTTAAAAATGTTCTAAGTTATGGGATAAAATTGATTAGGACATTAGTATATGTTTGTTTGCTATATTAATTAGGATATTAGTATGCATTTTTATAATTAATTATATTATTATTAATTATATTAATAATTGATTTGTTTGTTATATTAATTATTATAATTGATTAATTAATTACATTAGGTAGTATTTTGGTCTCTGAAGGATCAAGAGAGCTTAGTCTAGGACTGGACTTTTGCCACTGGAAGGGAGCTTAGGAAATCTTATGTTCCAATTTCCTCAGTTTATAGTCATTTCAGCAAACTCTGGAATTTGAACCCAGATGTCTTCATTTTCTACTGCTGCTGCAGCAATTTTCCAAATCCTAGTGGCAACACATTTACTTTCTTAAAGTTGTGGAAATCAGAATTCTGACAGAGATCTCACTGGGCTAAAATCAAGGTTAAGGCAGGTCTGTGTTTCTTTCTAGAGGCTCTGGTAAGAACCATTTTCTTGCTATTTCAGCTTTTTTAGAGATCACATTCCTTGTGGCAGCCTTCCTCTGTCTTCAAAGCCAGCAATGTCTCATTTCTCTGACCCTTCTTCTGCCGTCATCGCTCTCTGACTGCAGCTGGGAGAGATTTTTCACTTTTAAGAATGCATGTAATTAGATTAGGCCCATCCAGATAATCCAGCATAATCTTTCCATCTCATAGGCCTTAATCACATCCTCAAAGTCTCTTTTGCCATGTAAGGTAACATATTCACAGATTCCAGGAATCAGGACATGGACACCGTGGCACCACAGGAGACATGGGGGAGGCATTATTCTGTCCACCGCAGCAGGATTCCTAGCAGTACAATAATTTATGTGCATAAGATACAAACTGTGTTCACATAAAGACAATATAATTATTGAAAGGGTACTGGTAGGAATTTGAAGACTTGGATTCAAATTTCAGATAAATATTTCAGAGGGAGTTGCAGGCAGAGGAAACATTGTCATCTAAGAGTAAGAAAGCACAGAGGTATTTAGGACACATTAATTTATTCGGTTCAACCACAATACAGAGGCAGAAGAGTCTTTGGGAGAAATAGGAAGAGGGACTGAATATCTAGTTAAGGACTGGACTGGCATCAGAATACAATCGAGAATCACTGAAAGTTAGTGACAATAACTGCATTTGCACCTTCTAACGGATTATCTGGCAGCGAGATGTAGAGAGAAGTAGGAGGGAGATAGTGCAGGTAGACAGACAGTCTAAAGATTATTGCTTCCTTCAGGGGAAGAGGTTTGGACATGAGATAATGGAAGTGGAATACGACATGAATGGGATGGCTGACATGTTAATAGAGCTGAGTGTTTCTTTCATTTAGGTTTGATGTAGCTCAACATTCACCATCATGATGATGACCATCTCTGAGGCACCAGTATTGACGAATAACATCTGAAAATAATTTTTAATGTCATTTTAATAAGGATACAATCTAGAATCTTTCTTTTCCTAAATATCATGTTCATAGTTCCTGGGGGTCCTGGGCCAATGACTGGAGAAATGAGTTCCAACCACATACTGCTAAGAAAAAGAGCTACGGATAGAGTTCTATAGCTGGAAGATGTATTGATGTCAAGATTTTCCAGGAAGGGGGGCCCCTGGGTGGCACAGTTGGTTGAGCGACTGCCTTCGGCTCGGGTCATGATCCCGGAGTCCTGGGATCGAGTCCCACATCGGGCTCCCAGCTCCATGGGGAGTCCGCTTCTCACTCTGACCTGCTCTCTTTCACTCTCTCTCTTTCCTAATAAATAAATAAAATCTTTAAAAAAAAAATATTTTCCAGGAAGGGGTATCAGGAGAGTTTTGGGGAGCAAGAGGTATGGTACGGGGTAGGAGGTAAAATATGGAAGGAAGAGAAGATGAAGTATTGGTAGACTGGTGAAGCAAAACAATGGCCAATTTCTAAACTTTAAGAAAAAATTACTACATTTTAAGAGTACTCTTAAAAGCAATCTGCATGTAGAATAACAAAATCAGATTAAAGATGTCCCTGCTAAAAGAGGTTACATGAATTAGATTTAGTCTGAAAAAAATTAATTTAGCCAAGACCAAGGCCATTTGTGGCACCTCTTCAGAGTGTGACTTTAGAATATGATTTTATCTTCGAGACCTCAGCTCTCTGGAATCTGTTTATTCCAACAAGCCATTACTTACCCAACCTGATATTTCAGAGTTAACTTATCCAGAGAGAAGCTGGTCTGACTCTTCTCTGTGAGCCTTGGCAAGTTTGTAGTCTGTTGGTGGTATGGCTGTAGGCCCAATTCTCATCTAGTGAACATAGTCAATGATTATATGTTTTTGGTATGCAGGCCTGTTTGTGTGTACCAGAGAGAGTGCTTCAACATAAAGGAAAAAGCCTTGAAGGTATTTGAGCCTTACAACTGCTGTGAAATGTGAGGTGGGCTACCTTCTTATTACCGTACACTTTTCTCTCATTTTGCTAACAAAAGCCAGACTCCCATTTCGATAGTGACGGCTCAGAGACGATGAGTAAGGTGTGTAGGGAGCAGATGTGCTGAAGTGCAACACCAAACAGTGATACCTAATTTGTGGTACTAGTCGTCAATGGTTGCTAGTAAGAGATAATAAAAAAAGGGGCTGAAATGTTGTCTGACTTGTTAATTCTGTGTGGCTCAGGTCAACTGGTTTCCTTCTAGAGCAGTTCACACTATCATTCTACCTTTTCAGAACTGAACCGAAAGCTCAACTGCAGATGAGTATCTTCAGAAGATTATACCCCTTTAAATACTGAAAAATTGAGTCAAATATCCAGATGTTTAACCATCTGGTGCCAAACATTTGCATATCCATCTTACATTGATTCAACTGGCTTGTCTTGAAATGTTTGGAAAATTATGTGTAGATGAACTCACTGAGAATCTGAGACCTAGAGGTCATCTAGTTGCTACATTTTAGAACTGACAACAGAGTGGAGATGGCACTGTCTAGGAGTGGAAAGATGAAGTTGAAGGGGGGCAATGACTAGGGCTCCAAGAGATAAAGTAGTTTTTATGAATTTTGTCAATTTGAGTCATGTTTGTCATTAAGTAGATATAGTAATGATGTTCTTAATTTTTAATAATTGATCAGCTAGGTTTTGGGGGTGTGGGAAAAGCCAAAAGGACACTGACCTGGGTGCCCAGCGTCCTCAGTTTGCCTCAAAAGGTAAGAAATAAAGACCTTTTTCATTTACCACTAAAGCTCATCTACTTTCCAAGGACAAATGTTCCTTCCTATAGTATACATATAAAAACGATTTAGAGTGCCTATCAATGGAAAATGTATTAGCTGGTCCCTCGGACCTGAAATTAATAGGAGAGCTTTAAGATTAATGGGACTAGAAATATCATTGCTTTCTCTTGGCATGATCTTTACAGTCTCTTCATACTTTTAAGGTATAATATATTCCTGTGAATCTATTGTGTCTCACTGCTTCAAATGATTTTTGTGATTTCTTAAGACCATGAAGACAACAAAAGCTAAAGAATGTTTCTTTTTCTCTGTGCCACCCAAATGAAATGATACCTAATCCCGTTAATGTGAATACTCTTAGGGACTAGTAATGCCCAGTATACAAAAGTTATATACACGGTGTTCCATAAAATTCCAAAATTTAATCAGGTAATCTAGGGAATTCTAGTCTGTTTTGCTAAAAATACTATCAGCTTCAGTATTATTCTTTCAATATTAAGAGCCTAATGGAGTTTTTCATACAATCAGTCTTCAGGTGTTTATTGAGGATAAAGCTGTAAGTCTAAGAATGCAGACTTCTTTTTGAAGCATTTTCTTTTCTCTTCCTCTGACTTTATAGTCTCAAGACAGTAACTAGATTCGGGTAAAAATGATACACAGTAATAAAGAGCCTAATAGTCAAATTCTAAATTGCACATTTTGAGCTCAAAAGAACTTGAGATTTTGAAGTAAATTAAAATCATTTTGGCAAATTTCTAGATTCCAAGTGTATGTATGTGTCTTTCAACATAGACTGCTGAATGTACATGATTTACTCACAAAATGGGAATGACCACATAGCTGCCCAAGGTAGATTCCTGACAGTTGTGCTCGAATCAGGATAATCTTATCTAAATGATGAGTCTCAATTAAAAATGGTAAGGTTCACTGTGGCAATTAGAGTTAGAAAAGGAACAGGAAAGGAATTCTTTGGCATTTAAAATTGCCAGGCATTTCCCATAAATCTTCTCATTTGGTTCTCATAATAGCCTTATGAAGAGATTACTGAGATCCAGAAATATAAAGTAATTTTCCCAAAATTACATGCCTAGTAAATGGAGGGTAAAAATTCAAATCCAGATTTAATTCCAGATCCAGTATTCCATTACAGCTAACTTCTAGTAAATTTTCATGTATCATGTTGTAGACACATGAGTACTTAAAAACATAATTATCCCATAGTTGAAATGAGATTGTGGGACAAAAAGAGATGAGATGAATACAAGCTTAACTTTGCCATTGATTCAGTGAATAATTGTGTCTCGGGCACTTAAATAGAGTGGCCTCTTCTTTCTCGTTTATAAAAGCAGCTAAACAGAAAATTTAGGTTGGTCATTTGGAAAATGCATGGCTTCCAAATCAAATGATTGCTTTCCCCTCTTCTAAAATGACAAATTGTAATGACTAACCCTATCCTTATGCCAAAGGGAGAAACATATTTCAAGCCAAAACTCAAATTCAAAATAATATATTTCTCCCATGTCCATTCCATGGTATGTAAGCCTAAATAACAAATAAATGTTTTTGCTCATTTTCAACAACCATACTACCTCTGCAAAGTTAGAGAAGCAAGGATATATTAATTCAGAAGACATTCTTAAATCTTCATATTTAATTCTTCTTAAATCTTTTTTTTCCTACTTTTTTAGAATTTTATTTAGACGCTTTGAAAGAGCTATTTTTAAAGCAGTTTTACTCTTTCAATTCTAAAGAAATTTCTATAGCCTGGGTTGAAAGACTTCAGGAAATTTATAAAATAAAGACAAGAATAAAAAAGTGATCATATAAGATTATTAATATTTGGAGAAAAGGATCTTTAATTATATAAATCCTTTCCTGGGATAAAGGCTTCTAGCAACCAATTTTCCAATTTATCAATGGAACAATAAATATTTAATAGGGATTCCATTATTGATATCACTTATCTACCCATCATTCTTACTACTCATTCTATTACCAAAATGAAGAAGTCTTTTACTTCTATTTTGACAATTCTTTTCCTATTTCCAAGACCATTCAAATGTTTTAGGAATGAAGACTAATTTCCTGTCTCAGCTTTCACAAATTTTGCCAAAATACCCAGAGTCCAAAATCAAATAACAAAACCATAATGCTGAAAGGGACCTCAATGAGTCACTTTTCCTTGTCCTAGCCCAGCGTCTAGTCATTCTCCTCCACCCAGACGAGCCTTCATTTCCCCTACTCAGATGATTCTCCCAGTCTTCCAGCAAGCCATAACTCTGAGCCAAGAAAGGTAACTCTTTTCTGGCTCAATAAAGTTATTTACTTTTATAATTCAAAGTTGCCACAAATTTCAGGCTTAAGCTCATTATTTCTTTTCCTGGTTGTATAGTAATTTAAAATATCTATGCCTATATCTTTGCCTCTAGCAATGGATTACTCTATCAAATCTCAAGAGCTCCCTTTCTAGTGTAACAGATTTTCTTGCTTCGAATGGACGAAGTCCTAATAGTACACCTTTCAAACTACCTGAAAAACAATTACTCATGAGTTTTAACCTTCTTACAGACCTGTAAACTCAATTCTTAGTACAGTGTTATACATCATAAAAGTGTAGGTATTATAGAAGGATCTTGGTGTTGTTATTTTTTCTTTTAACTGCGAGTGCTATCTTCTTGTGCTTTTCTTGTAAACTCCATGGGTTGGGCCGTAGTTAGCTATGTGAACTTTAAGTCTAATATAGGTCTATTCTGGAATTTTAAGTTTAATATTGGTCTATTTATTTTTGTTGTATTTTATTTATAATCTTCTTCACTTTGTCCCCAAAAGTCCCAGAGCGTAAAGGGCTATATAACATATATATATGCATATATGTATAAAGCCTATATAACGTATAGCAATATGAGAGTATAAGAAAGTAAAAAAGACTTAAAAAAATCAAGAGTGCTCAGGAATGAAGTTACTAGAAAAAATGTAAACTGTAAAGACCATTACACTTGATGTAGGATCATAACTTAGGCTCTATGTTTTCTTACAGACTGAAGTTGGAGGAGAGAGAGGAATCTGGTTATGAAACAATCTACTGTGTAATAAAATCAAGTTAAAAGAATCATAAAGAGCTTGGGAGAAGCAAGCCATTGCTTCTTTGTATTTCAATACAAAGATTGAAAGTCGGAACTCCATGAAACAACAGTCAGCATTCTCAACACATCCTCACTCTTAACACAAGTTCCCAAAAAGCTATTTCCTATGCTGGCCCTCAATAAAACCCAAAGGCATCCCAACAGAATAAATTAAAGTAAAAAGAATGGCGCTATGTGTCACAATGATGTGATTGAAGTTTATTGATCCCTGAAGTCCAATTTAATATAAGTTTTGGAATATCTGGAAGATTAATTTTTGACAACTACTATGAGTCAGACTTCACATAGGAGTGCTACTTACTACAAACGCTACAAATGCAGTGATGTGTGGGTCATGAGTTGCTGAATATATTTTTGTCTATTTGTTGTGTCTCCATTATAAGATCTATGGTGTAGGTTTAAGATGTAGGCTTGGTAGAGAGTGGTGTCTACATCTTATAGTTAACACGGACACATTGTTTTGTGTTAAAAATATACACCTAGTCGGCATTGCTAAGCATTTTCTAAATGTTTGGCCTTTTAGTCTATAATATTATGTCTTTCAGAGAAACCCTGTTAGTATTAAATTGGTATAGTTCAGTAACCTAAGAGGTCAAAAAGATTATCATAGAGGGGTTTTCTTCAATGGACAAGAGGATCACAAAGTTCCTGTTAGTCTCTAGAGGAAAAAAGGCACTGTGATCTTCCAAAAATACTTCAGATATTACAGGAACATGTTAAAACACAAGGTGTCTGGGAATGTCTTGTCTATCCTGATGCAATCAACAGAGAGAGGCCAGGGTGAGAGAATCTTTATGGCCTGCAGATAAGTAATTCGTGCAGTTTTTGATTTGAAAACTGGAATAGATTTTTAATTTATGATTGCAAAGATTGAGTTCACCTTTGAACAGCTTAGGTAAATTAGATTGCCCCCAAGTCACACTTGAAAAGCACCACAACCGCCACCATCAGTTTCAATTTGTAAAATGGAGCCAATGAAATTGTCGCTAGGGGCACATTCACACACCTAGCCCTTAAATTATGCATAAATAAGAGCAACCAACACCTTCAGCAGGCAGATTAATTTCAAAATGCAAGGATTTCTATTGAGAGTACTCTGTTCAAAAGTTCAACTCAGCAATGCTAGCAGGATCACACTAATGAATCAACTCTAAAACCACAGTAGAAATAGAAAAAGATCAGTGTTTCATTATGGCCAATATTTCTCTCTGTAAGATGCTTGGAAGCCACTAGTGTGCTTCTCTAAAAGAGCTTAGTGAATTTAACTTCCTAATATGAGATACTATATGTTTAAAGGGCCAAAGAAACCAAAATAGGGTAACTAATATAATTCAAGTTAAAATTCTTAATTTCCTTTCCTTCTCTAACAAAACTTGCAATGTTATAAAGAAAAAAATGCCAAGTGCACAAAGATTTAGAAGGTAGTATTTGGGTCTGTGAATTCTCATTTAGTTCTATAAATCAGACTCCAAAGAACAACTCTGAAAAGCAAACCTTATCTTATCCAGGAAAATCCACTGTATATATTTAAAACCTCATAAGATTCTATTCTTTTGCAGTATATTGTATTAAGTAAGCCCATTTAAAGTATACACTTTAGCTTCCTTAAGCCAATGTTTTTACAAGTTCATGACCATGATAAAATATATTGCTTTTCAGAATAAATATCCTTTATGCCTATCATAACTGTGTTCTACCAATTAAATTACACCAACATTTATGGGACAACGTTCTCTAGAAACACAGACTGTGTTTAATGGTTGCAGTGACACCTACTGGTCTTGAGGTACACCTAATTCTTAAAGATATGGAAAATAGTAATGTCATAGGTCCACATTTTCATTCTCAGGTCCCAAATTCGCCATCCACAGCAAATTCCTTCTTTTCTTCAGCTAACTCATTTCAGTAGCTTTTTGGTAACAGAAAATATATACAAATAACATTTTCTTTTACAGAGTAAGGATTTGGCAGGCAGTGGTTTGTGTTATCTTTGTTGAATATGATGAAGAAATGCCCTTTTTGTTGGTAACAGATTGTCACAAATCATTTCATTTATGCTTATGCAAAACCAGATGTCTCTTCTTAGCTAGGATGCCCATGAGAGACAGTGTTTCTGACAAATGGAGGAGAAAATGAAGGAGAAAGAAGGTTTTTGCATGAATTGCAGATCTATAGGATGGTCTCACTACCATCACCTCTGAAGGCCCCTGGATACGACCTATATATTCCACGTTGACAGTGTGACCTTTTCTGAGTTCTGGCTCACCTGACAGCTGTAAACTCCTCTTGTTCATCCTCAGCTCTGTGAGGCCTCCCAAATGCAACAAGAGCCCTTCCCTCTGACCCACATTCCCCACCAGCAAGCGACCATCGGCCATGTCTTCCATTATGACAGTCAGCCATACCTTTCCCTCCCTCACTCCTCTAGAACAAGCTATATAAATTATAAAAATCCCAAAAAGCTTTCCTGACTAGTCTTCTAGCAAACCTCTCCCTGCTTTTGAACTCTTATTATTCTCTGGTCTCCACGACACCACTAAGAAATTGTTTACATGCTCATCTCTATACATTACCAATAATAATTATAATAGAATCCATTTCTAGATGGTCCCCATGGTAATCCTTCAGATTAGGTACTATCATCTCCAATTCTCAGACAAAGAAACTGATTCTTGGAGGAGTCAGACACTTTGTTCAACATAACACATCTAGACAAAGTCAGATTTCTAAATCAATCTGTCTTGAGTTCCAAACATCTTCTCCCATTGTAATATGTAAGTTTGTTGTCTGAAAGTGCTTTCCATCCCCACTCCAGCCTTAGGGGCTGTTAGCATCATTCTGTCCTCTGGCAGCTAGAGGCTGCCCCCATCCTTTCGCACCAACAATGACAACTGTTCAGCAAGTGAGTCAGTGGAGTTACAGAAATATCCTTATTTTGCCCAAAGGCCCTGGAAAGTGATGGACCTATTGTGATTTTGTTGACAGTCTCACATGGCAGTTTCTGGATATCAAGTCTGTTTTGTGGCTCCTTACTGCTACAGCAGTGACCCACTAAAAGATACTTGAAGAAAACAAACAAAAAACAAAAACAAAAACAAAAAAACTCCCAGCGATATGACACTATAATGACAGATACATATTGTCACGTGATTTGTCAAAACCCCTAGAATGTACCACACCAGGAGTGAGCCCGAATGTACTCTATTGACTTTGAAGGATAATGATGTGTCAGGAGAGGTTCATTGATTATAACAAATGTACCTGTGCACTGTGTGTGTTGGGCGGGGGGTTGGGTTGTGCCTGTGGAGGGCAGGGTGCCCTATAGGAGAAATCTATACTTTCTGCTCAGTTTTGTTGAGAACCTAAAACTGCTCCAAAAAATACCTTTTCTTAATTAGAAAAAAAAAAAAAAACTGTCACTGCCTGACCCCAGCTTTAGCGTTCATGAAAATGTTCATGGACCTCAGTACTAAAGGCCTCACATGACCTCTAAGTTCACCCTCCGTATATACACATCTGGCTCCAGTGCACACGTGAGCATATTCGGTTCCACTCCATTTTGCTGGACTGCAAGCTCCTGGAGGGCAGAAGACACCTCTTATTTAATCTCTACCACATAGTACACTGCCTGATAAACCTACCTAGATATTTGAATTGTATAAATGAATCAATTCATTTTTCACTTTCCCTCCTGAAGTTCTGAAATACATTTAGAGAATTAACACTACCTACTGTCATCATTAAAATATGAATTTGGGCTATTTTTTTCTAATTTGTGGCAATGAGGTTTTCTACTAAGGTATTCCAAGGCTTCATCTGAACTCCCTTTTGACTAAGGTCAAATTGTAACATAGGCACATAAACTATTTAGTTACATAAACTATTTCCTGTCTTTAGCACCTCATTCTAGGCAACCAAAAGGTGCATGTGAGGGTCATAATATGTCATTTTATTAAGTACTTCAGTTAATTTGAGAATAAATGATAAATTACTCCCCAGTAAGAAAAGTTACTTAATGTCAACCACTTTGTAGGATTCATTATTATGTATTTGTTGTAATAAGATTTATTTGCCAGTTACAGGCACATAACAATAATGACAATCATAGTTGTTATTATTATTACCATTGACATTATCTTTACTTCTCCATAAAAATTTTTAAATGATGATTTAGTCTACAATTCAAACATGAATGCTGTCACCAATCTACATTTTATTTGGAAAAGTTTTCAATTTGCTAGATCAGTCAACAGTCTTAAAATATAGTCTTTCATTCCCAGGGATACATTATTTAGAAGTGAGTTGGCCAGCATAGCTCAGCAAATATTTTGATTACGTCAGGAAAGCTTTAATAAAGCAAATTGTATATATTTATCATCTATGCCAATCAACGGATACCCAAAGAACACCATTATGTTCTACATTTGGTTTTTATAAGGAATGGACAATCTTTAAGTTTAGCTTAACCACCAGGTCTCCATAATTCATGCCAACATCCTAATTCTCAGAAAGTTTTGTCATTTCGGCCTCAGCAGTGGAAGGGAAAAATCAAGTCAGCTCTACTTGAGATAGAGGAGAAGACTTTGGATCAGGCACTGGCATTTTTAATCCGCCCAATTTGTTTTGATGCCTTCTAAGTAGAAGATTAATATTTTGGAATAGGAATGATGCAACCAGACAGACCAGATGTTTATTCTGTCTGTTTGGGGCTGTGATTGTTTAAATACAACCTACAAAAAAAGGTCTAATGAATACTTGCTGTGGTGATGAAAATTCCAGCAGAGTTTCCAGGGTTGCATTATTTGGTTTGAATTTCAGCCTGATGTCAGGATGCCGGTGGGGTCCTATTATGCTGTTTTATAAAACATTTTCTATGTGCCTAATTTGGTATACATGTAAATGTATATATGTACACACATAAATGTTTATGCTTGTTATTCAAGGTATTTCAAGTAAGCTTTAAAAAATTGAAACCATCTGATTTGCATTTTTCAACAAGAACCAACATTTGCATTTATTTATGGAAACATTTTTGGCATAACACTTTCTATTAAATTATAATAAAAAGCCTTCTCTATCTCCCTGGGGAATATGGCAATCAGCCTACCTCCTACCCAGATCAGTCTTCTCCCACCCACTATATGCATAACTTAAAGCTGTAGTCTTGCCTGGAGCTGGTGTTGAGGAGAAACAGGAAGTTGAACAAGGGAGTATGTGTTAACATGGCTGTGATTCCCAATCTCAATCCACAGGTGGAGCATCTGTCATTTAGGTAGCTCTATTTTCATTTTCTGTAAAATGGACACAAATATATTTTGTATTTATATTTTATGTTTAAAATTTTGATAATACCTGAGAAACTGATTGAATACAATTATTCCTACAACATAAGGCTGGGAGAACCACACTCCTGTCAATCTTTAAATTTCCTGATCCACATCCAACCTATCTTTCCAGTCTCAACTAGATCAACTGCTAGTCCTCCAAATAAACACTATGATTTTAAAATTATAATTATCATTAATTATCGCCACTAAAGTAATAATGATAGTAATAGTAATATTGAGTGTTTGTTATTTTTCAGGCAATACCATGATTTAGATGTACACACACTTAATATCCATTATTTCACTTAATTGTCAAAATTTTAATGGGTATTATTATAATCCCCATTTCACAGGTGACAAGTCTGAGAATTCAAGAGATTAAAGTTACCTGTCCAAGATCACCCCATTAGAAGATGTCAAAACAGGAAATTTAAACCAGGAATGTCTGTGATACTTGAGTGACAGTCAGTTGAGCATGCAACTCTTGGTTTTGGCTCAGGTCATGATCTGAGGGTCGTGAGATTGAGCCCCATGTGGGGCTCCAGGCTCAACATGGAGTCTGCTTAAAATTCTTTCTCCCTCTCTCTCTACCTACCACACTTGTGTGAACTCTCTCTCCCTAAAATAAATAAATAAATCTTTAAATTGCTCGTTTTAAACCAAAAGTGTCTGACAATAAGCCTGTATTCTTAGCAACTATTCAGCTAAAATCACAATGGTAATAATACATTTTTATTAATAATAATTAACACAATGTGTATCTTTTCCATTGGTTGAGCATGTATTGTGTCCCAATTGTCATTTTAAGTGCTTTTGTACATGTATACAATGTCTTGGTTATTATATACCCTCAAATTGGGCATTATATATTACACATGGGGCTTTTTCTCTTCCCAAAATGACACGTATTTGGGGATTTTATTGAACATGTCTTCCTGTTTAACTACTTCCATCTCCTCATGAAATTGATGAGATTGGGTCCTTCAGAGAAGAAGGAAAGAAAACAATAGAGAAACTCACCAGAGACCCCTTTTGTATGTTTGAATTTTGGAACAGATTTTTTAAATCACAAAATTAAAGTTCTAAAATAATAAGGCAAAAGCATGGAAAAAATAATGATTGACTATAAAATAAGAATACCATGGAGGAAGGTAGTAAAATAGAGAGTGGGCAATATTAATAGGGAAGCTGGGTAGAGAAAGGACCACAAGGAAAGCATTTGGTCATTACTGCAATTCAATTAGGAATAAAATTTTTTTAAAAAGTGAAGAAATAGTTTGGAAGCTACAATTCATATCCACAAATAACTGATATGTTAAAGTGGAAACTATAAAATATGTAGAATAAATAGCAAAAGTGAAATTTTTGAAAACTTTAAAGGAAATCTATAGGAGAAAAAAGCAAGGCACTATCAAAAACAGTAATAAACTAAATAGAAAACATTAGAGAAATTTATTTGGAAAAGCTAATGCAATAAAAAATTTTTAGTACATCAATCAATGAAAAAAGTTTGCACAAATAAAAAGTTTTAGTAGTTTAAAAAAACACACAGACACAATACAATGGGAAACTTCATGTTATTACACCTGTAAATTTAAAAGAAATGAAAATTTTCTTTAAAATAATGACTAAGGGGGCCCTTCGGTGGCTCAGTCAGTTAAGCATCTGCCTTTGGCTCAGTTCATGATCTCAGTATTCTGAGACTAAACCCCACATCAGGCTCCCTGATCACAAGGGAGTCTACTTCTACTTCTGCCTCCCCCACTGCTCATGCTCTTTCTCTCTCTTCCTCAAACGAATAAATGAAATATTTTTTAAATAAAAATAAAATAATCACTAATGTTGACTTAAAGAAGAAATCCAGCAAAATTGAATAATCATTACCAAAAAATTAATAATCAAATCCTCCTACCCCCACTGTGTACTCAGGCAAGATAGTCCCTATTTTACGAAAACTATTCCAGAATTTTTCTTTCTCCCCAAATATTTTTATTTTAATTTTTCGGTGTTACAAGATTGATTGTTCATGCACCACACCCAGTGCTCCATCCAATACGTGCCCTTCTCGATACCCACCACCAGGCTCACCCACTTCCCCACCCCCTCCCCTCCAAAACCCTCAGTTTGTTGCTCAGAGTCCACAGTCTCTCCTGGTTCATCACCTCCTCCGATTTCCCCCCATTCGCCCTTCCCTTCCTTCTCACGATGCCCTCCATGATTTTCTTTATACTCCACATGGGAGACCATAAGATAATTGACTCTCTCCGCTTAACTTATTTCACTCTGCATAATCTCTTCTAGTCCTGTCCATGTTGAAACAAAAGTTGGATATTCATCCTTTCTGATGGAGGCATAATATTCCACTGTAGAGATGTACCACATCTTCCTTATCCATTCATCTGTTGAAAGGCATTTTGGTTCTTTCCACAGTTTGGCTATTGTGGCCATTGCGGCTATGAACATTGGGGTACATGTGGTCCTTCTTTGTACTTCATCTGCTTCTTTGGGGTAAACACCGAGTAGTGCAATTGCAGGGTCATAGGGTAGCTGTATATTTAATTACCTGAGGAATCTCCATACTGTTTTCCAAAGTGGTTGCACCAACTTGCATCCCCACCAACAGTGGAGGAGGGTTCCCCTTTCTCCACATCCTCTCCAGCATTTGTTGTTTACTGTCTTGTTGATTTTGGCCATTCTAACTGGTGTAAGGTGGTATCTCAGTGTGGTTTTGATTTGAATCTCCCTGATGGCTAAAGATGATGAACATTTTTTTC
>CM052813.1:32399150-32411540 GCA_028533885.1 Nasua narica | reverse complement strand
TCCCATCTTGTTTCATTTCTCTTCCCCACCCCCCCCAAAGCCCTCTGACCTGCCTCTCAAATTCTTCATATCAGAGCGATCATGTGATAATTGTCTTTCTCTGACTGACTTATTTAGCTTAGCATAATACCCTCTAGTTCCATCCACGTCGTTGCAAATGGCAAGATTTCGTTTCTCTTGATGGCTGCATAGTATTCCATTGAATATATATACCACATCTTCTTTATCCATTCATCTGTTGATGGACATCTAGGTTCTTTCCATAGTTTGACTATTGTGGACATTGCTACTATAAATATTTGGGTGCATGTGACCCTTCGGATCACTACATTTGTATCTTGAGGGTAAATACCCAGTAGTGTGATTGCTGGGTCATAGGGTAGCTCTATTTTCAACATTTTGAGGAACCTCCATACAGTATTCCAGAGTGGCTCAGCATTTTGTTTTTAAAGGCGGTAAATTTAAGTTATTTTTTTTAAAGTAGGTTTCATGCCAGTGTGGAGCCCAATATGGAGATTGAACTCACGACCCTGAGATTAAGACCCTGAGATCAGGCCTGGGCTGAAATCACGAGTTGGATACTCAACCAACTGAGCCACTCAGGTGCCCCTAAATTAACTTCATTGAGATTTAGTAGTTAACCCTAAAGATAAGAATAAAGGCTGAAATTCGTCAGCTTGGAAATTAATATTAAACATTTTACTCTAGGTTTTGAAAGTTTGGCACAAAGTGAAATATTCTAAACATACTTTGGGGATCTATTCATTTATAGCTACAGTGATAATGTTTTTTCCTGTGTCCTCTAAAGTAAAACAATGTGTGCTGAGTCGTTGCCAAGTGTGCTCAATACCTTACACACAGTTTATCACTCGATTCTCATAACACCCAATAAAAAGGTACTTTCATGTCAGTCTAAAAGATGAGGAAACTGTTTTTCAAATCTATGAAATAAAGGTACCAATAACTAGGTTATTGATTTGTTATGAAGGTTGAGTTGATGTAAATAATGGTACTTTCACATAGTAATCTGATATTATTGATTTAAAAAGTAAAGCTTAGAAAGGTAGCCTACAGCTTAATATAACTAGCCTACAGGCATAGAAGACTGGAGTGAGGAGGGATGAGGAGGACTCACTCAGTAACTATACTTAGTCACTGTTAGGAAAATTACAGCTTATCTCTTGCTCTCTTCATCCATCAAGATGAAATAATATTTTCATTTCTTAGATTCATAAAGCTCCAAATATTTCCTTTAGAAAGATACAGTATTGGTGAGGTTGGGAGAAGCTAAGTACTTTTAAGGAATACAAATTTGTATGAGTGGGACATTTAACCGTTTCTATCAAAAATTAAAATTTACAAAGCTTTTGACCCAATGACTTTCCTTCAAATTTTTTGCTTTTATATAGTCATATACACATAGATACTCTCTGCATCTTTGTAGTAGGAAAAAGACTGGAACCAACATCAATGATCTTCAGTGAAAATTGTTCTTAAGATAGGATACATTCATACAGTGAAATATTCTGTGCCCATTAAAAAGGCCTGTAAAGGGAAACACAAATGACAATGTAAGACCAACTTGTGACATTGACATGGAATTATCTCTATTATATTTCGCTAACTTGAAAAAGAAAGATAAAAAAAAAGAATACATAGCGTGCTAACATTTCTGTAAAAACAGTCATAAACATGTATGCTTAGATAAGCGTATCCTTTCACTATCACTAAAAATATACATGGGTAACTAAGAATTGAGTTTGGTGATGAACTGAGATGATGAACCACATGAATAGGAATCAAGAGAGGGAGGAAAATGCATTTTTAATTCTACCCTTCTTACCACTTTCTATTTTTACTATGTGCATGGATGAATTTTGTAAAAATGTAACAAACTAAAAACAAACAAAACAAAACAAAAAACAACCCCCAAAACCACCACAGAAGCAATTATGCTCCATGGAAATATTTTGTATCTAAGGCCAGCATTCCTCCACTATGTCCTTTCTGGAGGTAAGATATGGACTGGGAAAACCATGGTAAGTAATTAAATCTGTCTAGAAGGAGCTTGAGGGAAGGCGCTGGAATGACAGGGAAGGGAGGAGCAAAAGGGAAAATGGCTCTACCTGGGCAGGAGAAGATATGGATGGTGGGAAGGTAGAGTAGGGAGATCTCCCAGAATTCAATCTCAACGCCAGCCCAGAATCTTGATGCAGGATGGATAGCAACATTGAAACTTGCAATGGGAGGAATAGCAGGTATGGAAGCAGCATTTGGGGAGAAGTGAGTTACAGACAGCTAACTCTCTTACTTTGAAGCAGGTCTTCATATTCATGTTTCTAGATGGTTGACAAAAATGCTAGACATACTTGATAAATCTACAGCTGGGAGCTCAGAAACCAGATGGCTTGAAACTGGACACCAAACAGCCTTATTTGCAACATCTGATATCATGGAGGAAAAACCAAAGGCTTGGATAATTCTATGAGCATCTCTTTTTTCCTTGACTGTTCCACTGGAAGAGAAAATACAGTGATGGGGTGCGGTGGATGTGGAGCTGATGTTTCAGGACCCGATTGGGGAAGCCAGCCATGCAGGCGTCCTTGATGCCACCTGACCCCGATGCTGACATGCCTTAAGGAAACATGGTTTCAGCATGCAAAAGTGACTGTGATTTTTTTTCTTATTGTTTTTAAATTTGCCACTACATAAAAAAAATAAGAATTTCTTGAGCAGAGGACAAATAAATCACACCTTAATTTGAAGGCTATAGAGAAAACAATGATAATTAATAAATGAGAGAGTTAGTTTAGCTGTTCCTAGACAGTAAAAGTTAAATGTGCTCCTTACAGCAAGACTAAAATATGCAATACTTTCTGCATGCGTGTGATATATATTCTACAGAAACCTGACTTTCTGACCAAGCCTACAAACAGTTCATTTTTCCATTGTGAGAAAAATCTGATTGCAAATACAAAAAGAGAGATAGAAGAAAGAAGAATGAAGAGGAACTTAATAAGAGCTATTCTTATCTTTGGAGTGTAAAAAAAAAAGCTTAAGCAAATAAACAACATCAAACAAAGTTTAAAAAAAATTTTTAGGGGAGCCTGGGTGGCTCAGGGGATTAAGCCTCTGCCTTTGGCTCAGGTCATGATCTCAGGGTCCTGGGATGGAGACCCGCATGGGGCTCTCTGCTCAGCAGGGAGCCTGCTTCCCCTTCTCTATCTCTCTGCCTGCCTCTCTGCTTACTTGTGATCTCTTTCTCTCTGTCAAATAAATAAATAAAATCTTTAAAAAAATAAAAAATAAAAAAAATTTTAACTTGAAAACTTAAAGTGTTTGCTGATAAAGAACATGCCAGTTGACTTTTCTTTATTTTCTTTCCAAGTAATAAGTTGTTGTTAGTCATTCTCCATTTCTTCTTCTCCTTTTGGTAAATGCCATTCTCCAGTTCTACTTGACTGTTGTTTGGGAATTTTCTTGATTTATATTGACTTTTCAAAAGGAATTAGGGAAACTTTCCAAGAATTGTCCCAGATTCTAACTTATTGAACCATCTGCCAAATTAATTTTACTTATCAAGCTCCTTTGTTTATTCTTTTGAGATGCTACACCAAGAGGCGATCAGATTTATTGTTTTTCTCAAAGAAACACAGATTGAGTTTTAACAGATGTTCAGATGTTTTAATTTTCGGAGTTGTAATTCCCACTTGGCTTTAATGAGTTCATTCAGTAATACTGGCTTTTACTAGATACTATATGTTCTCACGCTTGGTTTCTAGCTCTAAACCTCAAGACTAAAGCAAGTTTACCGTGGGAATGGAATTTTCACGTGCCAGGAAGAGTGGGAAGTGAGGAGGGATGATAAATAAGAAAACACTTCAAAAAGTAAACTCCTCACTATGGAATTTAACAACTTGCCTCTTCTCAGACAAATGCTAAATCTTCTTTGATAGTTGTAACTACCTTTGATTATAAATCATGACATTTGTCTTTACTAGGAATTTGCCTGACAAAATTTTAAATAAAAATGTAAAGTTTAATATTTGCAGATTCTATTCTTAGATTATATCAAATCAAATCAAATCAACTTTCATTTAAAAATTCAGAAACAACTTTTATAGTTCTTCTGTTTTCAATGCCAGACTCCAGGTTAGAACTAAACAGTGTCTGTTTTCTTATGTCAATGACTCAGCAATTAAATTGGTTATGATTCTAGTATTTCAAGTGCTTAACACCAAATATATAATCATTCATAAAAATAGTAAATAAAATTATTCTTTTCCCTAGGAGATATTGTGCTCAGAATTGTACTGTGATGGAATGGATTTATGGGAACCAAAATGAAAATCTGTGCTTGATATAATATGATATAGAACAAGTGTAAAATATTAGAATTACCAATTGCTGCAAATTGATAGTTTTAGGTTTTGACCTAATATACATTGCAATTACCTAGGTAAAATTTCTGTTTCAAGCTATTGCCAGATTCAAAATCCAAGATTGGTAGAGTTAGAATAAGAAACACAATTGAAGGAACAAAGTAATTTTTTTCAATAAATAAAAAAGGTAGAAAGACACTCCAATCATTTTATACTCTCTTCACTCTGGCTCATACATAATTGCTAGACACCACATTGTCTGCTTTATCTCTCGCTTCTTGCTCTTTTCCCCGAACACCCACTCTTGCCAGACCAAATATGACACCTTTAAAGGGAAAGAAACCACTTGCTTTTGAACTCCAAACTGTGGAAAACAACAACAACAACAACAAAGACTTCAGATGATAAAGGGCAACTAAGATTTCCAGTTATTCAAGGCGATTCATACTTAAGCAAAATAAGAGTTCCCCTCTAAGTATATTGTTTTAGATGGCTCAAGGTAGCCAAGTAAGAGAGATTTTTTAAAAACTGGAAATAAAATATTATCAAAATGCATTTAATTTGGTTTATCCCAGGGATGGAATTGATGTTTTATTGATAGAAAACTTCAGAATATGAAATAATACATCACTGACTTCAACTTAAAAATTATCTCAATATGTTTCCAAATGCAGAGGCTAAAATTCAGCAACACTTCCTGATAAAACTCAGAAAATCACAAAGAGAAGGATACTTCCTGAACATAACGTAGAACACCTATCTCACACCAATTGCCAAAATCATAATTATGATAAGAGCCAAGGGGCAGTCTCAATAATATGAGAAAAATGGCAAGGGTATGTGCTATCCCTATGTGCTGCTTGCTCTCAGTCAAGGTCCAGGAGAGAAATAGATGATGCACTCAAGCTGAGGAGCAGGTTAAAAAAACCCAAAGGATTCTGTAGCATCCTAAATTAACAAAGGCAGGGAAATTAGACTTCTTACAAGGTAGAATTAAGAGCAAACACTATTGTCCTTTTATCAAATGGTCAAGATTAAAAATATATATGATATTACGGGGCGCCTGGGTGGCTCAGTGGGTTAAAGCGTCTGCCTTCGGCTCCGGTCACGGTCTTAGGGTCCTGGGATCGAGCCCCGCATCGGGCTCTCTGCTCGGCAGGGAGCCTGCTTTCTCCTCTCTCTCTGCCTACCTCTCTGCCTGCTTGTGATCTCTCTCTCTGGGTCAAATAAATAATAAATAAAATCTTTAATATATATATATGATATTAAAATATTGTGGTTGCCTAATTTCAAGGAAAGTATAAACTGGAACTATATTTCTGTACAGCCATTTGGCAACGTATATAAAAATTTTAAGAATGTTTATCCTTCAAATTCCATGTTGGGGAATTAACCATAAGAAATTATTTTAAATGCATTAAAAACATAGATATTCACCCAGCCTTACTCACCAGACTCAAAATTAGTAACAATTAACAGTATGCAGTGTAATGGATAAATAGATTATGATGTGTCTATATGTTGGATAATTATATAACATAAAATTGGGATCCCAAGGAATTTTAATGACAACAACCATAATATGAGGCTAAGTTAAAATTCAGGGTACAAAATGCATATACAGCAGAGGCGATCCCAGTTTTGCATATGTGTGTGCATATGTGATTGAAAAAATTGGAGCTAATAGTTCTTGAGCACTTCCTCTATTCGAGACAACTGTTCAAACTGTTTTACAAGGTCTCCCAGTTATCAATTGATTGCCTTTCAGCTACATATTTACCCTTTTTGCCTGCTATGTGAAAAATGAAACCAGGCCCTTTAAATATTTTTCCTATGTCCTGGGCATAATGTTAGGCTTTGTCAGTAGAGGGTGCCAGAGAGACATTGCAGGAGGAAAGACTTAACTTTCTCCCTGGTTTCTCCAGCAGCTGGCTGGAAATTCTTCCTTGAGCTCGCTAATTAGGTCATTTAAAGCTCATTAAAAATCTCAGCAATAGATTATTATACTTATATTCCAATGAGGAAACTGAGGCATTGTATAAGGTCATCTAGATAAGAACTGATGAAATCAGAATTTAATCCAAGTACTTTGGCTCCAATGCATGTGTTTACAATCACTGCTATACTAACTTCTAAAATATTGAGTATATGCACACAAATACATAAAAACATATTGGAAGGAAAATATGGTACATGAATATGGTGGCTATCTTGAAGCGGTGAAAATGACAGGTGTCTTATTTTGCTATTGTACAATCTCCAAAGTTCCTTCAAAGCACAAAAATTAATTTTATAATCAGAAACATATGCACACTTGAGTTAAGAAAGAAAATCTAAGGAATTCTCTCTGGACCAAAAATATTTCAGTCTTTACATGTAGCCACGCTACCAATACAAAAAGTGCAGACTCTGAAACTCTTCTGGCATCCAAAGCCACTCTCCATTTCTACAGTCTTTACTTCACCCCCTTTCCTGATGTACAGGAGCAATATGCATCACTGAAAACATAATTCCAAATTTCCATAAGATCTGTGCTTACAACCCATTCAGCATGGAGGCAAGAGTAACTATAGCTAAAGTTTAATTTGGATAATTACAATCCCATTCAAATAAAAAGCATTCATTATGGTTATGCCTGGCCTGGCTCCAGTGGGTATCATTCCCCAGACTATACAGCTAATATTATTAACAGTGCAGAGCAAATTTATAATAAGTTTCAGGAAGCTAAACTATAAACATTATTTCCCAATTTTATATTATGTAAAGCTATTCATCATTTCTCAGGGAAGATTTTTTAAAACCTACTTATCCTGAATTCTTTATATCATATTTGATGACTTGCTTTCTACTTTCCATTAACTGTATTGCATATGTGACATTTTCCCCATTTTATTCCTCAAATACAATGCCTTCATGGGATGCTTGCCAGTCTAAGAGAATCAATCTCCTAACTTGCCTGGTATTCTTGTCCCCAGGAGGTTCAGTGCCAACAGCATAACTATTATTCTTTATTTGATAAGAGAAAATGTTATCTATATTTTTCCTGTATACGTCTACATACATTCTGGGAACATAGTTGTAATAATTATATCTCTAAGTTAAAAACAAAACATAAGCAGACATTTTAAAGAAATTTGTAATCACTTAAGAGAACTTCAGGTCAGGGGCTCCTGGGTGACTCAGTCAACTAAGTGTCTGACTTAATTTTGGCTCAAGTCATGATCTCAGGGTCATGAAATCTAGCCCTGCATGTTGGCTCTGTGCTAGGCGTGGGATCCTGCTTAAGATTCTCTCTCCTCTCCCTTTGCTCATGCTCTCTTGCATGCTCTCTCTCTCTCTTAAGCAGAGAGAGAGAGAACTTCAGGTCCAAGTTTAGTGCCTTAAAACAGTGGGGAAGATTAAATTTGTGTCTTAGGTATGCAAAAAATAGATTTTAGCTTTTTTATTCTAATTTAGAATTCCATACCATAGATTACAAAGTTTTTGAGAATTTAATTCAAATATAAGGAATCTTGATTATTTATTCTTTATTATTACTCTTTTGTTTGTGCTTTCATTATGCATTCAATTATTCAATCAGCAAATATGTATTGAGTTAGAAATAATGCCTGGAGAAGAGAAATATGTATTCAGTTACTACATGCTTAATACAAACATAATCTGTAGATAACAAACATGAAGACAATATAATAGGATAGTTATAGTAATATCTCTATGTTAAGAAAATACTCAAATGGCATAGTCATCTGTGACTAAAAAACTGACTACTTCTTGCCCTAAACATATTTTTCTTCCCTTTTCATTGCCTATGGTCTGCTTTTGTGGATTTCTCCATGGCTCTTGTCTTTCATGACCTGAACTAGAAATTTTTCCTATGTAAAGATCTTACTATTATCTGCAGAAGGTCCTTATTCACTGTATCTGCAGTTACTTATTTTAAATGTAAAGTATTTTTCAATGACATTGATACAGAGGTTTTGCTTCCTCCCATATGCTATGCTAAATGACTGTATTAGATTCCTGTTACCAATAAAGTTTTCGTTTTTAATTGATGTAGTTTTCTCTATTATGGGTGTTCATGTATCTTGCTTGTCTTCTGGTCATCCCTTTTTCTAAGGATCTGAGTGGCATATTCCTCTTTTTTTTTTTTTTAGTTGAAAGAATAACTTCTAGATTGATTCTGTATCATAAGGGATTTCCCAATGCTTAGAAATATGAATGTCATACATTCCGTGGTAGATTAAAGGTGGCTACCATTTGCACCTTCAACCAGATCTCTTGGAACATTTTCTCTGGAAGCACTGTCTAGTCAGGTAACTAGTCTAACTACCCTGAGTCCATCATTCTGGAGGTGCTACTTATAGATGCTCTGGTCAACTGTCCCAGCTTAGCTCAGCCTTCCAGTCATATCTGCTAAGGGAATGGATATGCAAATGAAGCTACCGGAGATCCTCCAGCCCAGCCTTCTCATTGGCTGAATACTACCGAGTGACTGCCATTTATGCTACATGGAACAGAATAATCACCCACACCACCACCATTTTGCATTTTATGATGCAAAATCATAAAATACTAGAAAATGGTTATTGTTCAAATCACTAAGTTCTGGGGTAGGCTGTTATGCAGTAATTGATAACTAGACCTTTCAATCCTTATTGTGGAAGTTTGGTGGTTTTATTCTGTAAGCATTTCCCATCTGTTTTCATGTCAGCAACACTAATATGGTAGAGATCATGAAAATTCTGCTCTCTACAGAATGAATTGGGATGCAGGAACATTTGTTAATCAGGTGAAATAAGATTTAAAAATGTCCAATTGGCCGTTTTATTACGTGAATTTACAGATTCAGTTCAACTGGAAAAACATCTCCTGGCAGAAGAAACTGATTTTTCATAGAATGAAGCATGAAGGTGCTGCCCTTGTTCAGGTTTATTTATAAAGAATAAATAAATGCCCTAATATATTTTTTCAGGGTTAAGGCAGGGGATATGAAGCAGAATTTGGAGGCAGAAAAGTTCAAAGCACATAAGGCAATTTATGTATATATCAGATAACAAAACTCCTGATCTCTTCAAGTCCTTTGTTTCTTGTGATTTTTTCCTTAAGTAAGCAATGTGTTTCTTTCTCCTGCCATCATCACTATTTCATACTTGCTTATGTGAGATAATATCTTGCCTCCTACACTGAGGATAAGAAGTGAAGAGCTGTCCTAGAACACCAGCTATTATTTCTATCTGAATTTGAAAGATGAGCTCATTAGAATCCTTATCAAAGAACACAGTTCATTGCTAAGGTCACTGTTCTTCAGAGTAGTGATTTCCAAACCAGACTATGCATCAGAATCACCTAGAAAGTTTTTCAAAACACTTTTTTCCAAAGCGTCTGATGTGGCATCTAAGGATATGTGTGTATGTTTGGACAAGAATGTCTTGTGCCTTATCTCCTGGCAGATCTCAACTTAATAATCCAAAATTTCTAATGCAGTTTTTCATTTCTACCATTGTTTTTAAATTCCAAAACTTTAAAAATTTTCTCTTCTTTAAATCATGTTATTTTTTTTTCTGAACAAGATATTTTCTTTTTTCCTCTACCTTTAAGTGGTTTTTTGGTTTCATCTTTTTTTCCCCTCTCCTTGAATATTTCTTGCAAGTTGCTTCTTATTCTATATTTTTAGGATTCTCTTTCCTGTTCAAGTCTTTCATTAAACACCTGATATTCCAGGGGCACATGGATGGTTGAGTTGATTAACCATCTCACTCTCAGTTTGATCTCATGGGTTGTGAGATCAAGCCCCAGTTCAGGCTCTGTGCTCAGCAGGGAGTCTTCCTGAAGATTCTCTCCCTCTCGTTTTGCCCTTCCACCCACTCATGAACAGGCTCTCTCTCTCTCTCTCTCTCTCTCTTTAAAATAAATAAATATTAAACACCTGATGTTCCAGATGTTGATATTAGCAGACTCTCCCACACTGAATGGTATGACCATTAACCAAAACTATTTTCCCTCCCTTTTAGTGTAAATGGCTTCCAATGACAGCTGCCAACAATTTCTCCCATCCTTGTCTGTTTCTCCTCCCTTGATTATGGACTGACCAACAGAGTCCATCAAAAGTTATGTCTGGGGGCGCCTGGGTGGCTCAGTGGGCTAAGCCTCTGCCTTCGGCTCGGGTCGTGATCTCAGGGTCCTGGGATCGAGCCCCACATTGGGCTCTCTCCTCAGCGGGGAGGCTGCTTCCCCCTCTCTCTCTGCCTGCCTCTCTGCCTACTTGTGATCTCTCTCTCTCTCTCTGTCAAATAAATAAATAAAATCTTAAAAAAAAAGTTATGTCTCTTCTAGGTATAGCCTTAAGTGGCCTGGCAATTTCTATTTTCACTCTCTTGAATGTTCTGACCACCATAAAAGTAAGTCCAGCTTAGTCCACCATATAATGAGAGACCTCATGAAGGAAAACCAAGATACTTTCCAATCAACAGCTGATACCAAACGTTAAACATGGGAAAGAGACCATATCCTGGCTGTTTTAGCCTCTGCTAAGTTCTTGGTTGCAGTGAGCTCCCTCAGCAAATCTGGCTTACACTATAGAGAAGAATTGCCCTAATGAGCCCAGCTAACCTTTAGAATCATGAAAAATAATACATCAAATATATTGTGTTGGGTCACTAAGCTCTGAGGTAATAGATAAGTGAAGTAAAGGGTATTATGTATCTCTAGTTAATGGCATTAGGCATAGCCATGTGGTATGCTTTAACCAAGGAAATATTAGCAGAAGTTATGTCTGTCACATCTGAGCTTTAAGATTCAGTGCTCTTTAGCATGCTTTTCTCAATCTGAAAAAGTCAGCAATATTTCAGTTAGAGGTCGTCCCCAGTTGCCCTATGAATCAAATCAAAGTTGACTTTGAGCATAGTATGCATTGTTATAAACCATTGCAATTTGAAGATCATCCGTTACTCCAGCATAACTTAGCATTTCTTGCCTGATGCAGAACCTAAATAGCCAATAGGAAACGTGCGCATATGACAAATGTGGGCAGTGTCACTGTAGGCAATCTAGCTGGTGTTCCTAGCTCCTTCAGAACTGAAGGTTTAACTTCCTTAGCTGCCAGGAGTAAGTTGACAGTCATCATCTGGAAGTTCCTCTTTCTGGAAATTGCTCCCAATTGAAAAAAATTTCCTCATAGCATCATGCTTCCTTTTTAGGGGCAAACTGCATCCAATGATTGGTCCACATGAAGACATAAAAGTCCATAATGGAGGGCAACTCTGAACGGCCATCCTGGCTTCAGATCTCCCATGGCATTAGCTTGATATGTGGTCATAGTTCAATTCCCTCCCTCTAATCCTGCTTCTTCCTTTCTCTTCTTTTTACAGGTGTGGTTCCTGTTAGCACTCCCTAGTTAACTTTCTGTAAGCTAATCTCCATTTCAGAGTCTAGTTTCTGGAGCATCTAACCTGTGATCTTTTTTTTTTTTATTACAAAATAATTTTAATAAAAGATTTTAAAAATTAAGAAGTCTGACAATATTAAGTATTGGTGAAGATAAAGAGCAACAAAAATTTTTAAATACTACTGACAGAGTATAAGTTGGAAAAACCACTTTGGAAAACACTTTGGCATTATCCTGGACCCAGAAATTCTACTCCCAAGTATATAACCAGAGAAACTTGTACACATATGTATAAAACTGTTCATAACAGCAATGTCTGTAATAGCAAAAAGGTGAAAATGTCCACTGATAAGATTATAGAGAAATAAATTGTTATGTATCTATACAATGGAATATCAAACACCAACCAATACATCAGATCATTGGATAATTTAGAGGGTGAATATAGGTTTGGAAAGATGGGGGAAATCTTAGATATTATAATCACTTGTGGCCCTTCAAAGGGCAAGAGTACATAAATAGACTTCTATCTGTAATATCAAAATTTCATGTGGAGAAAGGAGATGACTAGGATCCTAAAAAATAAATAAAAGGGATCCTTAGGGGACTGATAATTAAAAAAAA
>CM052813.1:32375698-32398650 GCA_028533885.1 Nasua narica | reverse complement strand
ATAGGTTTGGAAAGATGGGGGAAATCTTAGATATTATAATCACTTGTGGCCCTTCAAAGGGCAAGAGTACATAAATAGACTTCTATCTGTAATATCAAAATTTCATGTGGAGAAAGGAGATGACTAGGATCCTAAAAAATAAATAAAAGGGATCCTTAGGGGACTGATAATTAAAAAAAATTTTTTTTGAGAAACAATGACCGAGGAATAGTCTCAAGAATACAACACTGAGTGAAAGAAAGCAAGTTTAGAAGAATACATACCGTATGATATTATCCACATAAAGTTCAAA
Source organism: Nasua narica (assembly GCA_028533885.1). NCBI lineage: Eukaryota > Metazoa > Chordata > Mammalia > Carnivora > Procyonidae > Nasua > Nasua narica. The sequence goes on along the minus strand of CM052813.1, from coordinate 32,398,358 downwards.
ACATACAAAGTAATATACTTGTTTAGATATATATGTATGTATGATTAAACTATAATAAAATTCAGAATAGGAGTTATCCTTTTGAACTACCTTTCCTTTGAGAGCTTCTGATCATAAAATTAGATGCTTCCATTGGCTTCTTTTCCCCCTTAACTTTCTAAAAAAATTTTTTTTAAGATTATTTTCAGAGAGAAACAGAGAGCACTCAAGCAGGGGGAGGGGCAACGGGAGAGGGAGAAGCAGACTCCCCGTTGAGCGTGGAGCCCGACATAGGGGCTCAGTCTCAGGACCCTGAGATCGTGACCTGAGCCAAATCAAGAGTCCGATGCTTAGCTGACTGAGCCACCCGGGCACCCCGTGAAATTCTTTCTGAAGGTCAAGCCCCAAGGTCCTTTCCTTCACTGTATGGGCAGTTGTTTGCTAGAAGCCTCCTGGCTCTGCAGGCCCCTGGTGGCAGGAAAGGTGTCACCGCTGCCTTGCTTCGGAGCAGACCACAGACCACTGGCTGTCCTGTCACCTGTGGCCTTCCAGTGGCTCTTCATCTTCCTTCTCTGCCAGCGCTGTGCTCCCCTTAGGCGTGCCCAGAGTTTCAGCTGGGGGTCCAGAGGTCTCCCGCACAGAAAGGTCAAGTCCACTTGCGTGTGCTGCACAGCCACAGTTGTAGACAGAAAGGGAGTAATCGCGGTGCTGCTGCTCAAGCCAGGTGCCCGCGTGGTAAGCCTGGCCGGGCCGGAGCACTGGCTTCCCCCTTTGCCAGTACCAGTAGTAATGATTTTGTTGAGCTATGCCAAAACCTGCAAAACTCTCCTGCCCCGCCATTTATCCAGAAACTGGACCTTTTTTTTTTTTTTATTTAACTTTTATTATTAAAAAAATAAGTTTAGGGAGCATCTAATAACAGTATCTTTAGGAATTTCATATTTGCTTGATTGGATTCAATGCCATGCTTAAGAGTGTGGTCAGGTAGCTATTGCCCTGTAAATTGAATTGAAGAGGAGACTATTGGGCATTATCAATTACCTTCTCACCCTTCATACTCAACATCCCTGTTTTTCAGCAGTACACTGTCCCTCAGCTGTGCTCAGTATTCCCCAGGCCAGAGACTAGTGATGTCACTCACCACAAAGAATAAACCCCCGGTCTTTTTTCATGATGGAAAATATGCAACAATCCAGGTGTGAAGAATGGGTTAGAGAATCTTGGAGCCTACTTATCCTTAAAGACACTTTCAGCCAATTGACTATTTTCACACTTCTTTTACTCTTATTTCCAGAAGTACTTGGCACCATCAATTCTCAACTCTGCAGTGCAAATCGAGTGGTTTTGAAGCTTTCCATCTCTTTCCCCATTATGAATTTGTTAGTGTGGATTCCTTTCCCAATATTTCACCCTTGTTTATCTATGACTCCGTTTTATATGGTCATATCCATTCATTCTCATTTTAGCAAGGCTCAATAGCAGAGGGAAATAAAGATGTTTTTTTCAACCATTTTTAATTAGAAGGTCCATGTATTTGTCCTTCTACATATGCATTTGAATTATTGGATCATTTCCCCCCTAAAAACTTCTATGCAGATCTTTGTTAGAACTACATTTAAATTCTGGATTAATGTAAGAGAACTGACATTCTGCTCAGTCTTCTTCTTTAACAACAAAGCATACTTCTCCATTTATTTGAGTCTTTTTTGTGTTCATTGAGTAACATAGTGTTTTTAATGTGTCTTATGTTTTGAGAAGTTTATTCTTAGTTTTTTTATTCTATTGATTTTATAAATGGAATCCTTTCTTCCATAATATTTACTAACTATATTTGTTTACGAATAAGGAAAAGATTGAACTGATTAGATTAATTTTGTAGTTAGAAGTCTTATCAATGATGATTTGTTCTGTAACTGGAGTGTTTTCATTAGAAAGATAGCAGAACCTCCTGTAGCTGGCATCTGAAAGATGGCAGATGAGTCACAAGGGTCACATGAGAAGGGCTCCTACATGCCTCCATTTCTGACACCTAATCTAAGATACTAGAATTCAGTCACAGATTCCACCATGGTCCATTGATTTTTACTGAATCTAGGGACTATATCTGGGGAGTACTTAGATCTTTCCAGGGCAGCTTACTATAGCTTAAGTGGAAACTTAGGAGTACCTAATATTTCCACAAAGGAAAAAAAAATATTTGCTTCTTCCACCTAGCCTACCTGTGAAAGCCTTCTAACTCTCTGATATAAGCCAACCAGAGATAAGAAGAAAATTGCAGTCAATTATTTCTGAAGATGTCACAATCACTCTGTATCATATGACTTAGGTCATGTGACTTTCAAACCTCTCCAATAAAGAGAGGGAGTCTTTTTCCCTTGTGTCCCAGAGCCCAGGCCATACCAGTTTTAAGCATTTTGAAGAGACCTTTGCTTAGTCTCCTATTCAGCCTTAATCAGTTGCTGATTCTGGATCATTGTGATACATAATCTTCCTTTACTGGAAGGAAATGGTGTCATTGTAAGTATAAGAAAGCATCTTTTCTGATAGCTCCTTAGCTAAGTAATAGCATTATTGTGGAAGTATTTTATTAGGTCAACTTTTAAAAACATCGTTTTTAAATTTTGAAAAACATTTACTACTCAAATAAATAAATACATAAATATTTTAAAAATGAAAAACATTTACTACTCAAAAGACATCTTGGTGCTTTCAACTCAAGACTAATTAGTATGTTGTGTAATTGCTTCCATTTCTCATTACTCATATTAGATCTGAATTCAAAGTAAATAGGTATATGACTATTTTAAAAAAATAGAACGAGATCTTATTCTGTTTCATTTAGTTAGCAACTGAAAAAATCTTTTGTGTTTGTTTAGGCTGCTGTGTATTTTATCCAAGTTTTGCTGTAGTATGGTATGGTAAAAGCTGAAGCAGTTGTTATAAGACTATTTTGAGCAATAGTAGAAGTATTTTAATGTGTTGTAATTGCAGAGTCCTCTTAGCAGTTGTTAAAAAAAATTCAGAAATGATAACATTGTAATCCCAGGTTCTACATTAAGGGCGATATTCATCCCAAGATACTAATGCATAAAGTAGAATAGTAATAATAGGTACTTGAAAATGTGTACTCAGGGAAGAATATAACCTTTTAAAATTACTTACAAATGGAAATCCATGCAATAGGATTGCCAAAACACATTCCATCACAACTAAAACTAATTTTCTATTCTTGCAAATACAATTATAAAATATCAAATGAATTTCAATTAGTAAACTTGAGATAAAGTTTTCTAATTTCAAGTTTACATAATTACATGGATGCTGTTTTATAAACTTTCGGTATCACAGTAGTTTCTAAACTTTTTTACAGAGGTGGAGTCTTTCTTCAAATAAAAACTTATCCAGAAGACCAAATGATAAAAAACAGATCAAAAATAAGTCTTCTCTAGTTAAAGTGATGGAGGAGGGACGTAGAGCACTGCCCAACAGACTCTCTGACTCCCAATCCTACTGGTCGTTTTTTTCAGACAGGTCTATGAGGCACTTCTCAGAAATTACTTATGCTTTTGAGACATTTAAAACCACTGGTATCTCATTTACTAGGTGTTCATAATATATAAAAATTCTTTAATAATTTTGAAAGTAGGGGACCCCCAAGTACTGTAACAAAGACATAATAGTTTATTCTCGCACCAAATATAACCATCTAGACAAATAGGCAAAAATCAGTATGAAAATTCCACAAAGGTCAACAGGAAACTGAGATTCTTCAATCTTTCTGCTCCGCCATCCTTGGTTAGAGGCTTCTATGCTTGAGATCACTGGATGGCCCAAGATGACTGTTAGATATCCACCCATCTTACTTTATTCCAACAATAGATAGGAAGAGGAGATAAAGAACAACAACAACAAAAGAACACTCTTGCTATCTATCTATCCCTCTTTAGGAAAACTTTGCACAAATTCTTCCCAGTAATTGCCAAATCCTTTGCTGGAATTCAAATACCTGGTTGTATATACCTGAAAAATACTTTTCCTCAAGTAAAATCTGGAATTTGATTTTTATGTAACTTACAAGCTATTACATTATCCTGTTACTATTTCATGGATGCTGACAGAAGACAAGAGACTCTGGGGTCTTTATTAATCATTACACAGCATATTTGTATAAATTACCTTGGCCCCTTGGTCCCACAGAAATGATGCCATGGGCTTGGATGACAGCCTGCACATGCAATGATTTTCATTGCAGAAGAGCACTAAGTTTGGGGAAACACAACATTTTATAGCAGGTAGTAAGCAAACCAGCTGTTGGTCTTGCTTACCACCCAAACAACCTTGGAAAATGGTCTGGGTCAAGAACAGTCAGGACCTTGCATCTTTGGCATACCCAACAAGAAAATGCAGGCATGCTCAGGGTCCATTACTCTCCCAACATACATTGCCACCCTGAAAAATTTCAAGATTCCTTCACTAACGAAAAAGAGAAGAATAAAGTTGTAGATAAAATGAGTAGTCTCTGTCACATAATCTTATTATATTTTGTGCAATTTCTATTATACATATGTAAATTTTATTTTAATGAAGTTTTAAATAACCCAATATATTCTAAGGTATTAAAAGAAGGTATTTTATTCTAATCTAGCGTTCTGGCTAGGTTGCAAATGGGACTTGGATATTTAGGGTAAATATGTAGAAGATACTCCTTCCAAAAAAATCCTTTGATTCATGAATTCTTTGGTTTGGGATAAGAAGTTTTTTGTGCAATTTGTCTTTCATTTATTTTGTGGGAGGGGATTCTTGTGATAATGTCTTTAAGGTGAGCAGAGCAGAGCTGAGCATCATGGAGAAATCGGAATGGCATCTTTTCATGTACCCAGGATCACTAATAGTCTTAGTTTCTCCCACTTTCAAGGTATCCCTACTGACTAACTATTGTTTATTTATCTATGCCATCTATTTCCTACTGGAACCGTGACTGATGCATTTGTCAAACATATTTCAGTTTTAGGGCCTTTCCTTTGGCTGGTCTCTCAACCTGGGTATCTGCAATATTTGTTTCCTTAAGTTATTCAGGTCTCTGCTCAATGTTATTTCATCCCAAATGTCTTCCAGACCACACTATCAAAACAGAGAACTCATACGCGAATGTCATTCCTTTCTTCTTATCCTGCTTTATTTTTCTTCATTGCATTTATTACTACCTGAGATTTTTAAAAATACATATATGTTTCTTTATCTATATCCTCACAGAATGATGGTCATGTCTCAAAATGCCTGGGATCTTTCCAGTTTAAGGGCTAAAATCCTACATCTGGAGAACCCTCTCAGTCCTCATCAAAAAGGGACAGTTTCTTCTCCTATCCCACAGTAGGACAGAAGCTCTAAGATATCAAGACTTTATTTTTTTTTACTGTTGTATGTATTTTCAGCACCTAGAACAGTGCCTACCACTTGGTAATAGCACATTAAATATTAGCTGAATGAATGAATGCATGAATGAAAAGGTGTACAAGATTATAGGGAAAGTGTAGTAGGACATAATCCCCAATGAAAGAGCTGAAAGGACCTTAGAAGTCAGTGCAATCCTCATTTTGTGCAAAGGGACACAAAAATTAGTGGGTATGTTAAGGTTCAGGTGGAAAAACATCGCCTATGCCAGCTAGTTTAATAAAAGGAATTTAGCATGAGAAATGACCCACAAAGGTATTAGAAAGACAGAAAAACCAAAGAGGAGATGGTGAGACCTCCCAGATATTAGTTACAGTAGGAAGCTCATGGTACTCTCAGTAAGGAATTAAGGAACAAAGGTATAATGCAGATTCACCAGAAGTCAAGAGCAGGGTGAATGGAGGCTTATGAATAGATACAGAGGGAGCAGAAATGTCCAAGGAACAAGGCATTGCTAGGGATTGCCCAAAGCAAACAAAAAGAGGTTAAAAACAGGGGTACCTGGGTGGCTCAGTTGGTTGAGCAACTGCCTTCAGCTCAGGTCATGATCCTTGAGTTCCGGGATCGAGTCCCACATCAGGCTTCCGGTTCCACGGGGAGTCTGCTTCTTCCTCTAACCTCTCCTCTCATGCTCTCTCTCACTTTCTCTGTCTCTCAAATAAATAAATAAAATCTTTAAAAAAAAAGAGGTTAAAAACAGATTTCGCCCATCTTTTCTGTCCTTTTGTGGAATTGAGCAGGAAGCCAGTTGGCCAGGGAGCCTAAAAAATGTTTTCCAAGATAGGTAAGAAATGCAACTTTTGTGGTTACATACAAATTTTAAGATTGTGTGTTCTATTCTGTGAAAAATATCATTGGAATTTTGATAGAAATTGCACTGAGTATGTAGATTGCTTTGGGTAGTATGGACATTTTAACAATATTCATTCTTCTAATTCATGGGCATGGAATATCTTTATTTGTGTCTTCTCTTTCACCAATGTTTTATAGTTCTCAGTCTTTCATCTCCTTGGTTAAACTTATTACTAAGTATTTTATTCTTTTTATGCAATTGAAAATAGGATTGTTTTCTTAATTTCTCTTTCCATACTTTATTGATGTATAAAATACAACTGATTTTTATACATGAATTTTGTACCTTACAACTTTCCTGAATTGAGTTATTAGTTCTTACAGTTTTGTTTTGTTTTATTGCAGGAGTCTTTAGGGTTTTCTACATATAATATCATGTCACCTGCAAATAGTGACAATTTTACTTCTTCCTTTTTTATTTGGATGGCTTTAATTTCTTTTTCTTGCCTAATTGATCTGGCTAGACTACATTGAATAAAAACGGTAGAAGTGGGCATCCTTGTCTTATTTCTGCTTTCAGTTCAGCTTTTCACCATTGATTATGATGTTAGCGTTAGGCTTGTTATGGCCTTTAGTTTGTTGAAGTATATTCCCTCTATACCCACTTTGTGGAGAGTTTTTATCATAAATAGATGTTGAATTTTGTCAAATGCTTTTTCTGTATCTATTGAGATGACTATATGATTTTTATCCTTTATTTTCTTAATGTGGTACATCACATTGACTGATTTGCACGTGTTGAACCATCCTTGTATCCCTGAATCCTTGGAATAAATCCCACTTGGTCAAGGTATGTGATCCTTCTAATGTATTATTGAATTAGGTTTGATAATTTTCATTTGCATTTTGTGGGGATTTTTGCATCTGTGTGCATCAGGGATATGGGCTTGTAATTTACTTTTCTTGTAGTGTCCTTGTCTGGTTTTGAGCTGGCCTCCTAAAATGTTTAGAAGTGTTCCCTCTTCTATTTTTTGGAAGAGTTTGAGAAGGATTGGTATTAATTCTTTAAATGTTTGGTATAAATCAATGAAGCTATCTGCTCCTGGACTTTTGTTTGTTGGGAGATTTTTAATTACCAGTGTAATCTTGTTACTAGTACTCAGTCTATTCAGATTTTCTATTTCTTCATGATTCATTTCTCTTGAAATAAACCCAAATATTAAGATGTCCCCTTCCTTTGTGTCCTTTTAAGCAATACTGACAACTTCATTCACTACATACTCAGGACTAAATGACCAACAAATGCAAACTGTGGTCATTGGGTGCTATTTGTAGCAATTGCTTTGTTTTTGACCTAGTCTTGCACTGCTCCAGTTTCTTCCCTGCTCCAGTTTCTGTCCTAATCCAGATACCCAACTACCTTTCTTGTTGGTTAGTTACCCTGTTTCTGCCTTTAGACTTGACCTTTGTAGTTGCTTTCTCAGACTTGAGTCAGTCATGCCTTTGTCTCCTTCCACTTGAGAATACTTTGATGTGCTGACTGCACCCTAATCTTGATGTAATCAGCACGGCATTTTTTTTGTACTGCAGCCTTGTATGTGGAGAGAAGGAGAGGTGGGCAAAACTCTCTCATCATAATTAGATTTTATATGAAAAACAACTACAGAATTAGAAAAATATCTGGAAAAGCAAATTGCTTAAGCAAAGTCCACAAGGAGATAGGTAAGGATGATGTTGTTGAAACAATCTTTGGGAATAATGTTCAATAAGTTAGGCAAATTTCACAGACTTATAAAAGCCCAGACCACTTTCTTCAAACTTTCTTCAACTCTAAAGGGAAATCTTAGTTCCAGAACACCTGTAGGATCTGCTGAAGACTTTGTTGCGATGCTATAACATTCAACACTTCCCTTTTCCTAGTCTTACTACTTTCATGATCCCCTCACCTAAGTCTTGTTCCCTAGGGCATTCTCCAATAACTTCACACTTCCCAGGGAATCCAACTGTTGACAAAATGTATAAATTTAAATTTTATTTTGATAAGGAGCTACAGCCAAAAAGTCAAAATTTCAAAGTACAGTCACTTTGATATGGAAATGGCTTGTTTTGATCTAAAGGTTTTGGAGACACATGTCTAGAAAGAAAAACAATACTGGTGGAGAATAATTAAAAATTTTCAACATTTGTTTAATAGAAAAAAATTGAAATGATCAGGAAAGAAGAATTACATGAAATCCATAAGAAGAGAAAACTTCAGGAAGAAGACATTCTCTGCGAATTTTTGTTGGATCTGAAAGAGATCAAGTCAGGCCATGTAGTACAGAAGTCAGTTGGATAAAAATGGCAGTACAGTAATTCCAAAAGTGTAATTTTGGTGGGCGGGTCAGAGTTAGGGGTTTTCTATGATCATATATTTCTCTGCAGAGATGTTGGACCTGGAAGAGAAACACTACATCAAAATGGGTCAAAAAGCAAGAAGATATCTAGAAAAGAAAGTAAAAAAGTAAATCAGGTTGGAGAAGCTCAGCAAAAAGAAACTATAGCCAATTTCACTAGTTTCTCTGTTTTCATGGAGGGGAAAGAAAATGTTCCAGGATTTGATTTTTGAAGGGCATAAGCCGGGTTTACATTGTGTGTGAGTATGCACAGAATGCCATTCAGCTTCTGTCCAGACACATGGTCGGTCTCCACACCAGGAGGTCATGCAGGATGTTTGTGGTTGTGGGGGGTGGTGCTAGGGTTGATGTCTGTGATGTGGGCTAGTGTAGGTGATTGTGAGGCTCGTCTGATTGTGGTGTTGGTTGCAGCAGTGGTGGTTTAGGAAAGTGTTGACAGGAGGTTTCTTGTAAATAGCGTGTGTAGGTATAAGGAGATATGTCAGTGGGGTTCCTGAGCAGTTTTGATGCACATATCACCCACATGTTTGTAGTCAACTCTCTGTGGTGGGCTCATTGCTACCCCTCCTTGCCTCAGAATTCTAAATTTGAATAAATTTTATCTTACACTAAATATAATAAATATTATGCTAAATATTATTAATGCAAGCTCAGTTTTCACACATTATCATTTATGTGATATGGAATATAATTGCAGCATAAGATAAAAGAGAAAAGCCTCAAAACTGAACTGCTGTCAAATATAAACAGACCCATACTTTTTGAGTATACTAGAGCAAACTTCTCAATAATTAGACTATTTCATAAAGACCATGGCATGTATCGCTGAGATAAAAAGCCAAAATTCAGACACTATTATGATGAGGCAGAGCCCTCAAAGTAGAGGGCTCAAATATTAGAAACTCAAATATTTCCCTGTAGTAGAAAACTAAAAATATTAGAAACTCAAATATTCCCCTGAAATTATATTACTGATGTGTTAGTATGCTCTTATCAAAGTTTTCATCTTTTCCTTTTTCTTTTTTAAGATTTTATTTATTTATTTAGGGGGGTGTGGAGGAAGAGAGAGAGAGTGCACAGGTGTACAAGTTGGGGGGGCAGAGGGAGAAGCATATTCCCCTCTGAGTGGGGTGCCCAAAGCTAGGCTTGATTATGGGACTCTGGTATCATGACCTGAGCTTAAGGTAAATACTTAACCAACTGAGCCACTTGGACTCCCCTCACCTTCCACTTTTCAATTTTGCGATCAGTTCCCTTAACTAAATAAGTTACTAAGAATACATCATGTTTGTTAATTTCATGCATTTTTTTTAGAAAAAATAATCTCTATGTTCATTAAATATGTAATTCTCTTGCAAAAAGATAAGACCTCTCAAAGGTGAATTATTTAGTCCATGGTTAATTTGAATCCTACACTTTTGTACAACTTGATCACTTACTTAACTCTTCATCATAAAGTAGGTTGATAGGTGGCCTCTGGCTAACTGACTGCATTTTTAAAGGGAATGTCACAGAAAGAAACACATCTGAAAGCCACTGCTGTTATTGCTCTTGTGTATTTGCCTCTAAAATACAGATTCCATAAAATCTGCAAATGTTGCTACCTGTAAAAAAAATACAAATAACTTTAGATTATATTAAAAGAAAAAATACACTACAAATTCCATTTGGATTAACTTTGGATTTTCTAATATTCTTAATTTCCATAAATTGAAGTATATAATTAAGTAATTTTTCTGTTAAGAAAAGCTATGAGAGGGCGCCTGGGTGGCTCAGTTGGTTGGGCAACTGCCTTCAGCTCAGGTCATGATCCCGGAGTCCCGGGATCGAGTCCCATATCGGACTCCCGGCTCTGTGGGAAGTCTGCTTCTCCCTCTGACCTTCTCCCCTCTCATTCTCATTCTCTCTCTCTCTCTAATAAATAAATAAAATCTTTAATAAAAAAAAGAAAAGCTATGAGAACTTTGAGAAAAAAAAAGTACTAAAAGGCCACCAGTTATTACAACCTATTACAAAGTAATAATAATTAAAACAATGTGATATTAATGCAAGAAATGAGACAGATGGGACATGATCCAGGAACAAGCACTATTATATGTGACTTTAATATACAATACAGAAGTGTTGGGGTGCCTGGCTGGCTCAGTCCTCAGTTGGTACAGCATGTGACTCTTGATCTCAGAGTGGCAAGTTTAAACCCCACATTGGATGCAGAGCCTACTTAAAAATGTTAAAAAAAAATGCTAAGGAAATGTTGAAAAAGAAAAACAAAGCTGGGGGCATCACATTGCCTGATTTCAAGCTTTACTACAAAGCTGTGATCATCAAGACAGCATGGTACTGGCACAAAAACAGACACATAGACCAGTGGAACAGAATAGAGAGCCCAGAGATGGACCCACAACTCTACGGTCAAATCATCTTTGACAAAACAGGCAAAAATATCCAGTGGAAAAAAGACAGTCTCTTCAATAAATGGTGCTGGGAAAACTGGACAGCTATATGTAGAAGAATGAAACTTGACCATTCTTTTACACCATACACAAAGATAAACTCGAAATGGATAAAAGACATCAACATGAGGCAAGAATCTATCAAAACTCTAGAGAAGAACATAGGCAGTAACCTCTATGACATTAGCCACAGCAACTTCTTTCAAGACATGTCTCCAAAGGCAAAGGAAACAAAAGTGAAAATGAACTTTTGGGACTTCATCAAGATAAAAAGCTTCTGCACAGCGAAGGAAACAGTCAACAAAACAAACAGGCAACCCACAGAATGGGAGAAGATATTCGCAAGTGACACTACAGACAAAGGTCTGATATCTAAGATCTATAAAGAACTCCTCAAACTCAACACTCACAAAACAGATAATCACATCAAAAAATGGGTAGAAGACATAAACAGACACTTCTCCAAAGAAGACATACAAATGGCTAGCAGACACATGAAAAAATGTTCATCCTCTTTAGCCATCAGAGAGATTCAAATCAAAACCACACTGAGATACCACCTTACACCAGTTCGAATGGCCAAAATCAACAAGACAGTAAACAACAAATGCTGGAGAGGATGTGGAGAAAGCAGAACCCTCTTCCACTGTTGGTGGGAATGCAAGTTGGTGCAGCCACTTTGGAAAACAGTGTGGAGATTCCTCAAGAAATTAAAAATAGAGCTACCGTATGACCCTGCCATTGCACTACTGGGTATTTACTCCAAAGAAGCAGCTGCAGTACAAAGAAGGGCCAAATGTACCCCAATGTTCATAGCAGCAATGACCATAATTGCCAGACTGTGGAAAGAGCCAAGATGCCTTTCAACAGATGAATAGATAAAGAAGATATGGTCCATATATACAATGGAATATTATGCCTCCATCAGAAAGGATGAATACCCAACTTTTGTATAAACATGAATGGGACTGGAAGAGATTATACAGAGTGAAGTAAGCCAAGCAGAGAGAGTCAATTATCTTATGGTCTCACTTACGTGTGGAGTATAAGGAAAAACACGGAGGGCATTGTGAGAAGGAAAGGAAGGGTGAATGGGGGGAAATCGGAGGGGGAGATGAACCACGAGAGACTGTGGACTCTGAGCAACAAACTGAGGGTTTTGGAGGGGAGGGGATGGGGGGTTGGGCGAGCCTGGTGGTGGGTATTGAGGAAGGCACATATTGCATGGAGCACTGGGTGTGGTGCATGAACAATTAATCTTGTAACACTGAAAAAATAAAATAAACATATTTGGGGAAAAAAAATAACAGAAGTGTTAGTGATATCAATTGGGCCATTTTTTGTTGTCTTGAAGCTTTGATGAAGTCTTAAATCTCAGGACCCAAGGGATATTTGCCCCACATATTCTAAACAGAGAAATAAACACATGCCCATGAGCTTACTAAGAAACACAACATGGATCTTGGCATCCTTTCAGGCTACATTAAAATAGAGTAGGATTTCAAACATTGTCTTCAGAGTGAGGCTTCCTTTGGAGAAAACTGCACAGTTGGGAGAGCATACTATGTTTTTCGACCACTCTTCATAGTAGCAGAATCTTGCTTCTTCACCATCTCCCCATAAAAGTGAGGGGGACTTCAAGAGAATCATTCACCAAGTCTGCTTTGACTGATAGAGAGAAGCATTTCATCTTCCAGCCTGGATGCTTGCTGAGCCATAAAACTTAAGTTTTACTTGGTGCAGCTATTAAAATAGAGCATGGTAAGAATGTCATAAGAGCATGGTAAGAATGTCACTGCCTGGGTGGTTCAGTGGGTTAAAGCCTCTGCCTTCGGCTCATGTCATGATCTCAGGGTCCTGGGATTGAGCCCCACATTGGGGGGGGGTCTCTGCTCAGCAGGGAGCCTGCTTCCCCCTCTTTCTCTGCCTACCTCTCTGCCTACTTGTGATCTCCCTCTCTGTCAAATAAATAAATAAAATCTTAAAAAAAAAAGAGTGTCATAAGGGAAAGTTGTTTGAATCATCTGGAGTTTGGGGAGCATAGAGAACACTGTTTGACTCTTCCTTAGAAAAGTCTGGATATGAAAGGCTGTCTAGAATTGCCTTGATAGCAAGGTCAAGACCAATATGCAGATTTGGAGCAGCTGAGTTGCTGAGTTTTTCTGAAGCCCATAAAGACAACTTGGATGTACTGAGTCTAGACTGGTGCCATTTTGAAAAAAATTCCCAAAAGAACCTCCTGCCCATATAAGTGGACCCTAGAAGGAAGAGGCTGTTGTGAGGGTGTATCAGGAAAGCAGGAGCTGAAGGAGAGTGTTACAAGGTCACAAGAATGTACATCATCCCCATAATGGACAGAGGGCTGAGGAGCCAGAGTAGAAGAGGGTCACCAAATAATTCACTAAATCACTTCCAAAAGAGGAAGTTGGCTTTGATTATCTGCCCTTGAAGACTCTTTTCAACATTCAGCCAAGAAAAGAATGTTTTTGTTCCTTTCCATCTTATCCCCAGCTTCTTACTCTTAACTTGGATGCGCCAAAAATAGCAGTGAGTGAGTGAACAGAGAGGAAAAAGTGAATGAAACCAACAATATCCAATTAAGCTTGGGGGCCAAGAGGAGACACCTGAAATCGAAAGGTAGATGAATTTTTAAAAATTTCATTGGGATAGGAATTTTTAATACTATTCACTATTGTCCAAAATGGCTATAAAAGCAGCAGGATCCATGGTGGCTTAAAAATGCATCTGCAGATTTTTTTTTTAAGATTTATTTATTTAAAAGAGAGAGAGCACAAGCTGGGGAGGGACAAAAGGAGGGGGGAAAGAGAATCCTCAGGCAGACTCCCCATTGAGTTCAGAGCCCCACGTGGGGCTTGATCCTATGACCCTGAGATCATGACCTGAGCCAAAATCAAGAGCCAGCCACTCAACCAAAAGAGAGCCGCACAGGCTACCTATCTGCAAATTCTTTGCCACTCCTATCAAGAAACAGAGTCTATGTCCCCTCTCCTTGTGACTGTGACTGTGAATGAAATATGGCAGAAGTTGCCCTGGGTGACTTCCAAGGCTACATCAGGTAAGAAATACAGCTGGCCTGCTGGCTTCTCTTGGACACCTACTCTGGAGCCCTTAGCTACCACGTGAAAAGCTCAGCCATATTGAAGCTGTCATGTGGAGAGATCACATGCAGGGATTGTATTAAGAAAAAGACAGAGAAGGCGCCTGGGTGGCTCAGTTGGTTGAGCAACTGCCTTCGGCTCAGGTGATGATCCTTGAGATCAAGGATCGAGTCCCACATTGGGCTCCCAGCTCCATGGGAAGTCTGTTTCTTCCTCTAACCTTCTCTCCTCTCATGCTCTCTCTCACTTTCTATGTCTCTCAAATAAATAAATAAAATCTATAAAAAAAAAGAAAAGAAAAGACAAAGAGAAGCAGAGGCTCTTTGATGCAGGGTAGCATCTAGGGAGATGCAAGTAAGGTGTGTGTGGCACTTGGTTTTTAAGATGGAGGACATCAAACAACAACTAGTAAATAGCATAAATCATATTTTAACACGGTATTTTTCTTAAAAGTTAATGTACATGATGAATAAAACGTCAATATTTTACAGAAAGGCAGGTTCGGTATTCCTGATTGTTCTTTGGCCTTCCAGCTCCAGGATGGCTCAGCAGGGCACTGTTACCCATCTGATTGACTGGAAAGGATGCAAAGCAACTTTCCAGGGCAATGGAAATAGTCCACATCTTGATGTGGTTAGTATCTATGTGGATATATATAATTGTCAAAACTTAATGAAAAGTGCCCTTAAGACCTATCCATTTTATTGTTCGTAATTACACCACTCTATATGTGTATACATATTTAGAAGGGGCATGCAATACAATTCAGTCTAAGGAATGTTGGAGGAATGTTGCCAGAGGTTTAGGGGACAGAAGCTTTCTTACTGTGAAAGAGAGCAGCTGTAGTGCACAGTCTCTTGGGAACACTCCATGGGAACACAAAAGCTAGGACTATGGTGGTCATCCAGCTGCCAGCCTGAACAGGAAGCTGATGCATAGAGATGCACTGAGCTGAAATAATCGGAGAGTAAGAGGGCCAGAGCTGTAAGGGAACTGCGCCTGACCACTGCATTACTCTAGACCTTTCTAATTATATAAGCCAGCATCCTTTTTATTTTATAAGCCAGTTTGGGTTGGGCTTTCTGCTACAACTTCAGAGGGACATACAGAGAAAGCGATAAACACAGCAGTGAGGTCATAGGTGCCAGGAGTAAGCAGAGTCATGAAGTGAATGGAAGCAGAGTGTAGACAGCGCTTGTTCGTACCACTAAACAGGCACTGAGCTAGCACTGGATAAAGGACAGGGAATGAGACAAATATGATCTCTGCTCTCATTGAGCTTACATTCTAGCTGAGCTGAGTGTGGGAGGGGAGCAGGAAGGGGTCAACAATCATTTTAGATAACAATAAATACTATAAGGAAAATAATACAAGGTAATGAGATGTGGACAAGGCTACTAATTTTATTGCAGAGCCAGAAAAGACTTCTCCAGCAGAGGTGGACATTTGATCAGTGACAGGAATGAGGAAAAGATGCCAGCAGCCTGAAGCGCTAAAAAAAGAAGAAAAAAAGGCTTTCTAGGTAGATATAGCAGAACATTTCTGGAAGACAAAAAACAGATGAAAGAATAGAAATTCCCTAAGATCTTTAATGTGTATATAAATCACCTCGACATCAAGTTAAAATGAAGATTCTGATTTAGTAGTCGGGGGTGATGCCTGAGATTCTGCGTTTCTTACCAGCTCCAAAGTGATGAAGATGTTTCTGGTTTATTGACCATAATTGGACTAACTAGGTCCTGGAGAATTGCTTTGTGGACAGCCTGGTCCACAAAGAAATTAAACGTTTCTTTAAAAATTTTTATTAAAATAACACTGGCCCAACATTCAGGCATATAATCATTAGCAATTAATTTTAAGTGCCTTGATCAATGATACTTTGGAAATTAAAAGCAAAAACCAAAAAACCTGACCCTTCACAGATAGTCCGAGAAGCACTGCCTTAGGACCTAAAATATTACAGTAATGGAGAGGACTAAACCATTTACTAAAACTGAAGAGAAGCGGGGAACATTGAAATATCAGGTATAAGGAAGAGTTAAAGCAAAATTTCATGTATAAAACGTGGGGATTAAGACAACTTGACATCACCATCATCAACTACCATATACACACATATAGACAGGCACACACACAAGTACACACACACACACACACACACACACACACACGTATACATGCAGGCAATTTCCATACAGAACTCCTGGTGACTAGGAGTCTATTTCTCAAACACCCTAAAAATATCCTCTTTAAATACATTCAATGGTTCTTTTTTTTTTTTTTTAACATTCAATGGTTCTGAGCAAAGACTTATTTTTCTGGAATTTAGGGGCTCCTGAATATAATGCTACTCCCTTAAAAGTGAAGCCCGTAAATCAACAAGCCTTCCTCTGTGTATAGAACACAGAGCTGTTCACTGCCTTGTTGTTAAATAAACCAGAATATAGGATCACCAGATTCTCAAGGAACCAATTTAAACAATTATTGTTAGAGACAGAAGGAAAACAAGGTCAACAGAAACAGGGCTTTGCTGAATCATCATTCTGGTAGAAATGCAAAATCTTTAAGAAAGCCTGGTCTTGAGATCTGCATCCTCTGAACTGACCTTCCATTTCTCTCTGTGTGCTTGTGGTAGGACCAGAGAGATGTCACACATTTCCATTTGTCTCACATGGAGACTCTCGTCTTCCTAATAA
This sequence comes from Nasua narica, assembly GCA_028533885.1. Taxonomy (NCBI): domain Eukaryota; kingdom Metazoa; phylum Chordata; class Mammalia; order Carnivora; family Procyonidae; genus Nasua; species Nasua narica. The sequence continues at coordinate 32,381,472 of CM052813.1, read as the reverse complement.
TTCTAGCTATTCTTTAACAAACTCCCTCCAACTGAGGTAATTTCACTGTGTTCCTTGATACTTGAAAATACAGGTGTAGCTCACTGTGAATGGCTGAATATGTATATTTCATCAGCTTAAATGATTTAGTTGCAAATAACAGAAAACCTAATTCAAATTACTTTAAGAACTAAAGGTGATTTATGGGCTCATCTAAATGGAAATTCAAGAGATGGGATGGGCTGCAGGTAAAATGTGATCCAGTGACATGATGGTCATCTCAAAAACTCAAGTTCTTTTCTCTATTCTTATAGAACACAGAGGGGTGTTAACTAAAAGACAACGTGAACAAATTTTCTCATTATTGTTAATTGTTTGTTAATTGCTTATTTTTCTTGACCTTTATTTGGACAATTGACTCAAGTCATATTTTGTAGGAAAGAGATTCCAAAATGTCATTCTAGCTTACATAAACTTGAGTCAGAGATTCTGGAACAGTGTTTGTATGGATTCCACCCAAAAAATAACCTAGTCCCAAAGTTATTGCCCAGGATTTCCTCACTTCATCAGAATTCTGTGGGTATAAAAGGAAATTAACTCAAGGTCAGATGGTCATGACCTCCCAGTGCCCTTTCTTTTTTCCTTGGAGAGATGAGACCCAATCTGACACATTGTAGGTTTCACTGCCTCTATTCTGTAAACAGTTGTTACATGAAGAGAGACAGATTATTCTACATGTTCTCAAAATAGACATAATTTTGCGTTTTTCTCATGCCTGGGATTCTTTCTTAGCCATTCCCTCCTCCTAATGGCTTTCTCTCCTAGACACATATGTCTTCATTATCCTAACATTCTTTACTTTCTTCTTCATATTCTCTTCTTTCAATCTTGTCTGTTTTCAATGCTGAAAAAAAGTTAAAGGTTATTTAAAATGGTCTATTTTTTCTAACATTAAACAGACTGGGGAAAAAAAAGTATTCTCTTTTATCTAAGAAACTAGATGCCAGTTGAAAGTATAACTTTGGTCAGCTAGTAGAAAGAGGGTAAAAATCGTTCTGCAAACTGTAATAAATTAGAAATGGGTATTTGTTGGGCACCTGGGTGGCTCATTTGGTTAAGCGACTGCCTTCCTGCTCAGGTCATGATCCCAGAGTCCCGGGATCAAGTCCCACATCGGGCTCCCAGCTCTACAGGGAGTCTGCTTCTCCCTCTGACCTTCTCACCTCTCATGCTCTCACTCTCACTCTCTCTCAAATAAATAAATAAAATCTTTAAAAAAGAAAAGAAAATAAAAGAAATAGGTATTTGTTATATAACTGATAGCCTTGAAGGAAAGAGCAGGACTAACTCCATTTTGCGCTACACCTGCCATCTTGTGTATCACCCCCACATGACCTGCTTCTGAGAAAAACCACAGAATGTCTGAATACTGCCTAGCCCGCCCGTGAGCTAGTTTGGCCCAGCCCGCCTTTGTTAGTTTAAGTTAGCCAATAGGAATGTGGGACCCCTAACCACCAAAGAATGTAAACCCCGCCTTTTGCCCGCCAATTCTGACCAGAGTGACAGGCTAGTTCAAACAGCTACTGTAGGGTAAATTGTAATTCAATTGGCCACCTGCGTGTGACCTAACATGACTATGCAACTTTCTGTGTGTGTTACAATCTCATTGGCCACTGGCCCCTATAAAACTGCTTCACCTTTTGAAACTCACGCTCTTTCTCTGCACTACGCCACTGTGTCTGTGAGTGTGAGGATTGAGCCTGGGCTAGCCCAAATAAAGGCTCTTTGTTTTTGCATCAGACTCGGCTCCCTGGTGGTCTTTGGGGATCTCAAAATCTGGGCATAATAGCCCTTAGCCAGAGGAAGATGCAAACATACCACCTACTTTGTACTTAAGTGAAACATTAATAAGTATCAGAGCTACTTAAGATCTGGAAATAGTTCATTGTCCCATAATTAGAATTCCCCCAGCGTCACTTAGTCCTTGGGAAAGGATTCAGTTTATATGAAGCTTTGACCCTGGAGCATTGCAGATGCACCTACCAGTAAGGGACTGCCCTTCTTCCATTCCTAGGCTATCCACTGTTAGGAAGGAAGAACAGAGATTGTGTGCTTAAAAGGCAACTAAAAGAGTCCTACCTCTGTATCCTCATGGATCAAAAATTGAATTTCCACGGTCTATCTTTCTAACAGACATTAAAGATTTTGAGCAGATAACTTGGGCCTTTCACCAGTTTTAGTTTAGAGTTACAGAGGAACAACAAATGGAAAATAATACTATGCATTTATGTTTGTACTTGTTGAATTATAATACAAAATAGTTTAAACCAATCCTGGAAGTCTCCCAGATCTTTTTCTTTACAAACATGATCTGAACATTATGCAGAATTGAGAAAAACAAATTTCTGTAGAGAATGCCTCACTGAGGATATAGCTGGGATACACACAATGTTCCTAATTCCTTCATCTTCAGCTCCCAGAGGCCATGACCAACACGAAATAGAAAGAATTCTTAATCTGTGGGCCTGGGGTGAGTTTCAACCCACCCCATAGAGATCAGCTCTATTTTATCTTTCCATTTCAGCTTTCTCTGTAAGATTTTACTTAAACCTCTTGAATTTTTTTTTTTAAACCAGAGGAATACACCATACTGTCTTGTTACTTCTAGGAAAGCTTGGGCCCTCTGGCTCTAGAATAAGCAGAAGAGAATAGAGCAATAAACTATAAGGGTTAACTTCAAAAGTGGAAGCTCCCGGATAAAATCATCTCCAAGTGCTAGATAAGTTTGTGAAGGAACTAACCTAAACAAGATGCCTTTTTGTCCTCTGATACGCACTGTTTAAAGTGGGCATGTAGGGGGCACCTGGGTGCCTCTGCCTTGGCTCAGGTCATGATCCCAGGGTCCTGGGATGAGCCCCACATCAAGCCCTGCATGGAGCCCTGAATGGAGCAGAGCTGCTCTGCTTGCTTGTGCATGTGTTCTCTCTCTGTCAAATAAATAAATAAAATCTTAAAAAAATAAAGTGGGCATGTAGGATATGCTTTGCTAAATGGGATAAGAGCAATAGTGTCTTTTTAAACAAGGTAGAATCCTTTGTTTTAATCTCATTTATATACTTGCATTAAATCAGAAAATTAAATTCCTTAAACTTTCCTCTCATTCTATGTTATGGGCTTTTCTCCTGTAATTCAATGCAACAGATGCCATTTTACCTTTTAAGACACGCAGAACACCTGCAGTAGCTAGTTACGGAATTGTTCTCCTTCTGTGCTTTCCCAGCAGCTAGCATTTCATCCACTTACTTCCTTTGCAATTGGGAATGACCAGATTTGGAAAATGACAAAAGGAAATGCTTTGCTATTTAAAGAGGAATCCTTTGGAATTTCTAAGCAACAAGAGAATCCTCTCAAAATGGGATGCCTTGAGATGAGTCTATGGCAAGGACACAAAAGTTCTATTGATGAACTGTTTATTCTTGCAGTCATGTATTTGTCCCATTCAATTTGAAGACTAACTAGTTATGAAACCTTTTACTCGGCTCTGAGGATGAGACTGTGACTTGGTCCCTGTTCTCCTGGAGTTTGTGGTCTAAGAGGGCAGAGAGCCACTGCATAAGTCATTATAAAACTAAATGTATAATTACAAGGTAGAATAAATACTATGAAGCAATAGCATAGGGTACAATGAGAATGTAGCACAATGCTTTTATACTAATTTGTGCGAGTAACGGAGCAATCTCAGTTACTGGCCCTCCTTAAGTAATTTCATTTTCCCTTCCAGCTATCACAGATTGGGCAAAGATTCCTAAAATTCTGACAAGGGAGTAGAAGGCTGGCTGAAGACAAAGCATAAACTGACACCCTGCAATCTCCCCCACCTCTACTCCTGGGTGGGACAAGTGTGACTTTCTTCCAGGAATCTCCCTATCATAATATTAATGCCTTCTAGAGGGGAAAGACAATGGCAAGGGCGCCAGTATTTAGCAGGTCTTCTTTAGCATATGAAAGTTCTTTTGAAACCTCCTTTTCCTTACTCCCCCAACCCCAAGGTATATAATCAGCCACTCCTCACTATCCCAGTGCAGCAGCTCTTTCTGCCCATAGGTCCTGTCTCCGTGCTTTAATAAACTACCATTTTGCACCAAAGACGTCTCAAGAATTCTTGGTTGTCTGCTCCAGACCTCACTCAATGGAACTTCACCTATGTTCTCAAACCACATCAATTCTATCTTCAATCTACATCTCTCTATATATCGGGAGTGTTTATTTGACTTCCTTGTTTGCCTGACTCAAACCTAAATTATCCCAAATGGAACCATATTTCTGCTCAAGTGTGGTCATCTTTCACAGTTCTGTGTCTCAGTGAATGGCCCTACCATGGACATTACTTGAGGAACTCCAGTTTTTAAAGAGGGGAGAGAGGAGGCCAGTTGGCAAAGGAGATTGAAGAGTGGCCTGATGTCAGAGACAGATCTGCCTTGAAGCTAGTGGACCTTAAGATTCTGGGTATTTGGGTGCCTGGGTGGCTCAGTCGTTAAGTGTCTGCCTTCTGCTCAGATCATGATCCCAGAGTCCTGGGATCAAGTCCTGCATCGGGCTCCCTGTTCAGCGGGAAGCCTGCTTCTCTCTCTCCCTTTCCCCTGCTTGTGTTCCCTCACTTACTGTGTCTTTCTCTGTCAAATAAATAAATAAAATCTAAAAAAAAAAAAAAAAAGATTCTGAGTATTTGGGGCTGGCTCAGTTGGAAGAGCATGTGGCTTTCCATCACAGGGTTGTGAGTTTTAGCCCCATGTGGGGTGTAGAGATTACTGAAATAAACAAAACTTAAAAAAAAAAAAAGATTCTGGGTCTTTCTCTTGCCTGGGAGAAGCCCCAGCAATGTGTTTACATGGTCACATATTTACGTAAAGTTTTCAAAAGAAAGATGTCTTTGTTTTTCTTTTCTTAAAGCAAAGCCCCAAATTGTGTAAGCTTCAAGTCCACACACTGGCTGCTCCCTAAGAGGAAGGAGCAAAAATTGAGTGTGATTGTATGAAATTATGGGGTCGGTGGCAATACTTTCAAGAGAGTATGTTCAATAGCTATGAATGCATCTGGAGAGGACAGAGAATATAAGGAGAGAAACATATCCATTGGATTTAGTTAAGGGGGAGATTATTGGTGCCTAGCAAAAGCCCTTTCAGTGCAGTGATGGGTCAGGAAGCCATGATGCAGGTGGTTGATGTCAAGAAATTTAACTATAAAGAAAAGAGGAGAAAATGTAACTGGGGAGGGATGGACTGGGGAGTAATGTTATTGCCTGCCTGCCTGCTTTCCTCTGTCTCTCAATGGGGAGAGCTGAGAGTGCTGACTGAAAGGTTACACAAGATAGAGATGTGTTGAAGATACAAGGGATGTTTTCCCTTCATCCTAACTTCACTTTCATTTTCAAAAGACCCAGAGGAGATGAATATCCACAGATGCTAAAGAAATCTAGTCAGTGCTTTTATGTTCCCAGTAGGCAAAACTACACTGATGCCTGTGTTTGAGAGAGCACAATGGGTCTTGGACTGAGGACACTCTCTCCACCCAGGGCACTTTAGCTCATTTTACTCCCAGTCATTTGCAGGCAACTCATCTATTTTTAAGCTTTCTGAAAATATCCATTTAACAGCTCAAATCAGCTTCCCTCTGGAGCCTCGTATGTTTTAAAAACTGTATTTTCCTTTAAATATTTGGTGAATATTGGAGAAATACACTTTTTTAATGGACAAAAAATTGTACAAGTCTGCCAAAGAAATTAGAACTCTCTCTCT
>CM052813.1:32364572-32375598 GCA_028533885.1 Nasua narica | reverse complement strand
TCCGCAGAAAAGATTCTTGGGACTCAGGAATTGAGGGTATCAGAAAAACAACCTTAAGTGACAGAAAATAAAAATGAGTATGTTTCTACGCACCATGCAATTCTTAATTCTTCTTTCATGTTTATTGTTTCCGTCTTCTAATTGAGTATGTCTAAGAAGCACACTAATGTTCTAAAAGTTACCTAGAATGTGAGATTTCTAAACACCCACTCCCCATGCCTCCTCATTAAAGTGCTTCTCATCCCCATCCCATACCACTTAAATAAGCTACCCGTACAGAAGACATCTTTGAGGCAGTCCACATAATGAAAAAAAAATGAAGTCCTCAAAACTAGAAACAGAGGCTACCAGTTCCCACAGGTTGCCAGATTTAGAAAGGAAAAATACAGCCCCCCCCCCCGATTAAATTCGAATTTCAGAAAAACAATGAACAATTTTTCAGCATAAATATGTCCTAAACTGCACGGGCCATAGTTGACCAAAATAATTATTCCCTGTTATTGGACGTTCCCATTTAACCGGGTGTCCTGTATTCCCCTAGGCAACCTCACAGAACCCACGCCCTGCACCCCAGGCCCAGCGACTGCGGAGCTAGCTTAAAACCCAGGACCCACGGTCTGGGCCGCGCCCCCTGATTGGCCGAGGCGCGCCCGCGCCCCGCCGGCCGCAGGCGTCACGCAGCTCCGGCAGCCCCGGCCCCGCCGCGGCCGCCGCCGCCACCTCCTCCTCGGCAGCCCCGGTCGGCGCAAGTGCGGCGCGCGCGGGGGGAGGGGGCGCGGCGGAGCGCGAGGCTGGCGTCGGGCTGCCGCCGGCCGGTCGGGATTAAGTTTCTCGGTCGCGCGTGAGTGTCTGTGCGCGTTTATCCAGAAGCTCCTCGCCGGGCCGTTACTTCAGCAGAGAAGAGGGCGATCAGGAGCGAGGCGAGGCCCCCGAGTCCCCGACGACCCCGGCTCCCCAGCCCTCCTCCCCCTCTGCGCTCCCGCCCGGGGCTGCTGCCGCTAGCCGGGTAAGCGGCGCTGGGGCCCGGGCCCTGGAGGCCGGAGCGCGCCCCCGCGCTCTGAGCGCGCGTTGGCCGGGAAGGTGCGCGGGCGCTGGGGGCTCGGCGCGCGGGGCAGGCAGGCGGGCGGGCGGGCGGGGTGCGTTCGCCCCACCCCGAGCGGCCGGGAGGTCCCGAGAAGCCGCTGCTCCTCCGGCTCTTTGAAGGATGGGATCTGGAAGTTTCCTTGCTACTTGCATGACCCCCGAGCGCTAGTCCCAGTCTTTTCAGCCCTCTCCCTCCCCCCGCCCCTTTGCCCTTGCTTACTCTAAATGGTTTAAAAGTTTTTTTTTTTCCTTTCTCTTCTCCGGGAGGGGCACTGGGAAGGTGCTGGGGAGGAGAACCGCGGGCCTGGCGCGCGGGCCTCCGCTCCTAGACGCAGGAGCCTGTTGCTTGCCGCTGGTGTGGCCGCGCCCCGGGCCGGACGCCCCCTCCACCGTTACGCTGTGCCGGGCGCGTAGATCGGGGGGAGAAAGCCGCCCCCCCCCGACTGACGTCTCTAGCCTTGTCTGCCGGACCCCCAGTGCGCCGCTAATTGGTACTCGCCCCCTACCCTCCGCGGTGCCTGTGCCCTTTCATCCACTGGCCCCCGTGGTGGGAGCAGTTAGCTCTAGCCACCCTCTTCAACTACCCTGCTCAACCACCCTGCTCAGATGGGCCGCCTTTGTCTGGGATTCGCAGCCGGGGGATGCCGGATGTTCCTCGGGAAGCGCTGTTCGGGAGACGCTTTGTGTCTTGGGAGTTGTGTGTGTGTGTGGGGGGGGGGGGGTTGGTGATGGTGTAAATTTTTGCTTGCGTTCTTTGCAGAGGCACAAAGGCCGGGCTATTCTTTCCCGCAGATCACATGGAAATTCAAGCTGGGACTGCCTAACGTAGGAGGGGCCGGGCGACAGCCAGGGTTTGGGGGGGAGGGGGGCCAGGAGGCCGCCGCTGCGCAGTGGCCACGGGCGAGTCGGGGGCTGCGGGACGTCTCCATCCGTCTCCGCGGGTGGGGCTTGCAGAGCTTGCTCAGCTGGCGAAGAACCGGAGCGTGGGCGCTGCGTGCCTTGTATGGGGAGGGTGCGGGTGGCAGCTGGTGTTTCTTAGGTAGCATTAGATAAGAAGACCATGACTGCAACCTAGAAAGAATACTCTCCATGTTCGTTTGATGTCCAGAGGGAAAGAATCTGAAAAGTGACTAGAAGCTGTCACATAGCTTTGTGGACAGCTGTAGTGTAAACATCCCTTTTGTGTTTCCGTAGACATTCCTCATTTAGATTACCTTTAACAGAATTAAAAAACAACACGATCTGAAAAACGAGATGATAGTTTGGGGCTTGGGAGTTTTTACATGCTGAATTTGGGTATAGTGACTACAATGAACTTTTTTAAAAGGTCGAATCAACTGTATTTAATATACGCTTTAACGCCTGATAGAATTTAGGTAAAAAGAAAGACAAAAAAACAAAACAAAAACCAAAACCAAAACGAACAAAACTTCAGGTTCCTAGGTCTGAGCTTAAACAATGTAAAGCTCTGGATAGATGCACCTGTGCCCTTGCCTGAAGGAGGGGCTGAGAGTTTAGAGGGTGGTGGAGATAATCTTGTCTGGGATGTCCAGATTTCTTGCTAGCTAATGAGCTAGTTTACAAATGGGCTGGTCCATCTAGATGGGACTCTATCCTGGCTCAGTTCATTTTAAGGTCTTTGAAAGCAGAGGTCTCTAAACTTAAGGGCCATGGGCCAAATTGGCCAGCAGCAGCCTGTTTTCCCCTTAAAGTGTAGGAGTTAGAAGTGGTTTGTGCTTCTTTATATGGTTAAAAAAAAAATCAAAAGAATATATCATGGCATGTGAAAATTATATAAAAATCAAATCTCAGTGTGCATAAGTAAAGTTTTATTGGCACACAGCCACACTCATTCCTATTATGTATGGTGGATTCTTACTGTCTTTGGTTGCTTCCACAATAGCAGTGGGGGAGTTGAGTACTGGGAGTACATACTTCCAGCGTGTAAAAACTATGAGTTGCATAGTTGAGACATGGATGTATAGCTGTCAAAGTATGGAATGCTTACTCTCTTATTCTTTACAGAAAAACTTGCCAACCTAGAGCAAGCCTTAAAAGTATTGCTTAGGGTACCTGGGTGGTTCAGTCAGTTAAGTGTTTACTTTCTGCCCTTGTCTCATCCCAGGGTCCTGGAATCCAGCCTGAGGTCAGTCCCTCTGCTCAGGGGGAGCTTGCTTCTTCCCCTCTGCCTGCTGCTCCTCCTACTTGTGTGGGCTCTCTCTCTTCCTCCCCTTTTCTCTCTTTGTCAAATAAATAAAATCTTTTTTAAAAAAAGTGTTGCTTAAATGCCCCCTCTTATGATGGATGCTTTGTTTGCTTTCATTGCCTGTCCCCTGAATTGGCTGACTTTTCCCCAATAGGTAGACAAATTAAGTTAATATATTGGGTTTTCTCATTTCCAAGTTTCACTCTCAAAAAGATTTCTTAATCTTTTGGTATTTTTCTTTGTCAAAATCTAGGATAAAGTGGGTTTTCTGATTGGCAGAAGTTACATGTTTAATTAAATTTAATATAGATAGCCAAATTTCAGAGTATTCTGCAGTGAGTTCTAGTGACTTCTTGCTGCCCTGCTACCTGAGTAGGTTTGAGAATTATGGTTTTATTTATTTAGGTAGAGGGCATCTGGGGTTAGGGGATGCCATGGATTCCTTTTTGCAGGGAAATTTCCACTTGAAGCAAATCTACTTTGTGGGGCAGTTTCAACTTTTAACCATTCCTCTTCCCTAAACCTTTGCTAAAACAAAAAATGATGTTTATTCTCAACATATTACTGAGATTGATCATATGTGTACATGCCTCTAAGATGTGTTCCTTTTCTTTCTTTAGCTCCCATTGGTATTTCTTCTATTCATTTCTCCTCTCATTTCTGGTTTTCTTTCTCACTTTACTATACTCCTTTTATCGCCTAAGCCTGTTGCTTGTGGCTTAGGCAGAGCAAGATGTCAGTTACAGTTTTTGTGTGCTCCAAATTTCTATCACATAGACATTGTCCTGCTTGACCCTTAAAGACTTCTTTGCACTTCAGATATGTTTTAAATGCTCATATATCACGAAGGAGTGAAGGTTGTCCCCAGAGTTAACTATATCTCTGCAAGGTGGGGGTGCTCAGGTTTGTGGAAATCCTTGAAATGTAATTTTGCTTTGATGCAGGCTTTTAGTCTTTAGCTGCTCTGGTGTGGAAGCTCTCTGCTTTACAAATGAAGTGGACCCAGTGCTTAGAGTTAAGATTAAGGGACTTAGAAGCTGGCATGCAATAATGAATTGCCTGGAAGATAACTGTACTGAGTGAAAGGCAGATGCTTTTCTTCAGGTTACTTCCCAAGTCTGACATCATAGACTTGACTCCCTTGGGTTGAGTTGCAGGTTGGCTCCATTTTGTATATTTGTGATACGTACAAAGTACTTTGTGAATTTCATAAAATGTCTTGAAGAAAAGTTGATATCTTGGACTGGAAATGTCCCTGTATGCTGGAGCAAAAAACATTATCTGCCAGAGAAAGATTTTATAGTTGAAAGTAAGGAAGCAGAAAACTTCCTTTGGAATTCAGGATTGCTTGACGGTACATATGAATGATGAGATATATTTTATCATTATTATATTTCCTAAGCAGTTGTATGTGATTTTAAAATACATTTGGCCTAAAGTAGGAATTCCTTTGATATAGTTACATTGTTATATACATTACCAACCCCATATTTATAACAAGAAAGGTATTATTTTCTCTTGTGAAATAGTGTCATGTGTAAGAGAGCATCTATATAAACACAGTTGCGAAGTGATGGTTAGCATGGTAAAGTTGATATACTATGATTAAATAATTATAACGGGGTTCCGTGTGGGCGAATAAGAGTGAGGAGATGAAGAACTACTTCTACTTAAATAATCTATTGTCTTCCTGTGAAATATTTTCTGAGAAGATCTGAGATGGTTGTTTATTTAGTAGATAATAGATGGATTAGGAGGTATGTCGCATTGGGTTAAGCACTGGGGAGAACATAAGATACTGCTCTGGAAGCTTACTGTCTTGGTTGAAAAAAAAATAATCACACAAAGGAAAGACTAAGAAAGTTTTACACATCCTAAAAGTTACACCATTTCAAAGAAATTAGAGATCAACATAAGATTGCATGCTGGCAGTTTGTAGATGGCCATCTTCTCCCTGTGTCTCCCAGTCCTCTTGGAGTAGGGGAGCCCCAATGACCTTATTTAACCCTAATTACCTCTTTAAAGACCCTGTCTCCAAATACAGGTATGGGATTAGGACCTTAACATATGTATTTTGAGAAGGTAGGGAGGAGGACACAATTCAGCCCATAATGAAGTTCTTAAAGAGACCTAGGTTATAAACTGGTAGAGACCTTGAAGAATGGACTTGTGTGGGGTAAGGGATGGAGGTCATATAGGAGGCTCTTGTGGCTCTAAGCATTATTGTGTAAATTTGATGTTTGAGAAGAAAGAGAAATTGCTATTTGAGGAAAAAGGTTTTTTTTTTTTTTTTTAAAGATTTTATATATTTATTTGACAGAGAGATCACAAGTAGGCAGAGAGGCAGGCAGAGAGAGAGGGGGAAGCAGGCTCCCCGCTGAGCAGAGAGCCCAAGATGGGGACTGGATCCCAGGACCCTGAGATCATGACCTGAATGGAAGGCAGAGGCTTTAACCCACTGAGCCACCCAGGTGCCCCAATTTATATTGTATCTTATAGCAGAAACTTTTTTGTGTTGAGATTAGATGAGTTAGAAATGTTTATGCAGTTTTTCCAAATTTGGCCTGCTGAGTTTAAAAAAAAAAAAGTAAATTGAGACTTAAGTTTTTGCTTATTTTCTTCTTCTTTGTGGTGGTTAAATTTGTTGAGTGTAAGGAATTCTGATCTTTATTCTTTTAGATTTATCTTTAATTTAGAAAACAATATCCATTGTTATTTTCTTGTAAAGAATTCTACCTTCAAATCTAAGGTGCTATAAATAAATGCATGAGGGGAAAGTGAAAAAGGAAACTCTTAGAAGAAAAACAGAGACATTAGCTACAAAAAAATTAGAATTTAGGTGTGTTGATAATTTAGTGTTGATAATTTGAATATGTTTTGGGATACTTTACCGTTTACTTATTATATATATTTTAAAACTACATAGTAAAATACTTAAGATAGTTATTTCCTTAGTAACTTATTTAATAATAAAAATAAAGGATATTCTCTCATTTTATCTGACTTCTTTCACGCTGTATTTTGGGATTCATTTATGTTGCTTCTATTCATGGTTTAATACTGTTTATTGCTGAGTGCTAGTTCATTGTACTGAATGGATATACCATTCAGAGGGTTTTTTTTTTTTTTTTTTTCAGTACTTTAGAATTCTCTTGCATTTTGTCCATTGTTTTGTATTTGTTCTCGGTTTCAGCTTGGTTTCAACTTTGATGTTCAACCTTATATAAGGGTTACTTGAGGTTTCAAAATGTGTAAATCATATATAATTTTTTTTAAAAAAAAACTAACAAATGTGAAATAGAGATTTAAAGTTTCCTAATCTTTAAAGATGTCAGATGATTATGTAAAAACCAAAATGGTGATGTGAGTGTTGAGGCTTTCTGTAAACTTTTGTATCCTACCTCGTGGAGTCAGTTTCAGTATTGAGCTCAAAGCTTTAAGACTCCTTGGCTAATTCTCTTGCATATTTTTTAATGTTTTTTGATAGATTTATTTGTTACTTCTTGTGACAATCATATAGTAAATAATTTGATGCCTGAATTACCCAAATAATTGCCATTCAGTATCTGTTACACCTAAGATGGTCAAGCATATCAGGAATTGGAGAGAAGATAATCATCATATTGTGAAAACATGTTGTTTTTGTTGGCTTCATTCAGATATTTTGGGCCATCTTTAACACTTAGGTGTTTGTCTCTACTTTTTTTTTTTTTAAGATTTTTATTTATTTTATTTTAACAGGGAGAGAACACAAGCAGACAGAGAGGCAGCCAGAGGCAGAGAGAGGAGCAGGCTCCCTGCTGAGCAAGGAGCCTGATGTGGGACTTGATCCCAAGGTGCTGGGACCATGACCTGAGCCGAAGGCAGCTGCTCGACCAACTGAGTCACCCAGGCGTCTCTGTCTCTACTTTCTAATGACTTAATTAAAATTAAGTGGCAAAAACAAAAAACCAAAAACAACCAACACAAACAACATCAGTTAAGGCAGATGTGGTTTCTGGATTATTACAAAAGTAAAAGTTGGTTTATAATCTTAATATTAACAGTTAGTCCTTTGAGTACCATAGTAAAATACAGTTAATGAATGTAGTTAAATTGTAGATGAGTTAATTAAGAAGCAAATAGTCTTGTTTAATGAAAGAAAATAAGACCTCTTAAAATGTTTTCAGAGAGAAAATGCCAGTTGTCAGAGATGGCCCTAGTGAGTCCTAGGGAATTATATGTGGTAACTAAATAGTGTAGCCTATTACAATTATCTGTGAATTAGTAATTAGGGGATTGAATTGGTCCATGCTTATTTATCTTATATGGCTAACATTCATGTTTGGATAGGTTCATATGAATTTGGATTTCTTTATATGATTTCCCCTTGTCTATACTACTTGGATTCTTGCCAGTAAGATGTAAATTGTCATCTGTTTTGCTAACTTTCCTCAGTGTATTCTCAGGAATGTAGACTATCACTGACTGACAAGCTTATCAGATGATTTAGACAATGACATCCCTTGGCCTTCAGAGTACAAGGTTCTCTCTAGCAGTTCTTTAGGACAGATTATGTAAAACATTGCTTTTATAATTGTGAACAATTTTTATTTTCTTCTTGAGTGTATGCATATTCAATTAACAGAAGATCCAAAGGTGAATTTGTTTTGGGTTAGTATGGAGATGAATAAGACAGGCTGATTTTATATTTTTTTAGATATATTCTTCTCCCTACGTGTAGACTTTATTTCCCCTTGGATTTGATTCTGCTGAGTTTTTTTTTTTTTATTAACATGTAATGTATTATTTGCCCCAGGGTACATGTCTGTGATTCGTCAGGCCTACACATTCCACAGCACTCACCACAGCACATACCCTCCCCAGTGTCCATAACCCTACCCCCCCACCTCCCAGCCACCCTTAGTTTGTTTTGTGAATTTAGGAGTCTCTTATGGTTTATCTCCTTCCCTATCCCATCTTGTTGGGATTTTTAACTCACAGATGATTGTTGTCTAGCTAAGATATTTTGATCTTAGGGCGCCTGGCTGGCTTAGTGGTAGAGTGTATGACTCTTGATCTCAGGGTTGTGAGTTTGAGCCCCACATTGTGTATAGAGTTTATTTAAGGAAAAAAAAAAGGTATTTTTGATCTCTATTTTTAATTTTATCTTGCCTAGAATGTTGGTTGTAGTGGGTTCTTTATGGATACGGTACTTAGAATGATCAAGCAAGAAGGGTCAGTCAGTCTTCCCTCCCTTCCTCCCTCCCTTCCTTCCTTCCATCCACCCACCCTTGTTTGCGTCTTTGTTGAAAGGATTATTTCTAATTGATTTTTATCCCTAAAATAATTCTTATATATTGCATTATATTTTAAAATGTTCATGCTCCCCAGGGTTCCAACTTCATTTCTCCCTTCTTGACAATCTTTTCTTTCTTTCTGATTCATCTCCTTTCTTTATCTTTAGCACACCAAGAGTCCTACTCTTGGTCCTCCGAGTTCTTGACGCCTTAGATGCACAGGTGTAGTTGATTCCTTCTTTCAGCAGGTATTTGGTGAGTGCCTTATCTAACCCAGCCATTATTTCTGGTTCTGGGGATTTAGCCCTCGGAGAAAAAGGAACCATCACTATCACCAAACAAAATAAAACAACAAAAATTCCTACCCCACTGGAGCTTAAATTTTAATATTTCCTATTTTCTAGAAACATTTCAAACTGGATATGTTTTTTTGTTTTGTTTTGTTTTGTTTTATTTTATTTTTTTCATTAACATATAGTGTGTTATTTACCCCAGGGTACATGTCTGTGAATCATCAGGCTTACACATTTCACAGAATTTGCCATAGCACATACCCTCCCCAATGTCCATAACCCTATTCCCCACCCCCCCCAACCTCCCAGCCACTCTTAGTTTATTTCGTGAGTTTAGGAGTCTCTTATGATTTGTCTCCTTCCCCATCCCATCTTGTTTCATTTCTCTCCCTCATCCCCCCACAACTCCCTGCCCTGCCTCTCAAATTCTTCATATCAGAGAGATCATGTGATAATTGTCTTTCTCTGACTGACTTATTTCGCTTAGCATAATACCCTCTAGTTCCCACTTCATTGCAAATGGCAAGGTTTCGTTTCTCTTGATGGCTGCATAGTGTTCCATTGTATATATATACACCACATCTTCTTTATCCATTTATCTGTTGATAGACATCTAGGTTCTTTCCATAGTTTGGCTATTGTGGACATTGCTGCTATAAACATTCGGGTGCATGTGCCCCTTCAGATCACTACATTTGTATCTTGAGGGTAAATACCCAGTAGTGCAATTGCTGGGTCGTAGGGTAGCTCTATTTTCAACATTTTGAGGAACCTCCATACTGTTTTCCAGAGTGGCTGTACCAGCTTGCATTCCCACCAACAGTGTAGGAGGGTTCCCCTTTCTCCACATCCTCGCCAATATCTGTTGTTTCCTGACTTGCTAATTTTAGCCATTCTGACTGGTGTGAGGTGGTATCTCACTGTAGTTTTGATTTGTATTTCTCTGATGCCAAGTGGTGTTGAGCATTTTTTTCATGTGTCTGTTGGCCATTTGGATGTCCTCTTTGCTGAAATGTCTGTTCATAGCTTCTGCCCATTTCTTGATTGGATTATTTGTTCTTTGGGTGTTGAGTTTGAGAAGTTCTTTATAGATTTTGGATACTAGCCCTTTATCTGATATGTCATTTGCAAATATCTTCTCCCATTCTGTCAGTTGTCTTTTGGTTTTGTTGACTGTTTCCTTTGCCGTGCAAAAGCTTTTGATCTTGATGAAGTCCCAATATTTCTTTGTCGCCCTTGCTTCCCTTGCCTTTGGAGATGTTTCTAGGAAGAAGTTGCTGCGGCTGAGTTAAAGAGGTTGCTGCCTGTGTTCTCCTTGAGAATTTTGATGGAGTCCTGTCTCACTTTGAGGTCTTTCATCCATTTTGAGTCTATTTTTGTATGTGGTGTAAGGAAATGGTCTAGTTTCATTCTTCTGCATATGGCTGTCCAGTTTTCCCAACACCATTTGTTGAAGAGACTGTCTTTTTTCCATTGGATATTCTTTCCTGCCTTGTCGAAGATTAGTTGACCATAGACTTGGGGGTCCATTTCTGGGCTCTCTATTCTGTTCCATTGATCTATGTGTCTGTTTTTGTGCCAGTACCACACTGTCTTGATGATTACAGCTTTGTAATAGAGCTTGAAGTCTGGAATTGTGATGCTGCCGACTTTGGCTTTCTTTTTCAACATTCCTCTGGCTATTCGTGGTCTTTTCTGGTTCCATATAAATTTTACGATTATTTGTTCCATTTCTTTGAAATAAATTGATGGTATTTTGACAGGGATTGCATTAACTGTGTAGATTGCTTTAGGTAGCATAGACATTTTCACAATATTTGTTCTTCCAATCCATGAGCATGGAACCTTTTGCCATTTCTTTGTGTCTTTCTCAATTTCTTTCGTGAGCCCTTTGTAGTTTTCTGAGTACAGATTCTTTGCCTCTTTGGTTAGTTTTATTCCTAGGTATCTTATGGTTTTGGGTGCAATTGTAAATGGAATCGACTCCTTAATTTCTCTTTCTTCTGTTTTGCTGTTGGTGTATAGAAATGCAACTGATTTCTGTGTATTAATTTTATATCCTGAGACTTGACTGAATTCCTGTATGAGTTCTAGCAGTCTTGGAGTGGAGTCTTTTGGGTTTTCCACATAAAGTATCATATCATCTGCAAAGAGTGAGAGTTTGA
>CM052813.1:32350612-32364472 GCA_028533885.1 Nasua narica | reverse complement strand
TAGGACTTCTAGTACTATGTTGAATAGCAGTGGGGATAGTGGGCATCTCTGCCGTGTTCCTGATCTCAGGGGGAAAGCTCTCAGGTTTTCCCCATTGAGAATGATATTCGTTTTAGGTTTTTCATATATGACTTTGATGATGTTGAGGAATGTGCCCTCTATGCCAACACTGTGAAGAGTTTTGATCAAGAAAGGATGTTGTACTTTGTCAAATGCTTTTTTAGCATCAATCAAGTACCATATGGTTCTTGTTCTTTTTTTTATTAATGTATTGTATCACATTGATTGATTTGTGGATGTTGAACCAACCTTGCATCCCAGGAATAAATCCCACTTGGTCGTGGAGAATAATCCTTTTATTGTACTGTTGAATCCTATTGGCTACTATTTTGGTGAGAAGTTTTGCATCCATGTTCATCAAGAATATTGGTCTGTAATTCTCCTTTTTGATTAGGTCTTTGGTTTTGGAATAAAGGTAATGTTGGCCTCATAAAATGAGTTTGGAAGTTTCCCTTCCCTTTCTATTTTTTGGAACAATTTCAGGAGAAATTAGGTATCAATTCTTTGAATGTTTGGTAGAATTCCCCTGGGAAGCCATCTGGCCCTGGGCTCTTGTTTGTTGAGAGATTTTTGATGACTGCTTCAATCTCCTTATGGTTGTGGGTCTGTTTAGGTTTTCTATCTCTTCCTGGTTCAGTTTTGGTAGTTTATGTGTCTCTAGGAAGGCATCCATTTTTCCAGATTGTCTAATTTGCTGGTGTATTGTTGCTCATAATATGTTCTTATAATTGTATTTCTTTGGTGTTGGTTGTGATCTCTCCTCTTTCATTCATGATTTTATTAATTTGGGTCCTTTCTCTTTTCTTTTTGATAAGTCTGGTCAGAGGTTTATCAATCTTTTTAATTCTTTCAAAAAACCAGCTCCTAGTTTCGTTGATTTGTTCTACTGTTCTTTTGGTTTCTATTTCATTGATTTCTGCTCTGATCTTTATTATTTCTCTTCTGCTGCTGGGTTTAGGCTTTCACTGTTGTTCTTTCTCCAGCTCCTTTAGATGTAGGGTTAGGTTATGTATTTGAGATCTTTCTTGTTTCTTGAGAAAGGCTTGTATTGCTATATATTTTCCTCTCAGGACTGCCTTTGCTGTGTCCCAGAGATTTTGAACAGTTGTGTTCTTTTTTCAAACTGGATATGTTCACAAGGAATGAATTTCTACCCGTTCTTCTAAAAACAGAAGACATTTCTCTTTCTGCTGTTTAAGGTAACAATATCCCAGTATTTCTTAGTTTCCCAAATTAAAAACATTGAAAGTCAACTTCCATTGCTGTTACTCATTCTGCCTGCCTCCAGCAAGTATCTAGTGGTCACTGAATTTTTTCGACTCCCTCTGATGAATGTGTGTATATTTCCTTGTTTTTCTGGTATCTGCCTTAATCTTGGCTTAAATTATTTTTCGATTGGCTTGCTTTAACAGCCTAACATCTAATTATACTGTCATAGTTCTTTCTC
This sequence comes from Nasua narica, assembly GCA_028533885.1. Classification (NCBI taxonomy): domain Eukaryota; kingdom Metazoa; phylum Chordata; class Mammalia; order Carnivora; family Procyonidae; genus Nasua; species Nasua narica. The sequence goes on along the minus strand of CM052813.1, from coordinate 32,362,965 downwards.
TTTTCCATGAGTTATTTATTCTATTACCAAGATTGTTTTTCCGGAGAAGGAATTTCAGTTACCTCCTGTCCCCCACCCCTACCCCGAACCGTTCCACAGGCATTGCTGCTATGCAACCAGTACAAGGGCCCGAGGAAGCCATGAGCCATGGCTTTCCTAGCTCCTGTTTAGTTTGGTAGCCCAGTGCTATAGAATCGCAGTCGTTTAAATTCTTTGGTTTCTTTATGATGACATTGCCTTAGCGGGTGTCCTTCCCTGAGCAAGACATGCCTTTTCCTCTCCTGGCTGTCTCCCACACTCTCCTAGGTTGTGCATCCTTTGGGACAATTCATATATCACACCTCCCAGTTCTTTCTGATGCATGCAACAGCGTTGGATTTCTCTGTACTCTCACAGAATTGAAAATATCACATTGCAATGTAATTAGTTAACTCTTTTCCACTAAACTGAGAGCTCAAAAGTTAGTTACCTGTCTATATTCTGCTCTACCATATGTTTCAGTGATAGAGGCAGACACACAATTTGGGGGGCCTAAAATTTGTAGAATTTGGTGTGGCCCTCTAAGTTAAAAAAAATAACAAAACTGAATACAAAATTAGATGTGAAAGTTCCTATTGATTTGAATGAGACTATAAGGATCCTGTGCAAGTATTTCATGCTAAATCTTCTTAGAGGAATATAAGTGTGTAGTTAAAATTTGCTGAAATAATGCTGTCTATTTATATAGTCTTTTTTTTTTTTTGCTGTTGATTTCTTAAAATTAGGAAGCATTATGGTTTAACCATTCTGATGCTAGTACTGCTGCTAATACTGCCTAATGCTCCCATAGCACTACCATTTTCTACATACTTACACATACTTTGTCTTACAGAATTTTGACAACAGAGTCACTAGGAAAGTGACTCAGACTTAATGATCTTTACTGTGTTTGGCTGCTTGGTGGGTGACAAAGATAGAGTTGAAGTTCTTCCTTTGAGATCAGATTTCACTTTGGTAGAGGAAATGATTCAGTTCTTCCTGTGCTTCTGTAACCTCAGTTAACACCCTGCTCTATCTCTGGTTAGGCTGGTGAATGTTCAGAACTTTTCTGAGAATTTTGTAAATGATCTTGCTGCCCCTCCATCTTTACTCTCTCTCTTCCATTTTAGCTTCCTCACCTCATTATTTTTTCTTCCTTTTCTGCCCTGTGTGTTTATCTATGTCTTACCATACATCAAACCTATTCTCTCTGTCTTTTCTGGGAGATAACATAATAGTCTTAAGTGTCAGTTTTTTGACTAAGCTGACTTCTAAGACTTTTCAATGTTTGGATTCATTTCTACTCCTTTGAAGTATTGTAGGGGGTGATTTTGGGTATTCAATAGCACAAAACTTTTTGCATATTTTTTCAGCAATGGGAACATAAATATTCTAAAAGCTATGCTCTTTCTTTACTACACTTTGCAAGTCCCAATTCAGATGTGATCAGTTTTCATTTGTGTTGAGGATTTACTGATTTAATAAGCCTGATTAATCTGATAGCAAATTGGAAATAGCAAAATGGAGACTAATAGAAGACAAAATAATAATAGCAATAATTTTTGGTATGCTTAGTATTTCCAGGTGCTTTGCATGTTATTGTTAATGCCCACTTTACAATAGCAGCTCAGGATCTCACAATTAGTAAAATGGTAGGTTTTTTTAAGTGAGGTAGTCTGGGAACTCTGAAAGCATAGGATCCTGGGGCTATGTAATCTGAAGGCAAATAACTATTTTCTTACCTGTAATAGTAATATTAGAGCACAGAGCTATGTAGTGGAAAGGTCTTGGTTTTGCTATCTGTCAGAATTGGGTTGACTTTAAGTAATAGCTCTGTTGCTGACAAGCTTTATAATGTGGAAGGAACACTTTATGTTTCTGATCCTCAATATTCTTATTTAAAAATGTGTGTATCTAATATGAAGCTCTTGGTAGGATCAAAGGAAAGGCATGTGTGTGAAGCATATATGCTCTGTTTAAGACAGGGATATAGGAAAGCTATTTCATAAGTACTTTAGTTTTATACAGTGAAAATAATGCTAATTAATTGCCTAAAAAAGTCACTCATGGATACTATTTAAGTCCATGGAATAATTACTGTTATAGTAGATGCAGTAGCAATCAATTCTTATATGCAGTTTTATTATTATTTTTACCGAATAGCATTTTTAAAGCCCCAAATAACAAATTATTGCTTTAATTTGTAGATTACAACCAAGCTTAGATTTTAGACATCAGTGGTGAATATATATTTGGAAACTTTGTCTCTTGGAGGGAATATTTAATGGTCAGTTTATATCTGAGGAATAAAGTTGTTTTTTTTTTAATCACCAAAATGACATGGAAAATTAAATAGTTTGTTACTCAGGGAATCTAGTAACAGACATCCAATCTGATTGAATAAGGCTTTTAAGCCTATTATTTCTTCCTTCTTCTCTGTCCCCAAATCCTCTCATAGCTGAATTAGATTACTTTTGGCTGATACTTTCAGATAATTGTTGATGTTTTATTACATAGACTTTTCAGTACCTCCACATAATAATGGCTATAGAAATATGATTGCTTAATAAAAGTCTGAGTTATGTGACCTTGAGGAAGTTAGTAATCTCTTTTGCCTTCTATTTCCACATCCGTAAAATGTTTATTAGCAAGTTATGTTATGGGAAGAGTAAAAGCTCACAGAATTTTCTTACATTTTTAAACGAGATATTTGAAATTATAAAGCATTAATAGTTGTAAAAAATGGATTGATTTCTTCTTCCAGCTAAATTTTAGGGTCCTGAATTGCTCTATGAAAAGAATTGCATAAATGGGCTCAGAGAAAGCATGAGCTTTCACCAGCCCTTCTCAATACACGCATGATACTTCTTTGTGCAGAGAGCTGGCAAGCAAACCAACAAGGCAGACTACGAGACACCCGAGCATGGGAGAGAAAAGCAGCCACATTAAGTTTCACTCCAATATACTATTCTCTTCCCAGAGGATTTCCTATCAGAAACTTGAGCCTGTGAAGTTTGTAATCTTTATTTCTATTTCTATCCAAATTCAGTCAAGGGAATTCAGGAGAGCACAAACTGAATTTAGGAGGCACTGATTGATGGGGAGGGATAAAAATATTTAATTATGTATAGTACTTAAGCCCTATAACAGCCAAGTAAGCAATATGATAGATGACAGTCCTCATAATTTTTGTAGAAAAAATTCCAAAACAGAAGAAACAATTAGGAATAATAATGGGGAAATGGCAGAAGTAGTTATTTGAAAAGTTGTGGGGAAAAGCCCTAGAAAATGGATCTTGGGTGAAGAGCATGAACTTCAGGTAGTTAGCTGGGGAGATAGGTTGAAGCAGCAGCAAGGTTATAATATTCTGTGTGTCCTGTTGTGTCCGTCCCCCTCTCCCCATTTCCACTGTTTTGTCTGTATTGAAAAGGTTGTCTGTATACTGTCCTTCAGGGCTTTACTCTAAGGAGTTGTTCAGTCACAGTTGACAAAGCCACATATTGTCCTGCCTCAGTATCATCATAGGGATCTCACAAACTCAATGAAAGTCCTGTCTCCGAGAGGGCAGCTGAGAAATGACAGATATCTTCTGTACTGTCACCTCCTCCTGCAGTTGATAAGTCCTAACAGCAGCAGCTGGCCATGTTTCAGGGTCCCTGGGGACGCTTTGAGTATCCACGCTTTTTCTATACACTAAGGATACAGTTTGCCCCAGGCCCACTGGAGAGTTGCCTCATTCTAGGCAGGCAAAAGGGCAAGAGGCAGGAGCCTGAAGTAATTTCTCTGGAGAATTTGTTGCCAGTGTAGGAGTTGCACCTGAGAATTCTGTGGCACAGAGTTAATCCTTCTATGCATTTTTGGTTTCCCTCAAGAAAATTACATGACTGGAGTGAGTGCTGTATGAGCAGCAGCTGCCTCTGGAGTCTGATGCCAACCCATTGTTGTTCCCCTACAAGGGCAGCCCTTGGAGGAATCCCTCTGCCTGGTTCTGTCCAAGAAATATGCTGGCCTGTTGCATCTTGGTCCTCAACACTGAAAATGTGGTAGCAAACAGTGGCAAACTGCCCAACAATCTAAATTCCTCTGAGTTTTGCTAGGGAGTGAGAGAACAGAAGAGGCTAAAGGTGCATTCTCAGAAGCATCTGAATCTTTTCCCTGAGTCACTGTGTTTAGTGTGAGTTAACAATTTGGGAGGAGGGGCCCTGTCCTTACAGGGATGTGCTAAGAGAGAACATTATGGATGAAAAATATGTAAAAAAAAAAAAAAAAAAAGGTGACCAGAGAGAAGGTGGTGTCCTCCACTCTTGTGGAGTCCATAGTGTGTGTGTGTGTGTGTGTGTGTGTGTGTGTGTGTGTGTGTTTTGTTTTTTTTTTTTTAAATTATGAGGGAAGGTAAGGAGAAAGGAAATAAATTTAATACAGTGGACTATAAACAGAATTGATTCGTGTGATATATTTAAAAAGAAAGTTCAGCCTTTCAGATAATCAGTTGAGTAATAGGTAGCAGCAGCCCAAGGTTCTCATCCCAGGCACACCGTTGATTTGTTATGGAACCACACCTCCGTGAGCTTTAGCATGTCTGAGCTGCATGTTTTTTGTTATTCTTTTTAACACTAACATTGATTTCATACCTGAGTGTGCACAGTGAATAGTGGAGATTAACTCAAAAGTATCACAAAATATTATTTAAGTGTGTGATTCTGGAAGTGGTAATGAATCTGGTAAGTGTCTTTTTAAAGTAAGTGTCTCTGTGCTTTAGGGAACTGCAGAGTTGAGGATAGAACATGCCTACTTTTTGAAAGGACAATGAATCCTTTACCTCTGGCCGACAGACTTAAAAAAAAAAGGGAGTAGCTTTTAATACTAAAATAAGTTTAATGAACATGTTTGTTAGTATAAGTATATTATTGTGTAAGTATACCAATAATAAAATATTTCAACTTCTATATTATATGTATTTTCAGCAGGTTTTTTTTTTCCCCTATTAGGAAATTACTATGCAAGGGAATGAGATACTATTTTCACCAAAACTTGTTTAGAGTATGTGGATTCTTGGTCAAAGTAGTGATTTTGATTTATGTATGTCTACATAATTGTGCATTAATTTGCCATTTCTCCATTTATAGTATTAGTTTAGATATATTATGTGACTATACATTATATTGTCATTTGAATATACATGAAAGATAAATACGTTTTCTCTTAATTGAAACATATGTACTTTCTTGGGTTCACCCATCATTTCCAAAGGTGGGGACTTTGGTTTGTACTGTATATACTTTCAGAAGTACACATACGGTCATCTGTCATTTCCTGCCCTGCTGTTCTCTCCCTTGCACAGAGTTGGCTAATCCAGAGCCATAAGCTTCTGCTTCTAAGGCTCTTACCTAAAACTGCTTGGTAAAACTAGCAGCTGAGTAGCCATCAGGAAATCAGAATAAAGCTTTGTTTTTAAAATGAAAATTTTAAAAATGAAAATTCCTTGTGAGATACTAATTTTTGAAGAAATCTTTTCATAATATTTCATTTCCTTTTGCTGCAGTTAAGTACTCTAGCCTGAACCAATTATTTTTCTGGCTGCATTTATCAATGGCAATTTTTTTTTTCCAAGTAACTTCATAGTTTGAGGTGAAATCTCCCCCACCCCGAGGAAGAATGATAGGATTTCAAAAACATTGTGAATTATAAAGAAGGAAATAATCATCTCTAGTTCTGTCCTCTATAATCAGATATTAACATTTTCACATGTTTACTGCCATCTGTTATTTTTCTAATTTTTATTAGAAATGTACGTTTTACAATGTACATATTACAATAAATTACTATTATAGAGAATCCTCATGTATTTATCATTCAGGTTTAATAGCCTTTTGTTCATAGCTGGTCCTGTTGCTTCTGTCCTCTTCCATTTTTTAGAAGCAAATCTTAAACATTTCACCATTTTATCCATAAATATTTCAGCCCATTTACTTTTTACATATGTACTTTAAAAACATTCTAAAAGTTACAGTTTTCTTAAGAAAAAATGGAGAAAGCTTAAGTTCCTTTTAGATCCCTCTCTGATCTGAGACTACCAATTTCATCCATCTGAAAATAACTACTACTGTAATCGATTTTAAGAATGTGTCTTTTTAATTCATTGTGGGATATGATGAAAGTATGTATATATTTATATGTAAGCATATATTATTATTTTATATATATTTTAAAATATAGGTAAGCAATATCAAGCTATTCTGCCACTCTCAATTGCATTTTTGAAATCTGGATTGTGAATTTATTCTTAATAAGTGAGTCTAACCCATTCATACTTATTGTGAATACAGATGTTTGGATTTATTTTTTCCTTTTTTCTTTTTTTTTCTCTGTTCCCTGCCTCTTTTAGATTGCTTGAATATTCTCTGTTGCATCTTTTTTCCTGGTTTATAAATTATAGGTTCCATTTCTGGTTGTTATTATTATTATTTTTTTTAGTGTTACTTTAAATTTTTAATGTATGTATTTGGCTTGTTTTTCTAGTGGAGTTTGAAATGAAAGTATTCATGTTGTCCTATGTCTGTAATTTGTTAGCCAGAAATATTTAAATTACTTAAATTTTTAAATATTTTTCACAGTTACTATGGTTTCATTGATAGAATGAAACCTTGTCAGTTAGAACTTTTTATGCTTTTTCAATCGTGGGTTTGTTTTGCTTGGTTGGAACCTAGTGGCTTTTCTTAGGCTTTCATTAAAACTGAATACTTCATAGTATTTTATTCACCTGCCATAGTAGCTGCTTCCCTATGCCTTGTTTTTCGGATGTAACTATCCGTCCTGTAAGGTTCTTAATTATTTCAATGGTCTTACTAAATTTACCTTTGCCTGTAAGCTGCTTCAGATCTTTATTGGAAGTAGAGTGTCCAAATGAAGTCATTAAAGGAGCAAGAGTACTTCTATAGCAGGATGCTTGAAGAGATTGGTTTGTGTGGGATGTGGTAGTGTGATGCTATACCCAAGCAGGCTGTGATAGTTAGGTGTGTTTGAATGGAATAAAGAGCTTCCTATAAATTATCTCTGTCAAAATGGAGTGCACTGTAAGAATGGATGTCAGTGACTATGCATCTTCGAGACCAGTTATTCTGTTTACCTCTCATTGGCTGGGTTGGATCTCCCCAAGAGGAAGACGTGCCACTCTTGTAATGTCACCTGTGTTCTGTCTCTCTCATCTGATTAGTTTTGCTCTCTCATAAATCAGGCTTGTGCCTTATCTTAGCCTTTCATCCTTTACTTATCTTCCTCTTATCTATGGTGTATTCTTGCAGTGTTTCTCTTTTCCAGTTCCCAAGAGACAGTCTAGCCTAGTTCTATCTTTCTGGTCAGCACTTAGATTGTCTTCCTTTGAGTGAGAAGCCCAACTCTTGTTCTCCTGGTGATGGTTGGAAAAGAAGGACACAGCATAGTGTGTAATAGTGTATTACTTGGAGCAGGGCAGTGGGGAGGTTGAAATCTGTATTAGTCAGTTTGGGCTACCATAATAAATACCACAGATTGGGTGTCTTAAGCAACAGAAATTTAATTCCTCATAGTTCTGGAGGCTCGAAGGTCCAACATCACGTTCTAGCAGGATTTGGTTTCTTTCTTTTTTTATTTTTTTTTAAAGATTTTATTTATTTATTTGAGAGACAGAGAAAGTGAGAGAGAGCATGAGAGGAGAAAAGATTAGAGGAAGAAGCAGACTCCCCGTGGAGCTGGGAGCTCGACGTGGGACTCAGTCCCGGAACTCAAGGATCATGACCTGAGCCGAAGGCAGTTGCTCAACCAACTGAGCCACCCAGGCGCCCCAGGATTTGGTTTCTGATGAAAACTCTCCTCTTGGCTTGTCAGTGGTCACTTTCTCACTCTGCCCTTACGTGGCTTTTCTTTGGTACTTGCATGTGGAAGGAGGGAGGGAGGAAGGGATAGTCGATAGCTCTTCCCTTCCTTATAAGGCCATCAACCCTACTGGATGAGGATTCCCTTATGACTTCATTCAACCTTAAGTATATCTTAAAAGCCCTGCTTACTTGCTTTTTTCTTCTATTTCTTTGGCCCATGAGTTCCCATACTGTTTCTTCATTTTTCTAATTCTGCCACCCAACAACATGCCAGTCATGTAGGTGCCCCATGTATTGTTGAATCAGTAAGTAACAAAATTTGAGTTCTTTTCTCACCCTCTTGACCCCCTTAGCATTTTTTACTTTGGACAGGTAATTTATCTTTCTGTTTTATAAAGGAATGAAAAGACTATCAGTTGGTATTTTAAGTATATTGGAAAGGTAAGGATATTTGATACTTCATTTTCTTTCATTCTGAGGAACAGAAAAGAATAAATTCTATTATTATTGAAGGGATTCAGAAAGATTCATAAATATGATCTTGAAAATAAAAATTTTGTTTTTGAATACTTTTTGATCAAGCCAATAGAAATGAAGAAGTTCAGAAGAACAGATACGAGGAAGAGGTGGAGTAGTTTCTGTTGGATGAGTCCACTAACATTGGTAGGTAGTGTGATGTTTCTTTTGGAGTACTAGTTCAGTAACATTTCCCTAGAATGTGACTTAAGATTAGAAGTGTAAGTTTTACTCTCATAGCCGATTGACATTATGACAAACTACCTGCAAATGACTATAGCCTTGCATTTGTCTCACTTCAGGTGGTGCTGCAACGGCTGTAAATGAGACAGATGCTAAATTTAAATGCAATAAATAGGAGTGCCTGGGTGGCTCAGTTGGTTAAGTGTCTGCTTTTGACTCAAGTCATGATCCTGGGGTCCTGAGATCTAGCCCTGCATTGGGCTTTCTGCTCAGCAGGGAGCCTGCTTCTCCCTCTCCTTCTGCTTGCTGCTCTGCCTGCTCATACTCTCTCTCTCTGTCAAATAAATAAAATCTTAAAAAAATAAATGCAGTGAATGGATGCTGAGTGATGACCAGCCACAAAGCATTGCAGCAAACACACTTAAAGGTATACCTCTTTTTGGCTGTAGCAACTTTTTTCTGGATCTCTTTTGAGGCAAGGAAAGCAAAAGAAAACTATTGGGACTTCAACAAAATAAAATGAAGGGAACAGTCAGCAAACAAAAAGGCCACCTATGGAATGGGAGAAGACATTTGCAAATGACATCTGGTAAAGGGTTAGTATTCAAAATACATAAAGAACTTATAAAACTCAGTACCCAAAAAGCAAATAATCCAATTAAAAATGGGCAGAACACATGAGCAGACATTTCTCTGAAGAAAACATCCAGATGCCCAACAGACACATGAAAAGATGTTCATCATCACTCACCATGAGGGAAATGCAAATCAAAACTACAATGAGATATCATCTCACACCTGTCAGAATGGCTCAAATCAACAACACAAGAAATAACAGGCGTTGGCAATGATGTGGAGAAAAACACTTGTGTGGGGTTGGTGGGAATGCAAACTGGCACAGCCACTGTGGAAAACAATATGGAGGCTCCTCAGAAGTTAAAAATAGAACAACTTTATGATCCAACAATGGCAGTACTGGGTATTTACCCAAAGAATAAAAACAAAACAAAAACAAAACAACACTAATTCTAAAGGGATACATCCACCTGGCTATTTCTACCAGCATTATTTATAGTTGCCGAGGTATGGAAGTAGCCCAAGTGTCCATGGATTAATGAATGGATAAAGATGATGTGGTATCTATATACAAAAGATTATTTTTCAGCCATAAAACAATGAAATCTTGCCATTATAATGACATGGTTGGAGTTAGAGAGTATAATGCTAGGTGAGATAAGTCAGAAAAATAAATACCATATGATTTCACTCATGTGGAGTTTAAGAAACAGAACAAATGAGAAAAAGGAAAAAAGACAAATCAAGGGACACGCTCTTAATTATAGAGAACGAACTAATGGTTCACAGAGGGGTAGAGGTGAAGGATGGGTTAAATAGATAATGGCAATTAAGGAGTGCCCTTGTCCTGATGAGCACTGGGTGATGTGTGGAATTGTGGAATCACTATATTGTACACCTGAAACTAATATAACACTGTATGTTAACTAACTGGAATTAAAATAAAAACTTTAAAAAACACACAAAATGTTGTACCTCTTTTACTGTTAAAATTGTTTAAGGTAACTAGAAATTTTATGCATTTGGGACAGTTTCTCTTTCTGGATTATTTTTAGCAGAAAACATATTTTCACTTGCTATATAATCTGCATTGGACAGAATGATCTGTTTTGTGTTTGAAGCACTGATTCTTTACTACTTACAATCTGTGCCCACACATTACCAGTACAACTTGTTGAAAAGTACAACGATTAGCCAATTAATCAGTTCCTGTTTCTAAATAAAACCAAATTTGACTTGATTTTTATCCCCTCCTGAAACTGCAATTATCACCTAGTTGTTGGACAATCATTGGGTCACAGCTAAAATCTTTAGAGCTTTGCAAAGGACTTGGCAACTATGTCATTATTAAAAACATTAATGTTGTTAATGTTCTGCAAGAAGCATAAAGGCCTTAAATTTTAAATGAGTTTTAAAATTTTATTTTTTCCCCTAAGGTAATGTGTGTGTGTGTGTGTGTATGTGTATGTATGTATATAGGGCTGCCATGTGAAATAACGTATGCCTGGTTAAATTTGGAATTCAGATAATCAAATTAGTGTTTAGTTATAAGTATGTCCCAACTATTGCACAGGATATGCTTATACTAAAAAAATCATTTATCCAAAATTCAAATTTATTTGAATTTCCTGTATCCTCTATTTTTATTTGCTAAATATGGCAATGCTATATTGATATAAAATTTAAAAAACCCAAAAGACTGAGGATAGACCCTTTAAGAATGATGTAGTGTCCTTCTGTATATCTGACTACAGTCTTTAGCTTAAAATCTAATTTATCTGATATGAGAATCGCTACCCCAGCTTTCTTTTGAGGTCCATTGGCATGAAAGATGGTTCTCCATCCTTTCACTTTCAGTCTGGATGTATCTTTTGGTTCCAAATGCGTCTCTTGTAGACAGCATATGGACAGATACTGTCATTTTATCCATTCTGCAACCGTGCCGTTTTATGGGAGCATTTAGGGTGTTCACGTTGAGAGTGATTGTTGAAAGATAAGTGTTTTTGATGTCACGTTGCCTGTGAAGTCCTTGTTTCTATAGATGGCAAATTTCTGTTCTAAGTCACTCATGTGTTCTTTCTACATTTATAGAACCCCCTTTAATATTTCCCGAAGTGCTGGCTTCGTTGGTCACATACTCTTTGAATCCTTGCCGGCCTTGGAAGGTCTTTATCTCTCCATCCATTTTGAATGTCAGCCTTGCTAGATAAAGTATTCTTGGCTTCATGTTCTTCTCGTTTAGTGCCCTGAATATATCATGCCAGCCCTTTCTGGCTTACCAGGTTTCTGTGGACAGGTCTGACATTATTCTGATGGGCTTTCCTCCGTATGTAAGGAATCTCTTCCCCTTAGCTGCCCTCAGGACCTCTTGTCTAAAATGATAATTTGCAAATTTTACGATGATGTGTCTCCCTGATTTTCTAGACTTGTTGATCTTGGCTGGTGTCCTTTCTGCCTCTAGGACACGAACACTTGTTCCAATCCCCATGAGATTGGGGAAATTCTCATGCAGAATTTGGTCAGCTATATCTTCTAGTCTTCTTTCTCTATCCTCTCTGGGATGCCAATGATTCTGATGTTGCAATGTTTCATGGCGTCATTTATTTCCCTAAGTCTGTTCTCATGATTCCTGAGCAGTTTGTTCCAGCTCTACTCCTGACCTTTCTTCTCAACCATTTTGTCCTCTAGATCACTAATTCTATCCTCTTTCTCCACAACTCTAGCTGTTAGACTATTTAGATTGGATTGGATTTCATTAGTAGTGCTTCTTACATCTGCTATACTGGATCTCATTTCTGCCCTTAGAGATTCTATAATGTTTTTCTCCATCCTAGTCATTGCCTGGAAAGTTGTCACCCTGAATTCCCTTTCTGACATACTGCTTATGTCCATGTCCAATAGTTCTGAGGGAGAGGGTGTAGTCTCTGGGTTTTTCTTCTGTTGGATGTTCCTCCTCCTAGGCATTTTGATGAGAAGTGGATGAGAGGATGTATAGCTGGATATATTGCCCAGGATCCAGGCAGGGTCATCATCTTTAGCCATCAGAGAGATTCAAATCAAAACCACACTGAGATACCACCTTACACCAGTTCGAATGGCCAAAATCAACAAGACAGTAAACAACAAATGCTGGAAAGGATGTGGAGAAAGGGGAACCCTCCTCCACTGTTGGTGGGAATGCAAGTTGGTGCAGCCACTTTGGAAAAC
>CM052813.1:32278171-32350512 GCA_028533885.1 Nasua narica | reverse complement strand
GGAGTATAAAGAAAATCATGGAGGGCATTGTGAGAAGGAAGGGAAGGATGAATGGGGGGAAATCGGAGGGGGAGATGAACCAGGAGACACTGTGGACTCTGAGCAACAAACTGAGGGTTTTGGAGGGGAGGGTGTGGGGATTGGGTAAGCCTGGTGGTGGGTATTGAGAAGGGCCCATATGGAGCACTGGGTGTAGTACATGAACAATCAATCTTGTAACACTGAAAAAATAAAATAAACATATTTGGGGAGAAAAAAGAACCCAAAAGACGGGGCACCTGGGTAGCTCAGTCAGTTAAGCATCAGCCTTCGACTCATGTCATAATCCCAGGGTCCTGGAATCGAGCTCCGCGTGAGGATCCTGCTTCTCCCTCTCTCTCTCTCTCTGTTTGCTGTTCCTCCTACTTGGTGTGCTTGCTCTCTCTCTCTCTGTCAAATAAATAAAATCTTAAGAAAGTAAAAAAACAAAAACAAAAAGCAGTGCAAAATAAGTTCCTCTTAGTGTCCCATAGCCCCCACATCCCACTGTTACTGTCTTTGGAAAGCTTATAGAAATAGTCTTTTATAAACATGTACATATTGATTTTATTTACACAAACATTTCCCTTCCCTTTTATACAGATACTAGCAACTTAACACATTGTCTTACACAGTCTTTTTTTTTTATTCCACAATGTATGTCCACCATATGATTTTTGCAGTACAATATGGAAAACACGGTATGTGGCAGAGTATGGGCTTTGAATTCAGGCACAGTTGGATTCAACTCTGTGCTCTCTGCTTATTAGCTGTGTGACCTTGAGTAAGACCTGAGTCTCTCCCTTTCTCTTTTGTGTTCTCAGGAAGGTGGAGAGAATAATATTCAAGGCAGTGGAGGATGATGTGGAAAGCGTGGGAGTCAGGGTCCCTGCTCCAGGTTGTCATGTGCGCAGCCTGCCATTGCTCAGCACTGTAGTGCTTCGTAGGCACAGAGGTCCCTGAGCCACGTTCAGCGTGCGTCCTGTAGTTCTAAGTGTCATGGCTGCTGTCACAGCTTCAGTTATGCCCACATAGTGATGTATCTACAGGCAGAATTACATGGGCAGTAACCACATGGGTCTAGTGTACAGAAGCTATATTTTTGATACTGTTTGAATATGCGTATTTCCATTGTGTTGAGGGATTTAGCACCTTGAAATATAGCAGCCATGTTTTTTAATGTACTTTGAATATTCATATAGGGAGGCTTATTTTTCTTCAAATCTTGGGATTAGAGGTGATTTATTTAAACATATGAACATTATATAAATGGTGACTATTACTGATCTTTCTTTGATGTACCTACCCATAGTTTCTAAAATACTTAGTTCTGAGTTGTTGATAGCTCTGTATGGATTGTTGGTTGTGTTAAGTTGTCTACATCAGTCCATTTCAGATGTCGTGTACTTTGGGTCTGTTTCTGTGGTTTCTCCTTGTGTAGCTCAACACAGTTTTGAACTTGAAAAGAGGAAGGAGAATGGTAAGGTGAATCTTCCTCTTGTTGAGAGGCAGCATATTGTAGAAGTTAAATTGTTAATTGGCTCTGGAGCCAAACTGGTCCACATCTGGCTCTGTCATGTACTAATGGTATGACCTTGGGCAAGTTGCTTCCTCTTTAAGTGCTTTAGTTTCCTTGTTTGTAAAGTGAGTGGACTGTGTGAAGATTAAAGGCCTTAGCTGGATAAAGTAGGTTTCAAGCAGTGCCCAGGATGCGGTGGTGGTTGTGTGTTTGCTATAATCACCCTTGCTTCTGCCCCAGCATTAGTGTTGCTACTAGTCCACATCTCATTTCCTCTCTTTACTGCCCCTCTGACTCTTCATCTTCACTACCTAGCCTGAATTGTCTAGAACAGCCTTGAGAACTTGACATTTTTTATACATGTATTGGATTTTTTTACATCTTAACCATTGGTCATGACCCACAGTTATCACCCAGATACCCTTCTGTTTCCACACGGTTTTGGGGGGTGAAGAGGGAAGGTTGATGGTGGGGTGAGAAGGAGAATTCATGCAGTTTGATGCGTGTGGACTCTATCTCTCCATATCAAAACGTCTGTGATTACAAACGAGTTTCTTTATAGTTAGAGCTGAATCCTTGGGATGGGGTATAGGGCATGGAAAAGAACAAGTTTTAGTTTTTGTTTTTTAACCTCGTGTCTCTTTTTCATGGCTACTAATTGTAAAATATGGAAAACCTCAAAAAAGCCACATATATTTATTTTATAGACATCAGAGAAGAGAAGAGAAACTGTGAAACTTTTTTTTTCCTTTAAATTTCTGAAATCCAAAGGAATGGCGCTCTCATCTGGGAGTGAATGTCTGACTTGCAGTTGAATGGAGCTTAAAAAAAAAACACCAAAACCTCTATGATAAGAGTTTTCTCTGGGGAAAAGAAAACTAATTCTCTTTCCACATAACCTACTTGTAGATGAATTTTGGGATGAGAGTGTTTTTCTCTGTGGGGAACTGCTTACTCTGTACTTTCTCTGCAGACTCCTCATAAATCAGTAGGTTTCTAAATCCATAGGCTACCTCCCCCTCCAGGTCATGAATACTGCTTGTCTTTCCAAGTTAATTTTTCAAAGGTGGAGAAAGATAGAGCTGACTTTATTGTGCCTAGCAAGTACTGATGTGTATAGTTTTACCCTTCTAAGACTTTGAGTATCATTCATTTGTGATTAGAGTTTTCTAGTTCAAGAGAGAGAGACAACGGCTTCACAGGGCATTGCAGCTAGTAAGGGGGCCAGCTGAAATGTTCCTTCAGGTGGTCAGACTCCCTAAGTCATGCTCTTCCGTTACTAGCATTCTTCCTCCTGGGCATGTATCAGTTATTGACCTTCCCTTTATTGGAGTATTTTTGATTTGTTAACTGTCAGAAGTTAGTAATTTTTTGAGGGGGGGCCTAATACTATGCTACTTTTGAAGTGTCAGTGTCAATAAGAATAAAAATATGACTAGTTTATTTTAAAGATCTCCTTGTATTTTTCCCCATGAAATGCTCATCTCTATGATGATTAATTAATGCTCAGTGTTAAACCTGAATCTATATTTTATAGTGTGAGTTATACTATGAGCTGGAAATTCTTATACTGTATCTTATTTATTGCAATATACCCAATGATTAGGTTTCCTAGGAAACTAAGGTTCAGATGATAGGCCCCTTGCCCATACCTACACTGTTATTTAGGTTTCAATTCCAAGTTAGAGCTAGTGCTCTCTTTTCTGGACACCAGGGCATTTTATAAACCAAGTGCCAGTAGTAGAGCTGTTTGACTATTTCCAGTGGAGTTGATGTTTTAAATAGTGTATTCTGAATAGGGATAAGGAAAGTCAGTAAGAACTGTTCTCTGTTATTACACAGAGCTAATCACAGGCATTGATGAATGGTCTATGCATCTGCTCATATACATCATGGATTTCCTTTTGTCCTAGATGCCTTTTCTGTTAAAGAGACAACAAGGGCAACTTGTTTCTTCTTAGACAAATCCTATTTCGTCTCCCAAAAGTGAGGAAATTGGGTTATAGACCTTTTTTCTCCATTGAAGGAATGACTGAGATTTTTCTGCAAGGCAGAGGATGTGTGTTATTGAGAGAATATATAAATTGCTGGACAGCAAAGATTAGGTATGGTTAGCGATTTGGATATTGCCATTGGAAATCTGTAGCTGGTACTTTAAGGAGTCTGGATAAGTATTGTCAGAGGAAGAGGAGTCTGTGTGAGTTGAAGGAGTTGAGAAAGTTTATTTTGAATGAGGGAGAAGAGAATATTATAGTCAGGAGGATATTTTGGAAACCTTTGAAAACCCTTCCTCCATTTAACATTATGCTCTCTTTTATTCAGTTTTTCATTCATGATTTAATGTACTAGTTCCCCATGGTTCACATACTGCATGGGGGTCATAGTTTATTTCTAATTGGTATGTGTGTATGTTGTCCCCAGTTAGGACTGTGAACAATCAAGGGCAGGATTACATTTCTGCTTTTTTATGTTTTAATGTTTTTGCCCACCGAATTTCTCATGCAGAGTCAAGTAAGTTCCTTACTCTGTGGGTGAGAATCTGTAGGTGAATCTAAGATTACAGTGATCTGTATTGAGAAGTTCTTAAATATTTTAGATATGTCTGCCATCTTATTTAAAACAGACTGTGTATGCCTTTTACCTTACTATACAAGTATTACTTGCAAATATAAGATAATTTTGAATAAGTCCTAAAATGATTACTTTTTTTTGCCTATGAAATGATTTTAAGTTAAATCAACAAGATTTTAATGGTCAAAGGAATTGTGGTAGAATCAAGTGCTTTTTAGAATGTATAGTTTTAATGTTATGATAAAACATAACCATTCCATTTTATTTCTTTTCTCCCCAGAGTTCTATTTTAGTTGCTGTTTAAAATCATTATAGAGAAGAACACTGACCTTTGGAAAAAAATGTTAGAAACTATAGGTAAGACCTATTCCTTCTTATTTTTCTAAGAATCAGAACTTTTTCCATTGGGATCTTTGAAATGGTTTTTCTACATAGCAGGATTTCGTCCAGTAACTTAGATTTTAGAAGTTTTTATCCCCTAGCATTATAGTAGGTCAATGTGTTTCTATATTTGGATGATTTAATCTGAAGTGCTATAAAAACAAATCATTTGTAAGCAAAAGATAAAGGCACATGAAATGTTCTACCAATTATGAGTTTTAATGAAGTTTAATGTAAACTTTGTTCTGATTTATGGACCCACTTCTGGTTAATGGACCCACTTCTGGTTAATGGGTGTTTGTGGACAGCACCAGAAAGCTTAACAGTATTTTTAATATGGAAAGAAGTTCATTACCGTCTTTATTTGTGGCAGTTGAAATCCTACTGAGCTTTGCTTTTAAGTTGATGATGAACTATAACAATAATAAGCATTTAGGCTGACAAACTTCAGTGATGATTTAAGGCAGTTTAATTTCTACATGAGATAATGTAGGTTGAAATACACAACTTCACATGTTAATCTTTTTTTTACTGCTCTTTAGTTTTAGAGAAACTGGTTTGTAGAACTGGTTTCAGGCATATCAGGTTCACCCATCCCTCTCCTGGTGGCCTAATGCCTTCGTGTTTTCCAGGGAAGTTTTTGGGTATGGCTATTGGAAGTTATCTGGATTTCACCTTGGTGCCTTGATGATTGTGGCTGGTGCCTTGATACCTGCATGCTTTGGGGAGTAGGATGAGAGTAGGTGGAAGGAAAAGGAGAAGGAGCTGTTTTTGTGATAGTTGGGATCATTACTCTGACTTTTGCTACTGGTATTATGCGAGTGATGAAAGTACATGGGTGTGTGTTAACATTTATCCTCTATTTCATACTAAAGTCACATGCTACAAAGACTACTACTAGTCCACAAAGCAGAGTTCCTCATAAGACAGCAAAGGGGAAATAGAGAATTATTGACGCTGTCACTTTCCAGTCTTTATTTTGTAAGTTATTACTGACATGTACACCTTCCAAAAATTGACATGGGAATTAATACTAGGTTTGTATTCTGAGATACAAATATAGATACAAATAAGACCCAGAATAATATCCTCATGTCCTTATCGTTATTTACTTTTCAAATTGTACCTATGATCGGGCGTCTCGATAGGTCAGTTAGTTAAGCATACAACTCTTGATTTCAACTCAGGTTATGATCTCAGGGTAGTGAGATGGAGTCCTTATTGGGCTCCGTGCTGGGCTTGGTGCCTGCTTAAGATTCTCTCTCTCCCTCTCCCTCTGCCCCTCCCCATTCATGCTCTCTCTCTCTCTCAAAAATAAACAAACAAATAAATAAATAAAAATTGTGCAGATGAGTAAATACTGTTTGTTTAAATTTGCATATGTGTTTGAACTTGTGGTCAGCATTAATTTATGCCTTAATTTCACCATTTCTGTGTCATCCCACATTTAGTTCTATAGAAAGTGTCTGTGGTGATAATTCCCACTCTTTGATTACTATAATATGGCAAATGAATAATAGATACCCTTGTTACCATGTGAATCTGTTAGAACATATATTTGAATGGTCTTCATTCCTTTAAAACAAATTTGGGTTTACTTGTAAGAAAGTGAGAGAGATTTTTAGGGAGATGTTCTTGACTGTGATTTGTCATAGAAAATCACCATCTGGTGGAAACATGCTTGTAAGATGCTAGGATTATTAGGGATACACTTATTCAAAATACCTACTTTTGCAACTTTAATGCCTGATATATAAGGTGGTCAATAAATATTTGAATTATTTTATTTTGATGCATATATAGATATGCTATTTAATTTTGGGGAGAGGCAAAGTGTTAACAAATGTTTTTGAAGGGTTATATATTGTGATATATTTTCAAGTGAATTGTCAAGTATAAAATTTTTATTCCTTAATATATGAAACTGTTGTCTTTTGGATGTTACTACTCATCAGTGATATTGTCTACATCCAATTGTTAGTGAGTGAGTTATATTTCTAATTTTTCTTAAATATAAATAAAATTTTTGAAAAAGTGAAAATATCAGCATTTGCAAGATCACGAAGTGTTTGGTTTTCAATAGTTTATATGAAAAAGAGTTGACAGCTGGCGTTGGAATTCATACTCCATCTGAATTGGAGTAATAGTTAGTTGCATGTGGCGTACACCATAACCAGTTCTCTGCTTTTAGCTAGACTCTCTTACCAGAGACTTCAAGGTCTGAGGGACATATTTCTAGGGATGTGTTACAGTCCTTTTTTCTCTGAGTCAATTTTATGCTCTGGAAAGGAGTAGTTTCAGAATTTCTAGTAAGCGGGGTTTGATGTGTGTCTTTTGAATCCTATTAATGACCAATGCTGCTCTTTGGTTTAGACAAAAATCGAGCCCTGCAGGCAGCAGAACGCTTGCAGGCCAAGCTGCGAGAACGTGGAGATGTAGCCAATGAAGACAAATTGAACCTTCTCAAGTCAGTCTTGCAGAGCCCGCTCTTCAGTCAGATTCTAAACCTTCAGACTTCTGTACAGCAGCTGAAAGACCAGGTAGGACACGATTCTCCCAAAGCCATGTTCACGGCATGGCATAGATCTTGTGACAGTCTTGCGTTTTTCTGAAAGGCTGATTTTTGTATGTGTTAATGAATAGTTAATGAAGTCATTTAAACCTCCAAATGAGACATTCAGATTCACTGTGACTCCCCACCCCCAGTTATTTTTGTAATGGTTGTTGCTGTGTATTGTAGATGATATGACATTGTGTTGAAAGCTGTGTGGATGCTGAAGTATGAGTCCCTACAGGAGAAGGGGTTGATAAAAATAAATTTAGGGTAGATGGCTGTGGACTTGGTTTCCATCCCACTAAGGCTTATTGTTCATGTGATCTTGCGCATTCCGAGTCAGACACTCAGCACGCTTATAAGATTTCAGATAAGGCTGGGTTTGCATGTGTAATTGTGTGTGTGAGGAAGGGAAATTACCTCTATTTTGACAGTAAAAGAAATAATTACGTTGTCATCAGTTAGAAAAATTGCAATTCTCACTTCTTAAAAAGAGTGTAAGTAGCAATTGCTTCCAATGACAGCATCAGATGGTGATAAACATTAGAACTTCTAAATGTAACACTGTTTTTTTCCCTGTAAAAAATAAAGAGCATTAAAATTTCCTAGCATTTATATTAAAATTGAAACATTGCAATGACAGAATGAACATTCAAGTTAGATGTTCTTTGAACTTTCTTAATTTAATCACGTTTCTCAGGTTTTTAAAAAAATGTTTTTAAAATGGTTGTTATTCTTACAAGGCTTGAAGTCAATCTCATTTATGCCTTCAATCTAAGTTAATTCTCATTCTAATGTTTTTAGCATTAATTTAATCACTATGGTTGACTTGCTAACAAATATTCTGCCTTAAAAGGTTAAAAATGAAACTTGAAGACTAGCTTCATAATTCAGTGAAAGAATAGCTCCAATTAAAAAATGTGCCAAATGCAAAAAGAACAAATAGTAACAATAGAGAAGGGATTTGTTTAATGTCACATAACTTCTTAATCTAGATATTTTGGTAGCAAAAAAATAAAGAAAAAGTTTTAAATATTTTTCTCTGGTGAATTTCTAGTTAATGATTTAAAAAATTGTGATCATGAATTAAGAAAAGAGTTATTTTTGTTACATAGTTGGTGTTTGTTCGTTTGTTTTGCAAGTTATTGAAAGGATTGGTTTTAGGTACTCCTTTCCAGAATGAATTGTCAAGAGTTTGGAGAGATCAGTGTTCTGAATATAAGTGTAATTATGATGTGAAAGATTATCTGGTTTTTCAGAGAGAGTGAAGAAGTCGAACAGATGTCTTCTACCCTTATTATATTATGTGAAAATATGATTAGATGAGAGGAGAAGTTGAAACAAAAAGTACTAATGTGTTAGGAAATACGACTAGAGAGAACTAGAACTATCCCTTCTAGCCCTGAAAGCAGGGGAGATGTAGGTTTATTGGTTGTTGACCTTGTTTTACCATTTCCAAATAGAAGTAGAATATGGGCTCTAAAACTTTGGGTCCCATGTGATTCAGCTGAAATCTCCTTGGAAACCCTTGAGCATAATGTTATCAAGCCAGGTAGTCTGTGACCACGTACAGTATTAATGATGCTGATATATTTCAAGACTCGGCACATTGTGAGGTTTGGGCATTCTATAGGTATGTCTCAAATGTCTTTGGACCTTTGGCTGGTTGGTCACTTATTAAAATACTGAAAGGGACTAAGAAAATCAGCTGACTCACACTCTGCTTATTACAAATACTTAGTGAGTTTGAGTGATTTGTTTGTAATAAGGGCAGAGCCAGAACTAGAACACAGTTTTCTTGCCTCTCAAGGCACAGTCCTTCCCCTTTTGTGATTCTGCAGCCTGTCTCACATCTTCTTTTTCTTTTTTTTCCTGAGGGTAGAAAGTTGGCCTCTCAAGGTCAGGAGTTCAATTCTGGTGAAAACCATCCATATCGCTCTTGGTTTCTGTGACTTTTCACTTTAATCTTCATTCTACTGACCCAATTTCCTTTGTTTGTTGAACCATGTTTTTCTTGTATGACTAGACTACATTTCAAACCCTCGTATTATTTCCTGTTTTAGAGTTTAAACATAAATATTACAGACTTACAGTGTTAGAATTAGATTTTCTATGTAGTTTACTACCTGTTAATTTGTTAATAATTAGAATTTAATATTAGTGAATGTAGGAATGAAATTTGTTTTGTGCTTTTAAACCAGTAGGTACACCAATCTGACCAGTGGCTAGCTTCTATTTCTTATCTTTTACCTGAGTTATGTTTTTAGATGTGTAATTTTATATGCACAGGGCTATAAGTTAATGTCTCCATCTTTTTTAGTATTACCAAAAAATTTGACTCCTCCGACTTTACTCCATCTTCATCCTTCTACATTTTAGAAAGTGAAAGGAGTGAATAATTGAAAAGCCTGAGCTAAAACAGCATATTGGAGAACATGATCATATTGTTGCATTAATGACAGATGCTGACATGCCATGTTGAATTAAGCTGACTATTTTTCCTTCTCAGATCCTTCTCATTACTTCTATTCAATAATGCGTAATTTTTCCAATTTGCTTCTTCAGTATTAAGACTGCCTTTAGAAATCAAACTGTTTCCCTTTGGCAAATTAAACATTTGACAGGTGTGTAACTGAGAGGGCAGAAAAGCCATGCCCTGAAGGGATGTGCTATTTAAATATTGTCAAAAATATTAACAGGTCTGAGAGCATAATTGATGCCTCTGTTTAACTCTGCCACATTGTGTATTGTTCTAACCGCCAGCTAAAAGGATGTGTGCTATTAAACCTGAATAATCTCTAAGGGCTCCAGTTCCTTTCCTATTGCATGATTCCTGTTTAAGTGAAGAGGAGAAAAAAAAAAGAACTGTGACTGTGTGTCAATGATCTGTCAGATGCAAATTCTCAAGTAGTGTCCTCACTGTCACCTAGTCATCACAGCTAATAACTGCAGGGCTCAATGCGTATTCATGACAGAAATCCAGCTATTGTGGGGGGAATAAACACGTTAGCAGTTTAATAATAGAAACTTGTCAGCCATGAGTATATTGGATTTGCATATTTATTCTGTGATGTTTCTCCAGTCCAGTAGAGGTGGATACGACTTTCCTGATTAATTAATTGCCTTGCCTTATGAATTGGCCACAGACATGAAATTAAATGTCTTTTTACCATGAGTTATTTGTAGGAAAACTGTGCATTAAAATTATTAATTTTGGTAGAAATATAGGACTAATACTTAGAAATTGACATTGCTGTGATTTTTTTTTTTTAAACTACGGTGACTGAGACCAATTCTAAGATTGAGGAACTAATGTATGTAATTCAGGTTACAAATGCTGCTGATATGGGAAACGAGCCTCAGGGCTCAGCATATTTTGGAGGTTTCTCCATGTCTGTGATTTCTGGCCTTTTTGGAGTATGCTATTCTATTATTTTGTGGTTGTTCTTGTTGTTTGATATTTCCATGCTCCTTGTTCATTCACTTTTTTCTCAGAAAAGTGTTGGCTTATATGCATATTATCCAAATGCATAATGTATACATATATATATTTATATGCATGCAAATTTAAGCCAGATTTTTTTTCTAAGTTTTTCTTTGGAAATTTTATGACATTTCTTGAAATAATTGGA
Organism: Nasua narica; assembly: GCA_028533885.1. Lineage (NCBI taxonomy): Eukaryota > Metazoa > Chordata > Mammalia > Carnivora > Procyonidae > Nasua > Nasua narica. The sequence continues at coordinate 32,339,837 of CM052813.1, read as the reverse complement.
GAGATGTTGACTTAATGTACAATCAGGTTGGAAATTGATTAGATTAAGTGGATCCTTCTTTTTTATTTTGAAATGCAGTGTTCATGGTATAAAATTTTTGTCTTGTATTCCTATGCTTTTAAGTTTTACTTGTTCACATTCCCAAAAGGATTTGGAACAACTTCTTATGGCAAAATGTATCGATTAATGGGTGATTCAAAGGTAGAACTAGGGGCACCTGGGTGGCTCAGTTGGTTGAGCAACTGCCTTCGGCTCAGGTCATGATCCTTGAGTTCTGGGATCGAGTCCCGCATTGGGCTCCCGGCTCCATGGGGAGTCTGCTTCTTCCTCTGACCTTCTTTCCTCTCATGCTCTCTCTCACTTTCTCTGTCTCTCAAATAAATAAATAAAATCTTTAAAAAAAAAAGGTAGAACTAAACAAAGACGAAATAAAAATATCAGAGAACTGGATATTCCAAGGACCTTGGATTATTAAAATTGAGAATTTTCATTTAATTTCCATTTCTCGGGAGCAAAAGCAACATTAATTATATAAATATAAGTACATAAATATAAATATATATACACACACACACACACACAAACACATGCACAGAGAGAGAGTGAGAGCGCCCTGGAGGGTTATATTTTGCTTAGTATGAGACATCATTCAGTGAGCCAAATTTTCCTTGGCAATGGGAGGGTTTTCTCATGGTGCTTTTTTAGAAGGCTTATAATCATTTATTAATAAAGTCAATAAGAATACTATGGATAAATAAGGCAGAGGTTCTCATTATCTAGAGGAGGAAAGAGAACATACATTTGTTTTATGTAACTAAATAAAAAAATGAATGGGATAAGAAAGTGAGCGGGATAAAGAATTATCATCTTTGACTACAGGAAAACTTTACATTGGAGGTAGGATATAAGATGGGTCTTGAAAAATGAGTAGGACTTCTCTACAGTGAATGGGGAAATTATTTCAGGTAGAGGAAACAGTGTTCACAAGGGTAGAGAGAAGTTATTCTCAAGTGAAGGTGATTGGGGCATATAGTAATATGTGCAGACATTTTTGACTATCGTAACTTGGGGTAGTAGGGGCCATGCTACTGGCATGTAAATGAGTAGACATCAAGGATATTGCTAAACATCCTCAGTGCATAGCCCAGCCTCCTAAAACAAAGAATTATTGGGTTTATAATGTGTGTGGTGCTGAGTTGAGAAACCCTTGATACAGAGTCACCTACAGATCTGTATTATCAGGGCAACAACCTATGTGTGAGTTCTTTGCAAGGGAGGAAACATGGGAGTCGGATTATGAAGGATTTATTAAGGTATAATTTTGGGGGGGGTTTGCAGGGAGGTTGTGTGTATATTTTTCATCATTCCTCTTTTGGGTTCAGCATTCTGTATCAAACTTTATTGTTTCAAGTTGAAAATTGTACCATCTTCTAACACTTCTATTAAATATAATATTTAACAATCATTTATTTTGTTTCTTCACATTTTAAAAATTATAGTAAAACTTCCTAACACAATTAAGGTGAAGGTTTTACTGACATTTTGATAGATGAGACCTTTGTTTATAATCATGAAATACATGAATTGTTCTTCAAAGAAATACTTCTTTCATCTTTCTAAGAATGAGGTATACTGGGTACATACTAAGAATACAGCATTACATCCTAATTTAGTGATGGCTTTTCTGCTAAAGTGTAGTACGCCATGTATGTTTTTTCTGATGCTCTGTCTTAAGAGAGGAACTTTCAGAGAAATCAGTAGTCACTTGTATATTTCACAGGGTTACTTTCAAATATCTGATGTAATCAGGGGGTGTTGGCTGGAGCACTGCTATCCAAGGGTGCAATATCTCAATGTGCCTGGAGAGTTACTGTTCTGTGGGTACTCACTTATAAAACTGCTAATCAGGTTCATGACCAAACTGTTGAGGTTTGTTGCTTTTAAGCAGTGACATCAGCAGCACTGGTAATTTTTTACAGTTATATTTTTTAGATTGATGGAAAGTTGAGAATTTTGATAACTGGGCATTTTGTTGCTCTGTTCTGACTTTGGTAATCAGAAAGATACGGTTTTGTAGGATTCATAGCAGGGAGCAGAAATGCCTGTGTTTCCTCAGCTTTATTACTTATGGCAAAAAATTACCCTTCTCTCTATGGTTTCTAATTTGAGACCAAAATGGAGAAGATTCACCTGTAGCCATGCTATCAGTAAAGGGGGAATAACTGCTGTCTCCCAAGAATGCCTGGGTTAAATTATGACTTGGTGTGGGGGGAAGAAGTACAGAGAGAAAGAAAACATGCCTTGACACCATTAACAGGAATTATCTAAACAGGGAATGGAATTTTTCCAAGTTGATGTTGATTGTGAAAATGAAAAAAATATTTTTCTTACCCTCAAAATGGTTTTACTTTTATGATAGAGCATTGCAAACTGCCTAACAGGAAAGTATCTGTTTCTTGAGATTTTAACATACATTATCTGGAGAAGTTAAAAGAGAAGGAGTGATTCTTATGTTTTTACATTTACCATAGAGTTTATTTACTGTAGGAATTTCAAATACTTTATTTTTGGTACAATAACAGCTTTTAAATGTTTGTTCCTTTAACCAAAAGTTTGTAAATATAGAGCCTTTGAGGGACTAAAATTCTTGTTTTATCTTGGGCAAGAAGGCACTGTTCAAGCTTTATATACAGTGCCGGATTAAAATGCAACACCATCTTGCTATTGGGTATGCATGTGTGTCTAAAACAGCAAATGGTGCTAATTGTATGGTGTTTTTGTGACAAAGTTAAATGGTCTTTGGAGACGAGGGAAAATTTGTGAAATTTACTGGGTATAACCTAAATGAGTTTTTTAACCTGAGAATTTAAGAACAATAGAGGTTGATTTATATCTGAAGCTCTATAACAAGAATAACCACCATCGCCTGTAGGGAGCTCTCATGTGCTGTGGATGTTGTCTCATTTAACTAGTCCATCAGTATATGAAGTGTGCCTGATCCCCATTTTGTCCATGAAGAAACTGAGGTTGAGAGACATTGTGTAACTTAATCTGGACTGCACAATTATTCGTTGGTAGATTTAGAAGAATGTTTAGACAGTGTCATACACTGTTTCTAAACCCTTAGTTCTCTGCTATAAAGGAACAAATAGGTTGAGAAAACAGTTATTAGCGTTACTAAAGAGAAATGCATTTAATATTTAGTAAATTCAGAATCATTAAGATTTGCCATTTCCCTTATATTCTCCCTAAAATTTTAATCAGAGGACCTTTTCACTATAAACCAGAACTTTCATTCTGCTTTTTAAATAATTATGCTGGCTTTTACAGTAGATGTGAACTGAGTAGGATAATAGTGGAAAGAGAGACAGTGGGACAAAGTACCATCAGTCTTTATGTGCCCATTTCTGTATATTTAAACATGTCTGTAAGGTTTGGTTTTATTTTTCTCTAAGCAGACTGGGAACTGTGAATCAGTTTTATTTGTCTCCTGGAAATGTGGGACTGATAGAAAAAACACTACAAACATTCTAACATGTTGTTCATCTAAGTTTCCAATTTCTCTCTCTTTTTTTAAAGATTTTATTTATTTATTTGAGGGAGAGAGAGTGCACGCGCAAGCGGGGGAAAGGGTAGAGGGAGAGGGACAAGCAGACCTCCCCACTGAGTTCAGATCCTCTACCCGCCCCCCCATGCACTGCTCAATCCCAGGACCCAGAGACCATTACTTGAGCTGAAATCAGATGCCTAACCAACTGAACCACCCCAGGCATCCACTAGGTTTTCAGTTTCTAATTTTTTTTGTCTTGGCATTTAAGGTATATTGATTTACTTAATTTGAATACTTGTGCCCTTTAGATGTAGAAAGTTTCAGCATACTTTGTAACAATATTACTTTCGGTCAATCTACGTTCTTTAATTTTTTTCCCTTGGAAGTTTTGCTAAGAAAGCACAGAAGTGTTGAGATTTAAATAAAGAAAAGATGTTCTGCAACACATCAACACACATGCCTAGACTGTGGTGTATATGCGGCATTCCACTTGCCAATTGTTCTTACCAAGCACAAAAAGGAGTTTTAGAATTAAGTGCATTTCATATTTCTTAGAAAGCCATTTATTAATTTTGGGATAAAATCATGCCATATTCATCTTTGCCTACTTTGTACCTAATAGGATATTTTACTTAAGTTTGATAAATGATTGCTTAATTAAGAGATATGTAAGTATTCATGAAAATTCAGAACTGTTGTGCGTTGGTAATTATTTTTTCTTGCTAGAGAAATAATTTTTAGCATAAATAAATTAGCCAAATAACTGAAGTTACTTTGAAAACCTTGTGTTTTTCCTGGTAAATGTATTGGAAGGAGGCACCACTCAGCATCATCGTCATCATAGTGATTACCATGTATGAAATTCTTACTGTGTGCCAGGAACTATTTTAAGTCCCTGTTTCATCATTGCAACAATACTCTAAAGTGGTGGATAGTAGTAGATAGATGTACAAGATAATGCTATTTTTCTTATTCTCTGGATAGGGAAATGGAGGTACTGGGAGGTTATATGCTAGAGCTAGTATTTAAATGTAGGCTGGCTGACTTCAGACCCCAGGTCTTAATCATAGGGCTCTGTCGTTTTTGTTTAACTGTCCTTGTAAATAGCGTAATGAATATGATTTAAAGATATCCTGGTGATTTGAGGTCTTTGTTATGTTTGATTTCAGATGGTGGCAGGGTAGTGTAATAGGACTGGAGACAGACACAGCCCAGATTTGTATTGTGGGATTGGTATTTATAAATAGATGACTTTAAACAAGAGTTTATTTCTTAAAATGAATATATAATGTATATACTTATCATCACTGAACCTCTTTTTTGCGCCTCCATTAGTTTTAATATGGGAACTAAATAACATGGACCTAAAAACTGTAAGGCATAAGCTGGATGCTTACCAGGCATTCGGTAAATATTGATTCTCTTCTTGGGGCTTCCTCCTCCTATTGAAATTTAATATTCTAAGGCAGCAGATCTCAAACATTTTGGTTTCAAGACCCCATTACACTCTTAAAAATTACTAACAACCTTAAAGAGCTTTAATTTATGTGGTTTTATACATTGATATTTATCAGGTTAGAAATTAAAATTGAGAAGTATTTTAAGTATTTATTAATTGATTTGAAAATAGCAGTAATAAATCCATTGCTTTAAAAATTAGAAGAGTGACATTGTTTTACCTTTTTTCACAGCTCTTTAATGTTGTTTAATAGAAGACTGGATTCTCAGATCTGCTTCTGCATTTGATTTGTTTGAATTTGCTGTTTTAGTTGGTGTCTATGGAAAACATCTGGCCTCATGCAGATATTTAGCTGGCAGAAGGAGGAAGATAGCCTTTTTTTGTGGATATCCTTCTTTGAAAGATTTTATTTATTTATTTGAGGGAGAGAGAGTGCACGCGCAAGCGGGGGAAAGGGTAGAGGGAGAGGGACAAGCAGACCTCCCCACTGAGTTCAGATCGTCTACCCGCCCCCCCATGCACTGCTCAATCCCAGGACCCAGAGACCATTACTTGAGCTGAAATCAGATGCCTAACCAACTGAACCACCCCAGGCATCCACTAGGTTTTCAGTTTCTAATTTTTTTTGTCTAATTAGTTTGGACCTGAGTGTACCAAAACTATTGGTATTTTCTTTTTTTTTTTTTTAAGATTTATTTATTTATTTAAGAGACTGAGCACATGTGTATAAGCAGGCAAATAGGGGGCAGGGGTAGGGGCAGAGAGAGAGAGAAGCTCAAGTAGGGTCTCCACTGAGCATGGAGCCTAACATGGAGCTCGATGTTGGGCTCGATCCCATGACCCTGAAATCATGATTTGAGTTCATACCAAGTCAGATGCTCAACTGACTGACCCACCCAGGCACGCCTGTTGGTGGTTTCTTAAAGTTTAGTTACAAGGTGGAATTAGAAACCAAATCAGTAAGCATTTTGTACTCTATTACAGTAAAATCTATCTTATGCTTTTAATATTTTTTTTCAATCATGCATAAATTTATAAGAAATTGGTCATCTGGAAAATATGAGAAACAGGAAAATTACATTTCACATCGCATTATATAATATCAAAAATATTTGCTAATGTTGCTTCTGGTATTATCAGTAGTCTTTAAATTATGGAAATGTGTCAAGCTTAGGGTGGTAGATAACAAGTTTTCCAAAATTCTAATTTTTACTTGAAACCTCAAATTTTACTATTGGCAACAATTACTGTCAGTAGTTTTCCTTGAACTGAAAGACTTACTTTAACTTTGAGAAATTGTCTGCATATACCAAGTTTGTACGTTTTTTTGACTTTCATTTGTTTTTTCAAGTAATTTGGTGCTCATGAGACAAGTAGCTTGTTCAGCTTACAACTCAAACAGTGTTTTCCCCCTAGATGAGAGTTGTATTTTTTTTCCTTTTTAAAAGATTCTATTTATTTATTTGTCAGAGAGAGAGTGCACAAGCAGAGCGAGCAGCAGGCAGAGAGAGAGGGAGAAGCAAGTCCCCCACTGAGCAGGGAGCCAGGCACAGGGCTCTATCCCTGGACCCCGAGATCATGACCAGAGCAGAAGGCAGACATGCTCAACCGAGTGAGTCACTCAGGCACTCCGACCAGAGTTGTATTTTTTATGCAGCAGAACTGTGTTATGTTCACTTTTCATTTTGAGCCACAGAATATTAAAAAAGATGTATATGTAAGAGTCAATATTGAATAAAACTAATTTTAACTACATCATCAAGAACTTTTTGTTTTTTTTTTTTTAAGATTTTATTTCTTTGAGAATGAGAGAGAGCATGAGCAAAGACAGCCCAAGGAAGATAGCACAAGGCAGGTGGAGGGACAAGGCCAAGGCAGAAGGGAAGGGGTGGAGCTGAGGGGCAGAGGCCGAAGGGCAAGCAGACTCCCTACTGAGAAGGGAGCCCAGTAGGGGGCTTGATCCTAGGACCCTGGGGATCATGACCTGAGCCAAAGGCAGCTGCTTAACCAACCGAGACACCTAGGTGCCCCTCCATCAAGAACTTTTTAAAGTGACTTAAGGGGGGGGGCGGATAATAGATTATTGTTCCTGATGAGAAGAGCTGATTAAGTGTGGTATCTTTTCTTCAATCTATCATAGACACTTCTCCCCTAATAACAATAAAAAGTAAAGTACTATCAAAAAAGATCAAATAAGTATGAAAAAGAAACCATTGCTTTTGAAATTAGTGGACTTTAATTGGAATTTCAGGAACTCAGGAGATAGGGTGCGGAATCCTGTATCTTCACTGTAGAACTGAACTTTTTTTTTTAAATGGTAAACTTAAAATTTATTTTATAACAATAATGAAAAAAGTTTAAAGCAAAACTGTGGTTGTTTTAAGTTCAGGTTATTTTGCAATCTTTACTCAAGTATTCATACACATTTCAGGAAATTGGGGGGGATTTGAATCTTTTCAACTATGAGTATTCCTATGGCTTTTAGTGAAATTTAGATCTTTAAAAATTAGTTTATAAAATACACATGAAATAGGGGTGCCTGGGTGGCTCAGTGGGTTAAAGCCTCTGCCTTCAGCTCAGGTCATGATCTCAGGGTCCTGGGATCTAGCCTGGCATCAGGCTCTCTGCTCAGCGGGAATCCTGCTTCTCTCTCTCTGCCTACCTCTCTGCCTATTTGTGATCTCTCTCTCTCTTTTTCAAATAAATAAATAGAATCTTTAAAAAAAAAAATACACATGAAATACTCTGCATCATGCTGACTGAGTCTGACATTTTTGTGCATTGTGTATTGATTCTAATTATGATGTAATTTTAAGAATAAATAAAATTTTCATAGATGCAGCACTGAGTGAAGACTAGAACATTCTAAAATAGCATAACCTGCCATGTGGCATTTAACTTGATGACGTCACTTAGGTTGTATAGACTTCGCAGTTTTGTACTTGATCTTGGCATTTAATAGTCTATAACAATAGGCATGCTTTAGGTAGATTATTGATATAGATCATTTATATATGCCTTTCTAAATATCAAAAGGGAGAAGGCAGGACGAGTCTTAGGTACTCTTTAATTCTTTTTTTTTCTTTGTCTTTCATCTTGAGTTTCTTTGTTGATCATTTATCCTTTTTATTTAGCACATCCAAATTTTAGGACACATGTGCCACTGAAACTTTACAGAGGTAGATTCAGAAAATTTACATTGTGATTACTCAGAATGACTGCTTAAAACATTTTTGGGTTAAGGAATTGTTTTCTAAATTCAATAATCTTATATTTTAAATTTATCAGCCAGTGATCTTCAGTGACTAAGAATATCTACAAATTCTCGTCCATTATCTACTTTGCTATTCAACAATTCATAGCTATCAAAAGAAAGGTATTCTATCTCAGTAGGTGGGTGAACTATGCCTGGTGGAGCAATTTTATAGGATACCTAACATATTAGTGATTATGTAAAGCATTTTATGTCTTTAATTACTATCCCATCCCCTAGAGCCCAGTGTCTTGGACATTTGAAGTGCTTAGTAAGTATCTGAATAAATGAAAAGAAATGCACATAGAAAATGTGAAATTATTCTTATTCCATCAGAAAATGTCCCCCTTCCCGCCACCTTATAATTTGCTGCTCCATTTTGTATCGTGTTTAGTTCAGAAGCTGTGGAGGCACTTTATGTCCAAAATAGTCTCGTCACATTAAGCTAATCCCCTTTGAACATGCAACTCAATTTCTTTAATTAGCTTTAAAAATAAGGATCATTAAATCAGAGTGCCACCATCAATTACTGTGCAAGGGTTTGCCTGTTCAATAATGCATCAGAGTTGTGCTCTAATCAGTATTTCACTAAAAGATTTATGGAAAAGGAGGCCTCCCTTGCTTCCAAACTTGAAATACAGTTCTATTATGTATAAAATTTTTTCCCTGTGATTACTACCATTTTAGATGCTGTATTTCATTGAATACTTTTGGTATCCTATCCGTCTTTGCATTTCATATTTGGGATCAGTTCCAGAGAGTGTTTTATAGCATTTTTGTAAATTCACAAGAAAATAGGCACTTTTCTTGTTCTGCAAGAAGAAAAGACAAGGTGCAGATTAAAAAAAAAAAAAAAAAACCAGTCTGCATTTCTATGAGGTGCACCTGTTATGGCAAATTCCCCAGAGTGCCTTATTTTTTATTTCTCATTATGTAAGAAGTAACAAACAAACAAAAAATTGGGAAATTGAAGTAGCAATATATGCTCATAAATTTATTTAAAGTCTACCAAAACTAGGGTTGTAAAAGCAGTGTTCATTTTTCTTGCTTAATGCAAGATAATATATATTTTAGCTTTGAAATGATAGAAATATCCATCAAATTATATGAGCATTTGGGTTACTTTATTCTCATTGCTATTCTGTGCATCAGAATAGGTCAAAATAACAGGACCAGTAAATAGGTTTTGATAATCTATATAAAAATGCTTTAGGAAATTCACTTTGACCCTAAGCAATCATTTTTCTAGATTTATACAAGTACTTCTGGGAAGATTGATGTTAGCCATTAAAATAGAGCTAATAATATTAACTTCCTTTTCAGTTAATAATCCAGAATGGATATATGAAACATAAGAAGTCGGTATTTCAATATTTTTAGCAGATTTAGTTAAGTGAATCTGCATGTTTGAAGATGTTATATTTTGTTAAACTTAAGTACATAGATCATATTTATATGACCAAAATATTTAAAACATTGATCTTTTCAAGTATTTTTGGAATGAAATTAATTTTGTATAATAGTTCTTGAAAAAATAATTTGGAATCTCATACAAATGCATCAACCTTGTATCAGGGTGGGTCAACATACTTTAGTATGAAAGTATTAGATGGCATAATGGTTTCTTTCTTTCTTTCTTTCTTTCTTTTCCTTTTTCTTTAAGATTTTATTTATTTATTTGACAGACAGGAGAGAGATCTTAAGTAGGCAGAGAGGCAGGCAGAGGGAGAGGGGGAAGCAGGCTCCCCGCTGAGCAGAGAGCCCGATGTGGGGCTCCATCCCAGGACCCTGAGATCATGACCTGATCCAAAGGCAGAGGCTTTAACCCACTGAGCCATGCAGGTGCTCCTTTTTTATTCTTTTAATTTGGTGTGCAATTAAATGATTATAAGTTGTAAAAACTCATAATCTTTGAGAAAGAAAAATCTATGTGTGCTTCAGAGGTTAAAACGCACTTGCTGAGGATTCATTTTAACTTGAGCACTTGTTGAAGGATTTATTCTGTGGATGGGAATTAGCCAGTTGAATCCATACCAAGCCTGCGGAGAGTCATACATCACAGTAATCGACTTGGCTTCATCTTCAGATACCCAGTTTCTATATTCTCTTTCATTTAAGGTGAATACCTGGTAATTGAACTTTAAATTCTGAGTTTCTGTCAGAAGATTTAGCTTGATAATATGGAAGCTGTTCAAAGCACCTTCTTTCATTCAGAGAAGTATATGTTTTATCAGTCATTGGAGTGCGAGGTTCTGTGCTCTGATTTTATCACTTACCTTGCAAACTAAAAAAAAAAATGAAAATTGACGTACAGTAAAGGGCAGAATTAAATAGTTCAAGGATTTTTTATAAATTGAATGTACACATATAACTCTACCTAAATCAAAGTATAGAAAATTATTAACATGCCACAGTACTCTGTATCTCCTTAGTTGGTTCTCATCCTCTCCTCAAAAGAATCACTATTTTTTTTCCAGCCTATGATGAGATAAAATTGACATATAACTGTATAAGTTTAAGATATACAAAGTGATATTTGATATACACATAAACAGTAAAATTATTATCACAGTGAGGTTAGTTAACATATCTGTCACCTCCATAATAATGTTTCCGTGTATGTGTGTGTGTGTGTTGGTTTAAACATTTAAGATCTACTCACTTAGCTTTCATATATACCATAGAGTGTTGTTAACTCTAGTGACCACACTGTATATTAGATCCCCAGAAAGTTCTTGTAACTGGAAGTGTGTACCTTTTGATCAACATCTCCCCACTTTCCCTACCCCTGGCAACCACCAGTCTACTCTCTTGTTTATATGAGATTGGCTTTTTTAGATTCCTTGTGAAAGTCAGATCATACACTGTTTTGAGTGTTACCCATAAGTACTTGAATTTTATATAAATGCAGTTTGAGTATACATGTCTATTTCTTGGCTTTTTCTTCCCTTTGTGTCTGTGATATTCCTTCGTGTTGTTATATGTAGCTGTAGTTCCTTTCCATTTTTCATTGTAGGAGTTTCATTGTACTAGACTATTTCTGTACTTTGTTGATGGTACTTTTTTACTAGTTTTTGGCTATTATGAATAAAACTGCCATAAACGTTCTAGTACATGTCCTTCGATGTTCCTTACATGTGAATTTTTCTTGGATGTTTACTTATGAGTGAAATTTCTGGGTCTTAAGGTACATATTCAGCATTTTTTTTTCATATTCAGCATTTTTAGATTCTCCCAATTGTTTTTCAAAGAATTGTAGGTCTATGCTCACTCTAATGCAAGAAAATTCTCATTGTTCCCTATCATTGCTTATACTTGCTACGGTCAGCTTTAAATTTCTCTTTTTCTAATTCTAGCCACTCTGAGAGGTATGTTATAGTGTCATGTGATGCTTCATGATACTTTTCATATGCTTATTGATCATTTGGATATCCTCCTTTACGGAGTTCCTATTTTAAATCTTTTGCCAGTTTTTCTATTGGTTTGCAGTGTTACGGACTTAGGAGAGTTTTTTTATATTTTCTGAATACAACTTTGTTGGACATTTGTATTGCAACTGTCTTTTTTGGCTTTGTGTCTTGCTTTTTTTTTGACTTAATTATATGTTTTGATGACCAGAGGGTTCTTTTTTATTTTAATAAAGTCTAATTTGTATAATTTTTCTTCTATATGTATTGCCTTTTTTGTCCTACTTAAGAAATCATTGATTATGCCAAGGATATAGAGATTTTCTCTCAGAAGCTTGTTTTAGCTTCTAAATTTTGGCTGTGTGCGAGGTAAAGTATGTATGTTAATTAATTTTCCATTTGACTATCCATTTGAACCAGAACCATTTATTGAAAAGATCATTCTTTTCTCCCTTACATTGGCACACTAAATCATGTGACCATATATATGTGGCTCTGTTTCTAAACTTTAGGTTATATTCCAGCTTTTTAAAATAATTTTATCATATTTTATTTTATTCTATTTTTTAAAAGATTTTATTTATTTATTTGACAGAGAGAGAGAGATCACAAGTAGGCAGAGAGGCAGGCAGAGAGAGACGGGGAAGCAGGCTCCCCGCTGAGCAGAGAGCCCGATGTGGGGCTCGATCCTAGGACCCTGAGATCATGACCTGGGTCGAAGGCAGAGGCTTTAACCCACTGAGCCACCCAGGTGCCCCAATTTTATCATATTTTAAATGCAATTTTTTTTAAGTTTTAGTTCCTGGTTGTTTTTTCCTAGGAAATAGAGCTGCTTTTTTTTATATTGACTCTATCAACTTTATTTATTTATTTGCTTATTTATTTATTTAATTTTTTTTCTCCCCATATATGTTTGTTTTAATTTTTCAGTGTTACAAGATTGATTGTTCATGCACCTTTATTTAGAATGTTGTTCAGATCTTTCATATCCTTGATTCCTCTCCCCCCGTTCTATCAGTTACCGAAAGGGATAACTTAGGATCTCTGCCGATGATTGTGAATTTGTTTCTCATTTGGATCTGAGTCCTTTCGCCCTATAAGTTTTGAGCTTATATTTTTGTTTTTATTTTTTTTTTAAGAAGGCAGACACTCAACTGGGGGAGCAACCCAGCTGTCCCTGAGGTTATATTTTTAGATGACTTAGACTGTCTTGTCTTTTCCTGAATTGACTATCTATTCGAATTGTTCCTCTTTATCTCCAGTAATGCTTCTTGACTTAAAGTCTACTCGTCTGATACTAGGGCAGGTGTACCAGGCTTCTTCTGTTTCATGTATGTATGATGGATCTTTCTACTTTCATCTTTATCTTTTCTATTATTAACTTGTATCTTTGGTAAACAGCATCTATTTGTGTTTTGCTGTGTTATAATACAATCTTAAAATTGTAGTTAATTTAATGTAATTATTAATAAACTTTAATTGACTGTTTTTTTCTTTTTGTCATTTATTCATTTTTTTTATATTAGTTCACTTTTTATTTCATATTCTTCTATTAGCATGCTACTTATGCTTAATTTTATTATTCTTTTAGTGGTTACTATAAAAATTATAGTGAGTATCCTTTGCCTATTTGAGTCAATTAAAAAAAACAACTTTTTAATAATTATAGATTCTCAATAATTTTTCAATATTGTATAGAGAGGTCCTCCGTGTACTTCACCAAGTTACTTCCAGTGGTAACGTTTTAGTAATTAAAGTAAAATATCAAAACCAAGGAAACTGATAATGGTTTAATGTCTATCAATTTTTTTCAGTCTGTACCATTCTTTCTCTTGCTAGGTTTGTGTAATCACCATCACGATCTAGATACTGTTCCATTACCACAATGATCTCTCATTAATCACTATACCCTGTTCCCTCCCTGCCACCATCCCTGTCCCCTGGCAATTTTTCTGTCTTTATAATTAAATCATTTCAAGAATTTTATGGTAAATTGGTTGTCTGTAATCAAACTAAAATACTGAAGAAAGATCTTATAAAAATCCAGGTTTCTTTAATGAAATTATTTCTCAAGTGTTCACATTCTTGCTTCATCTTAAAGACACTGAAATTGAAAATAATTCCATATTAAATGAGTGCAGTTCATGTAAGAAAGAAATGGGGAGCTCCCATGCATCAAGATATTTGTGAATGAAAGCGTCCATGCTTAAGTTAAAATAAAGTACTTAGGTTACTGTCCTGGGTTATGATTTCTACCTTATCTGGCCTTTTGAAATAACAACCAATTTCTATTCTGACTGCATCCTATTTTTTTATTACAGATTTTGTTTATTTATTTAAGAGAGAGAGAGAGAGAGAGAAAGCACAGATGGGCAGAGGGGTGGAAAGACAAGCAGACTCTCTGCTGAGTGTGGAACCTGACCGGGGAGGATCCCAGGACCCTAAGATCCTGAGTGGAAGTCATACACTTAAACAACTGAACCACCCAGCACCCCCCCACCCCTTGACTGCATCTTAAAAGAGGACTTGATCTATACTTCTAAATGCTGAAGGGTGTTTCATCCTGTCTTTTTACAAAGAATTTGACTTTTCAATTGAGTAATTTATATAATCTTCATTTTAAATGATGTGTGAGGTATTAGCACTAATTCAGGTCCATAAATTAAGTTAATATGTTTTATTACTAAGAACATAAAAGGCCTTTTAGATTGAAATACTCAGCCAGAACTTAAACAGCGAACAGATAATTATTTGGTGACTCTTGCTCATTTACTAGCAACTTCCATAAATCATACAGATTGTTTATCTGTATATAAAAATCACCAGATAGTTGTGTTTTCTTCTGTTTATTTTATATTTATAAACCAAGATGGGAGTCAAGCTTTTTTTATTAAACATTTATGCTGTGTCTGCTATGAACAGGTCTGTCAAGACAAATAAGGTCCATTCCTGTGTCTCAAGGAGATTATAGTTCAGAGAACCATTTTATTAAAGTTTTATTAAGTAGTTACAGCAGAGTCAGAAGGTGCCTTTGTGCTTTTTTCTGAGTGTGAATCTGCACATTTAAAAACAACCCTTTTGTATGATGATATAATTAAATTGTAGTTTTTAAATATGTGATCTTATCTTTAACCCCTGCTCTTAAATTTACATAGACCTCAAGGGCCAGGAGGAGACAGGAGGAGTCATTGACATTGGTTTAAGCCTTAACAGATTTGGAAAAAAACATTGATATTCAGTACTTTTATATGATTCTCAGGATTGTACTTGTTCTGGTCCTGTAACTTTGCTTTTAGAGTGCCTTCACACCTAGTCTTCCATAAAATCAGAGCTTCCCGTTTCGCCAGTCAACTTGGTATAGATAAACTCTCTATTCTTGGAAAGTGATTTGTTCATTCTGGCTTACCGTAGCAGAAGTCCAAATATTTTTCTCCTATGCAAACATACCATAGGCATGAGGTCTTGGTGTGTGGGATCCTCAGCCTGTCACAGATTTCATTATGCCATCTGCTTCAACCTGAGCGGTGTATCTTCTGCTGGCAGACTTTACTGAAGTTGCCATGGCTTAGGATTAAAAAAAAATAAAAAAACAAATTTGGCATAAGGAGCTTGCTTTTGAAAATATAATAATTGACCATGCCTGCTGTAGATTTTAAAATAACCATTTGAAAGGATTCCCAAAACCCTTTTCTCAACACAGTGATCTCTCTTTTATCTATGATTGTAGATAGCCAATATAAAATAAGCCAATATAAGTTGGGTTGTTGGTAACTTTGTTAACTTACTGAGTCTTCTATTTAATTTTAAGGACAGGTAACAAACTCTTAGGCATGGATTGGTGATAGGTTGTAAAATATTTTGATTGCTCTGTCAATGTGAATTTTACCTAATGTCTTATTTCCATAAATGATACCTCAAACGACTGTTGGCTATGTGTATAGTACAAACATAGGTACACCATGGTGAAAAAATTCAGGTCATAATCTACTTATTAGGTGTATGACTTTGTGTAATTTTGTCACCTGAAAAACAGAAATAATGGTAGTGGGAGAGTTTTGGAGAGATGAAATCAGAGTAGGTCCCTAAAAAAGTAAACATTTATTCTGCAAATATATATTGAATACCAGCTCTGTGCAAGGCACTCTTTTACAGAATGAAGGATATAAGAGAGAATAAAATAGATTCCTCCACTGGGGAATTCTACATTCTAGTCTGTCCACACAGATTGGGATGGAGGCTCTCTGACAACAGGGTCCATGGCAAGTGCCAGGAAGAAAAACAGAACAGGGTAAGCTTGTGGAGGGGGTGCTGTCTTGGGTAGCGTTGCCAGGGAGGGCTTCTCTGGGATGAAGTTGAGCACACCTGTATGAAATCAAGCAGTAAACATGTAGATGTTGGGGAAGGATGTACATGGCTGATGGAGTGAGCAGTTTGGTTTGAGGAACTGTGAAGGGGTTGGTATAGCTGGATCCTGCTAGGTGAGGGACACAGTGTGGGAGATGAGTTCAGAGAGTGATCCAAAAGCATCATTGATGTAGTCTTTCTGATAAATAATTGTGGGTAAAAAATTGCAGTACAGATAGCTTATAGAAGTGGGAAATTATTTAGCTTTAACTTGATGCAGTGTGTAACAGGCACATACAAGTAATCATAGAATGTCTTTCCAGAATGTAATGTTCTTTTTTGTCATTGTTATTACTTATGTCATTGTATCTGGAGTTAGCCAAACTGCAAGGCTTGAGGGCACAATGCTCCAGACTTCCAAGTCCATTGGAGACTTTTGACACCAAAAACAAAGAGTTAAGTTCTAACTATGATGTTACAGGGAAGAATCCACAAAAGGCCACCTTCCTTCTGAGATGAACTGCAAGTTCTGGATGTTCCCCAAACCACCCTCAGGTTCAATAATTCAGTATAAGGACCTACAGAACTTACTGGAAGCTTTTCTATTCATACTTATGGTACATTATAAAGAAAGGATAGAGGTAAAAAATCAGCCAAAGGAAGAGACGCATAGTACAACCTGAGGATTTCAAATATGAAGCTTCCATTTTCCTCACAAAGCTTTCCTTTTCAGAATTGATGTGTGACAGTATGCACGGATTATTGCCAACCCAGGAAGCTCACCTGAGTTTGGTGTTCAGAAACTTTATTAGGGTATCATTTCATAGGCATGATTGACTGCCTGTGTGATTTAACTTGGTGTCAGTTTGGGCTGATATCTTGTGGACTTGGACTCCACTGTGAATATCTGGAAGGTCCAAGGGTTTAGAGGTTCCTTCCTAGGAGCTGGGGATAAAGGTCAGACCTCTCTTCAGAAAAGACCAAATTCTTTAGTATGTATATTGTTCTAAAAATTCAAGACTATAAAAGATTAAATGGCCCTCTATCTCTCAGGGACAGCTAATGTCATATTGGTTGGTTGGTGTATATTTTTCCACAGGTTTAATACAAATATAAACATCTTTTTTGAACGTGCATTATGTAATACTGTATATATTGGTCGATAACTAGCTTTTTTCACTTCAGTATGTATGTAAATATGTATGTTTGTGTGTATTTTAATGAGTACCTTAAAGCTGAACACTGGAGGTAGGTTTTGAAATTTTTCCCATCTAAAAAAAGAAAGAAATTTTCCCCATCTAATAAACAATGCTGCATTGAGTGTCCTTATACACACGTCTTTGTGTATTATTCTCATTTTTCTCTTTGAAATTAATTTCTTGAAATTCAGTTGCTTAATCAAAGGGTATGGAAATTTTGAAATTTCATATATAGCTTATTATTACCCCTTGGGATGTTTTCTCTGAAATAGTTTATGGAATGTCAAAATTGTTAATAATCTTCATGTTGCTCGCAGGTAAACACTACAACATCAGCAATTTCAAATGTTGAATATGCTCACATTCCACACCTCAGCCCAGCTGTAATTCCTACTTTGCAAAATGAATTGTTCTTATCATCCTCAAATAATGGGAATCTGGAAGCATTTACAGGACCTGGTACTGCACACATCAATGGAAAACCTGCTTGTGATGAATTTGATCAACTAATCAAAAATATGGCCCAAGTAAGAACATTTCTTCTTGTTACGATAGAACAGTGTAAGCAAGTCCTGAATAATTGGAAGAATATGGATATGTTTATATTATATTATATGGATATGTAATATATATTAAATATATGAGGACATTTTTAACATCTGAAAAAATTGAAATGGAAAAGAAGGATTTTGTGTGAGTTTGGATGGTTCAGAAACTTTTCTGTTTCATTTTCTTTTTTTTATTCTTCAGGATCAATAATAAAATACATCATTCTAGGTGATGAGTGATAAAGGTTATCTGAGAAAATTCTTCTAATTTTTTTAAACTTAATAATACCACTAATAAAATAACTGAATGGAGTGATTGACTTTTAATTTTATTTTTTGCTTTGTTTCTTGAACAGGGTCGCCACATAGAAGTTTTTGAGCTCCTCAAACCTCCATGTGGAGGCCTTGGGTTTAGTGTTGTGGGACTCAGGAGCGAAAACCGGGGAGAACTGGGAATATTTGTGCAGGAGATCCAAGAGGGCAGTGTGGCCCACAGGTAAGACTCTAATGGCATCTTCTCTGTTTTTGATACTATATTCAGAAGGTGTTGATGACCTTGGGAGAATTTAGAGAGAGAAAATGAATAAAAACAGAAACTTAATGTAATCTGTTATTTATCAGTTTTTAGAAATCTTTAACATTACTGTGATAAAAAGCAAGTCCTTGGAAGGGAGAGTATCTCTTAAATGCAGTCATAATCACTTTTTAGTAAGGAAAGGAAAATTCAAGTAGAACATTAGTCTCATTATTATTAAATGGGTTCTTTTCAATTAGATTTAAAAGTTGCAGTATAGAAAAGTATACAAGTGACCCATGATAACTTGGGCTGTATTTTATTAATATGTTCAAAACAACAACTAAGTGTATTCACCTCTGCTTTTATTTGTGGTAAATAGGAACATCTAAGACAAAACATATAGGTTGAGTGAGTAGCTGTAAAGATGGTGGCTTTTAAATGGGAGGGATTGATTAGGGGTGGATAATGAGACTAGACTTACGTTTTTAAAAGTAAAATTGCAGGGAAAAGCTTGAAAAGTATGGACATTAGAAAACTGGCTTAAATTTGCAACGACATGGATGAAACTAGAGGTATTATGCTAAGCGAAATAAATCAGTCAGAGAAAGACAGTTATCATATGGTCTCTCTGATATGAAGAATGTGAGAGGCAGGGCCTGGGGTCGTAGGGGGGTGGGGGAGGGAAATGAAACAAGATGAGATCAGGAAGGAGACAAACCACAAGAGACTCCTAAATGAAACAAACTGAGGGTTGCTGAGGGGGTAGGGGGTAGGGATAGGGTGGCTGGGTGATGGATGTTGGGGAGGGTATGTGCTATGGTGAGTGTTGTGAAATGTGTAAGACCGATGATTCATAGACATGTACCCTGGGGCAAATAATACATTATATGTTGATAAAAAAAATAAAAATAAAATAAAAGTAAAAAATAAAATTAAAAAAAAAAAAAAGCCTGAAAATAGATGCCAAAGAAGCTGTCATTTTCTTAAGAGCTGTCAGATGTCTTTTACCCCTTTTTCATTCTTGATAGAGATGGAAGATTGAAGGAAACTGATCAGATCCTTGCTATCAATGGACAGGCACTCGATCAGACAATTACACATCAGCAGGCTATTAGTATCCTGCAGAAAGCCAAAGATAATGTCCAGCTAGTAATTGCCAGAGGCTCATTGCCTCAACTCATCAGCCCCATAGTTTCCCGTTCTCCATCTGCAGCTAGCACAATTTCAGCTCACTCTAACCCGGTGAGTACATAAGATTTGTGAAAGGGACAGATACTACTTTTCTAGTTCTTTTTGGTTGTCTACAGATTTCTGTTTTTGTAGGTCCTTGTATTTCTTGAGTTTTTCCCATTTTATTCTTTTATCTCTCTATTGCTGGAATATTAGTTATTTAACTATAACTAAGTTACTACCTTCTAAATCAACTTTTACCTTTATGTATTCTTCTAGTTGACCACATTCCTCAAAAAAAAAGAAAAATGAGTTTTTCAAAAAACCTGACTCTATCTGTAGACAGATAATAGTCTTGATTTTGCTTTATAAATTACAGAATTATAGTGTTTGAGTTAGCAGTAAGTGACTTTAAGGAGTCCTCTAATTTGAAATCCTGTGAAGCAAGATTTTATAGAAGATAATTTTAACAGGTGATGATTTCTCCTTGATCTTTTTCTTTTTTTAGAAGTTCTTCAAAGGATCTTGCAAATCAGCGCCTATCTTCAACTGGTTAAATGTGGTCACTATAAAGAGTATTGATAATTTCAAGAATGATTATATCAATAGCAGTAACAATCTATTGAAAGGAAAGTATACTAAATCAAAAGGACATTGTTAAGGCTTATTATTATATCTGAAGTCCATTATTTGATACCAACCATAAAATAATATTCACAAAAATCTCAATTATAATAAAATTTTAATTTTCCCAAATTTCTTCAAACTCATATAAGAGTTTTGTTTTCAGGTTCACTGGCAGCATGTGGAAACTATTGAACTGGTGAACGATGGCTCTGGACTAGGATTTGGCATCGTCGGAGGAAAAGCAACTGGAGTGATAGTAAAAACCATTCTGCCTGGAGGAGTAGCTGACCAGGTAAGCTACTCCAACAGGTGTTTTATGCTGTTTTATCAAATTATATGCCTTAATCTTTTATATTTTCTGTTAGGAAGAAGAAACTTTGGCCTTATGTAATATCAAGGAAGCCGAGTTAGAAGCTTCTGTTTTGCTGAGCTTTTCTGAAAGTGTTTTCTTAACCTTGGGAGAAAGATCTTTGAAGAGGGACATTGATCTTAAGTTACAGTTCTATTTATCTATTTCTTTAAAGATTTATTTATTTGAGAGAGAGAGAGAAAGAGAGAGCAAAGGGGAGGGGTAGAGGGAGAGGGAGCAAAAGAATCTCGGACTCCCCATTGAGTTCAGAGCCCGACGTGGGGCTTGATCCCATGACCCTGAGATCATAATCTGAGCCAAAATCAAGTCAGACTGCTTAACCAGCTAGGCCAGCCAGGCGCCCTTTAAGTTGTACTTTTAGGCAATGATCTTAAGACTCTTGTAGAACGTATTTGTAAACCTAGTCAGCTGCTCTATAGCCACAAAGTATTATGGAAAGAAGACTATTATTGAGAGAAAAAATAAGTCCCTTTAGTGATGGGTCACTAGTGTCATCTTTGTAAATGAAGCACAGCCTATTTTTATCACTCAGAGTAGCTTGTTAATGCGTTGCCATATATGCTCTGTGACACTGCTGGAATATATGTGAGAAAAATTGTTGTAAAGTTACTAGTTATGACTTATATTTTAATTTGAGAAGTTCTAGTGTTAAGTAACTTTTTCTTTGGTTATAACATTTTGTTACAAAGTTGTTTGTTTTTGCATTATGTGTTTAAACTTAACCTAGGAAGTCAATTCATCAAATATTTCTCCTATTCATAAATGAAAGGCCTGTTTAATGGCAGCTTTATCAGTAGAAGTAATGACAGTAGCACAATAATATGCATATTTTCTTCCTTTTAAAAATTAGCCAACCTCTAACAGTATTTAATGAAATTACTAATATCTAATGAAATTAGTCGACGGGTTTGCAGTAAATTGAGTTTTGTCTTCAGTATAGAGCTGCACTATCCAATACTATAGCTACCTGTATGTATATGTATACATATATATACACACACACACACACACACACACACACACACACCTGGATACTTCTAAAATTAAAATCTAAATTAATTAAAATTAAATAAAATGAATGTCTGGGGTGCTGGGGTGACATAGTTAAGTGTCTGACTCTTGGTTTCAGCTCAGGTCGTGACTCCTGGGTCATGAGGTCAAGTTCTGAATCAGGCTCTGCGCTCAGCACAGCCTCTGTGTAAGATTCTCTCTCCCTGTCCCTCTGTCCCCTCCCCACCCCTGCTTGAGCTCTCTCTGTCTCTAAAATAATTAAAGGAAATTTTATAAAAAAATTAAACAACATGACAAATTGAGTTCCTTGGTTGGACTGGATACATTTCAGGGGCTCTATCACCACATGTCACTAGTAGCTGCCCTATTGGATGATGCAGAACATTTCTGTCACTGCAGAAGTTCTAGTGAAAAGTGTTTGTATGGAAGATAATAAGACTCATCCATCTAAATTTTTATCTCTTTCATCTGAAAATTATTCTTTTACAGATATTTTGAATTGAATGTATAAGACAGAAATGTGGTATTAGTTCACTGCTTTTTTGTGGTTTTTCTATATTTTTTGACTAATATGTACTTGCATATGCTTCATCTTTGCTTAGTGGCATTTTCTTTTCTTTTTTTTTCTATTTCTCAAAAACTTCTAAAAGGCTTAATATTTTCCTGTTATAGTGGGTAGAAATCAAATGGAAAAGCTCTTTTTTTAAAAAAAAGATCTTATTTATTTATTTGACACAGAGAGAGATCACAAGTAGGCAGAGAGGCAGGCAGAGAGAGAGGGGGAAGCAGGCTCCCTGGTGAGCAGAGAGCCCAATGCGGGCCTTGATCCCAGGACCCTGAGATCACGACCTGAGCCAAAGGCAGAGGCCTTAACGCACTGAGCCACCCAGGCGCCACCAAATTGAAAAGCTCTTATCAACTATTGAGTTAAGGATGTTTGTGAATTTCAGTTACCTATATCACATTGAATAATGTTAAGATGCATCAAAAGACAGTTAAAATAACAACCACATGTCTAATGTTCCATGATTGGTAATTCACATGACTGCTATTTTAAAATTATTCTCTTATCCTCATTTAGGTTTTCTCTGATGAAATTAAAATATTAGTAGCCTGATTAACTGATCTCTTTATTCAGCATGGGCGACTGTGCAGTGGAGACCACATTCTAAAGATTGGTGACACAGATCTAGCAGGAATGAGCAGTGAGCAAGTAGCACAAGTGCTCAGGCAATGTGGAAACAGAGTTAAATTGATGATCGCAAGAGGTGCCATTGAAGAACCAGCAGCACCCACCTCTTTGGGCATCACCCTTTCCTCATCCCCATCTTCTACACCGGAAATGGGGGTAAGTGGGTAGAAACAGTTACTTGGAGCCTCATAGACAATAATATTTAGATGATAGTGATGTTTAGAAACTAGACTTAATAATATACATATATTAGTGCTAAAGAATGAAAATTCAAGTGTAGATGTGTTTCAGCACTAATAACATCTTATTAATTAGGAATCATGTGTAACAGATGAAAAATAGGTTTCTTTAAAAAATTCTAGGTTACTCTTTTACATTTTTCTCTAAGCAACACATTTATGAGGATAATCTTTTGAAAGATGATAAAATTTTAAAGAATTATTTGCTACTAATAATTAAAATGTTTAATTTTATCTTTCTTTTATTTAGAAATTTCTCTTGTTAGGTGGGCTGTGAGTTCTAATCATTCTTCTTCAGTAACTTTCCTTTTAGTATATGTTTCTGGGGGAGGAATGGAGGTGGGAGTATCAACAAAATAATTTCATCCAAAAATCTCTTTAAATATTTAAGAACAGAATTACATCCAATTTCTAGATAAGCTCTATAGCAAATGTAAGTCCTATATTCCTTTCTCATAGATCTAAAAACATCTATAATTTTTTTCTGTTAAAGTTTTTTCTAATTAGTTGCTACAGATTCTTTTTTAATAGCTTAACTTCCTCCACAAGCCCTTTAAAACTTTATTAGAACACTTGAAATTTCCATGATTCTGTTGTTTTTAGGATTGAGTTAGTTGCTATTTTTTGCAGAGAAAAAAGAAGTAAAGAAAGCAAGCTTGTGTATGAAAGTATTTAAATCACATTCTTTTGTGGTAAACAAAACATTTTATTCAGCAATATATAAATGAATGCAATACCGAAAACCACTTGATGTAATTGAAAGCTTAGAAAAATATCTATTCTGTGCATATCATCATTTCTGAAGCTTGTGCCCCTTTTAAAACCATTCGATAGTCAAATTGCCACCCTCTAAAATAGCACTCGCATAAGTCTTATTAAAAATAGAAAACACATTTGTTTCAATTGAAGCAGATTTCATCCTGTCATTTTCTTGTAATTATCTAAACTTTAAACTTTTGCTAAGTTTGCACAGATAATTATGTGCAATGAAAAAATAAATCAAACTTTACTATAAAATTATATCTCACTTAGATGGACTATCAGTGAGATACAGAATTTGCTTAAAGAAAATTAAAAACAAAAACAAAACAAAAAAACCCCAGCATTACCAGCTAGCCCCAACCTGTATGTCCATTCCAAACTTCATTCTGTTGTGATCTTTGTAGGGTTCCCTGGGGAATCTGCTGGTCAACACAAGCACATGATGCCAGAAGCTTGCTAATGACTTACTGCGCTAGTCCACTAATGCTGAATTCAGAGAACCTTGCCCTTCAGCCCAATGTATAATTAATAACAGTTTTACATGTTAGAGAAACCTGCTGTCAGCTGTCTTTTCAGGAATGAAGATCAATGCAGAAAGGCATGCTTTCCTTATGAAGAGCTTTTCAATTTAAAGTCTGAATTTACAAAACTAATACAGTAACAATTTTAAGTAGCTCTTTGTTGCATTTCACAGGTTTTCAAAATCATCACCAGTGTATTAATAAAATATCTGGAAGATAGGTTAACTCCTACTCATGGTGTTAGAATCAACTATCCACTTAAGATAGCAGTAGCAGCAAGTTTGTGGACACTCTCCTGAGTGGACATTATGGCTCCTATATTCTACTAGGCATTTAATACACTGCAGAGCATTTTAAGAGGGTATGTGCTATGGTAAGTGCTGTGAAATGTGTAAGCCTGATGATTCACAGACATGTACCCTGGGGCAAATAATACACTATATGTTAATAAAGAAAATGTTTACTTAAAAAAAAGAAGAGGGGTTTTGCAACCCACTTAGTGTATGTGAATTCTGCCTCTAATAGATTGCTTACTGTTTGTCCTTTTAAACAGTTTATGTTCCTCACTTTCCCCAGAGAAAAACTGATAGAATTTTACCTCCCTCATAGGCTTGTTTTAAGGAGTAAATTAAGATATGTCAAGTGTCTGTTACCTGGAAACTGCTCAATAAATGTTAGCTGGACTTGTTATTCTTATTCCTGATGGGCAGTTTAGCAAAGCAATGATTAGAAAAATTCAGATTTGAACGTGTTGACCTGAATTCAAAACATAAGTTCTTTCAGTTGTAGAAACAAAGATAAGCCATTCTGAAAATAGAATTTATTAATAGACTATTTGATTTTTAAAATTTTGTATACACAAATAATAATGCATTTCTCTGATAAGGGCGTGTTCATCCTTACTGCTGACATTACTTTTGAGTAACAATGTAATGCTCAGTTCATGTTGTCAAGATTGAAGGAGTAGTCCTTCTCTAGCAGAGTTCTTTGCCATCTAATGATATCATATTATTCCTAAATACAGGTTGTTGACATTTGAGTTTATCTTGTTTGTTTACCAGTTTATTTTGCATATTTATTGATTGATTTTATTTTAGGTTGATGCTTCTACTCAGAAAAGTGAAGAAAGTGAGACATTTGATGTAGAACTCACTAAAAATATCCACGGATTAGGAATTACCATTGCTGGTTACATTGGAGATAAAAAATTAGGTAGTTTTAAATACTTTTTTTAAATTTGGGAATTGCTTCTAATATCTTTGTCTTATGAAATAGTGAACTAATATTCTGTATTTTCAGATTGTTGGGTAAACTGATCAGAAACTTCCCTAGGAATAGTTCAGTGTAGAAAGCTCTGAAACTGTACCTGACAGACAAAATCACTGTCTTATTCTCTAGACTAAGTTTCTCTTGGTTTTTTTCCTGTGGCTTGTTGATTTATATTTATTCAAAATTAGGACTTTATGTTTGGAGAATAGTTTTTGAATGTGCTTTGCAAATAGTAAAAAAAAAAATCCAAAAACCCTATTTCTAATCTTAGAACCTTCAGGAATCTTTGTAAAGAGCATTACAAAGAGCAGTGCTGTTGAACATGATGGAAGAATCCAAATTGGAGACCAAATTATAGCAGTAAGTAACACATTTAATAAGAGCTTTGTTAATTTTCATAGTTGAGAAATGCATTCTCCTAAGTTTACTCAGTTTTGAGAACTATAGTTCGCTCCATACTAATTTAAGCTTTTTGGTGATTTGAGGCTGTCATTACAATTACCCGTTTTGTTGTTTTGTGGAAGAGCATTAGATGGAAGCTTCACTGATCTCAATTCTAAATAATAGAATAATTTCTGATATATCTGATTTCTGGTTGTAATGAATTTGTTACATTAATATACTTAAACACTTTAGTTGCACACAATCTAAAGGTAAAGACCAGATAGCATAATCTTTAGTGTACTTGAGTCTGAATTTTGGCATGTGTGCTTTTTTTTTTTTATATTAGCGGAATGATACTGTTGTTGTCGACTCATGTCCAGGGCTTCTTTTAGCTCTAAGAATATACAGGAATAAAAGAAATAGATCATTACTCCCTCTTAATCAGATCAAGCCCATCGTTGTTATTTTAGTAACCTCAGTATGTTTTGAGCATATTGCTATTCAAGACAGTGTACAGAAGAATACAGCTTCAGTTCCGTGTTCTGTGCAAGCTGGGCTACCCTAACTACTCCTCGAAACACATGTCCAGAGACCTACACCAGTGGCTCCCTGGTCAGATAAGTTTAGGAAAAACTTATAAGGTCTCTTAGGGATTCATAATGCACATTGAAAAATCTAAGACTGGGAAGTTCTGCAGTCAGCTATTTTACTTTGAAAAGTTAGCTATTTTACTTTGGGTTTTCCTAAACTTTTGTAATCATGGGCTCTTTTTTCCTCAAACATATATTAATAGTCTTTGGAAAACATTTTGGAGAATACTGATTTATCTTAATATATATTTGTTAATATTTAATTAAGTCTCTGTTGTTTCCTTGGGATCCAATTATGATAAGAATGTAGAATGTTAACATAAGATTTCTTGTTCATAGTGGCTTTATTCGTAGAGGCTGAGATGAGGAAGTAACCCAAATGTTCATTGTTGGATGAATGGATAAACGAACTGTGATAAATAAACAAACAAACAAATAAATAAATAATAGAATATCATTTAGTCTTATAAAGAAGGAAATTCTGTCACATCTTGCAGCATGGTTTACCTTAAGGACATTATTCAAGGTAAAATAAGTGAGTCACACAAAGACAAGTACTGTATGTTTCTACTCACATGAGGTACCTAGAGTAGTCAAACTTACAGAAATAAAAAGAATGGTTCTTGCAGGAGTCTGAGTTGGGGGGGGGCACATGGGGAGCTATTGTTTAATGGGTACAGAGTTTCAGTTTTGCAAGGTAGAAACATTCTGGAGATCTATTCATGACACTGATTAAACGTAGCACTGCTGAACTTTACAAGTAAAAATGGTTAAGATGCTTAATTTGTTAATTGTTAAAACAATTAAGATGTTTAATTGTTTTATTTTCTTAATTTAAAAAAAAAAGAGGTGCTCTTATATCTGCCTTTGCTTCTACATTATAACTTCCTGAGTTTTCTTGGCTTAGTTCTGTAAAACTAAGTACACTTGTTCACCCCTTGAAACCTATTTTCACAATAGGTTTCACACAATAGATCAAGTTGTGCTTGCTACTTAAGTTGGCTATAACCTTGGAATGAGTTTTAACCACTGTATCTTCATTTGTCATACAATGAAAAGTAACTACTTTTTTTTTTTTTTAATTTTGGAGAAAAGGAGTGGAGAGAGAGTGCATAGATAAAGACTCTAAATCCATAGCTAATACTAAATTAAAAATTGGAAACATAGCTAGTTACTTTTTTCTCTAAGATATGTATTTTAATCCATTAGAAAACTTTTTAAAAAAATCAGCTTTATTGAGATATAATTTACATATCCTACAATTTATTCATTTAAAGTATATAGTTCAGTAGCTTGATTTAGTATATTCACAATTATGCATCCATTATCACAGTCAATTTTAGAAACTTTTCATTACCTTAAAAAGAAACCCCATACCCAGTAGCAGTCTGTCCCTAATTCTACCATCCTCCCAGCACTAGAAAACCACCAATCTTTTTTCTGTCTCTAGATTTGCCTACTCTGTATATTTCATGTAAATGGAATTATACACTATATTGTCCTTTATGTCCAGTTAATTTCGCCTGGCATGTTTTCAAGGTTCATCCATGTTGTTGCATGTATCCATTCTTTATTTCTTTTTATAACTGAATGATACTTCATTGTACGGATATACCACATTTTATTTACCCATTCATTAATTGATGGACGTTTGGATTGTTTCCATTTTTTGGCTGTTACGGATTATGTTGCCATGAACATTTATGTACCAGTGTTTGTGTGGATGTATGTTTTCATTTATCTTGGATGTCTACTTAGGAATAGAATTGCTGAATCCTATGATAACCGCTTAGTAAGCTTCTTTCACCTACAAAATTGGAAAAGGAAACTTTCCCTTGTATAATTTTTAGGAAGACCAAATGAGTAATTAATTAAAATACTTGGTATAACACTTTGCATGTAAGTACAGTTTAGTTAACGAAGCAGATCCTTACCGAAGGCCTGAAATAATTAATTGCACGTTTAAAAGCCCAATAACGTCCCTCCAAATTTGTCATTAGTTTCATTAAATGGAACCTCATATAGGGTTTTGCTTAGGTAAGAACACTAATAAAGGGAATTATTGACTCGAAAGGAGAAGCCCCCTTCTTATGAAGTGTTTTCTTGTTTTCAGTAAAGTCACTTGTCTTCACTGTTATCAGTGTTCTGAGTTTTAACTTTTAGCAATATTCTCTTACTTCAAAGTTAGGAGCATCTCGGACTCTAAGGAAACATCATGAAATGCTTTTGGCCTTGCATTAATTTTTGTGAAATATCACCATCTTGTGGACTTTTGAGATACTAGCGGTGAAGTTCTTTGCACTGGTTGCATTTTCACAACTGCAGTCTTTGTTTTTCCTGGTTTTGTTTTGGTAGCAGTTGTTTGGAGCTATACTCTGTTTTTATTTTGTAATTGTCCAGCCAGTGAGAAGATTGAGAAACTATTTCTTGCTATTTTGAGGAGGTATTGTTTTATAACATTAAACTTACTTTGTTATAAGATTCCTGTTTTACAAATTGTGCTCTGTTGACCCCTAGGGTTTCATTGTAGATTACAGGGGAGGGAATAGAGCGAATGATTCCATTTTATTCCGCTTTGTGTATTGGTATTCCATATAAGTGATCAAGGGATTCTATTGTATTTTAAAAAGTTGACCAAACTGTTCGTCAGATAAAAATCATATATTCATTTTTCTTAGATTGATATTTAGAAATCCTTGCTAAAAGCAGTGTGGAATTATGACTAAAAAAACATTTGGGAGCTGGGTGGCTCAGTTGGTTAAACATCTGACTCTTGTTTTCGGCTCAGGTCATGATCTGAGGGTCATGAGATCCAGCCCTGTGCCCCACCCCCCTTGCTCAGTGCAGAGTCTGCTTGAGAGTATCTCTCTCTCTCCCTTTGCCCCTCCCCCTGCTCGCCTGGTGGGCTCTCTCTCTCTCTAATAAATACATAACAGAATCTTTAAAAAATTATGAAACAAGCTTGTGAGTAAGGAAAGGCGTCAAATGCTGCCTTTGATATTCTGACTTTGTTAATAGGTTCAAGTTCTCTCTTAATATATGTCTGTAAGCTGCGCTGTGAGAGGGCTTGGCTGGCTAGATTGAGTATACTCAGGAGGTGGGGTTTTCTAGTTGTTTCAACTAGTAATTCTCTATTATTGTTCCTGCTAATTGTAGTGTCTGCCCTGTGCATTACGAGGTTATTGGAGCTTTCGTTGAGAAAGCACACAGGCAGTCTCCTGCCCTTGCATCTAGTTCCAGAGCATTCTTGCCTGTGGTATTATTGTGTCTGAAGCCATGTCTTAACTCTGCCTGTGATCATAACAGACCAGACCTGCCTGGGGCCCTGATTTGGGCTTTGTTGACCTTATCTCATACGTATGATAAATGTAATGATATTCAAACAGAAACTTCTCTCAAGAAGGCTTGAGATTTTTTTGTTTTTTAATCAGTTCTTCAGTCTGTTAATAATACCAGCTGCTGAGTTTCTTCCCAGTGTAAAGTCTTGGGCACTGTAATTTTACATATTACAGATGAAGATACTGAGAAAGTTGAACTGAAATCTAGTTTTAAAAGTCCGCGGTTATTCCATTATACCAGTTTCTTCTGTGCTGGTACTATCTCTGACATTTGGGTAAGGAATATGTTTTTAAATTCAGGCCATCAAATTTTGAAAATATAGGAAGAAGGGAGTTTTTTAAAAATGTATCTGAGCTTTATTGCTATTAAGTTGACAAAATCATATGCATTCAAGTTTTTAAAATTAAATTGAATTTGTAAAGAGTTGAACAATTAAAGTTGTAGATAAAAACTTGTAATAAGTTCTGTGAATTTTAAGAATGCTTATGGAACCTTCAAGTTGAGATTTTTATGAGTTTTTTTCTTGTTTTCTTTACTATCTGATAGTAAATAACATGTTCATTTATTTTAATTTTTGTCTTTGAGGTTTAAATTTAAAATAAGATGCTATAATCTGAATTTATTTATTCCAAGAGGTAATTTGCTTTACAAATAAATCCTTGACATATGGACTGAAGGCTCTATGTTCCCATTTGGGATGAATATCTATTGTGCAAGCAGCAGTATGTTTTGACAACATCAGAGCCTGTCCTCTTGGAGCATGCAGTCACAAACCTAATAATGACAGAAAATATAAAATTAAAATTATGGTAAATGCTGGGAAGGAGAAATGGTAAAGGAAGCTTTGATTATAGTCAGAGACCTTAGGATAGTTCAGTTATGGAAAGTATTACATTGAGATCTAAAGCAAGCACAAGTCTTTTCAAGGTGGGCAGATGAGAAAGAGCATGGGGTGAAGGGAGTTCAGAGAGTCTAGACTGGGGGAGCAAAGTCTGCAGAGGCCTCCTGGCTGAGGGGAACATTGCAGGGAGGGAGTGGAAATGAGCCCTCAGGGGTGGGAGGGCCAGGGGATAGGCAGCACCATGCCTGATGAGATTGGTGGTGGATCTGGGGAAGGTGGACACAGGTCTTTCTTTTATTTATATATATGTGTGTGTGTGTGTGTGTGTGTATCTATATTATTAACATATAATGTATTATTTGCCCCAGGGAACATGTCTGTGAATCATCAGGCTTATACATTTCACAGCACTTACCATAGCACATACCTTTCCCAGTGTCCATAACCTAGCCACTCTATCCCTACCCCTCCTACCCCCCAGCAACCTTTCGTTTGTTTTGTGACTTTAGGAGTCTCTTATGGTTTGTCTCCTTCCTGATCCCATCTTGTTTCATTCCCCCCCTGCCACGACCCCCCACCCTGCCTTTCAAATTCTTCATATCAGAGAGATCATATGATAATTGTCTTTCTCTGATTGACTTATTTCGCTTAGCATAATACCCTCTAGTTCCATCCACACTGTTGGAAATGGTCTTTCTAAACTACATTCACAATATGGAAAGTTGGCCTAAGGAGTGTCTTATGGAAGGCAGTCTTGGGACGATATGATTGTATCTGTAGTTTGGAAAGATCACAAGGGCATCTTCAAATGTTTTATCTGTGAACTAGGAAAAGGGAAAGTCACATGTGTTTTCTGAAGAGGCAAAGAAATAAAAAGGAAGATAGTTTTGTCATCCTTTTTTTAAAGCCAGGATAAGTATGATATGGAACGCATCAGCACTTGGAGAGACCACTTTTGTCACTGTCTTCTATACTTTTATATATGCATAGAACTGGCTTCCAAACTTGACTGTGTATCAGGATCACCTGAGGAACATAAAAGAATATTCCTACCCCGGAACTGTTGGTTCATGATATCTAGAAATGAGATACCATCATCTGTAATAAATAAAACAAAACTCGCCTGGGTAATTCTAGTGCATCTAAGTTATTACTGTTCCCCAAATCAGGTGTTTGTTCTCCAGTTACGGAGGTATTCAGTCCTGTTGATTTCCCACTAACAAGCCTTAAACATGCATCTGGTGTATTGGTAATATAAATATTTATTTTTTTTAACATGTCTTGCTCTGATCACAGGTAGATGGCACAAACCTTCAGGGTTTTACCAATCAACAAGCAGTGGAGGTGTTGCGACACACAGGACCAACTGTGCACCTGACACTAATGAGAAGAGGAACAAAGCAGGAGGCTGAGCTCGCGTCAAGGGAGGATGTCACAAAGGATGCGGTTTTGTCTCCTGTGAATGCCAGCGGAAGCAGAGGTAATGCCAGGTTAAACTGGTTTTCAGTTAGACCCTTACATCATTTAGATTTTTTCTAATTCTGAAAATACCTCAAGAATGGTATTTAGTCCTCACTATTCATTATGAGCCAAATAAAAAGGTAGTTTGGTGAAGTTGGGACTAACCAGAACTAGCTATGTGTCCATTCAGTGCAGAATGTGCTTCTGAATAAAGCGAGTTTCTTTCCTGTTGATTCAGGCACCATTTCAGAGTCAGAAACATGCATTTACCTTTCCATCCCTGCCTTACTTTTGGGTGCCATTGCCATGTTTTCCGTTCAGGGGAACCTGTTCTGCCCGGGCTAGGTCTGTAAGCCTCATGTTCCTAAATGTCCAGCCCTCCTTGAAGGAATCTACTTTAACAGTACATTTAGAAATGTCATTCATAAGCTATTGATACATGAATATCTCTGAAAATTAGTGAAACTCCCCAGTAGCTGACTGATTTTTAAGAGTTTGTTGATAGAAGTCAGGCTTTTGGTTTGAAAATGCTACTTCAGGGGCGCCTGGGTGGCTTAGTGGGTTAAAGCCTCTGCCTTGTGCTCAGGTCATGATCTCAGGGTCCTGAGATCGAGCCCCGCATCAGGCTCTCTGCTCAGCAGGGAGCCTGCCTCTCCCTCTCTCTCTCTGCCTGCCTCTCTCCCTACTTGTGATCTCTTTCCTCTCTGTCAAAAAATTAAATTAAATTAAATTAAATTAAAAAAAATGAAAGTGCTACTTCATTTCTCAAACTATTAACCATTCTGGTATTTATGCCATAGTCTGTGTATTATAGCAGTAGGAGACAGGGAGGCAAATCACACAAGAAACTTATTCTTTTTTTAGAGAGAGAGTGGGAGACAGAGTGAGTGGGGGAGGAGTAGAGGGAGACAGAATCTCAAGCCATGTTCTTACTCAGCACATAGCCCAATGTGGGGCTCTATCTCATGACCCTGAGATCATGACTGAACTGAAATCAACAGTCAGACCCTTAACTGATTGAGCCACTCAGGCACCCTGAGAAATTTATTCTTTGTCATGTTAACAGAACTTCCCTTTTATTCATCTTGGGGTTCAGATAAATCAGTGGAATTTGAAAAATTTCATGTGCTTGATTATATTATAGATGCAACTACTAAAATATTCTTATCTTTAAGAAAATCATGAAAAAGATGAAGATTCTTCATCTTTGAGTAGAAACACCAGCATATTACCAATTGAAGAAGGTAAACACCTGGAGCAATGTTATGACTTTTTGATTGTTTGTTTGTTTGTTTTTAGAGATATTTTTGTAAATGTGATTAAGCCTCAATGGATAGTAAATTATTTAAAAAATCTATCAAAAAAGAAAAAGAGATACTTTTCAGTCCTTATTTATACATGGGATTAATTTCTCTAGTAGAGTAAAATAGTTCATTTGCACCTGGCATATTTTCTGGCTGTACATTTTTCTTTCTTGGAAATTTTTAAAACCAGAACCTTTAGGAATCAGTTATGTACAAGGTTTTATGTCAATCCCTTTTCTTCAGCTGACATGTCCATATCTTACTGAGCAAGCAATAATAAAATTACCAAGTGTTTAAGTGTTTTTAAAATAAACTTGAGAATCTTTTTTAAAGCATGAGCTCTTAGGAATGAAACTGTCCAGTTTTGGGAGGCTTTTTCTTGTCAATTTTTCAAAAATTTGAAATCTTAATATTGGGAAGTTGGTCTGGGAAGGAATTATATGGAGAAATCATTAAACCTTTCTGAGATTTCTTTCAGTATAAAACTAGACTCCATCAAGATGTTTAAACATTTTTTAGAGCAGTATTGTTTTAATATATAATTATGCCAGAATATTACTGCCATCTTTAGGCTGGGAGCTGTGTGCTTTCCTTATCTGTCACATTACGTTAGGTGCTTTGGTAACTTAAATCCACTGAACAGAGTCGAAGACTGACCTTCCTTCATGTGTATGCTACCATTCACTAAACAGTCAAATTGAAGCTTTGTGGTTCTTTAAAATATCTACTTCGTTATTAACTTTTTCTTTTCTGTTGAAAATTTTGATTTACTTTTATTATTTTAAAGGACTATTTGTGTTTGCAATAATATCCTGGGAGTGTGATATATAAGATTCATATGTGTTAATTGCATTCTACCATTTTTACACTAATGGATGAAGAAATTATTTAGACTAAAGTGAGTATCAAGAGTAGTGGGAAAGAATGAAAAGGTTTTAGAGCATGAAACTTGATATAGTAAGTAGGAATGGGCGTGGGGGAATCACTTTGAAAGCCCAGATCTGTCTTTGAGTTGTGAATGTGCATATGAGAGAGTGGGTGGGAGACGCTCTTAAGAATCCGAAGTCCCCAATTCTTTTTTAAACAAACTGAGGAAAAGCTTCTAAATGATTCTAATGCATCTACCTTAGTGCTGGTCCTCAGACAATAAATAAACAAAATAAATTAAACAGACTCATAGATACAGGAAACAACTGTTGGTTACCAGAGTGGGGAGGTTTGGGAACAGGCAAAGCAGATGATGGGTTAAGATGTACAAACTTCAGTTATAAAATAAATAAGTTATGGGGATTCATTGTACACATAGAGGATATAGTCAATGATATTATAATAACTTTGTATAGTGACAGATGGTAACCAGAGTTTTTGTGGGCATATTTCATAGCGTTAGGGAAATATCGAACCACCAAGGTATATACCTGAAACTAATAGGATATTGCTTGTCAATCATACTCTAATAAAAAATGAGTAGAGAAATAAGGTGAAACTGGGTGAAACTGGGTAAAGAGTCAGACTTGCTACAACAGACAGGTTGTGATCACAGTGTCTCTGGAATAGAATGTAAAAATATGGAAGTTTTTGTAGTTTTTCACTGACTTAATTGTGTTGACTATTTCAGGATACCCATTATTGTCGGCAGAGCTAGAAGACACAGAAGATGCACAACAACAGGAAGCTGCCCTGCTGACAAAGTGGCAAAGGATTATGGGGATTAATTATGAAATAGTGGTAGGTTAGCTCAGCTTCCTTAACTTCCTAACTTGTAACTATGTTTGAGCAGGAAGTTCATGACAGAAATAAAGAAGATCTTCCTAAAGAGGGCTAGAGAAGTAGCAAATGCCCAGGACCTTTTTTGAAGACCTAAATGACTCAGATATTTAAAAATTTAGGTTAGAGAAAGTTGGGTAGTAATAAAGGAACTGAAATAAATGGGATGAAAATTTTAGGACTCATAATTCATCAATATTTTAATATTTTGAGCAGGAGTCTATATTATTTAGACAAAGGGAATTTTTTTTCCTGTTTTTGAGTCTGGAATTTATAGAAAGAACCAGAATAGAGAGACAGAATATACTTAAAATAAAAATCATTATGATCTTATATATAAAGTTCTAAGAGGATTTTTCCCACTCTATCCTTACATATTTATTTTGCTTAAGGAGTTTAATTCTGCATCCTCTTTTCATACCATTTATGCCATGGTGAACGTTTATGTTTATTAGTAGTTTGCATACCTTATATAGCAATCATGACCTGCTATCCTAAAAAGAGACTTAACAAAGGTAATGTGGATTATCAATCTTTAGATGTATACCAGCAAATTTTAGGGATTTCAAAAGGAAAAATAAAACACTAGGTTAAGTCGAATTTTTTATATTGCTTATAATATTCAAATGACTCTAGATTAGGAGAGATCAAAGAATGGCTGTCGTGTAATAATAACCAGCCTTTTTGAGCACTTTGTGCCAAGAAATAGTCTCAGTGTTTCATTTAATCTTCATGACAAGGATCTTTTTTTTTAAACACTCAAGATGGCTAACAGTCAAATAAGAAGAACAGCTGTTATTACCATTTTAATCAAGTCAGGAAAGAATATAATAAGGTCCAGCTTAACTATAGTTAATTTATCATGAAAAGAAGGTTGGGGCATTCCTTGTATGGGGTAGGGTTAACATGCTAGGACATATTGCTGATGCTGCACTTCTGTGGTGATAATTGAATAGTGAAGGGAACCATTTAACAAACCACTTTGTCATAGAGTTGAGACCCGGGACCATGAACTTTGGCTGTCCTTTGTGCACATTGTCTCATGGTGGTACTCCCAGTAATCTCTCAAGGGTGAAGTGTGCTATAGGTAAGAACCAAGCTGGTTATTGGCCTTTCTTCATCAAACCACAGTGAGTTAGATCTGACTTTAAATTGTTTGCTGTGTAGTGATACAGCATAAATATAGTCATAAGAGGAGTGGTATAGTAGAAAGAAGGATTAATGGACATTATCACGGAGGGACTTGGAGTTGGAGGGCTGCTCGGATGAAGTGATACTTACATTGGGTTTTAAGGAGTGAGGAAGATTTCATCCCAGTCGATTTCAAAATTGGACGATGTAGCTTCTCATAATAACCCTGCATATATTAGCAAGATTTGAAAGATATCTTTTTTAATTAAACACTATTTTTCTCAGTCCCTCAACCCCTTGGTTTCCTGAACTATAAAATACAGGGAATGAAGTAGATCATCTTTAGTATACCATTTGATTTTAATATAGTTATTGGATTCTCTGTGAAAATGGGTGATTTCTTAACATTCCTCATTATTTAATGTAACAGTAGGAAATAAGAAGTTTGTTCTCCGATTTGAAGCTTTGGTTCACTTTTAATGACCAGTGTTGTCTGTTGCTACCAGTATAGGATCAGGAGTGGGGGCTCTAGATTCAGACGGCGTAAGGTTCAAAGTTATTGTATAGCTATGTGACTCTGGGTAAGATACTCTCTTTGAACTTCATTTTCCTAATTTGGGAAACAAGGATAGACATTGGAATGATTTATGAGAAGCACAAGATAAACTGTGTAATGGGGTTAGCCTAGTCCCTGGCACATAAGTGAAGTGCTAAGTATTTGTCTTTTCTGCACTGTCGTTCGAGTGCAGGTATTTGATTTCATCCGTGGTCATTGAGATTACCCTCCATTTGTTACTAGCGTCTGCAGGTACTGCACTGCACAGGATCTCGGGTGCCAGCACCTGGCTCCCCTCTCCGCGTTTGTGTTGGTTCATGAAACTGATAGATAAGCAGTACTCTTTCAGAGGCAAAGCTCCTCCAAAGCTTTGCAGCTCTACAAGAACATTTTTGAAGCTTTTGTGAGAAAGTTGACTTTTTGGGGGGTGAATATAATATATGTACATGAGAAAAAAAATATGAAGAAATACTAGATTCATGATGATTTTTTTCCTTCCAGGTGGCCCACGTGAGCAAGTTCAGTGAGAACAGTGGGTTGGGGATAAGTCTGGAAGCAACAGTGGGACATCATTTTATCCGCTCTGTTCTACCAGAAGGTCCTGTTGGACATAGTGGGAAGCTTTTCAGTGGAGATGAGCTGTTGGAAGTAAGGAGCTATGCCATTCCTCCATCCCCTTAAATAAAATTTTGAAAAGGTTGCAGGAGGTTTAATGTGTAATAATAATATGCATAATAAGTAAGTTCTTATTTTAAATTTCCCCTCCAAAGAGTACTTGAGAGAACTATGCAAGTAAAAATCCACCAAAAGTAGGAATTTCAAATCTGTCTGTATGTTGATCTTCAGGCCTAATTCCATGCTAGGTGTTTTTCTTTGTTTTAGTCCAGAGAACTATTAAAACTTTGTTTTAAAAAATTTAAAAGTTATTCAATTTTTAGATTAAGTATTACTTTCACATGTTTCAGATCATAAAGAATATAGACCGTGAACAGTCTCTTTTCTTGTGCTAATCCAGCCAGTTCTCATCACCCTTTATTAGGTAATTACTGTCATACTTGGAACTATGCAGTCTTCCAGATATGTTTAATAAAGAACTAAGAAAATTTGGATATATTCTTTCCCCCGACTTTTAAGGACATAGTGGCATACAATATGTACCATTTTCCATTTTGATTTTTTCACTTAGTGATATAAAACATCAATTTGTAGAATACTCTGTTCCTTTTCTCTTCATCCCCGGGTATTTTTTTTATTACCTCTTCCTTTCCAAACTATTACTCTGGCACATGAAACAGGGGTAAATGATAGTGACTTCTCTGAATGCTTACAAGTCCCATTTTCAACACAATTCTAACATTATTTTAGATAATACTACTGTAGGTAACTGGTTTTGAGCACTGCAGAGCCAAGGTAATCATCCTAAAATTCATATTTATTTAATAAAAGATGGCTTTCAAACAGTACTCATATTATGAAATGTTCTCTCTTGGGCAACTTCTCTTTTTGCACAGGTGAATGGCATAACTTTGCTTGGGGAAAATCACCAAGATGTGGTGAATATTTTAAAAGAACTGCCAATAGAAGTGACCATGGTGTGCTGTCGACGAACTGTGCCGCCCACCAGCCAGTCGGGGTTGGATAGCCTGGACTTATGTGATATTGAACTGACAGAAAAGGTATCAGGTTTGAGACTAATCGGAATAAATAATGGAAAGTCTAAATGGCATCTAAAATTTTTTAAACCTTTTTTCTCTTTCATTTGACATTTTATTTCCTCAAAATCGGTGGGTTGTAGGAAAGACCTTGGAGTCAGACAAACGTGAGTTTGAGTCAGGCTTAGCACTTACTAACTCTGTGACCTTGGGCAAGTCACTTCATCTTTCTGAGTCTCTATTTTCTCCTCTGTAAAATCTGCACCATAGTACATGTCTTCAGAGGGTTGTTCTATTGTTTAAATAAGGTAATATAATGATATTAGGTATTATTGCACCCTTTATACTTAAATAATTTATTCATAGTATTCCTATGAAAAATATACTCATAATGTGCCCATTTATAGAAGAGAAAATTGATGTAAATAGTATATAGTACAAGTGTGGTAAACAAAAGATACTTAATGCTTGGCACAGGGTTACTGCTCTGTGAATAGCTAACGTATGGATGGACACATACTTTCTGTGATTTTAGATCTTATTTGCATATTTTTATACTTTTAAATGTGAAAAATTTGAGGCCATAATACTTGCTTGTTCTTTTTCATTCACATCAAAATGTCAAAAAATAGAGCTCATCAGCTTTTTTGAGGACTTGTAATAGATATCCAAAGTTGAGATTTGGACTTTACATAATTTGAGTTCTAGTCAAATCTCATTTAAGGTATAATGAGACATGATCTTAGAACTTGACTTCCATTAGACTGCAGGAATCAGTACAGTAGAATAATTTTGAAAGCTTTGAAGAATGTAATATTCATATGAGTGGAGTAGGATAAATAAGAGACATAATTCCAAATTTCATAGAACTTACTCTAGCACCATACATATCCATACATATTTTTATATGTTATACATGGGATTATTACAATAAAGCAGGTGGACAGATTTGTATCCATGGTCCTATGTGTAATAATTAACAGCAAAGATAGTATATAAACTAGAATTTCATCATCAAAAACATGTCTTTCTGAAATTTGACATATTCATACAGATGAAGAAGACTGAATTAACCTAGATTCACTTTATTTTTGCTGAAAGAAGCTAACATTTTGTATTCCTATTTCTGTGCTGAGTGCTTTATAAATGTTATTTCATGTAATTCTTAACAATTTTATCAAATGGGTAACTGTGAAGTTCAGGTTAAGAATATTGCTCAAGGCAACACAGTTAAGAAATCATAGACACAGTCTAAGCCCACGCCTATCTGACTTCAAATCTTGCCTTGCTACTGTGTGTGCTAATGTATTAATGAAATAATCATGTGCTCATGTCACAACATTTTAGAACCTTTGTTTGCAAAGAGTACAAACTTTTACATATAACCATTTCCTCTTGAATTGTTATACATAAGAATTCTTTCTTTAATATCAAAGTAGATTTACATTTTTTTCTGACTACAGAGGTGACTTAGACACTGATGAAAAAAAGTGAAAACCACCCCACACTCATGCTGCTGAGATATAACCATTGTGTATTTTTATAGGAGATCTTTGAAATATACATTTTTAATGCCTGTTCCATGTTAGGTATTTCTGCCACTTTAATAACCTTTAGTAATTACCTTAATTTGTAAAAGTTTCATGATAAGCTGTTTCTACTTTTATTTGTGAGTGGTTCTGGACAGATGCAGGGACTCTCCCTTTTCCTTGTAGTGTTGGTATGTGTCTGTTAATCTAGTGTCCCTGAAATAAGAGCTTGTCTGGTCTGTTACCCAGCCTCATGTAGATCTAGGCGAGTTCACTGGGTCCTCTGAGACTGAGGATCCTGTGCTGGCGATGACCGGCGTGGGTCACAATGTGGAGGAGGTTCAAGGACCTTTGGCCATGTGGGAGGTCGATGTGCAGCATATCGAGCTGGAGAAAGGGAACAAAGGACTTGGTTTTAGCATTTTAGATTATCAGGTAAATATATCCTATTTTTAACTTTTTTTTTTTTTTTAAGGTGATACATGGGGTGCCTGGGTGGCTCGGTTGTTAAGCATCTGCCTTTGGCTCCGGTCATGATCTCTGGGTCCTGGGATAGACCCTGCATCAGGCTCCCTGCTGAGCTTCTCCCTCTCCCACTCCTCCTGCTTGTGTTCTCTCCCTTGCTGTGTCTCTGTCAAATAAATAAATAAAATCTTAAAAAAAAAAAGATTTTACATACTCAAAGTAATATTGTAGATAAGAGGAAAAGCAGTTAATATTTTAGAATTATCAAAGATATTTCCTTGTTTCTAGCAAATCTTCCAAAATAATAATTTATATAGTTCATTTTATCATGAAAGGTTTCTTTTAACATTGAATTCTTTGAACTTTTCTAGATTTCAGTTCTTGAAAATTTGAAGAACGTATAAAATACATTTTAGGAAT
Source organism: Nasua narica (assembly GCA_028533885.1). Lineage (NCBI taxonomy): Eukaryota > Metazoa > Chordata > Mammalia > Carnivora > Procyonidae > Nasua > Nasua narica. The sequence goes on along the minus strand of CM052813.1, from coordinate 32,298,960 downwards.
ATCAGAAATATAGTTTTTTTGTTATTTGGAGAATATGTCTAAATTATTTTTATTTCCATGCTCATAATTGATAGTTCATACTTCAGTGGTAAGACTCAAAGTATTAAATACTTATTTCTTTTGTCTGAAGTGAATTACAGAGTTCTGATTGAATATGATTCTTGTCATTGACTAAATGATTACATTTCTGAAGAAGCTTAAATTGGTCAAGTGTAGCATCCTTACCCTGCGTTGTGTTCTGTACTGAGTAACTGAGGAAATGCTTATGCGTGTGTGAGAGAGCACAGCTGTTGCTCCTCATTAATTAATACCGAACCAGAGTGCCATCTCCAATGACTCTCAGGAGTTGTGTTATTCATAGGGCTTGATTGTGGAGCCTTGTTCTAATACTAAGGTTGCTGCACACTGTATGATCACATACTATATGGACCCTTTCTGTAATTCTTCATTTCAGAAAGATAGGCCTGATCTTCTAGTACACTCACAGCTACTGATGTCTCACAGTAGTAACATCCCATTAAACAAATGCTGTTGTAGGGGTGCGTAGGTGGCTCAGCTGGTTAAGTATCTGCTTTCGGCTCAGGTCATGGTCCCAGGGTCCTGGGATCGAGTCCTACATTGGGCTCCTTGCTCAGCAGAGAGCCCGGTTCTCTCTCTGCCTGCTGCTCCTCCTGCTTGTACTCTCTCTCTGTCAAATAAATGAATAAAATCTTAAAAAAAGAAAGAAACAAATGCTGTTGTCAGTAATTCCTGTATCTGACGTCCAGCCTCAGAAGACAGCTATAAGATTGGATAATTTATCAAAAGTTAAAATTATAATTTTATAGTGATCTATACAGTTGTGGTCTACTCAGGAACAGCTTGGCACTTAAGGATGACATCATTTAGGGGAACTCTTCCAAATGGAGATAGCCTTCACCTGGACAATTTGTTTAGAAATGTTGCTTGAAAATTCTTTTTTGAGGCACTTGAAACAATTACCCATTCATTATAATTCAGTGGCCAATCTATGAAAACATGTTTTCAATAGAAAGGAGCTACCTTCTTTTTTAATTTTTTTTTTCCTTCCCCTTTCTGTCAGGATCCCATTGATCCAGCGAGCACAGTGATTGTAATTCGTTCTCTGGTGCCTGGAGGCATTGCTGAAAAGGATGGTCGACTTCTTCCGGGAGACCGACTCATGTTTGTCAATGATGTTAACCTGGAAAACAGCAGTCTTGAGGAAGCTGTACAGGCTTTGAAGGGTGCGCCAGCGGGAACTGTGAGAATCGGAGTTGCTAAGCCGTTACCTGTAAGAATTCAGATTTTATCAATTTCTTTTTTCATTTTGTAAACAAAATGGCTTTTAGGCTTACTTTTAGCTTCAGAAGGTGTTCGCATGTGTGAATAATCACTTGGTACTTTTCGTCAGTATGGTTACCATCTGTGAGTATAAAGATTTAATTTTGAGTACTATTTTTTAAAAGAATAAAGGAGAGAAAACAAGATTCAGAAATAAATTTATAACTTTATGGTTTTATAATACTCTTTTGATCTTTTTTATTTGATAATAAGGTCATGAGGAATATAGAATCGAATATTTTAAAACAAATATGCCTTAAAATGTGTATACCAATATGGTGGGGTGTTAAAGAAATTAATAGCATTCACAACTAGCAGTGTGATCTTTAATTATAGTGGAATAAAGCAGAATCTCTTTCAGTGTGGTTCAGTGTCCTGCATTCTGTTGATTTCAACACATTTCTTGTCTAATTACTGCAGAGCAAGAAATTGAACTTTTCACAGTGGGTTCATCAGCTTGTGGCTCTTCTCTTGGGAGGCAATCACCTCCCTGTCATTAATTAGTGCGGTATTAAAAACAACTAATCAGTTCATGCTACATAATGTCAGTATGTTTATTAGGTATAGTGATTACAACATAGCACTTACCACTGAATTGCAAGTAAATATTAGAGACATTCTCAATATTCGTGGGGCTCTTTTAATGTATAAATATATTTTTAAGTCAAAGGGCAAATACACCTTTTCTTAAGAAAACACAAACACATAGGTACATTTGCATAAATATCAAATAACAATTTATTGACTTTACGAAAGAATTTGTTCAATAGGAAGCATTGTTAATACATTTGCAACATTAATTAGATTTTTCATGCCTCACTTTGTATGACACAAAGAACTTTGGTAGCCTATGAAAATATATCTCTGACAACAGAGGAAAGAAGGGAACTTCTGCATGTGTTGCTGATACAGGGTGATGTAGGCAAGACAATCTACTTTAGGCCATTTTTTTGAGATTGGAATAACTATGTTAGGTTTTCTGTCAGTGTGATCAAGGTTGCAATATAATAGATTAGGAATGTAATTTAAGTAGAATCTGTACATGGAGAGTTTTTTTTTTAGCTATGTTCAATTGAGAGACTTCACTGTGGGGTTCTCTGTCATTCCTTGTCAAGTAAATCACATTCTTTAAAATAATCTTCTAGTAAGGGATGACAGAGAGAAGACGATCCTTCCTTTTTAATGTTTTTTTCCCCTGCAACTTCTTTTATGTCTTAACACCTAAAAGGTCCCTTACCTATTTTTATATTAAGAAGTCATTGTTTAGCCAGAATATTTGGCAGATAAAACTGACCAGAAGATTATTATATAATATAAAAAATTATTGATTTTGATCTTTTACAAGGAGAATAAAAAAATTAGAAGGGATTTTCATCTAATAGATGATGTATTGGTATTAGAAGAATGTCCTTGTTGTATCATAACAAATAAAAACATTAAATATGAATATTATATTTCATGTTCATCATTCTATGTCTAAATCATGTTATTATTTGAAAACGTTCCCATTTTTTCCCTCTCTTTTCCTGACTTTTTCTATCCTCCCTACCTTTCTTCTTTCTTCCCTCTTTGGTGTTCTTCCTCAAACTCATCCTCAAACACTGAGCCTCCTTCTCCCCGCAGCTTTCACCAGAAGAAGGGTATGTTTCTGCTAAGGAGGATTCCTTTCTTCACCCACCACACTCCTGCGAGGAGGAGGGGCTGACTGGCAGAGCCCTCTTCAGGGCTGACTTGGCTCTGGTTAGTGGCCACAACATATCAAGTCTTCTTTCAGAAATCTTATGTCTTATTTTTTGCCTTTCAAAATATTCTGAAATCTTACTGTATACTCTTTGTTCGTAATGTTTTGGAAAACCAGACATTTTCATTTCAATTCTAGTGGTTCTTATAGTTAAAAATAAGAAGAAAAACCATAACACGTGTGAAAACTGATTTAGGGAAGACATTCAGTTAGCAATGCATTCTGACAACTAGTAGAATTAATCTTTACATCATATCAAAAGTTTTTGAAGCACTCCTTTGCTCTAATTTCATACTTGGGCCATTTCTAGGTGTTATTTAGCTGTTTTCAGTTAATCAGTTGCTTTGACTACCTTTTAATGAGGTAACATGTATTTTTTTTCCATTCCATACAAATAATGTGAAAACCATGTAAATTGGTTCAGTTATTAAGAACACAGAGGTCTCCAAAATATTCAAAACCCATGTTTACTATAATTACAAAATGTAATAATCATCACTGATTGACTACAAAATTTTAAATTAAAATTTTATTTTTACTTGATCTATATAAAATCATTCATTAGAATAAATGTATTTCTGGACCACTGGAAGCCACTTTGATGAATAAACGCATGAATCTTGCTCCTAAGAACCTTACTTTCTAGTGGAGGAAACAATACTGTAGCAATTATTAAGATACAAAGCTAAATACCAGATATAAATAAACATGACATTCATACAACATAAATATAAAAATCGTATGTCCTATTCCATTCTCCTATTAAAACCAGCTTCCTGACCTAACTTTCCTTTTGGGCAAATAATGCCCGGTATGACTAGAAAGGATGTGCCCAGCTTTTGAAATCCTTGTTTTAGTGTATCAGAATAGAATGAGGTTTAAAACCCATGGCATTCTTTTATGTTTTTCTAACCAGTTGTGCACATCTTGCTTTAGAACAGAGTATAAATTATTTCTTTGATTTTGATAATCCTAATTTTTGAGAGACAGTTCTCCTTATTAATATTTTTCAATTAACCAGCTCCTGAAATTGCCTTTTGGAAAGTTTTGGTGTATATTATAATAAATACAATATTATCATATTACAATAGAATCAATAATCCATGACACAAAACTTAGTTAATGCCATCTATCTAGATAGCAATGTGAAGTATTTACTATCCAGATTATTGTACATGATAAACATTTGTGAAGGGTAAACCTCCATAAAGTAGTTCACTAGTGAATTTGAACATATATTTAAAATATATTATTAGAGGGAGGGTCACTTGGAATTGGCGTTCCTATATTCTTAGCATGTTTTTTTCAAGAATGTGACCTGGTATAATGTTATAATTCTTCTCCTGGCAAAACAAGTTGAAATCACAAAGAAGTAGAACTTGTGGATTTTTGCCATCAAGACAGAAAATGCTGAAAATATCAGAGAAGGGTAGTATTTATGTTAGTTCTATCTCTTCTAAGGTGTAACTGTGAGTGAATTGTAAATAGAGCTTTAAGCTTCTCATGAGTTGATTCTTTCACTTGGTCCTGCCATGGAAAATAGTAATAGGAACTTTAGATAATACATAGTGAAATGTTCTACTTTATCTGAGTTTTCCAACAATAGGAGTTTACAACTTTATAGCTTCCCCATCATCATAATTAGGCCCCTTGTTTGTTAGTATAATTTCAGTATAAAATCACAGATACTCGTTTTGGTTTCTGATGATCACCAGCAAGTTCTGAATCGGCAACTGGGATGGTTTTAAAATCTAGTTTAAAATAACTTAAAATTGGGGTGCCTGGGTGGCTCAGTCAGTTAAGCATCTGAACCTGAATTTCAACTCAGGTCTTGATCTCAGGGTCATGAGTTGAAGCCCCTCATTGGGCTCCATGCTGGGTGTGGAGCCTACCTAAAAACAAAACAAAACAAAACAAAAAAAACCTCTTAAAATATATTGTTTTAGTGAGCTTTATAAATAGATAATTGCCTAGCTGCCTTCTTGAATAATAGTTTATTTTAGTTGAATAGGAAAAGTGTTACCTCTTTCATTTTATTATAAAATTCTCAAAGTTGGGCAGGTGCTTTTAAAAAATAATGTGAACTGAACAAAGTAAATATTTTCCTTAATTTATGGAATCACTTAAAACTTCGAATCAATCCAGGCCCTTTGTTAGTTGTCCTCTTTGGTAGAATGAGTAACTGATGCCAGCACCAGTTTGTCCTTGTTCTGTTGCTTAGTCAGTCTCTGATGTGTTGAAGAGGGTGAGGAGGTCATATAGAAAATAGGATGAATGCCAGTATGCTTTTTAGTCTCAAGTGGAGACATGTCATATATGTAACCGGAATTCCCAACTGATGTTACCATTTTGGTTCCTAGGTGGACACAAACGAGGCTGACTTAGCAGATGAATCTACATTTGAGTCTCAGTACTCTCCTGATAATGACAGTATCTACTCCACTCAAGCCTCTATTTTATCTCTTCACGGCAGTGCTTGTAGCGATGGCCTGAACTATGGTCCCTCCCTTCCCACTTCTCCTCCCAAGGTACAAAGGAATTGTTTATGGGGAATGGTGGGAGTGGTATGTTAGAAGCATTATGTTTTTCCAGTCATGGATTCATTATCAGATTAAAGTCCAGTTTCATTTAGGTAGTGTTGATTGAACATCTCTTAGACTACTAGGTACTATTTATATCTAGGTTCTATTGTACAGAATGATAGAGACAAGGGTTCAAAACTTTGAGTAGGATTTATATGATAGAAAAATTTTAATGGAATGTATTTCTCAAATTGTGTATTTAGCTGTGTCTGCTTTAGAAAAATCATGAGGATAACTTTATTTTCTTAATGGTTTTAAAATTGATTTTTATGTAGAGTTGGATAGTAAAATGTTTCTTGCATTAATTTAATATTTACTAGCAACTTAAATTTAATACCATCATATGTTTTTATATAAAATGATGCCAATAAATACTTGACGTAAAAGGCACAGTGAATGGGAAAGTATGGTTAAGTCTCTGAATATGAATGAATAATTCAGTTACTATTTGACATATCTGTGCCATGTATATTTTAGAAATAGATTATTGGCATAAATGCCCCAACTCCTCTTCATTTCCTTGGTGATGTACTTTATAATGTTTAATAAGTAGTATTTTAAAACCTACACAATCTTTTGGGCATGAAATTTGCATTTAGAGTTCTGCTTTTTAGTGGGTTGAACACTATTTCATTTATTGGTCCTTTGGTTTTCACTTGTGTCAGTGGCCTCATCATATCTTTTGACACTTTTTATATTGTGTGGCTTGTCTTCCTATTGATTTGTTGGAGTTTTTTGTATTTTCTAGAAATACAAATACAAATACACAAAAAAGTTATGTATTTTATGAGTATGTGTATGAATATGTGTATTAAAAACTAAAAATGTGGAGTGTCTGGGTGGCTCAGTGGGTTAAAGCCTCTGCCTTCGGCTCAGGTCATGATCTCAGGGTCCTGGGTTAGGGTTAGGGTTAGGGTTAGGGTCCGAATCAGACTCTCTGCTCAGCAGGGAGCCTGCTTCCCCCTCTCTCCCTGCCTGCCTCTGCCTATTTGTAATCTCTCTTTCTCTCTGTCAAATAAATAAATAAAATCTAAAAAAAAACAAACAAACCTAAAAATATGTAGGAATGACTTTTTTCAACTTCAAGAAAGAAGTTATTCTTTGAGAAAGAAGGAAGCATGGGAATTCAACTGTATGTGTAATACATTATATCTTTTTAAGAGAAAAGAGAGATTGAAGAGAATATGGCAAAATGTTAGCATCTAATCTGGGCAAAGAGTTCATGCATGGATATAATTTCTTTATTCTTCCATGTTAAAAATATACTATAAATAAACATTAAAAATCAAGATAAAAAGACTAGACAGTAACATTCTTAAATATATGAAATATATATTTTCCATATAAATTAAATTCAGCAGGAAGGAAATCTGTATTTTTGAATAAGATGGAAAATAGAATTTCCACAGGTCTAGCACAGTTTTCCTCCTTTCCAGATTAACAAGCAATTTTTTGGCCAGAACGTTTTCAAAGCATTTTCTTTTATGTTCAAGGTGCACCTGTTATCCTTGCAAATGATGCTGGGAAAGCTCCTTGAATTGGTTTGCAAGGTATAATCTTGAATGGAGCAGCTGCTCCTCTCTCACCACACCTGAGACTGTCTATGTGCCTGCGTCCTGTCTGGAACGTGTTCAGTCTTTACTGGCCTCGGGGCTGGAAGCTGAGTTCATCTCCTAATGGACTCTCCTAATCCACAGCATAGCGCACTGCCTCTTGCCAGTGGGACAGATTGCATTGTTTAACTTAGTAATTGTTACTTAAAGGGATTACACAATCTGCATACTGAGAAGCATATATTTTACAGGACAAATGCTGGCTGTATGCAGCACAACATATTGGCTTACTGAAGTCTATTTGCCTTTTTTTTTTTTTTTTCCTAAGCAGTTTACTCTTTTGTTGAAGCAGATTTTGGCAAGCTGGCCTATCAACTGAAATATTTAAACTACAAAACAACAAAGAAGACATTAATGAGGATGTTTTAAAACATTGTGAAACTCCTGTATGCTTTCAGTTTTCTTAGAAAGTAGGACTGTTTCTGCATCATGGTAAATCTCTGAAACATTGTCTTTTATTTTTGTTTTTGTTTTGTGGTGTCTTTATAGCATCAAGATATTTACCAGAAAATTGTATGTAAATAAAAAATTAGATAAGGTATTCATCTTCCTGTTTCTTTGCACTAAATTTATTTTTAAAAGACAGAATGGCAATTTGTTATGGAATTTAGAACTGGCCTTTTTTTTTTCCTAAGAGTGAGTTCACTTTGGAATCCTCTAACTGATAACATAAAACCTTATAATATATGATATTTAAGACAGAGAAGCCTCCATACTGATTTAAAGAAGTATAAAATAGAGTGTGAGGATTCAGTGATTCCTCAGGTTTTTGACTTTGCTAGACATGTAATAATCTTGATGGTTGGAAATGCATACATAATTACACCTCAGTCAGGTACGCTGCCAGAAGTTGTAAGAACTGATCACCCAGGCCAGGGACTCACCATAGGAGGGAAGCCGGGCTCCTAAAAGCAGAGCGTGAGCCTGACAGCAGCTTAGATACCAAAGACATATGTTGAAACTCCTTTGTCCAAAATTCTCCCATCTGGGAACCCGTTCTGATTTTTTTAAGGAGTGGTGTTCACTTAATTTGATTAACTATCATTTAAGGAAAATAACTATTTCTCAAGAATCTGAAAAATACTGTAGAGCTTTTGGAATAATAGAGACAAGTCACTGAGATGTGAATTTTTTTTTTTTTTTGAGATGTGAATTTTAAAGGCAAAAACCCAGTGGGATTTCTCATTGTAGGTTTAAATTTTCTTCTTTTTATCCCCTTTTCCTTGTCATCTTTAAAGACAACAAAATGCAGAAATAATTGTTTTCCGAACTTAAACACTTGTAGGCTTCTGTTAAAAGCTCAACATGGGGAGCCTGGGTGGATCAGTCATTAAGCATCTGCCTTCGGCTCAGGTTATGATCCCAGGGTCCTGGGATTGAGCCCCATATCATCAGGCTCCCAGCTTGGCTGGAAGCCTGCTTCTTCCTCTCCCACTCCCCCTGCTTGTATTCCTTTTCTCACTGTGTCTTTCTGTCAAATAAATAAAATCTTTAAAAATAAATAAATAAAAATAAAAGCTCAACAGGGTTTTGAGAAGATGCTTTGATTTATTTTTTCCTGTTTTGGATTTTTAAATGCATCCATTAAAGATTAAATATTTATGTAATGAGTCTCCCTTTTTACTCCTTATCCACATTTCCAAGCCCCACCCACCGTTGTATATCCACACTCACTCTTGCTCCAGGGATGAAATGATTACCAGCTTGGTGCATGTCCTGCATTCCTCATATTGGTCCCACTAGGAAACGCTATTGATTCTAGTGCAAGTTGAACTCCGTGTTTGTCAAGAGAGAAACCCCTCCTTGCACCTTGCATACAATACACAGCTAATGGATTCCATGATTAAAAAAAAAAAAGTCTACCTATTCCTATAGATCTCCAGTTACTGTCATTCTGTAGCCTCACTATTGCTGCCTTCACACCCGTGCTTAAAATGTTTCTTTCTTTCTTTGGAGAAACAGATTCAAAAAATTAATGAAATCAAGATGATGGGAGTGATTGTGGAAGTCCTAGTGACAAAACTGCAAGCTCTCAAAGTATAAAAGAAGTCCCTTTTTGGCTCAGTAGGGTCGGTGCACAAACACTGGAGGAATTACTGTACCTTGTGTCAGAAACAGTGGGAGAAGGACAGTGAGCTGGAGTGGCTGTGCTTTTAGTATGTTTTCTGAGTGTGGAAGGACTTCTGTGGTGGACCGCTTATAAGGAAGACCAGCTTGTGTCCAGTGAATGTTTCAGGACTTAGCTAGTCTGTATAAATAAATCGTCTGGGGAAATAGCTGCCCAGGTATCATCCTGACTTACTCGCCACCCTTCAACAGCTCTCTTCAAGTGTACTTGACATTTTTATTTAACCTGTCTCTCATTTTTTTTCCCCCTGGAGAATGAGAATGTATCAAGTAGGGGCACATGTTAATGTGGATTTTTGCAAGACTTCAGTTTGGGTACCAAGTTGCACTGGGAAATTATATAGAGTTATTTTCGAAAAAGAATTGCTTTTCTTTGAGATCCATAAGACTTTTAAAAATAAAACTCAGTTGGTTGTTCAGCAACCAGAGACGTTTCTGAAGTAGGCGTATGTTGTCTGCTGTGTTGATTAGCTCTTTCTTTTCTATGTGTCTGTGTTAACTCCTTTATGAATAATGCATGGAAATTTCTGTCACACGATTTATAGTAAACCCTAGCTAATAAGGGCGGCTTGGCCTCCTTTTGTGATGAAAAGCAGTTTTAGTTGTTACCTTTATTTGAGGCCTGGGGAAGATGATATACTGCTAAGTATTATAATTAATTTAGTAATACAGAAGCTAATTCTGTAGAAAGTGCATTGCTATTTTTCATTAGAACAGAATCATCAAATTGGGTGAATGGGCCAACAGGTTATTGTCTAGGTTCTAGCAGTGTGGAGGATGATGGTTTCCTATCATTGTTTCTGAAGAGTCTAAGGATGTTACTTGCTTGTATGATATTCCCACTTGACTCAATTCTTTGTACCAGGAATATTTGATAATTCCAGAAAGATGATAACTTATGCTGATAAGAGGAATGTAATTAACTCTGTTGGAAAAATTGAATACCCTTTTAGAAAAAATAGAAGATCCATATCTCACACCACACCCTGAAATAAATTCTAGAAGGATTAAAACTGAATCTGAAAAGAAAGCATTTATAAAACAGAAGGAAAAAACTAGAAAACATTTCCTTTTCTTTCTGTGGAAGAACTTATTAAGCAACTTTTTTTTAAACTCTGTACAAAAAATGTTGATAAATTTGATTATGTAAAGATTTTCATAAAGAGTTACATAAAAAATTTAACTTAATTTCTGCATATATAACATGTATAAACTGAAAAGGTAAGTAACAGGCTGGGGAAATACTTGTGGCATATATTACAGACTTTACTTACAGAGTGTATCAATGATAGGAACAAGTGGAAACCCCCTGATGAGAAGTTAGGCATATGAAGATAGTGTTGACGTGCTCGCTTCGGCAGCACATATACTGAAGATAGTGTTGACAGGAGTTATATAAATGACATGTCCTCATTAATTGTCAGGGACATGCCTAGTAAAAAATAAATTTTATATTTACTAGAATATATTTCTTTCAGATTGAATTAACCAAATTTATATAGGGTTGGCAAGATTAGTTCACAGGTAGTCCCATGTTTTTTTGTGAGAGAATTGGAGGACTGTTTGGCAATATGTACCAACATTTTAAGTGTGCATGTTATTTGGCCCATAATTCTAAGAGTTTATACTAAATAAATTTTCTCACATGCACAAAGATGTGTAATAAAATAACAGTAATGGATAACAGTTACTGGGCGTTTTCTATTAAATCAGACATGTTATTAGTACTTTGTGGTATTAACTCTCTCTGTCCTCCCAATAGTCCTGAACTAGGTCCTTTTATTTTCACCAATTAATAGATGAAGAGACCAAGGCACAGAGGATGGCTAGTGGTGGAATGAGCATCTGAATATACACTCCAGAGTCTGCACTTCGGGGTCTTTCATACTTAGGAGTGGTTCTGTGGTCATAAGAAGATTGAGGTTGACATTTATTTGCTGACATGGAAATCTCTCATGTCTAGATACAAAGATACTTCCAAAAAGAAAGTAAAACATTCTACTTTTAATGGTTTAGGTTAATTTTAAAAATGTATAACTGCATGTATGTGTGAGTGTGCATGTGTACTCATACATATTTAGTATGCAAATGAATAAAAAGTTCTGACAGACATTCAGCTGATTCCAGCTATTTCTACAGGGGGAAAAATGGAAGTAGAAGCCATAGGGAGAGCTTTCATATTATACTCTATACATACACACACACACAAATATGTATACCTGTATGGCTTGAATCTTTTCTGATGATAATGTGTTCATATGCTACTTTTATATTTTAAAAATATTAATAAGAGAATTATAGGGAAAATGGATATGTTTATTCAATAGCAGTTCATGGAGTAGCTGCTTGCCCAAAGCACATAAGTGATAGAATGTATCTGTTGTAAATGAATGCATATGTATATGTTAAACTAGAATTTTAGAGTTTCAGGGAATTTTAGAAACTAAATATAAAGTCAGGAGAGGTTCTGTTGTGATGTGTAGATTGTTAATAAGAGAGCCTAGATTAGAGCCTATGTCTTATTATACGCATTCTTGGTATTCCCTTTGTTTATCTCATAGAATATTTATGAAAGTTTTCCTTGTAATAATTTGAATTACATAGCTTTCTGTTTTCCATAAATACCTAGAAATGTCTATCAAAATAATTTTTCCTTGGAGATTCTTGTAAATCAGAATCAATATTCTCTTTATGTTCTTGATCTTACATAGGAACTTCAGTCTGATTGAAAATGAACTACTCTTTAAGATTTGAAAATACAGGTTACTTGCTTTCCTATGTGGATTGAACTATAAGTTTATTTGTGACTATATATAATATTGTATCTAAATTATATCATGTACACTGTATAGTACAAGTATAACTCAGTTGAACATGGCATACATGATCTACAGGAAATGTATACAAAAGCTTTTATAAAAATAAAGATATGCAGAATGTCAATTAAGAGAAGAATTTGTATGTTTGCTAATGCTTCTTGAGTAATGAATAATTGTATTTTGTTTTTCACTAGTTATTCATTAAGAAATGATCTTGCAAAACACATTGATGTAACTCTGTGATTTTTATTTTTTGTTCTTTAATCATCAGGATGTTACTGAAAATTCTTCAGATCCAGTACTTGATCTGCACATGTCCTTAGAGGAACTGTACACCCAGAATCTCTTGCAAAGACAGGAGGAGAGCCCGTCTTCAGTAGACTTGAGCATGGGTCCTGTCTCTGGCTTTACTGTAAATGATTATACACCTGCAAATGCTATTGAACAGCAATACAAATGTGAAAACACAAGAACATGGGCTGAATCTCACCCACCAAATGAAATATCAAGTGCAGAACGTCCTTCTCCCGTGCTACCTGATTCAACTGGAAAGGTAGCATTTTAAATATATGAATTGTATATTATGGTGAGATTAGAAAAAATGGCACTTTGGAGTATTCTGGCTGATCTCTGCATTTGGAGCAAGTGCCCTCTTGAAGTTGAGATTTTCATAATCCAACCTATGACCTTATTTTGGTTATAGCTTCCTGCTGAAGAAGGCACAACCAATTAGAAAATGTGGGTGATGTTGAAATCATACTCCAAAGTCTTGTTTTCCTTTCTATGTGACTTATTTATTTATTTATTTATTTTCTGTCAGGGCTCCGAGTTCTTAATTCAACAGAGCTCCCTGACCTCGACTGGGGAGTGTGTCATGCTCCAAAACCTGTCCGAAGAATCGTTTGAGAGGACTATTACTATAGCAAAAGGCAATTCTAGCCTAGGTAAGTTCCTTCCTTTCCACGCATATCTTTCCTCTCAGCCTCTTTGCCAGAGATGAAATATCGAACATGGCTTCAGAATTGTTGGCTGTAGGCAGTAAAATAGATGTTATAAGTGTTCCTGTGGTTTTTCTGGTTTCTCATTTTATGTGCTCTTTATTTTTCCTGAAATGGTTAACAGGTTTGTTTACTTCTGACTAGCTTAAATCCTCACTCTCTTAATTATTTGAAAGTATTCATGAGTCTCATTCACATTCAAGTAAAAGATATATGAATTGTTTGTGTATGAAACAGCAAATCAGAAAAGGAATTCTTAGGAAATGAGAAGTCAGCAATTTGGAATTTTGAATTCTTTGAAAAAGTAAATTATTAGTTTCTTTGAATGTTACCAGTTATGCATAAGTCAGTTTGTATTTAATTTCTCTCATTCACTGAAATAAAGACGAAAAAGACAGCCAGGTGTGCCACTGCCATACTATAAACGCAAGTTATGCAATATTTCTTCCCAGGTGGTGGGAGTTTTGTGTCTTTTACCCATAAAGGGGTTGAGGCTGGTTAATTATCACAAAACCTACTGAATCAGGCAAAGAAGATGTCCTTTAGAAATAAAATCCTAGTTAAAATAGCTAAAACTATATGGAGGCAGAGCACATTTGTTATTTTGCGTTCTTGACTCAGCTCTGTCCCTGGTGCTTGGTGCTGGTAAATAGGATCATAAATTAGTTGCTCTGGATGTCCAGTGGCAGCCCAAGACGCTGCTTAGCTCTACATCGGGGATCTTGTTCCTTCTATCATGTAACCAAGCAATGCCCTTTCCACTTATATCTTATGGCAGAGTCTTGTTTCCTTGTTAAATTTGAGACTTGGCAGTGAAGTCTAACAGCGCTTACTTGGTTAGTGGAATTCCAGTTTCTGTCTCCTTCTAAATTTTGTTTCATTTGGTGGCAGCTGGGTACTACTTAGAGCAGCTAAATAGAGAATTATAGCAGAGAATTTTTACTTAGCTTTACTATTTCTTATATATTACATTTAATAGAGTAATATAAAACTTAAGTTATAGAACTTTCTATGTTAATTATGAGACATATTATAGATATCTAAATGTGTCTGAAATATTTCATCTGTTAATGAAGTGTTTTTTTTGAAAGCCCGTTACTTTGAATACTAATTCTATAAGATGTTAATAGAAGTTATATATGGGCTACAAGTTGAGAAGTTGGGAATATTACACTTAAGGAGACAGGTTTTTGTTTGCCTTACTTCTCAGTATCTTTGGTGTTCAAATATGCATTATAGATCTCAAAGTTATAGAATGCAGCATTTCTTACATTGAAATGGCCATGGAACTCCCCCTTTTTTTGTTTACCTTCTTATAAGGCAGGTATTTTGCAAAGCCCATGTGAAAATTCTTGTGTATTTATTTATTCAACTATTGAGCATTTATTGTTTTTTATATTCTAGTCACCACGCATAGATACAACAATTTAACCACTTTCCTCAAGGAACACGAGTTTAAGAGAGTAAGCAAATCGACATATCAATTCCATATCAAATGCATTCATAGAAAGCACATAGAAGGCTTAAAGGAGAGAATAGCTGATCCCTACTCTGAGCATGGAGGAGTTTAGAAAGATTTCACAGAGATTTTTATCATGTAATTGGGAAAACTGGAAGCTGCTAGAGCTGAGGCAGAGACACGTGGAGCATTACTGAACTTTGTGTGACGTGGATGAAGTGAGGTGTGACAGTGGGCAGAGTGAAACTTGATGCTAATGGAATGATAGGTGGGATACAGTTGCCGGAGAGGGTCCTGTGCAGGACATAGGACTTCTGTCCTAACATCCTCCTGCCTGCTGGAGGTTCCTATAGGCAGTGGTTGCTGAGGGCAGAAGAGTGACAGGGTCTGATTGGGTTTTAAGATCATTTTGGCGTAGGTTGGTAAAGTATTTTGGAAGCAGTTGGGAGACTCATGAAAGAGTCATGGTTTGAGCATACCTGCTTTTATAAACTGACCCTTTGGATTGTGTACCTATAATTAGTTGGCTGAGAGAATGTTGAATTTTGTCAAATATTTTTCTTTGTCTATTGAGACAGCCAAATGGATTTTTGTTTGTTCTATTAGTATGTCAGGCTACATCATTTTTTAGTGTACTTCAAGATACATAAAATTGACCATTTAAAATATTTTGGGTAGGGGCACCTGGGTGGCTCAGCGGGTTAAAATATTTTGGGTATACATTTCTGTGATAGTCCATTCACATTGTTGTGCACCTTTCACCACCAACCATCTCTAGTATTTTTTTTCATCTTCTCCTATTGAAACTCTGTACTCCTTAAATAATAAATATTCTTCCTGTCCCTTAGTTCCTGGCAAACATTCTATTCTCTGTGTCAATAAATCTTAACTATCCTAAGTACCTCATGTAAGTGGATTCATACAGTATTTGTCCCTTTAACTGGCTTATTCACTTAGCAGAGTGTCTTCAAAGCTCATCCATTCATAGCATGTGTCAGAATTCCCTTCCTTTTTTAAAAAAAAAATTATTTTCAGAATTTCCTTTCTTTTTAAGGCTGAGTATTCCTTTTGTTTATTCCTTCATTTATTTTTGGACACTTGGGTTGCTTCTACCTTAACTTCTAAGTTTTGACGTTAAAAAAATACTAAGACGATTAAGTTCTTGGGGAAAAAAAGTAGTGAAAGGTGAAGTGTCCTTGATTTCTATTATATTAGGAAATTCAAGCCTCTATTTTATTTATTTTTAAAAATTATTTATTTATTTAAAGAGAACATGAGCAGGGGGAGGCATGGAGGCGGAGGGAGAGAGAGAGTCTTAAAGCAAGTTCCATGTGCAGTGCAGAGCCCAGCATGGGCTCGATCTCACGACCCTGAGATCATCAACTGAGCTGAAATCAAGAGTCAGTTGCTTAACCAGGTGAGCCACCCAGGCATCTCTGATTTTAAAATTGCAGCATAAGAGCTCTTTGTCGCATCTACTGTAAGAACAAAGACCATTGTCAGAAATCAGACTGTGGACATTGCAGAAGATGTCGACCTCACTCTGCAGGGATGCACTGTTATTGTGAAGGGTCCCAGAGGAACCCTGTAAAGGAACATCAGTCACATCCATGTAGAGCTCAGTCTCCTTGGAGAGAAAAAGAAGAGGCTCCGAGTTGACAAACGATGTGGAACTAGAACGGAACTGTCTGTGGTCTGCGCTATCTGTTGTCATGTACAGAACACAATCAAGGGTGTTACACTGGGGGCTTCTGGTATAGGATCAGGTCTGTGAGGACGCACTTCCCCAGCAACGTTGTGATTCAGGAGGATGGTTCTCTTGTTGAAATCCAAAATGTCTTGGGTGAAAAATACATCTGCAGGGTTCAAGTGAGGCCAGGTGGTGCTTGTTCAGTATCTCAAGCCCAGAAACATGAGTTAATTCTTGATGGAAATGTTACTGAACTTGTATCAAACTCAGCTACTCTGCTTCAGCAAGCCACAACAGTTAAAAGCAAGGATATCAGAAAGATTTGGGATGGTTATCTATATTTTTAAAAAAGGAGGAGTTCAGCAGGCTGATAAATGAGATCTAAGTCATCTAGCTACAGAAACAGCAAGATGTGAGATGATTTTTCAGCCTTATTTATGAAATTTTAAAGATGCGATAAAAACTGTATTGATTTGAGGCTTTTTCTTAAAGGAAAGCCCTCAGGAAGCCCTTTCATTTGCTTTGTGAGACTAACCCATTTGCTTGTAAGTGTGAAATTATATCATCATTAGTTTACCAACTAAATTTTAATATCAAAAATATGAGTAACTTTTAGTTTTAGTGTTATTTCTGTTATTTTATTTTAGTGTTATTTCTCTGATTCATTGACATGATTTGAAGTAATTTATGTCTGCAAAATATATATAGGGCTTTGTCCCTGGATGTTAGACTCTCTGGACCCCATGAGGTTTCTCTAGCATTTTGGGGTTGGCATTCAGTATGCCAAAGAGAGAATATTTCTCTATGATCTCAAATGACAGATGTTCAATATTCAGATTTTTATAGCACTTAGAATGACTACATGTGAAAGGAATCTCAAAAAAAGGACTATTTTAAAAGTCTGTGTAAAGCATTAAAATAATTAAAGCATTCATTTAAGCTTTTAATGGGAGAAGGCGTTGTCTTTACAACTTAAAATAATAAAAAGCATGTTTATGTTTTAGAAAACCTAACTAGAGGCTGGCTTTGTGGTAGTAGAAGAGTATGTTGTGATTGGGTCTGTCACTGAACACATTTTTCTTAGACTCCAAGACTCCCTTTAATCAGCTGTGTAAGGTTGTTTGCAGTTTTAGCCTTCTGGATTATTTGTTTTCTTTCTCAAGGGTTAACCAGAGAAATTATTAATAAATGACAAGTTTCCTTAAAAGCTGCCACATTCTGATTGTTTTGATGTCATGAATCACTTTTTTTATACTTTGTTAAATTTAAGGGAGAAATGTTTTATGCAAATATACTACGCATGCATATAGTGATTTTTTAAAAAAATTAATCTTGATGATTTTTGATAAGGTTTGTGGTCCATTGGATAATTATGTTATATTAGGACTTTAGGAAGATAAAAGGAAAAGGTAAAAAGATAAGAAGGAAAGAAAGGTATTAGCCTCTTTTCACAGATTAGGAACAGAAACAGACTCAGGATTTTCTCTGTTAAGTACTCAGCTGTTAGAGAGTAGAGCTGGTATTCAAACCTTAGTGTGTCTCTGGTTTTCTTGTACCATATGATACATTTCAGTGCTTGAGTTACCCAAGGCTACATCAAGATTGAAAAGAAGCTTCATTTTGAAGCTGAATTAAGATTTGCATTTAGCCCTTAGACAGCACTGTAGCTTTGGATTGGGATAGAGATGCATTGAAAATACATTTTGTGAATTTTCTTTTGTTTTTATTTTGTACTTTATTGAGCACTTTGTGCCAGGCACTTTGAAAGGAACTCTGCATATTTTTCTCAGATAATTCTTTAAACAATCCTAAAAGGGGGCATTATTTCCATTTTACAGATGAGTAAAATAAGGACGAGGGTGACATTAAGTCAGCCCAAGGCCACACTAATTAGAAGTGGTGGAACTGAGATTTGGAACCAGTTCTCTGGTTCTCCAGTACATGCTTTGGGCTATTCTGTTATACTTCTTCCAGGAAAATTCAGGAGATCTTAGAAGTTACAACCAAAATTTAATTAGTGGCTGTTACATTGAATTTGTTGAACTGCAAAATTATCATTTGGTAGTAGAGAAGTATAAGCTAAGCAAATAGGTGCCAACTTGTTTATGTAGTTGATGTGAATTGGTGGCCTTATCAGTATAGCTAATAAACTCGTGAGTTAAATATACTATTAGAAATGAATTTAGAGGTCATGTTTATGATAATTCACAATGACTTTCCCACATCTCTTTTTTTCTTTTCCTTTTATTTTTTTATTTTTTCCCAAATATGTTTATTTTATTTTTTCAGTGTTACAAGATTGTTTGTTCATGCACCACACCCAGTGCTCCATATGTGCCCTTCTCAATACCCACCACCAGGCTCACCCAACCCCCCATCCTCTCCCCTCCAAATCCCTCAGTTTGTTGCTCAGAGTCCACAGTCTCTCCTGGTTCATCGCCCCCTCTGATTTCCCTCCATTCATCCTTCCTTTCCTTCTCACAATGCCCTCCATGATTTTCCTTATGCTCCACATGTAGGTAGGACCATAAGATAATTGACTCTCTCCACTTGACTTACTTCACTCCCCATAATCTCTTCTAATCCCGTCCATGTTGATACAAAAATTGGGTATTCATCCTTTCTGATGGAGGCATAATATTCCATTGTATAGATATACCACATCTTCTTTATCCATTCATCTGTTGAGGGGCATTTTGGTTCTTTCCACAGTCTGGCAATTGTGGCCATTGCTGCTATGAACATTGGGGTACATGTGGCCCTTTTTTATACTACATCTGCTTCTTTGGGGTAAATACCCAGTAGTGCAATTGCAGTGTCATAGGGTAGCTCTATTTTTAATTTCTTGAGGAATCTCCACACTGTTTTCCAAAGTGGCTGCACCAACTTGGATTCCCACCAACAGTGGAAGAGGGTTCCCCTTTCTCCACATCCTCTCCAGCATTTGTTGTTTACTGCCTTGTTGATTTTGGCCATTCTGACTGGTGTAGGGTGGTATCTCAGTGTGTTTTGATTTGAATCTCCCTGGTGGCTAAAGATGATGAACATTTTTTCATGTGTCTGCTAGCCATTTGTATGTCTTCTTTGAAGAAGTGTCTGTTCATGTCTTCTGCCCATTTTTTGATGTGATTATCTGTTTTGTGAGTGTTGAGTTTGAGGAGTTCTTTATAGATCTTAGATATCAGAACTTTGTCTATAGTGTCATTTGTGAATATCTTCTCCCATTCTTTGGGTTGCCTGTTTGTTTTGTTGACTGTTTCCTTTGCTGTGCAGAAGCTTTTTATCTTGATGAAGTCTCAAAAGTTCATTTTTGCTTTTGTTTCCTTTACCTTTGGAGACATGTCTTGAAATAAGTTACTGTGGCTGATGTCGAAGAGGTTACTGCCTTTGTTCTTCTTCTCTAGGGTTTTGATAGATTCCTGCCTCACGTTGAGGTCTTTTATCCATTTCGAGTTTATCTTCGCGTATGGTGTAAGACAAAGGTCAAGTTTCATTCTTCTACATATAGCTGTCCATTTTCCCAGCACCATTTATTGAAGAGACTCTTTTTTCCACTGGATATTTTTTCCTGTTTTGTCAAAGATTATTTGACCATAGAGTTATGGGTCTATCTCTGGGCTCTGTTCTGTTCCACTGGTCTATGTGTCTGTTTTTGTGCCAGTACCATGTTGTCTTGGTGATCACAGCTTTGTAGTAAAGCTTGAAATCTGGCAATGTGATGCCTTCAGCTTTTTTTTTTCATTTTCAACATTTCCTTAGCAATTCGGGGTCTTTTCTGGTTCCATACAAAATTTAGGATTGTTTGTTCCAGCCCTTTGAAAAAACCGGTGGAATTTTGATCGGGAAGTCATTGAAAGTATAGATTGCTCTGGTCAGTATAGACATTTTAACAATGTTTATTCTTCCGATCCATGAGCATGGAATGCTTTTCTCCCTTTTTGTGTCTTCTTCAATTTCTTTCATGAGTGTTCTGTAGTTCCTTGAGTACAGATCCTTTACTTCTTTGGTTAGATTTATTCCCAGGTATCTTATGGTTCTTGGTGCTACTGTAAATGGAATCGATTCTCTAATTTTCCTTTCATTGAAACAATATTTTCAATGAAACAATATTTTCATTGTTAGTGTATAGGAAAGCAACTGATTTTTGTGCATTGATTTTGTATCCTGACACATTACTGAATTGCCAAATGAGTTCTAGTAGTTTGGTGGTGGAGTCTTTTGGATTTTCCATATAAAGTATCATGTCATCTGCGAAGAGAGAGAGTTTGACTTCTTCATTACCAATTTGAATACCTTTTATTACTTTATGTTGTCTGATTACTGTCACAAGGACTTCTAGTACTATATTAAACAAGAGTGGTGAGAGTGGGCATCCTTGTCGTGTTCCTGATCTCAGAGGGAAAGCTGTCAGCTTTTCCC
>CM052813.1:32259381-32278071 GCA_028533885.1 Nasua narica | reverse complement strand
AATAATCTTTTTAATGCGCTATTGGATTCTATTAGCTAAGATCTTGTTGAGAATCTTGGCATCCATATTCATAAGGGATATTGGTCTGAAATTCTCCTTTTTGATGGGGTCTTTGCCTGTTTTGGGGATCAGGGTAATGCTGGCTTCATAGAAAGAGTGAAAGTTTTCCTTCTGTTTCTGTTTTTTGAAACAGTTTCAGGAGAATAGGTATTATTTCTTCCTTGAATATTTGGTAGAATTCCCCAGGGAATCTGTCAAGTCCTGGACTCTTATTCGGAAGGTTTTTGATCACTGCTTCAATCTCGTTACCAGATATTGGTCTATTCAGGTTGTCAATTTCTTCCTGTTTCAGTCTTGGAAGATTATGGGTTTCCAGGAATGCATCAATTTCTTCTAGGTTGTTTAACTTATTGGCATATAGCTGTTGATAATAATTTTTTTTTAAAGATTTTATTTATTTATTTATTAGGAAAGAGAGAGAGTGAGAGAGAGCATGAGAAGGGAGAAGGTCAGAGTGAGAAGCGGACTCCCCATGGAGCTGGGAGCCCGATGTGGGACTCGATCCCAGGACTCCGGGATCATGACCTGAGCCGAAGGCAGTCGCTCAACCAACTGCGCCACCCAGGGGCCCTGTTGATAATAATTTTTGATGATTGTTTTTATTTCCTTTGGATTAGTCATGATCTCTCCCCTTTCATTCATAATTTTGTTAATTTGGGTCTTCTTTCTTTTCTTTTGGATGAGTTTGGCCAGTGGCTTATCGATCTTATTATTTCAGAAAACCAACTTCTGGATTCTTTGATGCGTTCTACATTTCTTTAGTTTCTAACTCGATCTCCGCTCTAATCTTGATTATTTCCCTTCTTGTGTGTGGAGTTGGCTTGATTTGTTGTTGATTTTCCAGTTCCTTAAGGTGTAAAGAGAGCTGGTGTATTTGAAATTTTTCAATTTTTGAGTGAGGCTTGGATGACTATGTTTTCCCCCTTAGGACAGCCTTTGCCGTGTCCCATAGGTTTTGGATTGATGTGTCTTCATTCTCTTTGGTCTCCATGAATTGTTTAAGTTCATCTTTGATTTTCTGGTTGATCCCAGCATTCTTGAGCAGGTTGGTCTTTAGCCTCCAAGTGTTTGAATTCCTTCTAAACTTTTTCTTGTGGTTGAGTTCCAGTTTCAAAGCATTGTGATCTGAGAAAATGCAGGGAATCATCTCAATTTTTTGGTATGGTTTGAGTCATGATTTGTGGCCCAGTCTGTGGTCTATTCTCGATCAAGTTCCATGTGCACTCGAGAAGAATGAGTATTGTGTTGTTTTAGGGTGGAATTTTTTTTTTTTTTGGAATGTTCTATATATATATATGAGGTCCATCTGGTCCAATGTGTCATTCAAAGCTCTTGTTTCTTTATTGATTTTCTGTTTAGATGATCTGTCTGTTACTAAGAGTGGCATGTTAAGATCTCCTACTATTAATGTATTCATATCAATATGACTCTTTATTTTGATTAACAGTTGGCTTATGTAGTTGGCTGCTCCTATATTGGGGGCATAAATGTTTACAATTGTTAGAATGATGTAGTGTCCTTCTGTATCTCTGACTACAGTCTTTAGGTTAAAATCTAATTTATCTGATATGACAATTGCTACCCCAGCTTTCTTTTGAGGTCCGTTGGCATGAAAGATGGTTCTCCATCCTTTCACTTTCAGTCTGGATGTATCTTTTGGTTCCAAATGTGTCTCTTGTAGACAGCACATGGATGGATCCTGTCGTTTTATACATTCTGCAACCCTGTGCCGTTTTATGGGAGCATTTAGGCTGTTCCCATTGAGAGTGATTGTTGAAAGATAATTGTTTATTGACATCATGTTGCCTGTGAAGTCCTTATTTCTATAGATGGTAAATTTCTGTTTTAAGTCACTCACGTGTTCTTTCTACTTTTATAGAACCCCCTTTAGTATTTCCTGGAGTTCCGGCTTCGTGGCCACATACTCTTTGAATCCTTGCCGGTCTTGGGAGGTCTTTATCTCTCCATCCATTTTGAATGTCAGCCTTGCTGGATAAAGTATTCTTGGCTTCATGTTCTTCTCATTTAGTGCCCTGAATATATCATGCCAGCCCTTTCTGGCTTGCCAGGTTTCTGAGGACAGGTCTGACGTTATTCTGATGGGCTTTCCTCCATATGTAAGAATCTCTTCCCCCAGCTGCCCTCAAGACCTCTTGTCTAGCATTATAATTTGCATATTTTACAATGATGTGTCCTCCTCATTTTCTACTCATTGATCTTGGCTGGTGTCCTTTTTGCCTCTAGGACAGGAACACTTGTTCCATTCTCCAGATTGGGTAAATTTTCATTCAGAATTTGGTCAGCTGTATCTTCTAGTCTTCTGTCTTTCTCTGCCCCCTCTGGGATTCCAATAATTCTCACGTTGCAACGTTTCATGATGTCATTTATTTCCCTAAGTCTGTTCTCATGATTCCTGAGCAGTTTGCTCCAGCTTTCCTCCTGACCTTTCTTCTCAACCATTTTATACTCTAGATCATTAATTCTATCCTGTCTCCATAACTCTAGCTGTTAGACTATTTAGATTTGATTGGATCTCATTTTTGCCCTTAGAGATTCTATGTTGTCATTAAAGTTTTTCTCCATCCTGGCCATTGCCTGGATAATTGTCATCCTGAATTCCCTTTCTGACATACGTTTATGTCCATGTCTAATAGTTCTGAGGGAGAGGGTGCAGTCTCTGGGTTTTTCCTCTGTTGGGTGTTCCTCCTTCTAGTCATTTTGATGAGAAGTGGATGAGAGGATGTATAGCTGGATATATTGCCCACGACCCAGGCAGGGTGCACCCTGGAAGGTTTTGGAGCAATTGGGATTCACCACCAATAAGAAAGAATAAGGATAAAAAAAAAGATAGAAAGAGAAAAAGAAGAAATCCCAGCCAGAATGGGCCCCCAAAATAAGATTTATAAGGTATGTAAACAAACATGAACAAATATAAAGACCGACAAAAGTAAATAACAAAAAGTAAAAGAATCTAGTCAGAATGAACCCCAAGAGTAAGATTTAGATAATACCAGAACAAAAGCAAATATGTAGAAACACTGATAGAAGGATAAGATGGGAGGGTGGTCGAATGTTTATAGCAGCAATGTCCACAATAGCCAAACTATGGAAAGAACCTAGATGTCCATCAACAGATGAATGGATAAAGAAGATGTGGTATATATATACTATGCAGCCATCAAGAGAAACGAAATCTTGCCATTTGCAATGACGTGGATGGAACTAGATGTATTATGCTAAGCGAAATAAGTCAGTCAGAGAAAGACAATTATCACATGATCGCTCTGATATGAAGAATTTGAGAGGCAGAGCAGGGGGTCGTGGGGGTTGGGGAAGAGAAATGAAACAAGATGGGATGGGGAAGGAGACAAACCAGAAGAGACTCCTAAACTCACAAAACAAACTAAGGGTTGCTGGGAGGCGTGAGGGTAGGGTTATGGACATTGGGGAGGGTATGTACTATGGCAAATGCTGTGACATGTGTAAGCCTGATGATTCACAGATATGTACTCTGGGGCAAATAATACATTATATGTTAATAAAAAATAAAAAAGATGGGGGGGTGGTTATAACTCCTCATAGGCAAGGAAGGTTATTTCAGGTCTTCCTGGGTTTATAGTTGTATTAAACCTCTAGTTGTAATGTTAAGTAGTTTAGAAAAAATTAAAAGTGTGAAATCAAGTGAATAAAAAAAAATAGGAAGAGAATAAGAAAGAAAAAAACCTTGTATCTATGAAATATACAGGTTTGAGGGTATTATCAGGAGCATAATATATTGATTTCCCCTGATTTTGGGGGTTTAAAATTTTATGGGGATCCTGTGGTTATTGTCCTTTGTTTTTTGACTTGTCTTCTGGGGGAGGGGCCTGCTGCATTGTTTTCCAGTCAGTCTTGCTTGGGTTGAGTCACCCTGCCCCCCAGTCAAGGGGCTGAGCTCTTTGGAAACCGGTTTCTCAGTCTTTCGCTCTCTGAAGGTTTTTGGCCTTTTGTAGCTTTTTCACCTTTTAAGAGAGTCCAAGCAGGGAATCTGCCTGGAAGCACCCAGACCTCCACATCACAGAGAATCCTCAGTCTGCTCCCCTCTGAGTGGTCCAGAACACACACTCCCCTTCGCAAAATTCTCCTCAAAGAGCAGTCTGTCAGAGGTGGCGTGGGACCCCAGCCACCTTTCTGAGGCTCCGAGAGTGCGGACCAGGGAGATTAGGCCGACCGCCTGCATTCTCTCCGGGGCTGGCCGGGATGGCCCAGACCCTGTGGCGGGCCGTGAATGTCGCGGTCTCGGGTGCTCTCAGGCCAGATAGCAGGGCAGACAGAGAAAAGCTACAGGCTCCTGGACCACAGCAGACTCTCTAAAGGCACTTGCAGGAGCGCGATGGGCCCACAGAATGGTGCAGGGAGTGGAAAGCTGCTGATTCCGGGAACACGGACTGGACCCCCCCACCAGTCTCACTTTGGGGCGCTCCTTCCTGGGAGCGTGGGCCCAGGCCGGTACCCGTGAGCACCCCCTTCCACTAGTTGCTCCTCAGAACCTTTTGTTCTTTTTAAGTGTTTTTAACTGGACTCTATGTTAATGCTGGTCCCCAACTACTGGGCACTTTCCTTTGGGGTATTACTATCCTTGGATCCCTCCCCCTTTTGTTTATCCTCCGATATTGGTTTGAGTGTTCCCACTTTGCTTTACTTCTCCACTGCTGTCTTCTGCTTTCGTAGAGATCCAGAAGTGAGAAATCTTGCTCCTCAGTGTGATTTCATGGGTGTTCAGCATGTTCTGGTAGATATCCAGCTCACTTTTTTTTTTTTTTTTTTTAAAGATTTTATTTATTTATTTGAGAGACAGAGAAAGTGAGAGAGAGCATGAGAGGAGAGAAGGTCAGAGGAAGAAGCAGACTCCCCGTGGAGCCGGGAGCCTGACGTGGGACTCGATCCCGGAACTCAAGGATCATGACCTGAGCCGAAGGCAGTCGCTCAACCACCTGAGCCACCCAGGCACCCTATCCAGCTCACTTTTGGGGATAGGTTGCAACAGGATCTCCTACTTCTCCGCCATCTTGCCCCTCTCCCCCACATCTGTGACTTTATTGTAGAGCACATGGTGCTAGTGAGAACAAGATGATGGGTTAGAGTCCTGGTATAGACCACTAGATTAAATTGTGTTTCATAGTTAACATTTTAATTTTATCATAGTACAGTTATTTGGTGGGTCTTGATGGGAAGTGTGGCAGCATCAGAGCAAATTGAATACCTATTGAAACATTTCAGAACTACCTGTTTGCTCGTAAGAAACCCACCTTGGATGAAACAGTGTCTAAACTTGTTTGTTGGTTTATGGTAAGCAGAGATGTTTCCTTGACAATAATACATTTAAAAGTCATTAGTATTTGTCTTTCTCTGACTTATTTCACTGTGTTACATCCATGTCATTGTATATGACAAGATTTCATTCTTTTTGATGCCTGAGTAATATTTCATCACACACACACATACACACACACACACACACACACACACACACACACACACACATCTTTATCCATTCATCAGTGATAGAACACTTGGACTCTTTCCATAGTTTGGCTGTTGATAATGCTGCTATGATTTCATTTGTATATGGAATTTAAGAAACAAAACAGATGAACATAGGGGAAACAAAGGAAAAACAAGATAAAAACAGAAAGAGGCAAACTGTAAGAGACTCTTAACTATAAAGAACAAAGTGAGAGTTGCTGGAGGGGCAGTAGCTGGGGGGATGGGCTGAAATGGGTGATGGGCATTAAGAACAGCACTTGTGATGAGCCCTGGATGTTGTATGTAAGTGATGAATCACTAAATTCTCCTCCTAAAACCAATCCTACACTATATGTTAACTAAATGAACTTAAATAAAAACGTGGTGCAAAAAAAAAAAAGAAAAAGAAAATTTTCCAGAAAACAGTTTTTAGGAACATTAAAATCAACAAATGTACTTCCAAAAAAATAATAGAAAATAAAATGGCTATTACCGTGGAATATTATTCTCCCATGAAAAAGGAGGAACTCCTGCGATTTATGACTACGTAGATAAACCTAAGTGAAATAAACCAGAGAAAGATAAATACTGCGTGATCTCATGTGTGAAAATTTTTTTAAAAAGTTGAACTCACAGAAACAGAGTAGAGTAGTGTTTTCCAGAAGCTGAAGGATGGGGAAAATGGGGAGATGCTGGTCAAAGGATACAAGCTTTCAGTTCTAAGATGAGTCAGTTCCGGGGATCTCACATCCAGCACTCTGACCATAGTTAGTACCATATTGTATATTTAAATTTTGCTAAAAGAATCAATCTTAAGTGTCCTCAGACCCATGGAAAATATAACTGTGTAAGATGTTGAATATGTTAAGTAACTGAACTGTGGTGGTGACCATTTCCCAAGGTATACGTCTATCAAATCATCACATTATATGCTTGAAATAAGTGCAGTTTCTTTGTCAGTTATACCTTGATCAAGCTATTGGGAAAAAAAAAAAGAATTTCCGTGGCTGGGGAAATTGACGTACAGCCAAGGACTAGCAGATTTCCCATGATGATATAAAACAGGGGTCAGCAGACTTTTTCTGTAAAGGACCAGATAGTAAATACATTCGATTTTGTAAGTCATACAACCTCTGTTGCGCCCGCTCACCTCTGCTGGTGTGGCATGAACGCAGCCATGGAAGATCTGTCAGTGAACAGCCGCGGTCAGGTTCCAATAGAACTTCATTTGTGGATGCTAAAAAAATTAAGTTAACAAATAAAAATCATCAGTATAGTCTTAACAGAATATTTTAAATACATTTAATGATGGTTCATTTCTATGAGAGAACTATAGCTAATTAACTAAAGCTTGGATGTCCCATATCCTGGTATGAAATATCAAGTTGGAAACATATTATAGTCAAGATTGTTCTTAAAAAGATACTTGAAATACAGGGGCGCCTGGGTGGCTCAGTCAGTTAAGTATCTGCCTTTGCAAAGCTCAGGTCATGATCTCAGGATCCTGGGATTGAGCCTGGTATGGGGTTCCCTGCTCAGCAGAGAGCCTGCTTCTCCTTCTCCCTCTGTCCTTCCCTCTGCTCATGCTCTCTCTCTCACTCACTCTCCCTCTCAAATAAATAAATAAAATCTTTTTTAAAAATTAAGAAAAAGGTATTTGAAATATCATATCTAATTTGGTATTACTAAAATTAATATTTAGAGGAATTTCTTTATTTTTACATACAAAATACAAACCTAAAAAGGAATTTGTGATGTCTGTCAAAGCAAGTTTTTATAAAGGACCCTTATAACTTTATAGCTCTCCTTACATTATTTAATTGCATAATCATGTCTGGAAGGGACTTTAACACTTGGTTTTAAGTGAATTTACTTACATTAATTAAAAAAAATCTTTTAAAGATTTTATTTATTTAAAATACATAGGGAGACAGAGGGAGAGAGTACAAGTAGGGGGAGCAGCAGGCAGAAGGAAAAGCAGTCTCCTTGCTGAGCCAGGAGGCAGACATGGGACTTGATCCTAGGACCCTGGGATCCTAGGACCCTGGGACCCTGGGATCATGTGGCTGAAGGCAGCTGCTTAACCGACTGTAATGTAATGTAATGTAAGTAGGTCTCCCTACTTACATTAATTTTATATAAAGTTTTAAACATAATTTCAAAAGGTTTTATATTTTTGAAGAAGTAGAGTGAGGGTAGGGTGAGAAGGAAACATAAATTCAGAGGGCATTTATTGAGAAACCCTTTCTGAGGAAGTGATATTGAATAGTGAGAAGGAATTAGCTGTGGGAGAGCTGCAGGAAGGTCTTGGGGAGAGGCTCCCTGTGAAGTGGGGAGAGACTGGGTGTGCTTCTGAAAGCAGTGCATGTGGCTGGAGGACAGGGAGCTAAAGGCATGATGCTCAAGGAGGGTGCATGTCGGGAGGGCCAGGCCATCAGTGCCTGACAGACTGTGCCAATTAGATAGGTGCTGTGTATTAGCACCACAGGACACCGGTAAAGGATTGTTAGCGAGGCAGTGATGTGATCTGTTTCTTTTGAATGGTCGCTGTGTCTGCTGTGAGAAGAATGCATTGGTGGTTGTCAGGTGACCAATTAAGAAGACCAATTAGGAAGCTGCTTCAAAAAAGTGAGGCAAGAAGTGCCAGCGTGGTGTAGGGTTAGTGTGGAAACAGAGAAAGGTGTATGCATTCAAGATAAATTTTGGAGCTCGAAGTGACAGGATGTGATGATGGATTAGAGATAAGAGGTGAGTCAGGGAGGTAGGATCAAAAACAACTCCAGCATTTCTGCTTTGAGAAATGGAGAGTAGCATCATGATGCCATTACCAAAGAAGGGAAGAAACCTGGTGAAATAAGGGAAGTGGAAACTTGGAATTTCAATTTTATATATACTAAGGTTGTGTTTCCTATTAGCCATCTAGGGAACAGGTCAGGAGGGTAATGAAGTATCCAGATCTGGAGCTCCTAGAACTTCAGATTTAGAGATGAAGTGGGGAGAGATTAGAATTAAGTCCACATCCCTTCAGTTAAACAGACCACTATACATCAGGCACTGAGGGTAAGACTTGAGTACAAGCTTCTCACTTTTTCCATCTCAAGAAATGAGCATAGAACTTGGCACATAGTCAATATATGGTAAATATATTGTGAAATGATATAATGAATAAATGATCTAGAAATAAGATAAAAGCCTGGAGTTTCTTAATTTGTACGACTCATTTTCTATTTGTAGTCTTGCTCTTTATTTTCTTATATGTGTAAGAGATGAACTGCTATAAAATTGATTTGTTATTGTCGAAATATCCGCCTTGGGAGAGTTTTCTATTTACGGGGCAACACATCAAATAGCCTGAGTTATATTCGCTTCACATTGTAGACCTATTTAATTTCTAGTGCAGTCAACATAGAATGTCATTTTCTGGATACAGGTTGAGAAACATTCCAAAATGTACTTAAAATTTATTTTGTGTTAGAAACTTTCTTTCCTTTTGATTGATTTTTTATTGGATAAAAAAGTTACTCCTATTCTTTTATCTATGGATTCATAGGGATTATTAAATTCAAGTTAAAATGAATTTGAGGGTCACAAATTTGGTACATATATGTGCTTCTCCTTTACTGTAGGGATGACAGTAAGTGCTAATAAAGATGGCTTGGGGATGATTGTTCGAAGCATTATTCATGGAGGTTCCATTAGTCGAGATGGCCGGATTGCCGTTGGGGACTGCATCTTATCTATTAATGAAGAATCTACTATCAGTTTAACTAATGCCCAGGCACGAGCGATGTTGAGAAGACACTCTCTCATTGGGCCTGACATAAAGTAAGTATAATATGGACTCCAGTTTGGCTTGGGAAATTCAAGAATTTCAATTAATGAATCAGAATTCTTTCAGTATGTACTTGTTTAATATGCAAAAATTATCACATATTTATTAGAAATAAATCCCTCAGGAATTTTACTGTTCCTGAGTAGTTCTTGATTGTAGATACAGTTTCTTTAAGACTATACAATGTTGAAATATTTGAAAATGATTTGCCTCCTGTGTTTAATTTTATTCCAATGCTTTTGCAAAATCCTGAGACATCTCTCACAGAGCAGGAGGGCTATTCAGGATCTTACAAAGAAGTTTGGGTTGGCCTCAATGTAAAGAACTGTGTACTGCCTAATTAACCTATGTGAAGCCTAGGACTAACTAGTTCTTTAATGGCCAGTCATGGAAAAGACCATGTAGAACAACATCTGACCTCTAATTTACCATTTGGTCAACTACTTCATGCTCCAAGAGAATTCACTAGTATATTGGTATAATCTGATTGTAGGTTACCTAGGGTATTTTGTCAGGAAGTGCTTCAACTATCCCATAATCCCGTAATGTGCTAAAAGCACGTTATAGATGTGGCTTGTTTTTTAAAGTTACTAAACATTTCTTGAACAACATAAAAATCAGAGTTAATGACTCTGTCACACCTCATCAATGTAATAGCTTGGCTTTTTTTCCCTAGCATTAATGATTGAATATTTTTATTTAATGTATAAGGGATAAAATAGTAAGATAAGAGCTCAGGGAAAGATTATTTACCTTAAGTTTATATAAGGATTACCATTATGGGGAACTTTGCTGAGTTAATGTTATTTTACTGACTCCATTCTGTATTATTCTTTTGCAAAGTATGTATTACTCGAGCTTAGGTAAGAAAAAAATACATTACCTGTCTGTTTTTCATTCTGCCATCATTAAAAGTAGAAAAAATTATACTGTTTGAAGTGGATTCTACCATCTTATACAAAAGTAATATTATTTGGGAGTGGAATTACTCTAATGGGCTTTCATAATTTTTCATGTCCTTTTCACTTTTGTAATGGAATAGATCATTTCATCCTGTGACAATTCCTTGTTTACCTTAATAATGTGAGTCCAAGT
Organism: Nasua narica; assembly: GCA_028533885.1. Classification (NCBI taxonomy): domain Eukaryota; kingdom Metazoa; phylum Chordata; class Mammalia; order Carnivora; family Procyonidae; genus Nasua; species Nasua narica. Next base: position 32,267,579 of record CM052813.1, on the reverse strand, counting down.
ACATTAAAAATTTCAGTGTTTTTAAGAAAACAGAAACTTTAAGAGCTTTATTTACTACTTGTGGGCCAGTGTCCATTCCTTTAGCTTCAAAGATGAAGGCTCTAGACCCACAAGGGGACCCCTTATTGCAAGGCTTTTAGCTTACGTAGTGTAGATGTAGTATAAAAGGCACATGGCCTGGTAATTTGTCATTTGATTTATTGTGTGATAATGCATGTCTTATGCTATGAGCACTGGTGCAGGTCCCCTGCCCACTTTTTGACACTCTGAACACCAAAAACAGTGTTTGGTCATCTGGCTGTCCCCCTCAGTTCTAATGCACTGCAACTTAGAAAGCGACCAAGAAATAAGACCATTGTGACATTGATTTGGCATAAATTAGGCATCTAGTCAACTCTAGGGAAGTTGTCAAGTAGTTTTTCAAGCTTCCAAAGTCCTTATTCTCCTTTCCTTCTTTCTATTGCTTTTGTCATTTGCTTTATTTTTGTTTTCCCACCCTGAGTCAGTACAGGATGGACCCATTCATGCTTACAGCAGCTTTTGTAGGACCTTTTAGGGTATCAGAGATAACTTCATAAATTATTGCTTTAGGATCCCAGGAGTCAAAATGTAATGTCTTCTTATTATTTTTTAAAAGATTTTATTTACTTGACAGAGAGAGAGACAGCCAAGAGAGGGAACATAAGCCAGGGGAGTGAGTGGGAGAGGGAAAAGGAGGCTCCCTGCTGAGCAGAGCTGGTAGCCTGATGTGGGGCTCCATCCCAGGACCCTGGGATCATGACCTGAGCTGAAAGCAGACGCTTAACAACTGAGCTACTCAGGCACCCCCAAAATGTAATATCTTAAGTTTAAAAAGTGAATAAGAAAAATCCTGCAACTTTCCTTCCTCTGGAAATCAACTAGCCAATCAGTCTCTTCTCGCATTCTCACCTTTACGTGGGCACACACACATATTCATAAACATAATCACAAAACGTATTGATTTCTTCCCAAGTGTCCTACTAAAGCTGAGATTCAGATGGTTATAGTTTGACTCATGGGGTAAATGGTAGAAATTCGAATCATATAATTCTTTTTCAGACAAAAGGTGTTAAATGATAAAAAAAAAAAAAAAAGAATAGTCATTTAGATTGACGGGAGCTGAGCAGCATTTTGCATGAAATGTTCTGGCCCTGTCCCTTTCTTATCACTAGCTTTTATGAAGCAGAAGGTTTAGAATTACCTTAAAAGCTATGTGAATAATCCTCCCAAAAGGAAAGCCTACTCTTTCCGTTACTCTGAATGGAACCATGACATGGCCTCTGGCCAATTAAGCTTTGTAGTCATTACCTGGATCTAGGCACTTCTTCCCCTTTGTCTCTTGTTATGAACCTAGCTTCATGTGGGATAGTAGTGGAGGAGTGTATTGGGGGGACTTAATACACTCCTTAATAAACCATTTAGAGTCTAAAGACTCTAAATGGTTCAGTTACATAACTGATTGGTTTTAGGAAAAGCATTGCTTATTGAAGACAAGGCAGTGCATTTCTTTTTTGCTGTTTGCTATAGATAGCAAGGAACTTTGTGTGTGTGCGTTCATGCGTGCCTGGGTAGATAATTTGCGTTTCAGGAGTTCAAGAACAGCCAGTTTAAGTTCCAGGTTTCATTATTTTGTGTGGAAAACCAGATGTGAAGCCTCACCAGAATGCATTCTGTTTCACTTCTCACTCCACCTTGCCAGGAGCTCTTATATTTCTGTAATAATAGCCAGGGTTTTGTGCTTAGCAGCAGCTGCTTCTAACATCTGCCAGATAATTACTGAGCTGAATCAGAATTCACCTGCCTTAACCTAAAGTGTGGGATGAATTCCTGATCAAGGAATAAAAGATTGATTGCAGTTACATTTTTCTATGCTTGTTAATAATCACTGCTATAGACACCAGTAAAGAACAGATGCTTTTCTGGGGGAGGTGTAGATGGGGAGGGAGGTGGAAAGGGGAAAAAAAAACAACCAGGAGCACCCACTTTTAACTACATATGTATGCATCTCACATTCCACACAAGACATTGACATTTGTTAACACCATTGTAAAAAGATGCTGCGGCGTATGCTTCACATTCTAGATTTTCTATAGCACCTGCTGATGATCGAGCCCCCCTTTTATGTGTGAGTATCGGTGATTCAAAAGCTCATTATGGCTGCGTGTTACAACTTCTCTGTGAAAACCATTTCATGCTTTTGTAACTTCCCATTGCAGGGATAGATCCAGATACAGACTCAGTGTATACATTTGGGCTTTCTTTTCATTTACATGAGAATGTAAATACCAACAGAACTATGAGATTGTTACATGTTCACATTGCACTGATGATTGTGACCTCATTTGAAAAACATATTTTCCAACTACTGAGCTTTCAAGCTCCTTTGTGGGGAATGATCCCGTCTGTGCATGCAGGCGCAGTCTCTGGATTAATAGCCAGATCATATTTCGGCATCACTAATGCTATTCTTTATCCTTCCACTCCATTTGTAACTAAAGGTTAGTTTACGTGTAAGAATCTTTACACAGCTCTCAAAGAAGCTGTTTCAGTGTGTTTATTCAGTTCATAATTTATTTTTGGTCCCCTTCCTGGGATTTGGAGGTTTCGTGTACCTTATGACCAGGCGTGTATTAGAATTGCTTCTCTCGTGTGCTGTTGCATTGTGGGAATCTTGTTCTAGTGTTCTCACTGTCTGTATTGGGGTAAATATTTGTGAAAACTGCTTTCTTTCCTTTTTCTCACTGCTGTCTAAAATATCAGAAAAATAATTGAAACTCCCTGTCCTCTACCCTTGGTAAAAGGAAAAACAGTTTGGGACAAATATAGAGGAAAATTCATTTTTTGGCATTGTTTGGGATAGAAGCATTTTTTCCTTCTCAAAACATTTTAAAAACATAATACTTTGAACTGATTATTATTATCATTGCTAGTGTGTTCTAGCTTTCCTTCTTTCACCTCTTCCTGACTTTATATGTTTTACCTTCATTGAATCATCAGAAATTATACATTTTTTTTAAGATTTTATATTTCATTTATTTGAGAGGGAGAGAGAGAGCAAGAGAGAGCACAAGCAGGGGACAAGGCAGCAGAAGAGGGACGAGCAGACTTCCTGCTAAGCAGGGAGTCCGATGACTTGGGATTCGATCCTAGGACACCCAAGATCATGACCTATGCTGTAGGCAGACACTTAACCAACTGAGCCACCCAGGCACCCCAGTACCAGTTTTCTTGAATAGGGTTTTTAGTTTTAGGTTTATCTTTATTTCTCTTGGTATAAAATAGAATCAATCTTCCTGACATAATGTGTTATACATTTTTTACTCATTATTGGGAAGGGATAAGTTCAAATTTACTATTATATTTTTAACACCATAGAGAAAGTGTTTTTATAGATGAATAAATTAAGTAGGGCCAGACTTAGAATGCTACTCTGTCTCCCACTGTACTCCTAAACCCTCTGAACTGTGTTTTCTGCTTTATTTTTTGGTCCTGGAGGTAAAAGTATCATGAAGAGAGATTCCCCAAGGGTCCCCAGAGTCTGCCAGAGTGATCAGGTGTGACCAGGCTAGCTGATACCCTGGTAAAGCACTATCCTATATTTGTTTTATGCTCCTCAGTTTACAAGAGCCTCATGAAAAGTGACATCTTTCTTGTGATTGAGGATATGGAGATTTGGTAGTGGTGATTTACCCTCCCATTATACTCTGATGAGCAAACAGAGCTGTGTCTTCTGACTCCAAATTTAAGTGACCTCACAGAGTGAACACTTTTTATGGAATAGCCAATATGTCTGAAATTACATATCTTCCTTATACAGTAAATTATGCCAGTGGCATAATTAGGATTTTATTATAACATAAAAGACAGTCCTTTTATCCGTGCCCTCCCCTGTTTAGGTTTTATGTAGTTATTCTCTTCATGAATAAGTTATGGATAGCTGGTTTAATAGTCTTCATGATTTTTATATTGTGTAATTTTGATACATCTTTTTTATTTGCAAAATGTGATGAACTAACTTGTAATTCAGCATTTCTCTTATCTATTAAATTGAAGATCTAGGGAGGTATATTGGTTATGTAGCACAGCAGTAAACTTGAATTTTCAAATATCAGTTTCTAAACGTTATAGCTGTAGTCAACATCTTGTTCAGTGCCTTCCACATTACAGGCATTCAGCCAGTGCTTGTTTAATTACTAAGTGACCACTCAAGTGTAAACATCAGGCTTTTCTCTAAAACCAAAATAACATTACAGAGTCGTTACAAATTAGTAAGAGAGTCTTCCCATAAACTTATGCTAGTTTTAACTTCAGACTTTCGGGTCCATAACTTCACAGAGCTAACATATAATTATTATATACTTGTTAATGCCCAGAATTAGTTATGTATTATGGAAAAATATAAAGTAATTTGGAGTAGCCAGTATTTAGTAATGTATAATTTGTTCCCGCTAAGGAACCCAAAAGTCTTTGGATGAGATTAATGTTATTACTGACACTTACATTTGTGAGGACTAACAGATCTTCTTTTTTATCCAAGATTTTATTTATTTGGGAAAGAGAGAGAAGACGAGCGGAGGTTGGGGCGGGAGGGAGAAGAAGACTTCCCTTTGCTGAATAGGAGCCCCACGAAGGGGCTGGATCCCAGGACCCTGGAAGATGCTTAACCAACTGAGTCACTCAGGTGCCCCAGGATTAATAGATCTTTCTAAAAATTGCTATTAGTCTTCCCATATAGAAATTGAAATAATGCTGCTTTTCTTCCCCATATGATTATTAGTAAACATATGGTTTATCAGCATTTTAAAGTTTAATTGTTGTTTAAAATTTAAAGTAAAAAATTTAAACTTTAATCAGTTGTTTTGCCTGTAGGATGCTTTATCCTTTCCAAGTTTGGAGTTTCTGCTGAGTAAGCTGATTAAATGAGTTATGTGAAGAAGTAGGGATGCAGGGACAAGATCGTTTTATTTCTGTGTTTTGGAATCTTTTCCTGTTAGGGAAAACTTTGCTTTCCTTTTTTTTTTTTTCATGGATTGTGTTCTGTTCCAGAATTACTTATGTGCCCGCAGAACATTTGGAAGAGTTCAAAATAAGTTTGGGGCAACAATCTGGAGGAATAATGGCTCTGGGTATTTTTTCTTCATACTCTGGCAGGTGAGTGAAGCAGTAAGCTGACTGCAGGGAGTGAAAGACGCAGCAAGCTCTCAGGAAGAGACTGAAGCCAGAGTCAGGGGGACTACCAATGAAAAAGAATGATTTCCTTTTCTCTCTTTCAAGATTTTAAAAAGAAATATTCACCCCATCCTCCCCCTATTATTTAAGAAAGTATCATATAGTGTGGAAAATATATGAAAACTCCACTCCAATCAAGAAATGAAAATCATCTTAAGCAGCACCACTCTGTGTAGTACTCTTAACATCTTTGAGTTTGGGGAATTCACCTCAGATTTCAATACTATTTCATTAATTCACTGGAGCCTACAGTTTGTATGATACCGTATCATGCCTTTTCCATTCTCATAAATGTTTTCAAACACATTCAGAAATTTTATTTTTTTTATTAACATACATACAGATTCAGAAACATTTTTAATGGTTATTTTTTGGAGAGTGTTGAACTGAACATCTTTGTACATATGCATGTTAGGAAACAGTGTATATCTTTTAAAAGTGCTTTGATACATAATGTATTAAGAACAGTTAATGCAGGGAAAGGTTTTTTTTTTCCCCTTAAGAAAGGCAGGAGCTAAATTTTGGTGCTGCTGCTGACTGAGTTCAGCACAGGGAAAGAAATATTGACGAATTGCTTTTCCATGAAGGAAGCACTTTACAATCTCAGCCCTGGGCCTGTTATTTCAGTTGTATTAGCAACAGAGTACCGGATTGCTCTTTAAATAGGCTAGAGCAGAGACAGCTCTGCAAACATCCTGGAGCTTTCTCAGAAGTTACACTGTTCATAGAGGATATCAGAACATCCCAGAACACCCTGGTGTCCATGACTCTGCAGGTATCTAGATAGGGGATCTCTGTTTCCTCATGACTCCACTAATACAGACAGTGTTAGGGGAGGGAAAGGTGTGTTACGTGCTTAGTAAAGGGAAACAATGTCATAGGCCTTAGGGCCTCATGAATTTTATGGGAGGAGGAGTATTCACTTCACCCTGTAGAGTTCAGTCATGTTCCTCTCTAGAATTTCTGTCTCAGACTTAATGGTATGAAATGTTTGTATCTTCTTGGCAAAATAGTAAAAGCAATAATTTCTGGGTTCTCTAAGATATTACTTCAAGTAGCATAAAGACTATGCCAAGGTAACTTTGTATTCCTGTTAAATTCTAAGGCCTTACAAGATCTCAAAAATCATGAGAGCAACAGCCACTTTCCACACAGTGCCTCCCTCCCAGCACAGAAAGGAGAATGGCCTGGATTGTCCAAGGCTGTGACCACCTGCTTCATTGCAGAGGAAGTATATTTGCTTTTAGTGTAAGGGGCCTCAAAACAAAACAATCTGCATTTTATAGAAGAGGAATCTATTTAGAAAGGCTCAGTAACTTGTCTAAATTCCATGGCTAATAATCGGCAGAGCTAATATTAGAATATAAGCAGTTAGGTTCCAGGTCCCTAACGATTGGATTCAAAGAAAGAAATGCACAAGCCCCATATAAAAATATGGGGCAGCATGGCATGGAGGTTAAAAGCTCAAGTTTGGGGGTTAGATGGCTTCAGTTCATACTTTCCCTCTGTTACTTCACTGTGTGACTTTGGGCCAATGTCTGGTATCTTGATGCAAGAGTATAGAGAGTTATTATAGTTGATTGAAATGTCATTAGTAGTCAAGAATCAGACACAGGTGCAAAGAAGTCTAATTCATTCTTAGCTCGGTGAGTTTAGGAGAAGAGAACTGGTCCATTTTGCTCTTTGGAGCACACAATATTTGAGTCCTGTAAACCACATTCTAAGATGAATGAGGGATGACCAACATATTTATAGGAGCTTATCTGGGTTGATGAAAGGATTCAAGAATTATAGAATCATTTTGAAGAAAATGGGGGATTCAGGGAATTAGTCATCTTATAGTTCAAAAGGCAGAGACATGTGATCCACTATGTCTGAGAGTCTGTCCAAGTAGCTCCCTGAGCTTGGACTTGATGGGTAAGATCCTCCCCCCTCCCCACGGCTGTCGCTGAATATTTTAGGAACTCATTCTAACTTCTCATTATTGTATGTATTTCATACCTTGCTTCTTCTGTCCTATTCCCTCCAGCTCTATTTCCGAGGGTTAGCCTCATGTGCACCTCTCTGCCCTGCATCTTCAGTATACAGCTTCCTGACTCAGTCTCCTTCTCAGGCTGCTTCTCAACATCCTTTTTAAAAACACTTTTTTGGGGGAAATAAAATCTCTCTTTTTTGGATCCATTCCCAAAAGTCTTGTCCCACTGTCAGGCTTAGGCTGTTGGATCTCAGCCTCATTCAGAACCTTGTTCCTCAATTTGCTCAGGAGAGGAATTCAGACATAAAGCAGTAGGTAGTACAGCTAGGCAGATAGATTTTCTCTTAACAGTTGAAAATCAAAAATCTAACATTTAGGTCAAAGGAAGAAGGATATGTTCAGGGAGAGCCTGGGCAGTTAGTTGCTTTCCAAAGATGTTGCGTGAAACATTCAAACACAAACGATTATTGGGTTGTATAACTTCTGACCTCAGTCTAAAGGTTATGTGATTTGACAGAGTTCAATATTCCCGTCCCTGGAGAATGGATATAATTTGAATATATATTTTTTTAGCGCATTCAATTTCTATAAAAATCAATTGCAAACATTTATTACATCAGAATTTTTTTTTTAAGAACAAAAATTTTAATGGCTACTGAACATAATATTGGCTATCACTTATTGATATATATCAGATAATAAATGAGATGCTTTCCATATATTATGTTACTGTTCTAACAATTTCTGCAACACAATACCCTTATTTTGTTAATGAGAAAACTAAAGCTCACAGAAATTGAGCAACTTAGTCAGCTAGTAAGTAGTGGAGTGAGGATATAAATCTGATCAATCTTATTTTATTATTTATTTATTTATTAAAAAAAGATTTTATTTATTTATTTGACAGAGAGAGACAGAGATCACAAGTAGGCAGAGAGGCAGGCAGAAAGAGAGGGAGAAGCAGGCTCCCTGC
>CM052813.1:32162596-32258881 GCA_028533885.1 Nasua narica | reverse complement strand
TAGTAAGTAGTGGAGTGAGGATATAAATCTGATCAATCTTATTTTATTATTTATTTATTTATTAAAAAAAGATTTTATTTATTTATTTGACAGAGAGAGACAGAGATCACAAGTAGGCAGAGAGGCAGGCAGAAAGAGAGGGAGAAGCAGGCTCCCTGCTGAGCAGATAGCCTGATGTGGGGCTCGATCCCAGCACCCTGAGATCATGACCTGAGCTGAAGGCAGCTGAGCCACCCAGGCGCCCCCTGATCAATCTTATTTTAGATTTATAATGTATAACTTATGCACTTTTTGATATCCTGTGTACATTAAAAGGTTCCGTCAGCTAGTTATGGATCATACTATATTCATAAATTAATACTAACATTTGGAGATCTCTCACTATAACTTAAGATATAAGCTGCTGGTCATTTAAGTGCATTAAAGAGTAAAGATACTAAAATGAGAATATAGATGTTTCTATCTACTTAATACATATTCTCTGAATACATATGCAGTGACTGTGGACCCTCTAGGTGAAAATGCCAAATATGATCAATTAAATAGTTTATTCTCAAAAAAAGTCCTTCTTGCTTTTTACAACAAACTAAACAATTGCTTCTCAACAGCCTTAATTACCTGGATCAGAATTTTTATAGCCTTCTTTGCTTTCAAAGGGATATGTGGACATTCATCTTCAGAAAGCCAAGTTTAACTAACAGCATAAGGACTCACCATAATTGACTTAACCATTCTCTGTTGCCCTTACAGTGTCACTCATTGATACAAAATATACCTTTGGAAAAACAAAATATTTATTGATATAGTTATTTATAGTTTAATTTGCAATTAGTTAACAGACTGGACATGTTTTGTTACATGCCTGGCATTTGGCAAAATCTGAATTCCTACAGAAATCGAAAAGTGACCTTAAATACAAGGACACCGTAAACTACTTCCTTTAAGGAATATTCTGTATGTGATCCTTCTGGATGGACCGAAGTTGGACTTTAAGTATTTTTTATCTTTCTGGAAGGGAAAACTCTGGCCCATCCTTAGGAAACAGAGATGCTAAATTTCTGCCTTACTTTCAAGGCAGGGACCAATGCCTGGGTTTACACTTATAACCCACATGGTGCTTCTAGCTTTTCTATGTTGTGTTTAAGAAATACTTGTTGAAGATTTTTCTTTAAAATTCTCCCTTCTTGTTCCTTTTCCTTATTCTCCCACATTTCCTTGGGAAAGAAATAGACGAGCTAAGAGTCTTAGTGTTCAGCTCTATCTCCACACTAAGTTATGGTAGATTGATTCTAATGTCAGGTTTTTATTTTCATTTGATCAGGTTTTCTTTTAACCTTAATGTAAAATTGGCCAAATATGGTGAAAATATGAAGTAGTTCTAATTTTTAGCAAATCGATAATAAAGTATATATATGAAAAACTTGCACGGTTTTACTAGGATTTTGAAGTATTCACTGTGTAAATTTTTAACAGAGACATTCCAGAACTACCAGAGCGGGAAGAAGGAGAGGGAGAAGAAAGTGAGCTTCAAAATGCAGCATACAGTAATTGGAACCAGCCCAGGCGGTAAGGACGATTTCTGTCTTCTGCCTACTCAGTGTTTAAAGATAGGGAGGTGTGGATTCTAGTGCTGGATTACAACTTGCTACTGTGACATAGGGCAAGGCGTTTTAATATCCCTTACCTTCCATTTCTTCCTGTGTGCAGTGGAGAGGACAATATGTTATCACACAGGGTCTAAACTAACACGTATATAAGAATTTGGCACATAGCAGGGGCTAAATACAAATAACTAGAGAAAATTATTCATAGGTTGTTGGGAATGGATTATATTTTCTATAGAGCTTGATCTTGGGTTTACCACCAAATGGTAATTTAAATTTTCTCTAGCATTCGTAGCACATATATTCAAAATGTGTGTGTGTGTGTGTGTGTGTGTGTGTGTGTGTAAGCATCTTGTTATCACAGCCTGCAGTTATTTTAACCCATGTTCTGTCTGGAACCAATTTCATATATAGTAGAAAAGATAGCTTTCCTAAATATGTTCAGATATATCACTATGCATCACTAAGGCATATTTTTTGTGTTCATTTCTGAGTACAATCAAATTGATTTTCATAGGAATTTATTGAGTCCTGATTATGGATGCAGATGATTTTGTGAATAACAGGGAAGTTTGAGACCTAAATCCTGCCTTCAAGGAAGTATAATGTACTGGGATAGGCAAGATGTAGGGACACACAAAATAATTAAAGAAAAATATAAGGTATTTTACATTAAGTGTGAAATATTAGTAGTCGTCATCAGCTATCCCCTCTAAACAGATCCACAGGTGATTGTCATAATGGCTTCTTGCACTTAGGAAACACTTAATATTTATTCCACAATAAATACATAAAATACTCCAGAGAGAAAAATTTATACTTTTCAGAGATGTAATACCGTTTGATGATTTTCCTTGCTTATGTTTAAACATTTTTAGGTTGAGTCCTGTTCAAAATATAGAAAACATATTATGTTGCTTTCACAAGAAAACAGTAAGCATTTCTAGACACTTAAAATGACTTTTTGATTGGAATGCTTTAAAAAGCTATTTAGCCTACTTAAAGAATCAAGATCTCTCTGCATCATTACTCACATTGAGAACAGAATATAAATGCTAGATCTGTGGCAGAAAAATTATGTTGTTTCTTATTTATATGAGGATAAAGGCAAAAGTGAGTTAGATGAAATTATTTTGTAGCTGATGATCATAGTGATAAACCTAAATTTTGTTGGAGGACAGTAATAATAGTCAAAGAAGAAGGTAGATTTGTCGATTTTAATAATGCTGTTGGAGGAAAAGTAGATTTTAGAAAGCAATATGCAAAATGTAGAAAGCAATATGCAAAATGTTTGGAGTCTGTAAGAGCCATGTTAGAATTCTAACTTCGACTTTTTAAGATAAATTTCTTAATCTCTGCTAGCTCTCGGTTACTTCATCTGTAAAATGGGATTAATAATAAAATCTTTTAAATTTGGAGAATTCAGTGTGATAATGCATGTAAAGTTTTTAGCATAGTCCTGGTGCATGGTGAGCACTCAGTCTCGGTGATTGACCTGGTCAGTAATCACGATCATCACTAATAACCAAGCAAATAGAGAATGTTGGACACAGGAATCATTTTGGAATTTTATTATGAGAAAAATTTGGGTGTAGCTTCTGAACTGGAAGGTTTTTATACTTTTAGCATCAATTTTAGTCTTCCATCAGCCTGAGCTATCTCTAAAGGTGGTAACTACCTTACAGAGAGAGTATGTTAAATCTTAAGAAGATTTAAGAAGATCTTAAGAAGATACTGTGCACTCACAAACAAAGGTACTTTTTTGGGAAAAGTTCACAGAATAGTAAGAGGATGCTTACCAAAATAGCCAAAGCTTTTATTAAATGAGGAGTGTTATGAATATGCTTCACAACATGAGGAACGTGATGGGACATTCATTTATACTGTTAAAACAAATTTACTTTGTGTGGAAATAGAGAATATTTTTTAGCAAAGAATAAATTTAAAAATTTTAAATAAGCTGTTACTCTTATTTTGCATGTGATTTCCATTTACAGAATTGGTAGCATACTCTGTGTATTATTTTCTAGCTTGTTGCTTCTCTCTCTCAATCCAGTGTTTTGCATGTCTATCATGTTGATACTTCATTCATTCAGTGTAGTTATTGCAGTGCATTTCAATATATGAATACACCACTGTTTATTCCCAGGTCAATATTTGACTACTTAATACTCACTACTATAATAATTCTGTGCAGTAAATACCTCTATTTCCTTGTATATAACTATGAGAATTTACCTAGGTATGTATCCATAAGAGGAATTACTGGCTCATAGATTTATTTATTTTTTTCAAAAGATTTTATTTATTTATTTGACAGAGAGAGAGAGAAAGCACACAAGCAGGGGGAGAGGCAGAGACAGATGGAGAGGGAGAAGCAGACTCCCTGCTGAGAGGGAGCCCCACACTGGTCTTTATCCCAGGATCCTGGGATCATGACCTGAGCTAAAGGCAGACACTTAACTGACTGAGCCACCCAGGCACCCCTGGCTCATAATTTAAATATATTAATACTTTATCAGAAGTTGTCAACTTGCTTTTTTAAGGTGGTTATACCAACTTTTACTTCAATTTTTAATATATGAGAGTTCCCTTTTCTCCACATCCTTGTTACCCCATCATATGATCATTGAAATAACACATTTTTGTCAGTCTGATAGTTAGAAATGGTATCTTGTCTTAATAAACAACATATGATAAAAACAGGATTAAGGTGGTGGGGTACACATTTTCTTGTCATGTGGATTGAATTTTGTATCTTGCTTACATTGCTTCAGTAATCATAATCCCAGTCATCATCAGAGTAATAAAAGATTGATTGCTATATGCCAAAGCTTTGTTTTGCAGTTGGCATACATTCATTAATATAATCCTCACACTGAACTCTGGTATAGAGAGACTTACCAGCTCCATTTCACAGCTGAGGAAGGTAAGAGAGAGACTAAATAAGTTGCAGAGGGTTACACCACTGTTAAGTAGCAAAAAGTCAGGACTCGAACTTAGGGACTCAATTCAGAGCTCAGGCAGTCTGGCCTCAGAGCCCTTTTACCTTTGCTTTTCTGAATTTCATTCTTCGTAAGCTTGTATATAGGGTTCAAGAAAGGCTGCCATTTTTCCAGACAACTAACTATGAACGTGTTCTTTAAAACTACTTTTATAGCTCTCCTTTTTCTGTCCAAGGAATGTTTACTGTGTTCCTTTCAGTGAGGGAGCCTGGTTCCTCGGTCATTTTGGCAGCCTGTGTTTGTTATCTTCTCTAGGATTTTAAGGAGTTACGGCCTTTCTTCCAGAGAGTACACTGTATTTGAAAACACTTTGCTATCTGCTGGACCCTATGTAGGTGGACAGGGCTATTGTCCAAAGATTGTGTAACCTCTCTGCACCTCCTCCCTTTATAAAGTGGGGCTAGTAAGAGTATCCATCCCATAGGGATGATGTGACAATTAAATGAAAGTATGTGGAATTCACCTAGAGAATAATGCTGAGCGCATGATAAGCGCTTGAGTGTTTGCTGCTATTACTTTTATCATAAGAAATTATAAGAACCACTTTCTAATTCACACTAACTACAAAGAACCCTAGGAGACATTTTATTTCATTCTTTCTTTTATTTATTTCTTCTTTATAAGAGAAGGGTTAAGTAGTCTTATGTATATATCCTGAATTCTTAAATGTTTACTACAAATGGCTAAATATACTGACTTCTTTACTTTTCCATGTTACTTTAGGAGCTGCTTTAAGAAACAAGGAATGATTTTGGTTCTTGTCTTTCACAGAATTCCCAGGGTGAAAGAAAATGATGACTAGGATTTTAACTAGTTTAAACTATTCACACAAACATTATTAAGATTCAGGAACATGGTCACATCCTTTCAAACTAAATAGAATTTCTGGGATTATAGATTTCTAATAAGGAAAACACCCACTGACCTCAGGTGCCTCATCTCTCCCTACCCCCGGTGCTTTTCGATCTCCAGCCTTTTCCTGCTGGATTGCCCTCACCACACAAGACTCCTTACTCCAGTCTTTCCTCTCCTCTGGGAGCTTCTCAGAGCTCCTCAAATTGAGGGCATATGTTTGGACCATGCTTTCTTCTTCTATTTAATGTCCAGCACTGTCTCCTTTCCTGCAGCACAGAGCAGATTACAATCCCATTATCTGAGATCTCTGCTAGGTTTCTCTGCTTTTTTCCTCTCAGCCCAGCACCTCATTGCAAATGACCTTATTCTTATTGCCAGTCTTTTCATAAGACAAGAACTTAATGCATTCGTAGCTCTGACAGCTATGTGCAGGTATTAAATATGAGTGTCTGTGTGTATTACATGGATGGAGGAGGTGCGTTCAAGGTGGAGGAAATAGCAAGCACCAACGCCTCAAAGTGGGAGAGCATGCCTAATGAACTTCAGGAATAGCAAGATGCTGTGGCCGCTGGAGTGGAGAGCAGAGGGCACAGATCTGTGGGAGATGAGTTTAGGGAGGTGGTGGTAGGATCGAATCATGTAGGATACTGTCAGCCACTGCTTTCCATGCCCTGACTCTTAATTACTGGCTCTACCTTGGCAAAGACGACTTCTGCAGGGATAAGCTTCTGACATAGCGTGTGCAGGAAGTTCTCTTCCTTGATTTGATTGCCAAGCTTAGAAGTTACCATCTGTTCAGGAGCCGTTGAATTGCTTGATTACTTAGTGTCTGCAATATTAGAGCTCCTGGAAAATGGTACTTTTATATCGGTCAATGTCCCAGTCTGAAGTGTGAGTCCAGTATTTACTTGTAACAAATCAGCTTCAGAAATACATTAGTGTTTATCACTATTCATTAGTGTTTATACCCTAACGTATAGGGTAGTTTATCACTACCCTATAAAACACATAATTGGGAAACTATTTAAAATGATTTTGTTTTATTACTGGTAAAACCTTAACAAATTGGTATAACTGGCAAAAATTAACTTACTACATTTTATTACATTGAAATTTTAAAAATTTAGTTGTAGTTTTTGACTATGCAAACCATTTTAAAGTATGCAGATTGGTGGCATTAAGAACATTCACATTGCTGTGTAACCATCACTCCTGTCTATCTCCAAAACACTTAATCATCTTACAAACTGAAAATATGTACCCATTAAATATTAGATAATAATTTCCCAATTCTGCCCCCTCCCGCTGGCAACCACCATTCTACTTTCTTTTTTCCCCAGTTTTATCGAAAAGTAATTGAACATACATCACTGTGTAAGTTTAAGGCATATAGATATTGGCTTGATTTTATATATATTATGGAAAGATCATCACAGTAGGTTTTAGGTCTTACATTTAAGTCCTTAATCCAAATTAATTTTTGTCAGTGGTGTAAAATATGGGTCACCTTCAGTCTTTTACGTACAAATATTCAATTATCCCAGCACCGTTTACTGAAGAGACTGTCTTTTCTCCATTGAGTATTCTTATCTTCCTTATGAAATATTAGCTGACCTTACGTTATTGGTTTATTTCTGGGCTCTTGAGTCTATTTCATTGGTCTATGTGTCTGTTTTTATGCCAGTACTAGACTGTTTTGATGACTAAAACTTTATAGTATGGCTTTAAATCAGGAAGTTTGATGCCTCCTGCTTTGTTCTTTTTTTTCCTTAGGATTTCTTTATTCAGTCTTTTGTGATTCTGTATAAATTTTAGTGGTGTTTTTTCTATTTCTTTAAAAAAAGCCATTGGAATCATTGATAGGAATTCCACTGAATCTGTAGATGGCTTTTGATATTTTATGTTTTAGCAATATTCTTCCAACCCATGAACACAGAATATCTTTCCATTAATTTCTATTTTCTTTATTTTATCAATGTCTTATTTTCAGAGTAGAGATATTTCACCTCTTTAAGTATATTACTATTTTATTATTTTTGATGCTATTATAAATGAGATCAATTTTTTCCTGAAACTTTGTTATTAGTGTATAGAAAATGCTACTTATTTTTGCATTTTAATTTTTTATCCCACAATTTTACTGAATTCATTGATTAGATCTGACAGTTTTTTGGTTGAATTTTTAGGATTTTTTTATATATAAAATTATGTCATTTACAAATAGAGACAGTTTTACTTCTTCCTTTCCAATTCTGATACTTTTTATTTATTTTTCTTGCCTGATTGCTCTAGCTGAACTTTCCAATACTGTGTTAAATAGGTGTCGTGAAAGTGGGTACCTTTGTCTTATTCCTGATCTTAGAGGAAAAGCTTTCATCCTTTCACTATCGAATATGATGTTAACTGTAGCCTTGCTCTATATGACCTTTATTATGTTGAGATATGTTCTTTTCTATTCCTAATTTGTTGAAATTTTATCATGAACACATATCAAATTTTGTTAAATGTTTTTTTTTTTTCTATTGAAATGCTCATATGAATCTGTTATTTCATTCTATTGTGATTTATCACATTAGTTGACTTGCCTAGGTTTTATCATCCCTGCATTCCAGGGATACATCCTACTTGATCTTGGTGAGTAGTCCTTTTAATGTGCTGCAGAATTCCGTTCGCTAATATTTTTTTTTTTAAAGATTTTATTCATTTATTTTATAGAGAGGAGAGAGATCACAAGTAGGCAGAGAGGCAGGCAGACAGAGAGGGAAGCAGGCTCCCCGCTGAGCAGAGAGCCCGATGCGGGGCTTGATCCTAGGACCCTGAGATCATGACCTGAGCTGAAGGCAGAGGCTTTAACCCACTGAGCCACCCAGGCGCCCCCCGTTCGCTAATATTTTATTGAGAATTTTTGCATACATATTCACCAGCAATATTGTTCACTGTAGTTTTCTTTTCTAGTAGTAACCTTTTCTGGTTTTGGTGTCAGGATAATGCTGGTCTTGTACAATTTTGGGAGCATTCCTTCCTTTTTGATTTTTGGAAGCATTGTAGAAAGATCAGTGTTTATTCTTCTTAAGTGATTAGTAAAATTTACCAGTGAAGCCATCTGGTTCTAGACTTTTCTCTGTTGGGGGGCCGTTGATTACTGGTTCAATCTCCTTGCTAGTTATTGGTCTATTCAGATTTTCTATTTCTTCCTGATTCAATCTTAGTAAGTTGTATGTTTCTAAGAATTTTTCCCTTTCCTCTAGGTTACCAGTTTGTTGGTATATAGTTGTTCATAATAGTCTCTTACAATACTTTGAATTTCTGTGCTAACAGTTGTAATGTCTTATTTTTTACTCATAATTTTGTCGATTTGGGTTCCTTTCCTTGGTTAGTGTAGCTAAGTGTCTGTCAATTTTGTTTATCTTTTCAAAGAACCAACTCTTAGTTTGGTTAATCTTTCCTATTATTTGTTCTCTATTTCATTTGTTTCTGTTGCCATCTTCACTCTCACCTTCCTTCTGCCGAATTTGGAGTCGGTTTATTCTTTTTCTAGTTCATTAGGGCATAGAGTTAGATTGCTTATTTGGGATTTCTCTAGTCTCTAAATGTTGGTGTATATTGCTCTCAGTTTTCCTCTCAGAATTGCTTTTGTTTCATCCCATAAGTTCTAATATATTGTGTCTCCATTTTCATTTGTTTCATGAAACTTTTTACCATTCTCCTGTCTCTATGGATTTGACTATTCTAGATATGTCATATAAATGAAATTGTATATTATTTGTCCTTTATTTCATTTAACTGGCTTATTTCACATAATATAATGTTTTCAAGGTCCATCTGTATTGTACCATTTATCAGAATTTTTTCCCTTTCTAAGGCTAAATAATATTCCATGGTATGTATATACCATTTTGTTTATCCATTCATCTTTAGATGGATTGGATTGCTTGGATTGCTTCCACCTTTTGGTTATTGTGAATGATTTTTCTATGAACATGACTATATAAATATTTCTTCAAAACCTTTCTTTAATTTTGAGACTGTATATACCCAGAAATGGAATTGTTGGGTCATAGGATAATTCTGTTTTTAATTTTTTTTAGGAACGTCCATACCGTTCTCCATAGTGGCTACAACATTTCACATTCTACCAACAATGTGAAGGCTCCAATATCTGCAGTTTCTCCTTGCCAACACTTATTTTCCCTTTTTCTTTTCTCTTCTTTCTTTTTTTTTTTTAAAGATTTTTATTTATTTGTCAGAGAGAGAGAGCATGAGAGCATGAGCAGGGGAGAGGGGGAGAGGAAGAATCAGGCTCCCTGCTGAGCAAGGAACCTGATGCAGGGCTGGATCCCAGGACCCTGGCCAGGATCTTGACCTGAGCCAAAGGCAGACACTTAACCAACTGAGTAGTCACCCATGTGTTTTTTTGTTTTTTGTTTTTGATAGTAGCCATCCCAGTGGGTATGGGGTGCATATCACATTATGCTTTTGATTTGAATTTCCTTAATGATTAGTGATGTTGAAGATCTTTTCATGTGCTTATGGACCATTTGATTATCTTCTTGGGAGAAATGTCTGTTTAATTCCTTTGCCCATTTTTAAATCATATTATTTTTTTACTGTTGAGTTTTTGGTGTTCTCTTTATAGTCTGGATATTAATCCTTTACCTAGAAAGTGATTTGCATATATTTTCCCCCATTCTGTGAGTTGCCTTTTTACTTAATTGATAGTATTTTTTTGATTAACAAAAGTTTTTAATTTTGTTGAAGTCTTATTTGTCTGTCTTTTGTTGCCTATGCGTTTGGTGTCCTATCCAAAAGTCATTGCAAAATACAGCATTGTGAGGCTTTTCCCCCATAAGCTTTCTTACAAGAGTTTGTTTGTTTATTTATTTATTTACTTATCTTTATAGGGTTGAACTTTGGAGAGAACCAAGCAAATCCTTGGGTATCAGCATTGTTGGTGGAAGAGGCATGGGGAGTCGTCTAAGCAACGGTGAAGTGATGAGGGGCATTTTCATCAAACATGTTCTTGAAGATAGTCCAGCTGGCAAAAATGGAACCTTGAAACCTGGAGATAGAATAGTAGAGGTACCCTCTAGTGAGCTTTCTGTGCCAAAGTTCTTCACCTGTTCTGTCCTCTTTACTGAAGGAATCACCATCTTCACACTGGTCACTTGACCAAATGTGAAAGTAGAATGTGTTTATGGTTAAAACATTTCTTTCTTATCTGTCCCATTTCATCCATAATTTTTCTCTTTAGTGCATGGTGACAGATTATATATCTTGATTCAGAGACTGATGTTTGGAGATAATAACCATTTTAAAAAACATTGGCCCTGGGTTAAACTAATGAAGTTCTCTTTGAAAGAACAAAGCAAATATCCTGGGGAAAAAATTTAATTGTTTGAAATTATACATACATGCACAAAATATGTACATCATAACTAAGTTCTCCAGTGAGATTTTATTTTAAGAAATGCTTTGTCATGATCATTTCATTGTAGATTAACTTTGTTGCGTAAGATTGTTTTCCAAGTGTCTTTTTGGTATCTTTTATGCTAATTACCCTGATTATCTTTTACATAAATGTTCCCACCCCCACAACCCAGGCTTATATTCCCCTCTTTCTTCTTCTCAGTGCTGTGCCCATTCATCACTGAGGAGAGAGAGAGAGTGTGTGTGTGTGTGTGTATTTATACACTTATGCATGTGTAACTTTGGTATTTGCAAGAGAAGTATTTGGTCAAATTGTTCCTAATCTCTTAATTCAAAACAAAGTATAATATTTTAAATAGACTTTTCTCCTATGGTCACTACTCATTTACTCAGCAAATATTCCTGGAGCAGCTGTTGCATTCCAGATGCTATGACACGCTCTGGGCATTCCGCAGTAAACAAGGCACGATGCCTGCCTGTTAAGTGTGGCAGACTTAATAAGTAATCAAGTCACTTCAGAACAGTGTGATAAATTATTTGGTAAGGGAAAGTGTAGTTTTAGTTAAGAGGATGGAGGGGGAGGGTACCTAACCCAGATTTCCTAAGTTGTCAGGATTATAGAGTAGGGCAAACGGGACAACTTCCCAATAGAAACCAATCACTTTATTACTATAAGGACCGTTATATTTACTTTACAGAAGTGATTGTCTCTCATTTTCTAAATCCATACAACTTGCCATTAAAATGCACTGATTGTATAGAAGAAGGTTACAACATTTTTTTTAAAGATTTTATTTATTTATTTGACAGAGAGATCACACGTAGGCAGAGAGGGCAGGCAGAGGGAGAGAGGGGGAAGCAGGCTCCCCGCTGAGCAGAGAGCCCGATGTGGGACTCGATCTCAGAACCCTGAGATCATGACCTGAGCTGAAGGCAGAGGCCTTAACCCACTGAGCCACCCAGGTGCCCCAGGTTACAACATTTTAACCACAACTTTAAAATGAACATTTTTAATATTTATTTAGTCCTTTGCTTGTTGATTGTCTGTGAGAGCTGAAGAGGAGGAAGATTGAGGCTTGGGAGGACACAAGGGCCATGTCTGTTTTGTCTTGTTTTTTCCTCCAACCATTTGTAAGGAAGAATGGTGGATTTGTTCTCTCTTCCTGCATCCTTACCTTTCATTAGGGGATATCTTAGCCCCCTTTTAAAGAACTCTTGTTTAGCTAGGATACTATCTAATATTCCCAATTTCAGATTATTACAGAGCAGTTTATTTTATGGATAATTCACTATTAAATACCTTTGACCTAAGGAGAAAAAGTAAGAAATATTTATAATTATTTCTAGAAAGAATTGATCACAGTTTGCACCAAAATGTTGTTTAAAGGTATTGAGGGAGTTAAAGCATCCATCCCTTTCAATTGAAAAGAAAGTATTGTTTTGCGTGTTGTAAAGTACGGTGTGCTGTTTTAGCAGTGGTTTGTTGAGGGCTGTTATGTACAGGGGCTTTTCTAGTAAGTAAGCAAGCCCTAGGCCTCCCTAATCCTGGGAATGCTGAAACCTATCTCTGCCAAGTTTCTGAAAAAGTATTTAGGCTAGACAAGTCAAGACCTGCAAAGTATTCCATTCTAAGTATAGAGTTCTTTGGACTTGAGCAAAGATATTTGATGTCCTATTAAGTGTTTCCACAAATGAAATATATAATAGACGTGAATATAGTCTACAAAAAAATGAAAGCCATTTTTAATATGCACTGACACACATATTACATTATCTAAGTGTCAACCTAGGGGAGGTTTTCAATTATATGTACGTAATTCTTTTAAAGGTGATAATGTTCTATGCAGAGATCTAATAATTAATTTTCTTTTCCAGAATTGTGTCTACTCTGATTTTGCTATTTTGTTGTGTATATATCCTATTGTGGTAATTGGAAATGACAAAATGATTATAGTATCCTATAGTTTTCTGGCAGGATTAGCATTTGGCCTTTCAAACTATGTTCTTTCCTTTTCATATAGTGCATAAGCTGAGCTGATTGTCACCCAGGCATCCATGGTCAATAAAAAGTTACAAAATAACATTCATTTTCAAGCTATTTATAGAAGAATTACTAACAAGCACAATTTCTTGGCTTCCAGCTCCTGTCATGTCTACTACAAAGACTCTTTTGCAAAACTAATCTTGCCATAACCTGATTTTTCTGAACATCAAGCTTCCTGTACAAAGAGAAACACACAAAGCATCGCCCACCCATTTCCCAGACTAGTCTGTAATGGATTGGGAGAAAATGTGTACAGTGACTTTCATGATGAAGACAGTGCTGTGAGGCAGTTCCCTTATATTATTTCTTCAATGTCTTGATTTATTAAAGGAACAACTGATAGTGTAAGGAAAGCAGAAGCAGAGGCTTCATTTCAACTGATGATTATTTTAGTTTATTATGGAGACAGAAATCGGTGTCAAAATAAGGGACCACAAGTCTGTTGGACAAATGAAAAGTTCTGGAGTCTCACAAGTAGTCTCAATTATTTTTGATTCTGAAACAGATTTCCCAGGAGCCTCACCCAGGATCCTCAGAACTCCAGATCCACAAATTGTTCTGTTGTTTTATAGCTTCTTGAAATGTTAAGCTGAGGCCTTCCATTGCAGGTGGATGGAATGGACCTCAGAGATGCAAGCCATGAGCAAGCTGTGGAAGCCATTCGGAAAGCAGGCAACCCCGTAGTCTTTATGGTACAGAGCATTATAAACAGACCAAGGGTAAGCGAACAAAAAGGGCAAGGTAGGCAAATTCAAACAATGTTCAACTTGGAATCTAATGTGTCAAGGGCCAAGTTGTCTCTAGGAGCAGATATCCAGTCTTAAAATCTCAGGAGACTTGTTAAAATTTTATATTGTTTTTTTTCTTTTTTAATTGAGTTGTCCTAGAAATCCCTTCTACTGTGTTTAATAAACACTTCAAGTCTATCAAAAACACACAGAAGTAGGATCCATTGGTGGCCATAGGTATCTGGATGGATAATATATCAGTTATATATTATACAATATATAATAATGTGGTATAATGACTTACCTTACTATATGTGACCTCTGAATCCCTGAAAAGCCAGAGACGACATTTTCTTTATGCATAGATCCTCTAGACAGAATTTCTAGCATGTGCAACCCCATGATCACCTGTGAATCATCCTGAATATATTTGTTTGTCCCACTGAACATTCGACATAGTGGAAATTTAAGCAGTATGTTATATACAAGTGATTTCATGATTGCTGCTTCCCGGCCATGGTCACTGTATAGCTCTTCATCACTGGATAGCCCCCGGTGGACAGAAACCTACTAACCTATTTTACCATCAGTCATGACAGAAAAAATGGCTTTAAAAATATTTAGAAAGTACAATGAATGCATTTAATAAATGTTGTTGATGGAGAAGATACTAAGCAGGACTTTGTGTATTTGATATGCCCTAATGATTCTAAAGATGAAAATTATGCCAAGTTTAAAACTATTTTTTTTAACCATTCCTTCTTTATGCCTCAGTGAAAAAGAATATTTGCGTGAGCAGTAGTTCTTAAGTATATTTGTGCCACATACCCCTTGGAAAGTTCTTCAGAAACACACGCGCCTTCACTGAAAAGTTTTGGTCTCATTTCAGGAGCTTCCTAGATGTCCTGAAAATCGTAGAAGTTCTACTTCTGTATTTTAGTGAAAACAACACAACCCCTGTCATAGTGATTCTCTTTGAAATACCTGCTCATTAGCTTTGAGGTTTGGTTGTCTTTAAAAGAAAAATGTCTAAAATCTAAAACTAAAATCTAAAACTTTAAAATACATAATTATTTTAAAATTTTCATAATTATTTTAAAATTTTCATTTTAAAATTAAGAATATAAGAAGTTAGTGCTCAGATGATGGAAAGAGAGTGGCAAACAGCTCTGTAGACGAGATCAGTAAAAGTAACTTGGCAGTATTCTGGGCAATGGAATTCAGAGTGACCAGATTTATCCTGTTGGTCTCTCCTTTTGTTGTCAAGACAGGTGTAGCTCTGGTCTGGGTTTACTGTAAGAGATGAATTCAGTAGTTCTTAATGTAAGCAGTTATCTTCACATCTGCAGTTTTTAATCATTCAGTTGTTTATTGTTAGGTAATAATTATCCATTCAGATGAGAAAATCTGCCAAATGGTCGGGCTGCATCATGCTGCATTCTCTTCAAATGGTATTCAATTTGTTTAAATAACTACAAATCTTTGCACATTTGTTTCCGTTTGTTGTGTCAAACTTAGATACAGCACGATGGTATTGATGAATGGCTGTTTAAGTTAAAACTATTTTTTATGTGTGTGGGTGGGTTTTATTTTTATTTTTAATTTCCAACTTTTATATAACGTAGGACAATACTGTAGACTGCTGAATAGGGTTCTTCATAGTACTTTTAAAAACTTAAAGTACAAACATTTCTTTCAATGCCAGTCACATTTTCTAATGAGCTGGGAAGGTATTTTTCTCATACACCTGGAAAGTATTCCTGTTTTACTCTCTAAGGTATAATGACACTTGATTTTATAGCAATTATTCCAAGAGAAATCTTGCCTAGAGAGACATGTTTAGTGAAGTTACATGTGACAGGATTCAGGGCATACTGCCCCAAAATAGGGCACCCTGGCATGCTAAATATTTTAAGCTGAAGTAATTTAGGAACAGACAGGTGCTGGAGGGACTCTGACCTCCCCCTGCTCCCTTGATGCAGGTCATAAACCCCCTCATGTGAGAGATGACATCCGTACCTCCAGAGATGCGGGGGCACTGGGAAGGATCCAAATGTACACACCTTGCTAAGTTTTCCCCCGTCTTCCCACTTAGCTCATACTCTTTTGTCCTATCAAATTTCGCTGACTTTCCACTCTCAAGCAAACCTAGTGTCAAAAGATTCCTGTTTAACCATTTCTTCAGGTCTTCACTATCTTAGGAAGGCTCTGTGTCACATAAAAGTTAACATTAAATCAGTACGTACATATACTTTTCTCTTGTTAATCTGTTTTTTATTACAGAGATTCAGCTGAAAACCTTAGATGAATAGAGGAAAGACACTTTTCCTCCCCTGAATATGCATTCAGCTTTGAGAAATCAGAATTACTTTTGCATTTAAAATGAGATATACTCAATTTTCAGTGATTTACTTCCTTGTGAAATAATCATGTCTCCAGGAATCTAAAGGAAAACAAAACCAAATACATAAGAGTCTCTTAATGGAAAATATTTTATTTGTACATGCAATAAAACTTCAAAAAAATCTTAGACATAGGCAGAAAAGACAGTCTCTTTGGGACATAGACTATTTAAGAATCAGAATTTTGCAGAACTGAGAAGAATAATAATAGTAATATTTAGTAATAAATTCCATACTTCCTGATTTGTTACCGACTAATCCATCAGTTGGACCACATTGTCTTCCCAAAGGGTAGACCCTATTTATAGGGGCCAGAGAATGTTTTTGTCTTCCCTGTGCTTCTTCTTAGTTAATAACATTTCCATTCCTATCAACCCTAAGAACTATAAACAGGAGTTTCATTGTTGATTTTTAAATAAGAAATATGGCCTGTTTCTATAAATCTTTTCATAGTAATAGATCTACCACTTCACTTGCCATGTTCATGCTGTACTTTTATACTTTGCTATCAGGGCCAAATTCTAATCCTATAAGAGCTGGAAATTGAAACAAATTAAAAAAAGCAAAACAAAAACTAGAGCTCTCCCTAAATCTTCCATTTCTTACCATTATGGTTCTATTTTTTTAATTGTTCTACGGCATTATGAAGGAAATGTAAAGCCTAAAAATTCTATGTATGAGGATTGGAAATAATTCTAACTTCCATAGCATTGAGTTATTTTGCCTAGAATGTGTTTTTAATCTCTGCCTAGTCATTTTTTCCACCTTAATAAATGGTCGTGTTGCTTGGCATTTGTGATCTTTTCTTTTGTAAAGCAGGAGTTGACATTTAAACTGAAAAGCAGAGAGAAAGTTGAGATGAGCAGAAATGTCATTGTGCCCGTTTCTTTTTCCCGTCTTCTCTCTGTAGGAAAAACATTGCAAGAAGAGCAGATTGAAAGGGTAATGTGGCATAAGCTTTAGTGCAGGCGTACTGAGGATAGAGTCTTTCCAGAGTATTCTCCCAGACAGGGTGGTGTCACATGACAACCTCTCCCTACTCTTGATGCTTGCCAGTAGGACTTTTTTATAGACAGAAGTAACACAAACATTTAATTGGAGCCAAAATGAATTTTAAATGTCTGCAATTTCCCCTGAAAGATACAGTCAATAAAAGAAAAAGATAGCGGGTATGAAAAGAAGAAGAATTTATTGTGCTGAGGAAATTACTTTCCTTTTTTTTTTTTAAACTATGAAAATGCTAAATTCTATCTGGCAGTCATCCTTGCCTTTAATATGTATATTCAACGCCAGTAGTCCATAGCTCAGGGCATTTCTCAAGCAAGCCACAAAATCTATGAGAATCACTCTAATACAGGACTTCAAATATATTCAAAGCCTCATACATTTCCCCTAATATGGGAACTTTTATAGGAAAATTTTAAAAAATCAGTTTCTACCTCCATAAAAAGTGCGCAGAAATAGAGAACATCATGGAACAGTGGTTCATTTCTTTAAAATTGTTGATTTCATTTTTTTTTTAACGAAAAACTACTATTGATCTGAAGCCACCTTAATCTCTAAGTGTGAAAATTTTCCTTCCTGGGAAACAAGATAAAAGAATCATGAAGGTTACCAGTCAACTAGCAGACAAATGTTTAATTTGCATTCTGAAACAGATAGACCATCTTTTTATTTTACAAAAAAAGCATAATTTACTTTTAAATGTAAACAAAAAACATTTATGGTTTTAATTTTGATACCTGTTTACTGGTATGCACAGACCATAGATAAATATATAAAGTGGGCAAAATTTATGTGCATCTCTCTGTGATAGTGAAAATAAAAGAAACTTGGCATCAATTTCACAAACTCATTTCCTTTGTGGGCCCGTTTGAGATTCAGGTGTAGATGCAGGTCACTAGATGTAAACCTTTAGTTCTCAACTGTTTAATATGACACTGTTATTAATTACTAGATCTGAGAGGATCTAGTTTCACACTGTGACTTCAATCAGTACTTTGTTCTTAAAACTGAGTTGTGTTAAATACATTTGTTTTGCGCTCAGCGCCTCTTATGTTTCCTTCTAGAAATCCCCTTTGCCTTCCTTGCCGCACAACCTTTACCCTAAGTACAACTTCAGCAGCACTAACCCATTTGCTGATTCTCTACAGTTCAACGCTGACAAGGTTGGATAATGCCATTGTCTTGCCATTGCCTTTTGCAAATGTTTTGTTCTTTGTTACTATGCCTTTGTCCTAGTTCACTGTTTACTAAATTTGGGCAGGGAAGAAACAAAACAAAACAAAACTGTATGTTTGGAGTTGGCATGCAAATCCTTTCTTAAGCACATTTTTTTGCCAGAGTATATTCATTTTTATGGCTGAAATTAGACTGCCCTCTTGAACAGTAAGGGAGAATCGTGGATCCAAGTGCCTTTCCTCTATTTTGTTGTGAGTTTAATTTTCTTATATTTAAATTTTTGCTGATTGCCAAATGTATGAACTACTTTCACACAAAATTTATTTAAAGCCTTATATTGGTTAAGTCCTTCTCAGACTTATACAAGGTGGTCCTAAAAGCCTAAGTGTGTTAGTCACTCCACAGATAATTGGGTATACGCTGGAGTGTGTTCAATGTTCATAAGTGTGTTCAATGTTCATAAAGTGTGTCCATGTACATGCCTGAATCAGGAAGCATGTAACTGTTTCAGTGCTTGTAAACCTAGACGTGGATATATTCTCATATTCTAATGAAATTCCTAACCCAAAATTAAAACAAAAACTTGCAAGAACTTGTTTATTATAATTTGATCATGATAAAGAAGAAACCTTTCAACAGTTTCAGGAAACATTTTATGAATATTCATTGGCTTTTCATGTTACTATAATATGGATAACCAAAGATGCTATATCTGAAGGAATATGTTTTCTGTTACTGTAGGAATTACAGAATTCAAGTAGAGTTACCTTCTGTTGTTCCCCAACTAACCCTTTTGCTCCCACACCATTTAAGGTTTGTCTCAGTGTGAAATTTTCGTGAACAAGTAGGTGTGTTATGGTGTGCTATGTGTGTATGTTATACTTGTGTGCATATATGGCATGGAGTAATTTCAGGCACACTTTGCATTTTTTTTTGCCGATGAAGTCTAAACGATCTTTGTTAAAAGAGTTATATTTTCCTTTAAGTCTTTTTTATGTGACAAAATTTTTTAAATTTTTTATTTTCAATTAGTCAACATAGAGTACATCATTAGTTTTTGATTAAGAAGTGTCAACAATAAGCTAATTACATAATCTCATTGAGAATGGTTACACCTAATTGCCCTTTTTTGTAAATACAGGCTCCTATTTGTTTTATGATTTATCAGTAATGTTAGGACTCCATTCTGGTTTATTCACAGTATAAAAAGGTTGTGCCTAAGTAAAGTCTTGAACAATTTTTTAGACTGGCAGATTTTGTTTTTTTGGTTTTTTTTTAAGGTAAATGGCAGTGAAGAAAAGTTACGAAGCAAGATCTATTATATTTGCATCCATAAATTTATTAAAATTATGGGAAGTTTAAATCAGATTTTTTCCCCTTTTTAAAAATTGAATGGGCTTAATTTATACTTGCTAACAATTTCTGTTACTATAGGGAAGCATTTTTTTTTAACCAGAAAAAATGTAAATTGCATATTCCCCCCGCCCCAACCTTAGTATGTTAGATGAACCTGGACTGGATCAAATGAGGTTTCTTGTTTTTTGGTCATTTCATTTGTACATTGTTGACCTGAGAGTTTTATGGCACAGCATTTGGGAATATGACGGTTTTATTTGCCCTAGTACTTTTTGTCTGCGTGACCAGTTGTGTGTAAACCAAACATTTTAACACAGTAGATTCTGTAACTTGAAAATCTGTTGACTGTAAGTCTCTGCCATTCAGCTCGCCTTGACTTTACTAGAAAAACAGTACTTGATGTTTATTAGGTTCATTTTGGGGCAGCCTAGAATCCTGAAGTGGTTAATGAATCAACAAAGAAAGAGCACATTCAGTATTACATAGTTTTAGTATTAAGGTATATTTTGTGGTGTTCTGATTCTTGACACCAATTAATAATTCCTCAATATTTGTTCATGATTATCACTTGATGTGTTCTGTAGGAAGTTTATTTATTTATTTATTTTTAATTTTTTTTAAAGATTTTATTTATTTATTTGAGAGAGCAGAGGGAGATAGCAGGCGGAGAGAGAAAAGCAAGCTGCCCACTCAGCAGGGAGCCAACGTGGGGCTCCATCTCAGGACCCTGGGATCATGACCTGAGCCCAAGGCAGATACCCAGGCACCCCTGGACTTTTTTTTTTAATTGCAGTCTTTTTCCACATACACACATATAAAACCAAATGAAGTATATCAGAGGGATTTTTATATGAATTAAATGTAAAATGAAGACGGATAGGAAAAATGTAGGATCAGGCTGCAGGGACAGCTTCATACCATGGTCAGAACTTAAATTGGGTATCTCTGACTGTTGAATTCGGTACTGTCTTACTAGAGAAATTGGAGGAGATAGCATGGCATAATGGAAAGTGCATTGGATTAAGAATTAAGGCAAAAAAAATCTAGTACCAGTGTGATTTTGAACAAAATCTTCTCATGACCTCAAGTTTTTCATCTGCAAAATGAATAAAATGAACTCAGTGACTTATGGGCCTTTCAAACTCCAATATTCTATTTGATAATCTGTAATAGAAGAACTTGATACCAGGTCCCTTTTTTGAAATAGGACCCATATCCCTCAGTGACAGCAAGTAGGCCACACTTTGGGTTTGTATGCAGTGGTCTCTCCTGTTTTCTCATTTACCTTGCAACCACTTCGGCAAGGGAAGGATGGTGTTGCCGCTAAAAGCCAGCTCCTCAGATCTGAGTGTGTGTGCTCTGTGCTCACTAACTGGCTCCCGTGGTAGATGAACCTGCATGTGTAATGCTCATTCTCATGGGTTTGTTAAGAGAGTCATTTTGAGAGAGGATTCAGGTAGCAATGAAGAATTATTTGTATTGTATATATATAGTCTGACGAGCAACCTCTGAACTTTGTTTGATTAACTTCTTTGATGATTTTGTTCTCGTTTCTTGGAATACTTTTCTAAGGCCACAAAATCTTACCCAGACACCTGCATATTTATAAAGACTTTTGAATGAGAGTTTTTTTTTTCCAAGTGGGAAAGTGGACAATTTTTTCTATCTTAAGTTATTTAAGCCTTCAAATTGAAGAGTTCATTGGTCTAAAATATCAAATAACAGTTTAATGAACTTACTTCTGAACATATATTTTGTTTAGTGTATTTAAACTTTACCTGAATCCTGTCTACCATTATATATATTTTTTTCTATTATTTGTGTGTCAGATATTTTAAAGCCAGTTTTTGTCATTATACTTTTATTTCTTTTACTTAAGTTTTTCTTCCTTGGGCTGCACATACGCACTGCATTCTTCTTGTTCCCATAGGCACCCAGTCAGTCTGAATCCGAGCCAGAAAAGGCTCCATTGTGCAATGCACCTACGCCCCCTTCTTCAGCATTTGTGGAAATGAGCAGTGATCATACACAGTCATCTGCAAGCAAAGTCTCAGAAGATGTGGACAAAGAGGATGAGTTTGGTTACAGCTGGAGTAAGTTGTCTTTTGTGATGCATTGAGTTGTAAGAGACATTAAAATAGCTCTGGGTTTCTTGAAGTTATATCCTGGGTAGATAAGCATGTTTCAGCTTTAGTTGTACGTGCTGCAATTTTTTTGGGAAAAAATACTGTTTGGTTTGCCTGAATGCAGCACACATTCCCAAGGCATGAAATCATCTTCTTCCTTTCCTTTAAATGACCCTCCCTGCTGAAGCCCACTCTACCCTTTGTGTGAGCGTTAAAGAGGGCAGGGCCCTCTCTCAGAAGCTGCTACAAGATCTGCCATCTGAGGATCTTGAACAAGTCATTGCCACTCCCAGACCTCAGAGTCCTCATTGTAAAATCTGGTTGCTGTTGATATTTTGCCTTGAATGCTGGCATTTTCTGTACCAAGTTGGTAACACAGAATAATTGCTGAGATGACATCGAGCCATTTGGCAAGTTAGAACTGTCTCTAAGTCTTTGCCTCTTGGCCACCCTTCCTTTGAAAAGGCGGTCCTTACCCAAGGTTGCTAACATTAAATTTGAAATGTCTGAGGGACAGAAAGCATTCAAGGGCAGCTGTTATTAGGATCATTGGGGTGTCTCATATTTGTTATAAGCCTTTTTACAAGGAAACGTTAAAAATTTAGTGAAAAGTTACCAATGTATCAGTGCTTTAAGAAGTTTCATTTTAAAAGTATAATTACTTCCTTTAAGAAAGCCATGGTATATGCCTTTAGGAAGTGTATAGGGTGTGTGAATTGTGCTGCTAGATTCTAGAAGGAATCAGGAAATGATAGTTTATAAAGTTGATGCAGTTAAGAATCAATATAGAAAGCAAGGTGTCAGTCGCATAGTAACATTTTCTAAGAGATGATTTGTAAAGTTTGTGGTTTTCTAAGTCTATTATCAATAAAATAAGAATATATTGCTAATCTATTGAGTGGCCAGAATGTACTCTTAGAAAACATGAGACAGAATATCATGTAACAAGCCACCCCCAAACTTAATGCTGTAAGGGAGTGGTTTATTATGGTGTCATGTGTTGTGTCAACCGGGCCCCGCTGTCTGGGCCTTCAGGATGACGCACGCACAGGGCTGAAAATTAGTGTTGGCTTCTGTGGCCTAGGGCACCTGCATGTAGCCTTGTCCTCTCAGATTCAAGAATAAATTCTACTTCTTGAACGTGTGGGATAGGAGCGACGAATGGTCTCATCTATTTAGGGCACGTATCCTGAAGCCGAGACAGGTACACTGATTTGTCCTGGCCTGATGGCTCTGTGCAATAAAAAAATGCATTCTCTTTATTCTGGATCTATGTACCAAGCAACTGCCCAACACGACGTGACACACATGCCAGTTTTCCTATGAGAGCAAAGTTTCCAATGATCAGTGAAGACAAATCCTCTGAATTCTCTGTTCTTCTCTGCAAATGATAAGGTGGTATTCCATTTTAATCAGAGTCTTTTGGGAGTTCGTTAATGTGAATCACCCAGGTGAACTGATCAGTTCCTCCATGCTCTGTACTCTGGATGCAAAGAAATTCCTCAGAGTTTGGGTACTCCCGGAAACTGGTCTTGATGCCTAGGTGGCCAGATTATTTAGCTTTTCTTAGTTGCCAAGGATTTACATTTTGGTCCAAGTAATGCCCTTCTAACGCTAAATAACCTTCCATAGTAAAACATCGGCTATAAATTAACTTTATACCTCTAATTTTGTTGTTGTTGTGCATAGAAAATATCAGAGAGCGTTATGGAACCCTAACAGGAGAGCTACATATGATTGAACTAGAGAAAGGTCGTAGTGGTTTGGGTCTCAGTCTTGCTGGGAACAAAGACCGATCCAGGATGAGTGTCTTTGTAGTGGGGATTGATCCAAATGGAGCAGCTGGCAAAGATGGTCGACTGCAGATTGCCGATGAACTTCTAGAGGTAAGTTCTTATGGAAGATGCTGAATTTACTCTTGCTGAATTGGTGCCCTGGAATCATCAGTTCCCAGAAAATCCACCAGGGCCTCATATGGTGACTGAGAAAACTACTGCTTGCCTAATAAAATAGATGCACTGCAGCAAATTTGGCTGTAAACCAAATCTCTGCTAAGTAGAGTCCATGTTCCCATTAATTTCCATTAAAAGGCTGTGACTGGGTAGCACCAGAAACAATTTTTGCCCCAAGACAGTAATAAAGATCACACTTCAAAAACATTTTTTTGTGTGCTGCATTTTTATTAGGAGCTTTTGAAAAGCCAAATGACCAATCACTCCTCAGTAATGAGATTGACCCACTGGACACTCTGGAAGTTGAATTCCTAATGGTAGAAGTGATGGGAGTGGCGTGCAGTGAGGTCAAGGTTAAGGCTAAGTAACAAAAACAGTAACTCAGCCATCCAAACAGAATAAATTCCTGAGCCATACTTTATAGTGTTTAGAATTGGATTTGCTTGTTTTGTTTGTCCTTGCCTTCTGGAGACTGGGATCCATGTACCTTTATATTGCCTTAATAGTCTTCCTTGCATTCTTGTTTCTCCATTGGCTGGGAAGGCTCAGTCAGCAATGGCTAAATGACTAGAATGACTGGCAGTTTCCAGTAGGTACTTTCTGCTTCCCAAATCCCAAATCTGCCTGTGGTGTTCCTCCCAGTGGTCTAGGCCCACGGTCTGAGTTTTGAGATTAACTAAGACCTATAACCATAGGGGGCTTCTCAGGATGATCTGTGCAGGTCATTAGTGCCTCCAGGAGAGACTTTGCTTTGTACAGAACATGCTGGAAGCCAGATGCCTGCCAGGAATTTCACTCTCTGCTTTTCTACAGTCAGTCCAGGTAGTGTCTCTGTCGTCTGTGGAGACCAGACCACCTGCATGTCATTTTAATGTTGGCTTTAAACATGGGCTTGTCTTTTCACCATCAAAGTCGGGTTCATGTTCTGGGAAGGAAAATACATATAATATTTCAAAAGAAGGGAAAAATGACCTTTTTATTAGCTAGATGGGATAATAAAGAATTAGCAGAATTCAAGTTTCAGGCTCAGTTAATGCTATTTGTTTCTCACAGATCAATGGTCAAATTTTATATGGAAGAAGTCATCAGAATGCTTCTTCAATCATTAAATGTGCTCCTTCTAAAGTAAAAATAATTTTTATCAGGTAAGCATTTTCTTTTTCTAGATTACTGAATACTTTTTGTTAGTCTTTCAACTCAGAGTTATTTTAAATGAAAATAAGACATTTCTAAGTGTCTGGGTGTCATAGTCTCAAGTCTTTGGAATTGCAGAATTTTCTCTAATAATCCTTCTCAGTCTTCAAGGAAAAGTACAAAAATAATGAGTCATTATGTTGTGATAGGTCAGTGCTTTTTCTTTTAGAAATAAAGATGCAGTGAGTCAGATGGCTGTATGTCCTGGAAATACAGTAGAACCTATGCCTTCTACCTCAGAGCATTCTCAAAATAAGGAGGTATGTATCTTGTGTTTGTTTTTCTGGGAAATTTTTATTGATATACTATATATTAATTCAGCAAACAATTATAGACCCCTACAGGAATGTTAAAGATAAATGTCTTGTGGTCTTGGCCCACAAGGGGCCTAGTACAAGAAACAGTCATGTAAATAAGCACACCACTTCCAGGAAGAGTCTGCATAGGGAATAATGAAAGTCGGAAAAGTTTTCAAGTCTCCTTCTATAGAGATGGTAACTGACTCCCTAGGTGAGAGACATGCGAAGTATGTGTTGGAAGTAGAAGATACGGGGCAAAAGCATTCCAAGCAGAGGGCATGGACTATGGAATGGCATGCAGGCTCTGGCAGATACAGAGAATGAGAATAGCGGGGGATCTCTGAATAGTGGGGGTGGGAACAGTGGGGAGCTGGTGAGGAAAAGGCCACTGAGAAAGGGGAGATAAGGTCAGATCCTGGGAACTGTGATGGAGACTTTTGTCTTTGAGGCCTTAGGGAACTCAAAGAGTAAGAATTGTATTTTTAAGCACTTCTCTGGAAATAGTGCAGAGAAAAATCAGAGGTTTCAAGAAAGAGAAGTTAAGGTAAAGGGAGTAAGAAAATTAGAGGAATAGTTCAGGAGAAAGATATTGAAGGCCTGAACTAATACAAGGAAGGGAGGGAGGAGAAAGAAAGAGAGAAGAAAAAGAAAGAGGAACAAAGAGAGGAGAAAGAAAGAAAAAAGAAAAAAAGAAAGGAAGGAAGGAAGAAAAAGAAAGAGAAAAGGGAAGGAAGGGAGAGAGCAGGAAGGAGAGAGAGAAAGTAAAAGAGAAAAAAGAAAGAGAAAGAAAGAAAGGAAGGAAGGAAGAAAGAAAGAAAGAAAGATAGATAGATAGATTAGGTAAGAAGTTTCAGAAGTTTAGGATCCAACTTAGCGTTACCTTATCCCTAACTAAATGTGCTCAGTGAGGAACAGCCAGTAGTTGAGTATTTATCTGACAAGTATTTGTTGACTATCTGCCTTGTACTAGGTACTGGTTTTGGGCTGGGAATAGGCTGGTGAATGCAACAGACAAGATGTAGATGGCTTCCAGATGGCTGACATGGTGACTTGGTGGATGGCTGACTTTTACCAAAATAGAAAAAATTGAAAAACGGATATTTATAAAAATAGAAAATGTTCTATTGGAGGCAGCTTTAGGGTGAAGTGCCTGTCGGACAGCCTGGTAGAGATGCACATTGGGACATTTGGTCTAGAGTTTAGAGATGAATTCCCTTAGATGCATAGTTGTCATTTGTTAGCCATGGGAGCTGAGGTTCTTCTGTACAGAGAATACTTAGAAGAAGGGGCCAAGGTCAGAATTCTTTAATAACCAAAGGAGGAAACCTAACGAAGAGTGGTCAGAGGGAATGAGGAAGGTCCCAGCGGGCATGTTGCACAGTGGCCAAGGACGGCACATTTCAAGAAGGGTATATTCTACAATCCTGAATGCTGAGGAGAGGTCAAGTAAGGCGATGAATAGAGTCCATTGGACTTGGCAACTAGCTGATTACTAGTGTTTTTTGAGAAAGCAAATGATTGATTAAAAAAATTAAGAGAAGGCAGTGGCTAGAGGGTAACAAAGAACTTAGAGTTTTTTTGGTGGGAGTTTTGATGTGCCAAAGCCTTAGATACTTGTTAAGGATGAATAAAAGAAGGCACAGAGAATGAAAAGCTTACAGTGAGAGGAGCCATGATGATTACAGTGTGAGAAGGTGTAGAAACAAACACCCCTGAAGAAGTGTGTAAACCCTGGGCTGTCTGTACATGATGAGTGTCACTTGTTCTGGTGAACTGAGAAATCATTCATAATGGTAAACTGAGTCAAGTGGTTTTTCAAGATTATAAAGGAGAAAATTTTACTTTCATACAGATGGTACCACATAGACAGTCCTTAGGAAAATGGAATATTTTAATAATTTTCAAGTAAAACATTTAATAGCTCCTAAATTCCCTTGATGACTAACATAGGGAAGAACGGAATGGTGTCTCTGCTTGAGTCCTGTGTTCCAGTGAGTCTCACCGCTGGGTAGTTGGGCTGCCATTACATTTCATTAGAGAATAAATTCAGGCAGTCTTGAGAACCGCTTTCTGTCTCTGTGCTCTAAAATAATTTTTGTCTAATCATACCTTATTAGTATTTTGAAGAGAGTATGATGTTCATAAACGTCATGAAATGTTAATAATAATTAATTAACACATGAAATAATTTTGATTAAAGCGACCCTCATTAAGCAAACAAAAATTCGTAACACTCAGCTTTCTGTTTTGCCATTTCTTTCCCTCTGTCAGGCTGAGCCAAGTGGTACTACTTCCAATGCAGCTGTGGACCTCTGTTCCTTTAAAAATGTGCAACATCTGGAGCTTCCCAAGGTAGATCTGCTTTAAATTGAATTTTTACACCAGTGATCTAATTCTCTGGTTCTCAGAAGTGTGGTCTCTGGACCAGCAGCATCAGCATCACCTGGGATCTTGTTAGAAATGCAGATGTTTGGTCCACCCACACCTATTGAATGAGAAATTCTGGGGGTGAACCCGCAGTTAGTGTATTTATAAGCCTTCTAGGTGATTCCATGCACACAAACATTTGAGAATTAGTGTTAATTGGTACTTTAGCAGGGACTAAGCTTTCCCTGCCTTTATCATCATCCCAAGGGATGACATTTAGCAGTCTCTCTCCTTTTTTTTTTTTTTAAGATTTTATTTATCCATTTGAGAGAGAGAGCATGGAGTGAGTGGGGGCAAAGGAGAAGCAGACTCCCCACTGAGCGGGGAGCCCAATGCAGGACTAAGGGATCATGACCTGAGCCCAAGGCAGAGGCTTAACAGACTGAGCCACCCCGGCGCCCCTCTCCTTTGATACATTTTACCTAGGGCCTGCTATGGAGGAAATAAAAAGAAGAGAGAAACAAGTTATAGTCTTTGTTCTTCATAAAACTGAAAGTTCTAATAGCTAGAAGTTTCACTGATAAGCATCAGTGAAGTATTTACTTTTGAAGAGATCTAAATGTTAGGTTCAAATGACCACTTTTAAGGAGGCGGTTTGCTGAGCAGAAACCTACAAATGCTTTGAGGTGCTTCAGGTTCATGCTGGAATGCAGGCAGGGGCAGGTGTGGATGCAGGAGAATATTCTCAGAGAGAGCAGCAAAGTGCACAGGGAGAAGAGGAAGGCAAGCCAGGGGGTGGGCGTGGAGCAGGGCTATTTTTACTGCAGGCGGAAAGAAGAGAAGGGGTCCACAGGCCAGTGTCCAGGTACGAGGCAGGTCATTATGGTGCATATGAGCCGTGGCTCTGGAATCTGGGTCGATCCTTACTTCATCAAGTACATACCTAACACATAATGTGATCTTCCTTTGCCTCTGTTTTTCACCAGTAAATTGGAGATGATAATATTACCTTTGACCTAATTGCAAAGATTAAATGAGTTGTTTGTAAGTAGTTGGCATGATGCCAGCCTACACTTTGCATTGTTCAAGTCATTATTAAGTCAGAAACTGAGTTTCTGAATGCTCCACAGAATGTGTGTTTAAAAACATCCTTTGAGGAAGCCCTTGCTAAAAATGACAGGTTAAAAGACACAGCATACTATATATACCTATCCATGCTGAACCCCATTATTAGTCAACCCTTGAAGACAAAACTCAAGAAAACGAAGGGAGAATTAACCAGCGTGCTAAGATTCATACCTCATCCGCAACTCTTTGTCATTTATACTACCTTGTATTTTTAAAAATTAGGATTATTTGAAAATTTAATGGTGAAGTCTCACGTGCATTATGTTGTTTACTTCTCAGCCACCTGTCAGATTGTTTTTATTTTCCCCACTTACAACAGTCCTCATGACTCAAAATGATATAGTTAGAACTTAAACTCTGGTTTTACACCTCCAAGTCCCATTTTCCATTCCTCATTTCAACTTGCGACTGGGGCCCACTTACCTTTCCAGGTAAGAATCTTCTATTTCATTCAAACTGACTTGTTTCAAGAGCCCGTGGAGATTTGTTTTAAGAATTCATCCCTCCTTGCCTGTGCTTATACAACTTGGGGTATCCTTCTGCTTTCTTTTATATTATCTAAATCCTGTACGACTCAAGATCTAGCTTAATCTCATAGCTGTTTATTTTGAAATATTCCTTCAATATTCTGGCCTATATAATGCTTACTAGTAATGTCTTCATTTATTTGTCATTTAACCGTGCGTGGCTCAAACATGTCTCTTGTGATAAACATTCATGTGGATAAATTTTCTATACCTCCATATTGCAAACATGTTGAACAAGAAGAAACTACTATACTTTTCCTCCCATCATGTCATATAGTATGGGATAGCATAGTTCATACTAAGTATGCAGGAGGGGAGAATGGATGAAGGTTTACATGCTGTCTGTGCACAAGGGAAAAATATCAAGTACAGGAAAATAAGGAAGGAGAGAATGGTTTTCATAACAGTTTCAATACAGAAGTTGTAGTAGCAGGTCATTTCTAGTTCTGTTCTGACTCCTTAGAAACTCTCTGGACAGGTCAATTATTATTATTTATTTTTTTATTTTTTAGGCGAGAGAGAACGCACAGCTGGGTTGGGGGTGCGGAGTGGGGCAGAGGGAGAGAGAGAATCTTAAGCAGGCTCCGTGCCCAGTGTGGAGTCCACCCCGAGCCTGATCTCAGACTCTGAGATTAAAACTTCAACCCAGATCAAGAGTCAGATGCTTAGCAGACTGAGCCACCAGATACCCTGATTATCTTCTTTTCTTTTTAATCCCCTTTATTGAGAAAATGGAAGTATAAACAGAAAGTTTATAGTGTGTATAATCTGAACCCTTAATGACTGAAATGCTTATTCAATTTATCAGACAAAATATTTTTGATTAGAAATTTATTTTTAAGCAGCTTTGTCCTAGGAAAGTACCTGTACATCAAAGCAACCTTACATAATTTTTACATCCCTACAAATTTTATAGGGTGAAAGTTTTCGAATAGCATTAAGAAGTTTTCTTCTGAATTTTTGGGGAATCTTCCAAATTTCAGAATAGCTCTTCTGATAATAATGGTGGCTTAGCTTCGTTCCACTTTTAATTCTTGTTCACTCTCTTCTGGGTGTTGAATGATACAACTGTCACTACATAAAGAAGTTTCCTTAATTTGTTTCACCCTCTCTGTATGGTGGTGTTTTAATAACTGGCTCAGAAGTATCTCTCAGAACTTTTTCTGTGATGAGCTGTATGTCCTCTATCAGCAGTGAGGCGCAAAGAGCTAAGCATTCAGCTGGGAAACTGCACTCACACCCTGTTACCCCTACCCGTATTTCATCCTACTCTTCTTCTGATACCGGTTGATTGTCTTTAGATGCGTTTATGTATGTGTTTATTTTTGTAGTATTTTAAGTGGGACTGGAGCATATTATATATACAGATATGTAGCTCATGGCTCCTTTTAGGACACTGCCTGTTGCTAATAGCAAAACACTTTCCTCCTATAGGCTTAATGAAAGAAAGGGATTATGGGCTCAGGTTTCTGGACAGCGATCTTTCGGGATAGTTAATCTGTGGCTCTGTAGTGCCATCAAGAGCCAGTTCTTTTCCTTTCCCTGCACAGCCATCAGTGGTCAGCTGTGTCCCAAGGCTGGTCTTCCTCTGCCTTAGAATGCCTGCCAGCCATAGATGGGGTCGTGTGCTGCAGGTCTCAT
Source organism: Nasua narica (assembly GCA_028533885.1). Classification (NCBI taxonomy): domain Eukaryota; kingdom Metazoa; phylum Chordata; class Mammalia; order Carnivora; family Procyonidae; genus Nasua; species Nasua narica. Next base: position 32,228,045 of record CM052813.1, on the reverse strand, counting down.
CTGTAGTCAGCTAGGGGGAAGTGGCTGTGCCGTCATTCTGAGTAAAAGTCCTAGAATCCGTGCTAGTTGAGTCAGCTCTGTTCACACACCTGCTCCTGAGGGACTGTGGTCGTGGGAATAGAGCTGTATTATTGAACCAAGTCATTCAGACTCCATCCTTGGAGTTATTTATCCACTGTTACATAACAAATTACCACAAAGTTTAGAATCTTAAAACTATAGACAGTTATTATCTCTGTTTCTGTGGGTCTGGGATCTGGGAGCCATTCAGCTAGTGGGTGGGGGGGGGTCAGACTCTGTGTACAGTTTGACAGCAAACTGCCAGCTGGGACTTCGGGCATGGAAGGCTTGACCGGGGCCGGAAGATCCGCATCCAGGATGGCTAACTTAAATGATCACTGGGAGGAAGCCCCATTGCCTCTCTGTGGTGCTGCTTTCATGTCCTCATAGCACGGACCTGGCTTCCCTCAGAGCACGGGATCCAGGAGAGCAAGGACGGAGCTCTGATACCTCGGACATAGGTGTGAAAATGCGCACCATTCCTTCTGCTTTATTCTCTATTTTACGATCAGGTAACCCAAGTCCAACGCACACTCAGGATCCCCTTCTTGACAGAGTTTGTGGGCGTATTTTAAAATCACCACCCAGAACATAGGCAGAGAGGATGAGCAGGAGCAAGAGCATGCTCCTGTATGGTGTTGGAGGTAGCAGGGGGAGGGGGCTGGACATTCTGACAAAAATCTAGGAGCTTGTTCAAAGGAATATGATCATGCTGGTAAGTAAACAACCAGCAAATGCCCTCTGGACTGCTGAAGTACTTTCCTGACTACAGATAAATGAATAAGCAATGATAAAATCAAATCTCAGCGTGGAATACAGACAATCATTATAGATGTAGAGTATTACTTATTCAAACAAATATTTCTTTGTGGTAATAGGAAAGACCATTGGTGTAGAAAAATCCCAAATAGAGTGTTTAGCTAAATTAGATGTATTTGTCTTTTTGGTAGCACATTCACCTTCCTGTTCATTAAACCTGATTCTTTAACCAGCTAGATCAGAACTCGGGGTCTCAAAATCCTGGCAAGTTTAGGAAATGTATCTGAAATATATTTGATTATATCCTGTACGGTAATAAGTAGAAGGAAGGTGTGTATAATAACAACACTGTATATAGCACATCAGGTTTCTAATCCCTTTCTTACTATACCTGATCCTCACAGCAGTCTCATGGTTGGGCAAGAACAACATGATTTGAACTGTGTGGGTCCACTTCTAAGTGGAGGTTTCTAATAAATACAGTATAGGACTGCAAATGTATTTTCCTTATGATTTTCTTAATAACATTTTCTTTTCTCTAGCTTCATTGGAAGAATACAGCATATAATCCATATAACATACAAAATGTGTTATCCAGCTGTTTGTTATCAATAACACTTTCAGTCAGTAAGACTATAAATAGTTCATTTTTTGAAGAGTCAGAAGTTATGCATGGACTTTCAGATGTGCAGAGGGATCAGCCACCAAGCCCCACATTTTACAAGGGTCAGCTGCATTATTACTCTTTTTTTAGATAAGAAAATTGAGGTTTAGACATGTTATGTTGCATATCCAACTTCCTACAGCTAGACAGGAAGTAAATGAGAACCGAGCTCTGCTCACCCTAAAAGTGCAATTTTCTGTGCCTTACATATGTGACCTGATTCTGCAGAAAGAGAGTGTGGGAGAGAGAGATGCACAATGACAGTCTGAAAATCATCAAACATGAATGGTCTACCTCAGAAGAGCCACGATGTTGATAATATTTAAAATGATGGTGTGGCCTTACCTTGGTGTCACAGTCATGATCCTACATGCCTGATGGCAAGTGTGGCTCTCATGGATACATTCCATAGAAACCACAGCAAAATTTCCTTTTTCTTCCTTTGGCTTTCCACTTTCCTGTGTAGAAACTATAATGGAAATGGTTGCTAGCTCTAACCAGAATGAAAATACTCAAAACCTTATTTTAATTTTATTAATGTAAACATTAAAGAAACGCAAAAGTCAGTACTATTGAACATTTGGTCTTGATAAAAGAAAATGTGGAAAATAAAATATGTATAGCTCTCTAGGCTTGGCATGTTTTCAGTGCACGTCTTTGGGCTCAGAGTTGAGAGTGTTTTCACTCTGCACCAATCAAAACACAAGTGTCTGGGGAAACAACGCTGGGTATTCAGCCCCAGAAAGGACAGAGCATGCAGAAGTAATTGTAGTCTGTCTGCTCAGGGAGGAGGGACGGGATGAAGGGGCCAGATTGGGTTATTTCTTCGCTGTAGGCCAGAAAGAGGAAGCAGGTTGATTTGGTTTTAAATGACTTATTCCATCAGCCAGTTCACAAAACTACATTGGCAAATGTAGTATATTCATTCTATTATTGAATGTATTTTATTCTCTGGATATTTTGCTAAAGTTGCTAGAGATGTGTAACTGGATATATATGGTAAATGCCCTAGAAATCGTAAACATATGGGAGGAATGAATACATTTGAATATTTTATAGAAGAAAATTTATTTCCATTAAAAAGTTTAAAAGTTTGCTTAAGAAGAGATTTCTGTTAATGAACTTTAGATTGGTTTTAATCCATTTTCTAGCCCTTCGGTAAAGGATAATGTTCAGAAATTATGGCCATATACCTTTCCTTTGGAAAAATTTAATGTGCTTCAAGTTTTCTAAGTTGTTACTATTTCTCTAGGACCAAGGGGGCTTGGGCATTGCCATCAGTGAGGAAGATACACTTAGCGGAGTCATCATAAAGAGTCTAACCGAGCATGGGGTGGCAGCCAAGGTGAGGCTTTCTCACTGTCATAAAGTGATGGAGAAGGGGATCACTTCTATAAAATCATCCCAAATCTTAACATGTTTCCATTTAGGATGGACGGCTCAAAATTGGAGATCAGATTTTGGCTATAGATGATGAAGTCGTTGTTGGCTATCCTGTTGAAAAGGTACATTTCCCAAAGGAAGCAAATAACACTGTGAACCCTTCCGTGGGCATGGCCAATATGTGTGGGGGGGTGGGGTGGGGGGTTTTGGGAATTGGAACCATGTAGCTATACTAGAAGTTGTATTAGATATCATTAAGGAAAAAAAGATTGGAAGTTCTTTAATTTCTGTTTTCTATTTTTCCAGTCAAATGATATTAAGGTATTTTCTATTGCCTAGAAAATCCAGTGTTCAGTGGGCATTATTGATAAATATTATTTCCATTTTTCCTTAGAAAAACTTACAACTTCTAAACAAAGGTGAACTTCATGTTAAGACCAAAAGAATTTCTATGAATATTTGCTTCAATAAATATCTACTTTGTTGTTTCATAAACAGACTCAGTCATTAAATGCATTATTTTCATTGGGATTAAACAGTTACTTATGAGTTTTATTGTCCTCAAAGGTAGTAATACTTATTAGTAGTCTTACTTGAGGCATTTCATAGATTAAGTGCAAGAAAAAAAGCTATGTTTCTCTTGAGATTTGGTGTGCAAATCTTTTTGTTTCTACACTGGCCAGCAAGAAGCTTAAACCACTTTTAAATTCAGCTTTAATAATTGTAAAGGTTGAACCCTTTAACCCATGTGTCTATGTTCCAACTTTCCATTTGGCCTTACTCTTCTGTTGCAGTTTTCCTTACCCTGCTAAGAATTTCCATTTTTTTAAAAGGGTCTGTGTAAGTTGTTTCAGATTCTCAGTAGAATGATGAAGTGCGGAAAATACCCCATATATATATCTTCTAATTTGTAGGGATCCAGAGAAATGGATGAGATTAATTAGAAATGTCAAAAATTGAAAACCTTATACGTATGTAAAGAAGAATATGGTCAAAACTAGACTTAAAATAGAAATAAACTTTGGCTATAATATGAGGTAACTGAGAAACGAGAAAGAAACAACCACCATTCTTTCTTCACCCCTCAAGTGCTGACAAGGAAAGGGATTCCAACTGTAACAGTGACTTACTGATTTAAGTCTACTAATCTGCTTTTCAATTTTGTTTCTCTGCCACACCAACACCGTGCCAGTTTATTAGCCTTTTGAAAACAGCAAAGACAACAGTGAAACTTAGCATTCGTGCTGAGAATCGGGACCCCCAGACTGTGGCTTCCGCGGCTGGTACGGCCAGTGGAGAACAGAAGAGCAGCTCCTTGTCTCCAATGGCCCCGTCTTCTGGCTCCCCAGAATCAGAGTCCATCCCAAGTAAGAGCCAGGCTCTTGTGGTTCCTGCTTGTGTGCTGCGCTGAAACTCCCCAGCACAGCTTCCTGCTCGGGAGCCACCTGCTTGTATGTAACTCCCTGTTTGAAAGGCCATCGCCAGGGAACGCTTTGGTGAAAAGTGCTGGTATAAAGAGAGGGGCTCCTGAAGAAAGATCACTGGACTGTTAGGAAGGGATCTGCATGCTGCATATTAACCAGCCATAGGACCTTAGGGAACCCACCCTCCCACTCTGAGCCTCAGCTTCATCATCTCTAAAGCATGGAGGGCTACTCTTGGCTCTCCAAGGATCTTTTGCTGAAGGTACCTGTGAGTCCATGCATTTGACTAATGAAGTAACAACATCATTTTGAATATTCCTTTTTTTTATATTGAGGAAGTAATTTAACTTCTCTTAACTTCTCTAAAGCCTTAGTATTCTAATCTGTAAGATTGGAGTGATGCCACTTTACCGGTGAAATCAACAGTACCTGGCATTACAAGAAACTCTAAAAATAATAGTCATTGCTATAGTAAGCATAGTAGATCTGATTTCTGTCATTTCAGTGTAATAGATCCTGTCAAAATAGATGAAATGGTTGTATGTGGACCATGGAATGAGACCTGTGTGCATCATGAAAACGCCAGTGTGGCAAATTGAGGCAAATTATCCCTTTAAGTTACTTTTTGACAAAAATTACACTAGTGTTTAATAAGAGTAAATTTCAAGCTTTGCAGCATTGAAAACAGTACTTAAACACATAGGCTTTTTCTGCAATGGAAGAAAAAAATCTCTTTCGGCCTCCAGACTGAAACATTAAGTTCTTTTGACAGGTTTTTAAGGAAACAGCAGTTTAAAACATATGTAATATAGTTAGACCAAAAAAAAGTCTTGAAGTAATACAAGTCTGGTGAAAGTAATCCTTTATTTAGAAAGACTGGGTAATTCACTGAAATGTTAAAAGGTTTTACGGAAATTGTCTCCTTTTTCAATTTTACGTTGATCCCAAAATAGCATTGTCTATAAAAATGTGAATGCTAAGTGAAAATGTAACATAGAAGAAGTATCTTTATACCTGCTCTTACCATTTCAGGAGCAAGAATTAGTCTGTCTCTGATTTCCTAAAAAGAGAGCCTCTTGCCTAAAGCTACTCTACCAAGTATCTCAGCTTTTTCAAAACATGACGTGTGCTGTATGCTCTTTGGTATATCATAAAACATATGATATGAAGACTATCATAGAACAAGTTGTGAAATTGTATTCTCCTTGTTTTCTCATAATCTATTCATATCTCCTCAATCCTGAGCATATATGCACCAGATTTTAATATCTGAGTTTATAAAACATCAAGTGAGACATGCAAAGAAAGAAACTGCTTGTGAGTCTCGCTTGATGTTTTATAAACTCAGATATTGAATCCAGTTGCGTATGTGCACAGATTTGATTACGTAGGAAGAGATGCTCTAGGATAGAAGAAAAGGAAAACCAAAACCAAAACATAAAAAGCCTTGAAATGCAGGCACCACAAGCAGAGTTACTAACGTGCTGATGTGCTTTGTGTTTTTGTGGTCTTCCCAGAATGTGTTTTTAGATGACCACAACATACTTCAGTTCTGAGTTGTACAAATCATAATTTCATAAGAAGTTTGGTTCTAGTGAAGTGTGGAATATCAGCATGAAACTAGAGGTTCAGTTCAACTCTCTGCTCCTTTATACATATCACCCCTAGCAATTTGGAAAATACACCAGAGTGCAAAATGTAACTTTGTACCCACCACCCTAAATTAGCAATGATTTAATAATTGTGTTTGATATGTTTAAATTATAACTACAAGATTAAGGTAAATCTGAACTCTTCCTTGTCTGTAGCCTTGAGCCCTTTTTCTGCTCCATCCCCCACAGGCGACCAGGGGTGAGTTTGTTGTATATACCATCTGATCAATTTGTGTTTGTATTTCATTTCATTTTAAAATTTATTCCTAGGTACAAGCAGGTCGTCAACACCAGCGATCTTTGCTTCTGATCCTGCAACCTGTCCCATTATCCCAGGCTGTGAAACAACAATTGAGATTTCCAAAGGGCGAACAGGGCTGGGCCTGAGCATCGTTGGAGGGTCGGACACTCTGCTGGTGAGGACATTCCCCGAGGTGCTTCAGATACACAGCAGCCCTCCAGTGAGCCCTGAGAGATCACTGTTGGGGAGCGTCCTGTTTTATTAAATGAAACATAAAGGCTTAGAAAAATACATCATTCGTTGTTATTTTAATTTGTAGAGCAAATACCAAAAACTGGGTACTGGGACTTTTATTTTGAGTAAATGAGTACTGACTCAATAGATAGTTACCTTGTGATTGTGAACTTTTAGGTTCAAAATATCTCTGTTAGTTTACCAGTCTTTGCCATATTTTAATTGCCTTTTTACTGACTGGATATGGTTGGGTTGGGCCCATATTGAGAGGAGTCTGAAAAACTGGATAATAATAGGCCAAGTTTTCTAAATGTCAAAAATCTGTTAAATAATAATTGCATTTCTTTCTAGGAAAAGTGATGTTTATCTATCAGTTTCATTTGTGGTAGGAAAGATGATGTATACCTCTTATATGTACATATGTATGATTTGTATGTTTCATAATTCTTTTCTTTAAACATCCCTGTCATTAGAAAAATATATATAAACTTTGAGCATTATAGCAAAAATTGCATTATACTTTTCTTTGACTTTTGATATGACTCCCTATGGATCCAGTGAGTATATAACCCCCTTCGCATTATCTTTAAAAGTAGAGTGTGTTTGACTTCCTTTCTGCTCACCAATCCTAGGGAGGATGGGCTAAAGCATGAGTATGTTTTGTCTGGGCCCTTAGGGTGCCATTATTATCCACGAAGTTTATGAAGAAGGAGCAGCTTGTAAGGATGGAAGACTCTGGGCTGGAGATCAGATTCTAGAGGTACCTTGATAATTAACAAAAAAAAAGCTACTCTGGGGAGAGTGGTCTCTGTTTCTTTCTTTGTTTCTTTCACTTCCTCTTTGCTTTTTCTTCATTTGACAGACCTCAGTCCTCACAGTGTCCCATTTCTGTACAGGTGAATGGAATTGACTTGAGAAAGGCCACGCATGATGAAGCAATAAATGTCCTGAGACAGACCCCGCAAAGAGTGCGCCTGACGCTCTACAGAGATGAGGCCCCATACAAAGAAGAAGATGTGTATGACACCCTCACTGTCGAGCTACAGAAGAAGCCAGGGAAAGGCCTGGGATTAAGTATTGTTGGGAAAAGGTACGAATGGAGAGGGCAAACCTCATGATCTTTGGAAATGATTGAATTTCAGTTATTTTAAAGAATATTAGCAGTAGTCAAATCTTTATCAGCTGCTAGTGTTCTATGAGTAGTTCTTGTCAGCCCACTCAGGAAGGGAGCATCAAAAGACCTCATTTTGAACTTTTTAAGTTAGTATTTTGGGGGATCTTGAGACTATTAGGCAAAAAACTCTTTGGTATTTCTTTCTTTTAAAAGATTTTATTTATTTGAGAGAGAAAGCATAAGAGCATGAGTGGGGCGAGGGGCAGGGAGAGAAGCAGATCCCCTGCTGAGTGGGGAGCCCAATGTAGGACTCAATTCCAGGAATACAGGACTAGATCCCAAGACCTTGGGATCATAACCTGAGCTGAAGGCAGATGCTTAACCAACTGAGCCACCCAGGCGCCCCTGGTTTGTATTTCTTGAGCACCTGATGTGTGCCAGGGAGTACATTAAGTTCTGGGGAACAATGTTAAATAAGAAATGGTTCCTGACCTCAAAAAACTCATGATTTGGTCAATGAGAATTACATATGTTCTTGCAACAAAGGGTTCCATTGATGAGAGACAGAGACATACTGTGGGGGAGCTGTACAGCAGAGAAAAAGGGTTGGGGAAGCAGATTAGAGAAACTTCTCAGAAAAGAGGTGAAATTCCAAATTATGTTTACAGAAATGATACTGGAGTATTTGTGTCAGACATCGTCAAAGGAGGGATTGCCGATGCTGATGGGAGACTGGTGCAAGGAGACCAGATACTGTCGGTGAATGGAGAAGACGTCCGTAATGCCACCCAGGAGGCTGTGGCTGCTTTGCTAAAGGTAAAGCTCAAAGGCTGCAAGGACTCTGTGCATTAGGATGGGAGAAGGAAGAGATACTGTATGGGCTGCCGTGGTCAAATAAGCACTGAATCCTCTTTATTTAAAATGTTCTCTCAAAAAAGGCACATTTCTAAGTAAGATGCCATATTTTAGGGATAAATTTCTAAATAATAAACCTATAATAGCTCTTTATTATACTATATATTTTCTATTATTAAATGTAAAATAATACTTTTCAAGGTAGACATCCATTAAGGCCCCATAGCTGGTAAATCAGAGAGTAAGATTTAAACCCGTATGTCTAACTCCAAAAACCCAGGATCTCAAAATACCTCATTGTGCTTTCACCTTAGATGGTATAGTGTTTCTTGCATGCCTGTCATTTATTTGTCAAAGGTCACAGGAAAGTTGTCTTCAGTTCTTATTTTGTGTTTATAGCAATATGGCTTATTTCAGTATTGTGTAAGAGGTCTGTTCGGGGGCAGGTGTGGCAATAGAGACTTTGCCCAGATATCTGTTAAGGACAGAACAAGTTGTTGTGGTCCTGGTTGTTTTATAGTTTCTGTTTTGTTTTTTAAGCCCTGAGTTAGTTAGTACATTTGACATATCTAACCCAGTATGCTTTATGAGGCAATAGCTCGATTCTCAATTTCTCTTTTCCTCGGCACAGTCTCCATGTAAACCATGAGGTCGTGAGACAGACTCTGGGTGTTGCTGCTGCTGCTGCTGCTGCTTGTTGTTACTCTTTTTTATGTTTTAGAAAAGTCTCTTTACACAAAAGGTTGGAGGTCTCCTTATCTGTGGAAATCCCAAAAGGAGGAGGCCTTTCAAAAACCTAATCATAAAGAGTCTATGTACTCCCGAAGATGATAGTAGCATCTTATTTAAACTGTTTCCTAAAACAACCACTGCCCTAGTGTTCCCTAGGCACAGTGACCTTGGAAGTTGGAAGAATCAAAGCCGGTCCGTTCCATTCAGAGAGAAGACCTTCTCAAAGCAGCCAGGTGTGTGGCTGTGGGGTTCATCTGGGTGATGCAGTCCACAGACCGGAGCAACTCCATGATGGCCCTGATGGTGGTCTACACTCAGGCTGGGCCTCCGGCAGCTCGGCAGAGTGGGCTACAGTCTGACGTGAGGAAGAGCCATGGGCGAGCGTGGATGGGCGAAGGCAGTGGAGCCCTCAAGTAGTTTGCAAGTCATTCTCAGGAAATTCATTTTAACCATTCTTCATTTCTTTTACCATAATTGTGCAAGTTAACCAATTAATATCTGTAAAGCCTACCAAGGTGATATATTTTTAAAGTATTTTATAACAGATATTTTTCAGCACTCAACTGAAAAAGTCCCATGGAAGGTGAATTGTAGAAGCTCACCACTGTGGACGAAGCTCACTGCCATGTCTGTTCAGGATTGCTGGCAGGCCCCACTCCTCACATGTGTCTCCATCAGCCTGTCCTTCAAGACCCTTTACTCACCCTTCAACACTACCATTCATCTCCTGTTGACTGACCCTAATTTTATAGTTTTTTCATAAGCCCCAGTCTGTGTACAACATCAGTTTAAATTTAGCTTGAATGAAACTATGATTCTATGAAAATCCACTAAAATTTAAGTTGGTTGGAATCAATGTCATCCATTCTTTTAGCTTTAATTTATTTAGGTCACTAGGCAAATTATTCCATAAAAAGAAAAAAATTATTAGATTTCAAATTATCAAAAGCCACTGCTACTTAACTGTTGCTTCACAGATATTTCTCTCTAGATGCATTGAAAGAATTAAATTCTGAAATAAGTGGTATTTAGAGGATATTATTACTTCAACACTTTCTAAAATAATTGTTGTGTATTTGTAGATGAGTGAAGGCAGCCTGTCATCATTCACTTTTCCACTTTCTGGATCCAGTACCTCTGAGTCATTGGAAAGTAGCTTGAAGAAGAATGCACGTAAGATTGGTTTGATATTTTCAGCATGATTTACTGGTTTGAATTTTGGTAACCAACACTGATTTTTCCCCCTATATTATTTTACCTCTGAGCTCTCTTTCCCCAAATCATTTCATAATCCTAATATGGGTGCAAAGGTGTATATTGGCAAAATTTCTGAACAACATGAAGCTGCATCTTTGTTGTTTAGTTTTTCCATTTGTTGTTTTTTCTATAAGATAGACTAAACATTAGAATGCTGATTCTGTAATTTTTTCTTACTAAGCAGGCTGATGTGCTTGATTTTTATTTCCTTTTCTATTCAATCTAACACCAATAATTCAGAAGATGCCATTAAATGAAGCCTTCTTTTTCCATGAAAACTGCAAAAATTTTGATTGAGAAAATTAGTGTGATCCTCCTGTGTTTTAATTACATGAAATCATGATGCAGAGGGTTTTTTGGCTTGGAGCATTAGTTGAAAGTTCTTCAAATTGAAGAACTAACCATATGGCAATCTCTGTTTGCATTGTGACTAATATTCTAGAAATTTAGCCACTTAAATCCATGAATTCCTTTTAATGTGTCCATGACTTTATTTTTCTCAGCTGTGCACATGTGTCTTTCTACCCAAACCCTGTTCTGCCCTTGACTCATTCAAAGTGGATTGTGCAGGTATACAATCAACGATTAAAATAAGAAGGAAGAAATGGGGTGGTGTGCACATTTTTCCAACTGAAAAAATAAAGATTCCCTATTTGAGACAGATTTAATCATGTGTACTGACAACTTTGAGCAACCTCTCTCTCTTTAAAAAAAAAAAAATAGTGTATCTCATTTAGTCCCATTCCAGCTTCAGGCATTGACTAAACTTTAATTGAACATAAAAATACTTTAATAACCATATTTTTTTCACTTTACAGTGGCATCTGAAATACAGGGATTAAGAACAGTTGAAATAAAGAAGGTAACTTGGGGAAGAGAAAAGGATATAAACTCTGTTGACCCCAGAGGCATCTCCATGTGTATTTTCCTATTGGCTGTCTCATTATTTTACCATACCATCAGAAAAATTATGTGTCGTATACAGTGGAAATACCACAGAAGTCTTCACTAAATTTCCTGGTCACAGGACCTTGTATGAAAAATCTTTGTTGGTATATCGCATATTGCCAAAAATGGCATCCACCCAACCCCACACACAGTGTTATCCCACCTCTCACTTCTCATACTGCAAAGCAAGCCTCTCTGCTTTCTGCAGATACTTATTCCCATGAAACAGATTCTCTGGACATCCATGCACAAGAGAGAAAAGCAGCTACAGTTTATTGAGCCTTTGCTATCTGCTGAGTGTTCTTGTAGACGCATCATGTTATCACCATCTCGTGTGATATCTTCTGTGAGCCCCCTGCGAGGGCTCCTCTGAACTCCCATTTTGTCAGTGAGGGTCTAGTGACTCATTAAGAGGGCTGAACTTGGTCAGGTTCCAACATCTGTAAGTGTGGGTTCCTGGCTTTGAAGACAGATCTCTCTGATTCCAAAGTTGGCATCTTTCACTTCATCAGTGTACCCACTTTTCATCATCCCCACAGCATGATTTTCATTTAATGTGTTTTGATTCTTTTTATTTCCTGGATAGATGCTTATTTTCCTAAGTCACACTAAGGACCCGTGTCAAATGAAGTAATACAGTTTCCTTGAGCTTCATTTACCTCATACCTCCAAGACATGAGTTAACCATAGAATATCAGGCCAAACAAACCAAACAGCAATTTAAAATACCACATTGACTGAAATGTTTTAATCTCTTGCATGCCAGGGGCCTACTGACTCACTGGGAATCAGCATTGCTGGAGGAGTGGGCAGCCCACTGGGGGATGTTCCTATATTTATTGCAATGATGCACCCAAATGGAGTTGCAGCTCAGACCCAGAAACTCAGAGTAAGTTCTACTCATAACCCCGGCAGCCCTTGCAAATCTGGCAAAAGTTTTCATAAACCCTTTGCTTGTTGCCACTTGTTGCAGCCAGTTTTCAATGTCTCTCTCTGCTTTTAAATCCCTAATCTGACCACAGCAGGGTTAGCTTTGAGTAAAGAGACAAAACGGGAGAATTTGCTGTGATATGCAAGTTGACAAGTAAATGAGCCAGGAACTACTATTGTTTCTTAGTACTTTTTACTTGTCTGCAACCCTGTGAAATAAGTTAAAACAAGGTGTTTCAGAACACCAGTATGAGATGAAGTTTTCTCCTTACATGTGTCACTGGCTCAAATGTCAATGCAACATCATTAAATTGGAAACTATCACTTATGTTGCAATTGATCACTCCTTTTGCAGAAGTTTAATATAAATGTGATTTACGTAGTAAAACTATACACAACATGCTTCAAAGTTGAGGGATTATGCTGAGGTAGAGCCCTAGTTATGCTAACTGTCCAGTTCTGGAATCATGTGAATATTCCATTCAAGTCTCAATGAAGTAAAATCTGTGTGGCCTCATGTGTCACAAAGGGTATCAAAACTTAACCACCTCTTAGTTTAGTCCCTCAACTAGAAATGGTTCAATCTCTTTTGATATCTGAACCTGTGACTGACTGACACTTAAAAATTGATTATTGCAGGTAGCAGAAAACTTTCCTGTGCAGGACTGATTGTTGAATACTTGGGTTTCTGTGGCAGCGACTCTGCTTTGCTCTGTGAAAGCAGTGAATAAGCAGGGCTGTCTTCCATCCAAACTTTGTCAACAAAAACGAGCAGCAGGCCAGACTTGGCCTTGAGTCGCAGCTGACTTGCAGTCACAGCTAACGTGTATAATAATAATAAATCCAAAGAAATTCTGGGTTTTAAATGATATCAGATATTTTATTCTTTAATAAGTAATGTCTTACCCAGGAGAAGTGAAGGGGAGGGAAGAGTGTCTTTTCCCCTTCGCCTGGAGACTACCCAACTCCTTCATTATGGACAGTTTCTTTTTACTGTGCCTACTTGAAATTATGGGCTTCCTTGGTTGTATTTTAGTTGCTGAGAGCAACTGTGTATGTGATGTGCCGGGTAGAGAAGGAAATGACTGTTCAGCTCTCAAGGTCCTACTCTCCATGGCTGCTTTCGCAGATGGCTGATTTCTTGCCTCCCTTGCAGGTTGGCGACCGGATTGTCACTATCTGTGGCACTTCCACAGAGGGAATGACTCACACCCAAGCAGTTAACTTACTGAAAAATGCCTCTGGCTCCATTGAAATGCAGGTAAGAGGTGTATCCCAAGCACTCTTCACAGTCTGGGTGGCTTGAGGACACAGGAGCTTTAAGCATTAAAGCAGTAAAAGTGCTTACTCCTGATATTATTTTATTTAATATTTCCTGTGAGCGTAAATGATTACATTGAGAGTTCCAAGAAAGTATGTATGAAACATTTTATCCTGATGCATTCATTGTTTCATACTTTATATCTAAAGGAAAAAAAAATACGAGGTCATAGCAGCATATGATTAATGGCTAGAATGTTAAGTGGTATGAGTGCTACTTATTCTAAAGCTCTTAAAAAAATAACTGCCTATGAGACCATGTATGAAAAACATCAAAGAACTTTGCAGAATTGAATTAGTAAAAGATGTTTCCTGTCAGTTGAAGAGGCCTCTGGACCTTGTGAAATTTCTCTGTGGTTGTATATCAGGTTCACAGAAATGATTAAGTGGACAACAAAGGACATGTTTTAATCCAAAGGCTATTTTAGAAGGAAAATTACCGATGTCTCCCTTCCTAGTCACAGGAACACATGTTTTTCTCTTTCTTTCTCCCGCGCACAGGTAGTCGCTGGAGGAGATGTGAGTGTGGTCACAGGTCATCAGCAGGAACCGGCCAGTTCTGGCCTTTCTCTCACTGGGCTGACAGCAAGCAGCATATTTCAGGAGGATTTAGGGTGAGCACGTATACTGTGGTTTCTGTGTCCCTACTGCTCACATAAAGGTGAAAAAAACAGGAGAAAAGGTTTGAGATACAAAAATCAAGTGTTTCTCAACTGTTAAATGGTTGTGGCATGGATTTAGTTTATCAGGCAGAGACAGATAGCATGCCACTACCCTTTCCAAGGTTTTGGCTCTGCGTTCTTTGGGGACCATTTTAGTCTTGACATCACTACCCTGTGTGACATGGAATGAATCTTTTGAAACCTACTGCCCTTTGGAAATTCCAACATTGCCAACTCATTTACTAAATCATCCCTTTTGATTAAAAAATGCACAGTCCCCCAACATGTGCGTACAAAAGAGTTGGACCATAAAGAGAGGGGAAGAGAGGAACATATGAGAATTTTTAAATAATTTGATGCAGCCTTTACATTGCTAGTAATGGATATTTCTCTCTGAGGTTGGGAGTCCTGATGTTTGTGACTTACTCCCCTGTTAGACCTCTGTGCCATAGTCTTCTTCCTTTAAATAACCTGGGAAAAGAATGTGCATGCCTGCCATGAGAACGTGTTCTGAACATGTTAGTTTAGGGAAACTGTAAATGAGTAATAGAAGTAGGGTGCTAAGTAGGACTTTGTTGGATTATGTAAATTTAAAATACTGAGCACAGCATGCATGGACAGTCCAAGCATCCCCCAAATACCCATAATATACTCACTGTTGGTAACACTGAGATTTATATTGGTTCTAGGTGGACGTCAGATAATCCATAACTTATAGATATGAATTTAAAAATCAAAAACCTCTGTTTTCTTTCCTCCCTTTACTGTAGACCTCCTCAGTGTAAATCTATTACACTAGACCGAGGACCAGATGGCTTAGGCTTCAGCATAGTAGGAGGATATGGAAGCCCTCATGGAGACTTACCCATTTATGTTAAAACAGTGTTTGCGAAGGTAAGCTTGCACATTTTAACCACCCCCTGCCCCCCCCAAACATTCATTAATAGTGGTCAGCAGCTGGCTTATTAGTTTATGGCCTGAGGTAACGCCAAATGGTTAACAGTTGATCATTTTCTTTTGGAACTCCCTTCAGGAACAGGTCATTAAATATTTTTGTCCAATTTGAGGTTTAGTTATGTTTAAAGAAAAATAGGCTCAAATTGAAATTCCATGGGAACTCTTGACAATATGCAATAAAAATATTAATGAACTTTAGTTCGACAGTAAGGCCTGATTTTTTTGTCCTTTGGAAACAGGACATGCCTATGATTGAATGTCTTTTGAAAATGGGATATTTTAAATATGTATGCTATAGAGTGCTGGCATTTCTTTTCCTTGTGTTTTTTTTGGTTGTGAGAAATAAAACAGACATGGAAAAGTACATAAAATAGGTACACAGGTTAAATAACTAATAGGACATATATTTTGTAGCTTAATTTTATTGTATAAAATAGAAAAATCACAACTGAAAAAATTGCAGAGTATCCAAAAGCTCTGTCACCTGCAGTAAATCAGCTATTTGCAGTTAGGGAATTCAGTTTTTTAAAAATTTCATTTAGTTGTAATGATACAATTGAGTATTCTATTTTAAGGATGTTTAGAGTAAATAAAAATTTATTGCAACATTGGGGAAGCCGTTAAAATAATTCGAACCCGTATAATTATTGTTAATATGTTCTTAAGACATGTTTTCAGGAGCTCCAAAATTGGACATAATTTCCTGCAGGAGAAAATCTGGAATCTCAAGATTTTACAGTGCAAAGGAGCAAATAAACCTTATGGCCAACCTATTAAACAGTTGATCCAGGGCTTTAGATTAGCGCTGTCATCCTTTCAAGTGCCTACCTGTGGAGGTTTTGTTCCATTATTTTGAAAAAGAATTATTATTTTTAACCAACTTAAAGTGCTGTATCTACAGCAACCTAGTTATAGGCTTAATTTATGAGATTTTTTAAAAGCCATTGGTATGTCCAAAAATACAAACAGCATTTGTCAGTGAATAGAAGAGTCATGCAGTCCTTTTCCTCAGCCTTGGAACAATTTATTTAAGGCATGCTAGTTAGAATATATTTTAAGAATTTCATCATTACGGATTCCTCATTAACTTTTCCATATTTTTAATCTTATATTTAATTGCATAATTGCCTACTATAAGCATGCCTTAAGATGGGATTCTTTTTCACACAGCAATGTCTGTGTTTAATCTGAATCATTTTAAGGCCCATAAGAAATCTGAAGACTCCACACTTCCTGGGGAAGTAAAGAATAAGCAGCTCGAGCAGCCTATTCAAGCCACAGAAAGAATTACAATTAGACTTTGTAGGACTTGTGTCCTGCTCTGCCCTTGTCAATGTGCGTGTGTGGGCTTCATGCTTCTTCAGACCTTTGGGTTCCATGGCCTTATGCCCTTGTCTGTAAAACTGCTTTTATTTCTCTCTAGTCTTTTGTCATCTTCTGTAGGCCTTCTTTACAGGATAAAAAATACTGGATCCTATGAAATCATTCCTGCTAGGCAAATTCCCAAATATTCTTTATTAATTTGAGTTCCCACCAACTGCTCTGCCCAACGGCCAAAAACCCTCCAACTAATCTATTGACTGATGAATTCTCTCTGAAATTGGAATGTCGGTGCTAAAACCATTTAGGAGCAAGACCTCCTTTGTGTCTGTTCATCATTGCTTAATGGCTGTGGAGCACCCAGGGAGCATTGAGAACATGTGTGTGTAAATGTAGAGCAATTTACATTCTTGTTTCAAACTTTTTCTGTTGTGTAGCTGCAAGGCAGCAAACAAGCCTACTTTATCATTGCAGGGAGCAGCCTCGGAAGACGGGCGTCTCAAAAGGGGTGATCAGATCATTGCTGTCAATGGGCAGAGTCTGGAAGGGGTGACCCATGAAGAAGCTGTGGCCATCCTTAAGCGGACGAAGGGAACTGTCACTTTGATGGTTCTCTCCTGAATTTACCACAGAGTGGGGCCAACTTAACCCCCTGCTCCTGTCCCACACTGTGAAGGGAATGGAACTGGTCTTGCAGATGACTTTCCCCACGCTGTCTTCATCAGGCTTTTCAGAACTCTAGGGGGAAAGTACCATTTCAGTTTGTTTTTCTCATGTGGAAATGATTTTCTTGTTAAAGAAATCATTTTTCTTTTCTCCTTGGATTTTGTGAACACAAACTCAAAGGGAAGGACTGTGTCACGTAGGTAAACCCAGTCCTTCTTTGTAAAGAGGTCTGACATTCAACAGTCACATGTGCAGAAACAATGATGCACTGAACTGGTTCGTAGAGGAAGAAAAAAAATAATTCCAAACTAAATGTAAGAGAAATGGCCTTTGTAAATTGGGGTGAGAATGAAAATGTGAAATAAATAAAATCTCAAGTTTTATTTAAAAAATGCTTCATTTTTATCAGTCCAACTCCTCTCCCCATTTCTAACTAGAAAACAAGACATTTTTCTCTATTGGAAATCCTGAATGATACTCTCAGTATTTACAGTATTTGAATATTATTAAAAATTTGCGTTTCCCCACCTTTAATATACACATACATATTTTCCTCCTAAAGTGGGTTTCTAAGATTGAGTAAATAGTGATTATATGAAGCAGTGTTCCTAAGTTGGTAAAGAACACAGCTGATGCAAATCTTGATGTTCGTTTTTATTTTTGACCTGTTATAAAATATTTCCATGTTTCTGTAAGTAAGATGGTGATGTCACCCACTACTGACTGTAGTTTCTCTAGAAAGCAGCCGTGCTAGCCATGGAGGAACATGGAAGTCTCTCAGAATCCTTAATGCTGGTTTAAACCAATGCGACATAAAAATGCACGCTGTGCAATTGGTTTTCAATTACTACTAATCTTAATGACAGAGAAAAAAGCAACGTGTTAGTAATTATTTTGGTTGTGTGCCATTAGTAAATTGATAGAAAAATTAAGGGGATTAACATAACTTCATTTCATTGCCTTATATTAACATCTTATAATACAATAGTTTGAGACTAAGGGAAACAGATGGAGCTGTTTATTGAGACAACTGGTGAGGAATTATCATGTGTTCATTCCCATTTTAGAGCGTGAAACTCCTACATTAGAATATATAAAGTCACTTTAAATATTATCTATATTTGTAACAGAAGTAGTGTACAGATATTTTATTATAGCACTTTTGTGTAAATGGAGAATTGAAGTGAATAAATAACAAGTTTCATGGTGCACAAATAAAGAAACAGGCGTATTTTTTTGTTCTTTTTACAAGAAGGGAAAAAGCTCCATTATATTGTTGAAGATTTACAGTTTAAAATTGTTTTTTATCGTGTCTAACTGAACATATGGTGTCCATAGTTACAATCAGAACTTTGGATGCCATTGTTAGGAAAAGCTGGATATTTCTTACATCCAGAAGTTTTACTAATACCAAAGTATCCTGTCTGTATCTGTTTTTCTGAAGGGCTGTATTAATGCAGTAATATTGTAAATTGTTCTTGGGGGTAGTCAAGAGCTAAAGCTAGTTAAGAGAGAAGAAGTCATAATGAAGTTATTATGTTAATAGACATGAAACGTCTGATTTGAACACTGAGCAAGGAGTTAGGGAACATTTGTTCTGCTCGTTCTGCCCCTCACTAGTTAATGAATATGTGTATTCCATCTGATTCACTCATCTATAAAATGATAGGTCATCTTATCTCAAAGCTGGCATCTAGTTCTAAAATAGAAGCCTTCTGTGATTCCTTTTTTTTTAAAGATTTTATTTATTTATTTGAGAGAGAGAGAGAGCATGAGAGGGGAGAAGGTCAGAGGGAGAAGCAGACTCCCTGCTGAGTTGGGAGCCCAAAGCGGGACTTGATCTGGGACTCTGGGATCATGACCTGAGCCGAAGGCAGTTGCCCAACGAACTGAGCCACCCAGGCGCCCCACCTTCTGTCATTCTTATACAGAATGGATAGGACCACACATTGCAATAATTCAGGAGATATTCTCCTAGACGCTCCATGGTAGACTTGAGCAAAGCGACTTAACCAACCAAATTAAAGTTTGAGTAAATATGTGGGAGTACCCCAAGGAGAACAGTCCCAGGTAAGTGTGTGTACTTGTCTGAGTAGCACCTCCCCAAAACTCACAGCCACAAGAAACCAAAGAACATGATCTTATTTGGATATAGGGGCTTTGCAGATACAATTAGTTAAGATGAGATCATACTGGGCCCTAAATCCTGAAGGCTCTATCAAGATACAGAGACGTAAGGTATGAAGGCCCTATTAGATGGGGCAAAAAACAAACCAAAGACCACCTTGGGGGCTACCAGAAACTAGAAGAAGCCAGAAAGGATTTTTCCCTAGGGTCTTCTGAGGGAGGTTGGCCCTATTGACGCCTTGATTTCCAACTTGGCCTCTAGATCCATGAAAGAATAAATATCTATTGTTATCCACCTAGTTTGTGGTACTTTGTTACTGAGGCCTGGGAACCCTACTAATAGTGTCTTAAGTGTTTTTATCTTCATGGCTACCATCATTGTACCTGGCTAACAGATGAAGAGCTAGCTGTACATGTGTGTTGAGCCTACAGATGATTAAATTATAGGTCATGATTCATCTCATGGTATTGATATTGTTTTAGCTTGCTGCAGCCTTCATGCTAAATGCAAATAAAGAAACGGGCATGCCACTGTAAGGATATAAAAACACTGAGGAAAAGCTCTACTAATTAACAAAGTCAGCATGGGAAAGAGGAGGGAGGGAGAAGGGAGGAAGACGTAACAAAGGCTTACACTTCCAGTATTATTATTTTGTGTAGATATATGAGCTCTCTGTGGAAGAAAGGGTTTGAGCAAAGGGTTTGAGGACTTGAACCTTCCAGTGATTGCTACGTACAACACAGGACAGTGAATCGCCCATAATAGGTGCCATAGAATTCCTCATGTGATTAAATTACACCGATGAACGCTACACATTTCTCGCGTTCTTTGCAATCTCTCCCAGAGAACAGTGATGATGATCACATGAAGGAGAACAATAATAATCGGGGTTTCATTTCAGCACCAACTGGTGTGTAGCTGTAGAAGTCCTCGTGGTGTGGTGTCGCAGGTCAGTAGGCGCCACACATCAGAACAGGGATGGAGCGGGAAGCATGAAAACATGAACATTCATGAACGATGAGACAAGAAAAGGGACATGTTTTGTTTTTTGGGCATAGTGGTAAAGCAGAATGTGATAGGTTTGGTGAAGCCAAGGAAACTCTTCTTTACTCTGAGAGGATCGTACTCTGAGAGGATCGGCCCCACATTGCCTTAGATCTGGTCAGCTGGCTGCTTGTCTGAGGGTAGCATGCACTGATCTACGGTCTTCCTTCCTGAGGAGGTAGGTTGAAAGGATACCTGCAGGGAGACAGGACTAAGGAACCTCCCTCCCCCCAAGTGTGGAAATGTCAAAACTATCATCACCTGCTCAAAGACCAGCGGCCTTGTGGGGTTGCTTCATGTCAGTGACAAGTATTCTGGAATGCACTTGATTTATGCAAAGATGTTCCTCAATTTTGTCTACTAAGAATTAAGGTTTAACGTTGCCCTTTTCAAAAGAGAGTTATTTGTAAGGTGGATTGGCCTCTGTCACCTCAAATGGAAAAAAAAATTGTGGGCAGCAAGAAAATTCCTAAATGAAAGAGCATGAAAGCTACACAGAGCAAATGTTTTATTTATTTATTTATCTATCTATCTATCTAATCTAGATTTTATTTATTTGTCAGAGAGACAGCGAGAGAGGAAACATAAGCAGGGGGAGTGGGAGAAGCAGGCTACTCACTGAGCAGGGAGCCCAGGATCAATCCCAGGACCCCAGGAGCTGAAGGCAGATGCCTAAGGACGATGAAGCCACCCAGGTGCCCCCGGAGCAAATATTTTAAAAGTGACTTTTGTATACTTGATATTGCAGCTGCTTTTTCCATTCAGAATATAGGTGGGTAGTCTCTATGGTTCATTTTGCTGTGAATTAGAAAAAATTGTATTATCTAAGAATTTTACTTACTGGGGAAGTACTGAAAGTTCAATATGTTCAGTATGTTTTCCAAGATCAAGTGTGTTGTTTCATACATATGTTTTTTTTTTATTTGATGGAACATTTTTATTTAATCTTTAATATACGATATTACCTTTAATTTATAAAAATTACATATGGAGGACATGACTGGAAATCAGTTCAAGAGCATTCACCTCACTAATGTAGGGAAAAATTTCATGGGCCCTTAGAAAGAATTGGGCCCTTAGAAAGTGGGCCCTTAGGAAGAATTCCGTCAAAAAGGAGGCAAATCTATGGCAGTGATCTCAGAATTCCTTCACTAAAAATGTTTCCTGAGGATTCTGAAAGTACTACCATCAAAAGATTGCTTTGGGTGGCTCCTAGGAGGAGCTTCACCTTGTTCATTCAACACTGGGCATTTTTTCGGAGGGTTGTGTCTTTGGGAATACTTTGAGATCCTTTCTCCTTCCCTCCCTGACACTCCTCCTTTTTTCATGCGTACGTATTTCATACAAGAAATATGTATTTCTTGTTTCTTGTATATGTTGTTTCTTGTATGAAATGTTTCTTGTATGAAATGTTTCTTGTGTGTTTCTTGTATGAAATGTTTCATACAAGAAAACACACTTGATCTTAGAAAACATACTTTTTCTCTCATTTCTTACTTATGTATTAGAAATTACGATTTTTTTCCAGTCTACCTTGAAATATTTCACATTCAAAGTTCCACTCCCCTGAGCTTCATTAATCCAACAGCACTTTATTCCATTTGGTAAAACATACGGATTTACCTTGCTTTGGAAAATCCAGTGAGGTAACTCTATATTAAGCATTGATACCATGCACAGGATAATCTATCAAGAAATGGTAATAGTTGTGCATGTGTGTTATATCCTGCTACACAGAGAGTAATATAGATCCCATAGCTTTCTTTAATTTCGCTTTTCATTTTTGTGTATTATTGTCTTTTCTTCTAAATTGGGTGGGGGCAAATCAGTTTATACCAAAATTTCAGTTGTCATACAATCCATGTTTTCCATATCCTTGTATAACTCGTATAATATTTAGTAATTAACAGTATGATTACAAAATATTTTCTTTAAATATAAACTAATTTTTTAATATTTATTTATTTGACAGAGAGAGAGAGAGAGATCCCAAGTAGGCAGAGAGGCAGAAAGAGGGGGAAGCAGGCTCCCTCCTGAGCAGAGAGCCTGATTCGGGGCTTGATCCCAAGACCCTGAGATCATGACCTGAGCCGAAGGCAGAGGCCTTAACCCACTGAGCCACCCAGGCGCCCCTAAATATAGACTAATTTTTAACTTAGACTAATAGACTAATTAGACTAATAGACTAATAGACTAATTCTTAACTTTTTAAACTAATTTTTAACTTGCCTACAAGAGGAATTGTATCTCAGTACTTTAAATGGAAAGCTAATATCATTTGCCATAAATATAAAGTAGATACAAGCAAAACCCACTTTATTAAATTCCATCAGGATACTCTTACCTACCAAAGGTCAGAAGTCCTGCTCACTTTCCTAGAAAGGGAGAAATAAATGTTAAAATGGTGGTAATGACTCAGCAGGTAACTCTTTTCTTTACTTAAAGGAACTGAAAGAAAATACCTTTTCATTATGTGATTCCGTATTTTCTAGTGCCTTGTCATTGCCACCTACAACAGTGATCTCAGAAGATACTCCCTCTTGGGAAAACTCTATGATACCAAAGTCAGGAAGGTTTTGTTTATAGGCTCCTGTATTAAAATGTGAAAGAAAGCCAGTCAATTCCTGTTCTTAAGAATATTCTTGCTAATGAGGTTAAGATTTTGTTTATAAGGCTTTCTTTAAAACCAGAATTGGGTCACCACCCCCAATGCTTTTGTTTTGGCAATCTGAGGTTGAAATAAAGGACAAATGACATAAATTAATGGAGTAAAATTAATGTTGTGGTAATATTAAATAAAGCTAATGCCTCTTGCACCTGGAGGGCTATGCAGATGGCAGGCATACCTAATTAGGCACCCTGCTGCCTTTAAGTGTACTGATAAAAATCTCTCCACTGAATATAAAATATGTTCATCCACTGACTCCTTACAAGTTTGAGTGAGGCAACACAATATGTAAAAAACACAGCCTGACATACTTATTTTTTAAGGGAAAAATGCAATTCTCTAAGTTAAATGAAATAATTAAATATTTACCTGATTTTAAAAATAAGTCATGACTACTGTCATTGTCTTTGGTCCTTCCTGTGAATATTAAAATTAGCCCCGTAAAAAAATGATTGCTCTCAAACCTGTAAGGGAGTACTTAAATTTAAGTTTACATTTTACTGGCCACCTATCAGTTAAAAAGATAAATTTACTAATTGAATCCTAGAAAAGTTTACTTAATTTCTCACTGTAGGTACAAACTGGATTGGGCAATTATGACTGAGATATTTAGAAACTTATTCAATATTTTAGGAAGTAGCTACTCTGGGAAGTATGTCAGTATAATGAAATATAGAGACAATTTGTTTTGCTACAGGTATTTCAGAGATGTCACTGAAATTTTTATAACTTACTGTGAGTTCTCTTAATTTAAGGAATTTGAGTTCTCATGAAGTTCAGTTTGTGGCCATCGAATACTTATGCAATTAAAAGGACAACTAGCATCCTCTAGTTATAGCCTCTGAATGATTTTTTAAATGCCTTCATGAGATTTGTTATACACACCTATTATTTCTCTTATAATCAGATATATAGGTTACCCACATTTTTAAAAATAAAAGGCAAACTCTTCTTTTTCATACATAGTTTCCACCAAAATAGATCTGGAGCCAGGCATTCACTGTGTGATAAAAGGTGCTGGACCACTTGTAAGAAAAAGTGTGGGGGTTGGGGAGAAAAGAAGTGGGTTTTTTAGTCTAAGGAACATATAATTTCTTTATCTTTTAATCTCAGAGTTAATAAATGAACGGTACATTTAAAATTTATATTTGTAATTTCATTGCCATTGGATAACAAACTGGGGATTATTTACATCCCATCTACCGTAACTTATAAGTCTCTGGCTCTTATTCCTTCTATTTGGTAGTTGATTTTCTTCTAAAGTTTTTCCTCTCTGTACATTATGGGTATTTATGTAATGGAGTCATCAGTGTCTCAGCACCCAGTTTGCCTTGCATGAATGTAAGTCAGAGCTGATAAGTGTCTTACGCTGAAGGAACTCTAGATTTCTCTGAAATGGAGTGTAGAGAGTGGACCTCTGGCTCCCAAGCCCTAGATTCATACCCTGGCGGGGCTGCTGACAGGCAGGTAGCTGATCTCTCTAAGCCTCTGCCTTCTTGTCTGTAAAGTGGGAATAACAGCATCTTCTTCACAGTTCCTTTAGTATCAAATGAGATAAAATGTCTGCACATGATGGCACCTGATAAATGGTAGAGTCTGTGAACTCAAGGGCAACGATGACACACATGGCGGGATCATGGGGTCATCCGGAGTACGCTGCCATTAGTGTTCATTTATATTCTGACTTTAAAAATACACTCGTAAAATGCCCCTTACTTGCTCATTCTAGTCATTTCCTCATAATTTCTGCTAGAATGGCAAGCAAAAGCAAAAACAATTCAGGAGAACTGAGAACTGCAGAGTCTCCTTGATCAGTGAAGTGGATGTGCCATTCCTTCCCATTTAAAGATGTATTTGGGATGGGAACGACTTAAACCCAGTGGGAAGGTCTATCAATCTAGCTGCATCCCTTGCATAGTAAGACAAGTACCTAGTTCTAAAAGTAAATGGAAAATTACATACTATCTGTCGCTCACATAATCTGTCTTCCTCAGTCCTTTTTGTTAAATTAATTGGGATAGATAAATTTTACATTCATCTTCCTTTTTACATGCAGTTCCTTTTCAGAAGGGAGGGAACAAAGTTGGTGAGGTCAGGATATGTACCAGGTGCTTCCTTCTTCTATATTAGATCTTATTTCTCAAGCGACTGATACTAAATCAGTTGGGGAAATGTAAGGTGGTAATTGTATGTACTACAAATGATTAAGTTCTTTTTAAATTTTTAATATTTAAATTTCTAAGGAGTCAACGAAAGATGATTTGCTTTTAAGCAGGACTTCTCCCAAGTGATGATCACATTTGACTATAAAATAAGCTTCAAGCTGTATGAAAGTTCATAGTCTTTAAGATTTAGGTGAGGGTTGGGAAAATGAAAACTTCTACTTGGGATAGTGCAGCACACTTTTCCTTACATGCGATAAAGAGTGGTGGGTTTTTTTTTTTTTTTTTGAACCAGAGCAGACTAGTCATTCCTAAGTTTATACATTGAATGGGGTAAGCTTATAAACATTCTCAATACCCACTTGCTAATAAAATAGTTTATGAGTACTTGTAAAAGAAATCATACTTTTCAGTTATCTAAATATTGGACACTGCGAAGGGCCAAGAATCACCCATAAACATGCTTTTGCATTGAAATCCCAAAGAATACAATGTTTATAACCACCTGTGCAGAAGTGATCAATGGCAGATAGACATGCCCATGTGAAGTTGTAATGGCAAGTCCTAGAGTGTGCAAGATTTTGGTGAGCTTTCCTCTAGGACTGTGCATCGTTTTTTTGTTGTTGTTGTGTTTTGTTTTGTGAAATATTTACCACGATGTTACTCCTGAAGAGCCTCTCTATTTTTTACTTTCCTCATGAAAAAAAGAAAAAGGTATTAAAAGTAACTTACCTTTCCATATGGGGATTCTGAATACTGGAGAGAATAGAGATTTAGTTACTAAAGAATTTGAATGGGATTGTGAAAAATGTTCCAACATTCAAAAGAGGAAAAAGTGGGATTGGATCCATAAATTTTTGCTAGCCAGATACTTAGTTTCTCTTAATGTATTTCTTCAAAGGAATGATATCTTCCACCCAGGTTTTGAAAGTCAGAAATATGTAAGGTTTTCAAGTTTTAAAGCATAGAGCATTGTTATATATTATCTAAACCATACACTTATATGTGTTTTGATTAAAAAGTTATCAAATTGACCAATGCTGTCTATGCTGTCATTTTCCTATTATATAGTCCCAGAAATTAAACATTCCTACTGATAAAGTGCTTTATAAATAAATCACGAATATCCCATTTTTCCAGTGTATGAGGTGGTATATACTTTTTATTTTGCAGTACATAATTTTTTAAAAGATTTATTTATTTATTTATTTAAAGATATTTATTTATTTGACAGAGATAGATATACAAGTAAGCAGAGAAGCAGGCAGAGAGAGAGGGGGGAAAAGCAGGCTCCCCATCAAGCAGAGACCCGATGCAGAGCTTTATCCCAGGACCCTGAAATCATGACCTGAGCTGAAGGCAGAGGCTTTAACCCACTGAGCCACCCAGTCGCCCCAAAAGATTTATTTATTTTTAGAGACTGAGAATGTGTGTGTGAGTGAGTGAGCGTGGGGGGAGGGGCAGAGGGAGAGAACATTTCAAGCAGACTCCCCACTGAATGAGGAACTGGATATGGGTTCCATCTGATCCTGCAACCCAAGAGATCATGACCTGAGCCAAAACCAAGAGTCAGATGCTTAACTGTATGAGCCACCCAGGCACCCTTGCAGTACATGATTTTTAAAAAAATATTCACCATAGATTCATTGAAGAACAAACCACATCCATTCCCAAGTATATTTCCACCATTTTTCAAAATTATCACTGTATCTCAGACACTCACATTTTATAGGAAAGTATTGTATTTTATTGCTTTATTTTGTCTACATAATGTTACTATATTGAAAACAATTAGCTCAGGAGTTCTCAGCAATGGGGAGAGAGGTGTGGGAGAGGCAAAGGGATGGGAGGAAGAAGGAAAGTTATTTTTATAGAAAGGAAAAAGTTCAGAGGAAAGGGGAAGATTATTAGCCCCAGGGTATTTTGATTAAATTTCTATCATTATATATAAAGGCTAAATAGGGGCTTCCTCCGAGTCCATGGAAAATAAAAGAACAGGGTCAATTCTAATTCTAATTTGAGGACAAAAAGCAGAGTTTACAAAATCTCACAAATTGCATATAATTACCAAGAGCTTCATAAGTGTTTAGTGATTATAAATAAGTGAATGATATAATCATTTTGGGACAGACTTGGACAGATCAAAGAAAAACAAACCAAGAATAATGGCAATGGGGACATTGTTGGTTTGCATCTTCTATCTCTTCCCTTCTTTTAAAAGCATTTGTTTAATTTTAGGGAAGTGAGACTAAGAGAATGGTGAGATGTCATGGATATTTTCCACTCTCTGAGGAAGTAGAAAAAAAATGCTTGTGGTCTCAAGGGCATGAATGGCAGGTCATAAGCGCTGATTGTTTCTGTAGATATCGCCAAAACCTAGGTCCAGTGGATGATTTCCAGGGGAATGGATGGTATCTAGCTGGCAATATGGTTTAAATCATTCTGGAATTTGAATTCTTCTTGATTAATTGGAGTTGCTCATGAAGATGATCTTTATCATAGAAAAGAGTATTATGTGTATCTTATTTAATCAAACCCATTTTATACAATATATCAAAACAGGTGCCCCATGTGCTGGACAAGTAATAAATCTTTATAAAAATTAGCACTTAGACCTTAATCTCCTTGACATTTACCTTAGGTAATATTCATGGTAATCAGAATAGTCATATCTAATGGTATCATGCAAGGAAAGAAAAGGTTATCTCCTCCCTCCTTTAGACTGTGAATCACCCGAAGTCCTCTGAGAAGCATCATGACAGGTGGCATGAGAGGAGAAATGAAATAAAGCCAAAATCTAGATATTTCAGATGAAATTAGTATTCAGGATTAAATTGCTAAGTAAGCGTCCTAATCCCCCAGATAGTTTCCTAGTGTCGATTTGTCTAGAAGTATAATCAAACTAAAGTACTAACAAAAAACTGAACACACAGGGCTCTGGATTGTATATTTGATACATAATGTAGGAGTTGATAACCAGAGTAGTCTTTGTTCCAGGAACATTTTTTTTTTCACCTATATTCTTCAGGAAGTCTCCAGATAGTGAATGTTTTCTAGAAACAGATGACTGGTAGAGGCTCAGTGGCTGTAAAGACATCCTCTGTGCGATCTTCCCCAGCTTTCCCTTCTCCACACACGAAGCAACTCTCCCTTTCGTAGAGGATATTCGTGCAGTCTTCATATTCCGTTAGAGCAGTACCCTTGCAATATGGACATGATTATCATTGCTGTTGTTCAAGACTGGAGGAAGAATGATTCCTTGCGTCTCTCAGAGAAATAAGTAGGAACTAAGTTCCTGGAAATGAAAGGGTGTGTGGTCTTTGGTTTGGATCAATAAAAGTGGAAGAGGATGGTGATGGCAAGCCTTACAATATTAAGGGCCCTAGTTTAGATGCGTGGACTGAGAGCTCATTGCCTAAGGCTGGGCTCAGAGGCAGGGAGCAACCTGATTGTAGCAGTCAAGGGGACTACAAAGGCTGAAGACCACAGCACATTCTCAGAATTTCACTAACATTTCATCTGGAAGAGATACTTGCAACCCCTTCTTGACAAATATAAAGCAAACAAAACCCATGCAAGTTGAGTGAGTTGGATGGAGAGTTTCATGAAGTCTTATTTTCCCTTAGTCTTCATTGCTAAACATGACAACCCTGATAACTAAGCCTTTTCTACCCATAGAGTATTTATCGACTTTCTAATGTCTTTGGCTTTCTTTTCTTTTCTTTTCTTTTCTTTTCTTTTCTTTTCTTTTCTTTTCTTTTTTTTTCTTTCTTTTCTTTTTTTTCTTTCTTTTCCTTTTCTTTTCTTCTTTCTTTCTTTCTTTCTCTCTCTCTCTCTTTCTCTCTTTCTCCTTCCTTCCTTCTTTCCTTCCTTCCTCCTTCCCTCCCTCCCTCCTTTCTCTTTCTTTCTCTTTCTTTCTTTCTTTCTTTCTTTCTTTCTTTCTTTCTTTCTTTCTTTCTTTCTTTTATTGATTTTAGAGAGAGAGCACATGTGCAAGCAAGGCAGAGGGAGAGAGAATCTCAGGCAGATCCTACACTGAGCAGGGAGCCCCCTGAGGGGCTTCATCTCACCAGCCTGAGATCATGACCTCAACTGAAATCAAGAGTTGGATGCTTCACTGAATGAGCCACCCAGGCACTCCAATCTCTTTGGTTTTCTGGTGGGCCCTCGTCAAATTCCCCATACAAATTTTATGGTAGACTTGAAAAATAAAGCTGATTTTCCTAAAGGCATGATCAATAGGTAAACCATAATTTACATGTAGTACAAATATAAATGAGCTATATTCCAAGAAGCACAGTCTGGGAACCAAAAAATAAAACTAAAAGGAGTCTATTTATTTCATTTATGAAATCTTAAATGTTATGCTCATTAAACCTTCTTGAAAATCTTTTGATTGACTTTTATCCTAATCTTCTTTCAAAGAAAGGATTGAAAATTATACTGCCTCCCCTACTCATTCTCCAGCACTCTCTGCTCACTACGTGCTGCCACATTTCCTTCCTCTACCTTCCAATTAGAATGGCCACTTGAGCCTGCCAGGCATGCCAGGGTGATCTAGGATTTCACACAACCCAAAGTTCCATGCACTCCTTGACTATCATGGAGGGCACCACAGAGTAACCCCTACGAAATACTTTTAATGTCTAATTTTGACCACTTTTTATGGTAAAATCATCCCCTTACCTGGTTTCAGCACATAAATAAGTGATAGCAAGAAAAAATAAAAAGTCTGCCTATTTGGGAGACTGTAGGGAAGGCAAGGCAGGTTATGTGAGTATGTAATAGCATAATGTACAGGTCTGTGAGGGGATTCTATCTGGAACTGTAAATATGTGTGTTTTCTATACATTGCTTATTTCTCCCAACACTTCCCCCTTTTCCACCCTTCCTCTCTCTCCTGAGCAAAAAGCCATTTTTCGCTTTCCCAGACCACATTGAAACATAAACAGAGTCTCAGAGTAGCTGCTGGCAAAAATGTTAGAGGAAAATGTTTGGGTGCCTACCACACAATATTTTCACTCCCCCAAAGCTACATCCGAATAAGGCTGGTGAAGGGGAAGGAATAAGGGAATGAAAGACCTGAAGTGGAAGGTGTGTGGGGAGAGGAAGAAACATCCAGTATAAGGACCAGAAAACTGAGATGGAGACGAAGTGCCCCATTGTCCTCGAGTGACGACCCCTGGTTGCGAGCTCTTGTGCAGTTGACCAGTAGTGCCCTGACTCTGCCCCCTCCCCCACCCCATTGCCTGTGGACAACTCATCATGTGCCAGAACTAGTCACTGAGAGTCCCCCACTGATGGAGGCAGCATTGGATGACTTGGGTGAGTTTGGTGACATGGAGGGAAAAAAATCTTCCTCACTTTGTTTAAGGAAGTGGGTGTATTTCATTACCAAGTGGAAAGTTCTCTAAGAGGCAGGACAATAAGGTTTATGTCACTTCGGTTTTCCATAGCCCCAACTTTTAAGTGCCCATGCACAGAGGCTGCCTCCAACTCCCAAGTGGGTGATGTTTCACAATTTTACTTGGGGATAGTTAGGGATGAAGAAGGTTGAGGATAGGACTTGAGACATATTTTGCCACTGCTCTAGCCAATGGCTAAGACTGTCTGTATCCAGACTGGTTTGTTAAGGGAAGAATCTTCCTTCCTTGAGCTGCCCTCCTCCCCTGGGCAATGTAATAAGGTCACTGGCAGAGATCTAGCCCTGTTCCTCACAGGGTGCCCTGAGCAGAGACAAGAAGGGACAGGATTTACTTTCATTCTGCAATCTGCAGACCAGAGTGGCTATCTCTGCTACCAGTCTTACCTTGATTCAAAACCCTACTTCCATTATGTTCCATATCTCTTGTGTCTAGGACCTATTGTTATTCTTGTCCTTGTCCTTGGTCTTTACTGTCCAGTCTGTTTATTTGCTTGTCTTTGTTAGCTCCCTATCCAAGGATGGTACGGAATACTGTCCAAAATACCAAGTCTCACCTAACGCCCCAGATACAACATACTGTACGTTTTCCAGTATGGCCTGCCCTGTGTTTGTCATCATTGTCATGTTCCCAGACTTTGAATGAGACACACCTCTGGCTTTTCTTAGGATCTCTCCTTTCTTGCTGTTTCTTTATCTGGATTGGGAGTGCAGATTGCCAGGTGCCATATGGTTGTCCACTGACCCAAACCTGCCTTTGGCTCTCACAGGAGTGTCCATCTTTCTGAATGAGAGGGTCCTCTTGCTGTTTATCTGCCCAATTCCCTCTGGTGCTTTATAACATGGGTTCCCTCACCTCCAAATTTTTAACTCACAAAGGGGCTTAAAATGTTTTTAGTTTTTATCAATAAAATAAACACTGCTAATACTGTATTCTGTTAACATTTAAGATAAATTACCCGGAAAAACTAGTGTTAAGATGTGTCAGACGTGAATGTTTGAGGGAAATGAGGCTTCACTGAGGAGGAAGAGAAGGAGGAGTAAAACACTTTTGGGGAGACTTTGAAGAAAACTGCTGGACATGTTCAGCAGTACTGGTTCTTTTTGAGTCCTGATTTTTACTTTCCAGTGTGTGTCTTTGATCTACTTGTATCACTGGCAATACCTGGACCAGTCTTTCAAACGTGACATTAGCTGCTCAGATGTGTTTCAGGCTTTCCACTTGTTAGAAAAATAAGTCCATTCCTTGCTTAGGATTTGATGTGTCTACAACCTGGCTCCAAATTTTCCCATAATTCCTGAGTCTTATTCTGATGAAATCTAGGCCTATTTCTTGCTTTATAATTTTCCAAATGTGATTGGCATATGCTGGCCTTCATGTTTCTATTTATACTTACCTTTCCTCAAACATGTCCCTGAATTATTCATTCTTCAAGACCTAGCTCAAATCCTTTATTTTTTCACAAAAATTTTCTATTTAGGGGCGCCTGGGTGGCTTAATGGGTTGAGCCTCTGCCTTTGGCTCAGGTCATGATCTCAGAGTCCTGGGATCAAGCCCCGCATCGGGCTCTCTGCTCAGCAGGGAGCCTGCTTCCTCCTCTCTCTCCGCCTGCTTCTCTGCCTACTTGTGATCTCTCTCTCTGCATCAAATAAATAAATAAAATCTTTAAAAAAAATTTTTTTCTATTTAATGGGCTGATCTGCTTTAAAGTGCTTCTCATGGAAGGTGTACCTAGAATATAATGCACACTCAGAAAACAGTAGCTATTATTAATCAGAATTCATCTTTCTTCTTCTTGTGCTCATAAAATTTCATCTCTGGAATAGTATCTTTCAAGTGTTATATATTCACAAATCCTGGTCAAAAATAAATTGCTGGAACATTGGTTAAACCCAGTTAAAGAGTTTTGTTTTATGTCCAACTTATCAGAATGTAGCAGTATAGCAGTATACTGTAAATCTTTACTGGGTGTAGAATGATTTACCAAACCCATTTGGCCAAAAATATCTAGTGAGACTCAAGTTCTAAGGAATACCTGTGTAGGGATCACATCTCTACCACACTAGACTTTGATTTGCTAAAGTGATTTAGCTATTTTTATACTCTACGCCAAAAGATTTTGAACTTTGGTACAGAAGGATTGGGTTCTCATTCGTTTTTTTTTTATGATTTTATTTATTTATTTGACAGAGAGAAAGAGATCACAAGTAGTCGGAGGGGCAGGCAGAAAGAGAAGGGGAAGCAGGCTCCCTGCTTAGCAGAGAACCTGATGCAGGGCTCGATCCCAGAACCCTGAGAGATCATGACCTGAGCTGAAGGCAGAGGCTTTACCCACTGAGCCACCCAGGTGCCTCCTCATTCAGTTTTTTATTCCACAAAACTTAACAGGCCGTAATACATATTTTTTTTTTCTTTTTGAGAGAGAAAGATTTTTTTTCCCCCTAAAGAAACTGGACAGGAGTTGTGTTTTCATTTTATTTTTATTTATTTATTTATTTGACAGAGAGAGATCACAAGTAGGCAGAGAGGCAGGCAGAGAGAGAGGGGGAAGCAGGCTCCCTGCTGAGCAGAGAGCCCGATGTGGGGCTCGATCCCAGGACCCTGAGATCATGACCTGAGCCGAAGGCAGAGGCTTTAACCCACTGAGCCACCCAGGCGCCCCAGTTGTGTTTTTATTTTTGAGGAATTAGCTGAGTTGTGAGTGGTGAAAAGGAAATCCTCTGTGCATGGTCCAGCCTGCTGGAGGGTTGGAGCTGGAGAAGGAAATATTGGGTTAGCGTTTGGCCTACTCACCATGTTGCAGCAAAAATAACTTTGTTGACATTGGAAGGTTAGGTGTAGAGTACAAGCTAGTCTGTTAATGGTAAAATGTTTCCAAGTTGGCTTTCTTACTTGGTAAGTTCCTGTGCTTGGGTATATTTTCATATTCTAATTATCTACCATCTATCTAGCTTGTTACTTTTGACCAAAACATTGATCATATCCTATGGTCCTGGCATGGTATCATTCCAAAGGTGATGCTAGATAACTTGCCTGGAGCTTTCTGATTTTCAATAAGATTAAAAATTTTAAATTAGGAAAGAATCCACTAATACTGTGGATGAGTCATCTTCAGAGTTAACAGTAGTCTACGGTAAAACTAGGACTAAAACTCGGTTTTCTGATGATGAGTGACTGACTCTCTTGATTTAACACAGGTAGATGCCAATGATGTTTTTAAAAGAATTCAATACTTTAAATAACTTATAACAATAGTGTCTTACTATATTAGCTAAATTGGAGGAAAATTAGCCAGATTATTCTTGGTTCATTGTGTACAACTGAAGTTCGGGTAAAGAAGATGAATAAATAACAGTTGATTGTTATCATTAAGTTAATGAACTGTCCTATTAAAAGTTCAGACATTAAGCCATTATGAGTTCAGTTCATCGTCATCAAAATATAGAAATTTCCAGCAGGAAACTACTTGAAAGATCTTTTCAATTCAGCTCTGTCTTTGACAGAAGAGGAAGCTGCAGATGAGTAACTTGCTCAGCAAGTACTAAATAAAGTTCATGATTTCCTAAATTGTGTCTGTGAGTTGGAGTTGATTTATTTAGACATTACTTGCCCTACCCATGGCAACATAAGGCAAACACCCCTCTCCGTTTCTTATCATGTCAATTACATGAAAGCAAAAGGAAGCATAATTGTATTTCGATTACCATTGTGGTTATTATTGGCATGAGTTCCCTACATAACCTTGATTGAATGTCTATGTTTTTATAATAGTGATGGCAATATCAGATTACCAGACAGAGCCATTGTGTGGTAATTTAATATTCTGTGCAGCTTAAAAAGCACTAGTGCATGTAGAGGCAGTTGGAATTACACGTGGTTATAAAGCACATTCAATACATGGAAATACATTAGAAATTGATAAATATAGATTAGCAATGAACACTACTAAGATGTTTTAGTGTGAGTTTCTAAAAAGCGCCAAGTCCTATTTGAAGGGAAAACTTAGGAATAAAAAAATGAAGGATTAGCCTATGATTTTGATAGACACAGTCAATAAATGTAAAAGGTGTAATCACCTTGCACCCACATTATAATATAAGGCTTAAATATAAGGCTTATCCCCTCACCACCATTTAGCTTTCAACAACAAAGCCCGGTGCAGGTACGGACGATCGGACAGTGCAACAGTGACACCACCGGGCCAGAGTTATCTTAATTCTTGAGCTTCAACGTGTGAAAAGGACGTTGGATGTTTAAGAGAAATGGAGGCTTTCCGAGGTGGGGGTGGGGAGGGGGAACGTGCTTACAGTTCTAAAACTAGGCTATTGAATTTGGGGGGAGAGCACTTTCCAGGAATGCTTGTATAGTGCTGATTCTGCGCTTGGTATTCTTCCTCAGTGACCTAAAAAAATCAAGGACCAGATGATAACTTTGACTAATGCAGTGCAACGTGGCGCTTCCTAAGACTCCAGGAACTGTTGTCAATTAGTTAAAGACACTTCCACTGAGTTTAAATTCTCAAAGGAAAAATGAAGCCACTAGAGAATAAGGGAAATCAAACAGTTGTTTTCTCTGGAAGTGCATCCCCACTAGAGGGCAGTAGAGTCCACGCTCCTTTGCTTTATCTATCCTACCCTTCCCACCCCAGAACCCCCACCCTCCCATGCCCCTCTCTGTCCCCAGCATATCCTTCTCGTTCTGAATAGCTAAATGGATTCTTCAGGAAAGGAGCTGTTTCTCATTTCTAAAATACTGGAACATTATATTTCCTCAGAAACATACCCAAGTTACAAAGCAAAGTAGAAAGTGATATACACCATTTTCCCCAAATTTGAGAGTTTGATTATATTCTTTCTGTTTCTATTAAAATTAGCTCTTCTTTTGAAGTAAATACTAAGGGCAAAAAGAAGAGTATGTCCCCAGGCTTTTCAGTAGTTACTGAAAAAATACCAGGCACTAAATCAATTAATTGCTCAGTCAGCTCTTAAGAAAATCTTCCATTCCTGAAAATCCAACTTCACGTCAGAAAATGTATGTGATAAAGCCAAGCTCCTTGTATTCTGAACCAGAAATTCTTTATGAAGAACATTAAGACAATAGCCACATGAAATACTTGATACTTAGAAGCCTGGCTTTTCACTGATGTTATCACTGCACACAATGGCTAGAATTTAAAAGGGAAAAATGACTTTTTAAAAATCATTGTTTTCAGTTTTCTTTATCTTTCTCACCTAACAAAAAGAAGATTTTCATTTCTGGTAAAAAGAAAGATTTGGTTGAAATTTTTCTTTGACTCAATTTAGACAGATTTTGTAAGTGCTTATTTTTGTATTTTACATAAGAAAGAGAAGTTATATTGTAATAATTCACTGATAAAAACAAAATTATTTTTCTCATTTCTACTTCTGGCATTATCAGGGATCATCACTGCAGTCTTCAACATTTTGTGCATAAGATTTCCTCTGCAGGAAAAAAAAAAGTAAACTTAGCTAGTAGTTTTGCCTTGGAACACTTAGGATCAAATTTTTCCACAAACATACTTACAGAAATGGTAATTTTATCATTTGAAGAATGGAACACCATAGAGAAACATTTTGAACCAATATGAGATTTCTGTAGAAAACTCTATTAGACATGGTTAGACCTTTACCTATACTTTTGAATAATTATTTATTCCCCAAAACAGGACTAGGCATAGAGCAGATAGTCCATTTGTTCAATAAACATTATTAAGTATATCTAAATTCTAAACACTATGCTGGATACTCTTATTTCTTCCTTATGGGAACTAAGGTCTCTAGATTAATAGATGTTTGACATTGATAACTCAGAAAATTAATTTTAACACTCATATTTGCTAATGTTAAAGTTTTTACTCTGCACACAAACATGCTCTGTGACACATATTTTTTTTCTTCCAGTTAAAGAGAACAGAATTATTTAATGGAGAATTTTTTTTTAATGGAGAATTTTTAAACAGATGCTGAGATTATTGCAAGCGAACTATGGTGTCTCAAAGACAATACTATCAATTACTGGCTTAGGTGATGAATTTTCTTCAAATTTCCTGTACATTATCATCAAAATTTGCTTTTAAACTCCCATAGATATAGTTTTGGTGTTCTGCCCCTTCTGCATAAATTCACTTTGGAGATTTGCGAAAGATTTAATTCTGGATGTGGTCTAGGGGTTGACAAGTAACTTCCTGGAAAAGCTTTGCAAGAAGACTTTTTTTCAACGAAAAGCCTCCTGGCTCAGTTTAACTTTCTCCTTGGTGTGCAAACCTATCATTACTCAGACAGTGTCTGTTTTACGTTGGCCATTCTTAAGGAACTACAGGGACATGATCTTAAGGAGACAGCATGATCATATCAAAGCAATCCAGTAATAATATTTTTAGAAGGGCTTCCTTGGGAGACAGCCACAATGGATTCTGACACTTCTTTCTTAAAAAATGCAAGTTAACCTCAAACATATTTCCTTAATCTCCTTAGTGCAGAGGAGAGATCCTTAGACCTTAAAACAGAGCATTGGTATTTCAGGTATGAAGACCTCCATTTGTACAGTGACTTTTCTGGAATTGGAAACCTGTCAGGACTCCTATTTATTGCACGAATACGACCCAATTTGAATGAGATATCTTATTTGGCAACTTTCACTGAAGAAAGTTGTTTTTTTTTTTTTGGTGGGGGAGAGAGGTCTGCAAAGGAGTTCTTTTCCTCTTCATAGTTAAGATTATGCTTAATTGAGATGCTTGATAATGTTAAACTGGAAAGAGGATAACCTTGGTTAGCCCAATGTTTAAGCCAGATCAACTCACATTCCAACTTGAACGACTTGGCCAAGTTTCCCTTTGTTGAGTCTGAGGGTCAGCTGGCCCTGGAGTGTGACAGTTGATGACTCCTCTTCTTGTTGGGCTATAGTGGGGTACTTCAACCCTTCTGTTTCTGTGGCATTATTTCTGGGGGGAGCCTCAATATGACATCTTTCCACACAAGTCTCTGATTTCCCATTCATGATTTCTTCACGGCACAGGATGACTCTATTCATTCAGGTATTTTATAAAACGGAATAAAAATACTCACGTGAAGGGAGCAATGATCTCCATATTGCATAGGAGGAAAATAAAGATCAGATAGTTAAAACATTGGTCTCAGGTCACACAGTTTTAAGAGAGGCAGATTACGACTTAAAGCCACACCTGATTTCCTATCCATTCTTGTGTTTGCTAAAACTGTAGCTACAGCTGCATTCCTGGAGGCAAAAAATGGTATGAAGTGGACCAAAATGGGATTGGAAAACACAAGCCATGCGAAGGGATCATTGGTACTGCATGGGAACAGTTGTGTCAATCCCCAACAAGCCTTCTTGCACCTCCAGACCCTGTCCTGCCCTCAACCACGTCATTAGGGCTCGGAATGCCGCTGTTCTGCTCCAGTCTTTGAACAGGAAGATTGCGCCATGATCTCCGCCTAGTACGTGCTCGTGATACTGAAGCTATTTTATAGAGCAGCAGAACAAGTTTCAGCAACCCAGATCTTTAACCGCTTCAGCTGAAAAGGCCAGTTACATTTTAATCTCAGTTATATAAATGATTGTTTTGAAGCAAGCTGGCACATCTCTAGAAGGCTTTTTTTTTCTTCCTTTAATGCCCATTAATACTTTTTTTTTTTTTTTGATCAAGAACAAATTGAGGTACAGTAAGCAGAGAAACTGATGTAGATCTCCCTGTTGAACGGTGCTCTGGTCCGG
The DNA here is from genome assembly GCA_028533885.1 of Nasua narica. Classification (NCBI taxonomy): domain Eukaryota; kingdom Metazoa; phylum Chordata; class Mammalia; order Carnivora; family Procyonidae; genus Nasua; species Nasua narica. The sequence goes on along the minus strand of CM052813.1, from coordinate 32,189,690 downwards.
ATGCTTTGTGGACTTAGACACTATAGCCAAAATCAGCTTGAACAGGGCAGAATTTATATTCAGTAAAATGCACCGTTTTTACTGGTGCATCTACAGGTTTAACCGTAGATCTTACTACATTTGGATAAATCTAGATGCCAGGTCATTTCCAATATCCTCAAAAGTTCAATTGTGTCTCTTTTCAGTCAAGTTCCCTTCCCCACAGTGACCGCATCTTGTCACAGGGAACCACTGACCTGTTTTCTGTCACTACAGATTAGTTTTTCTTTATTAGAATTTCTGTGAATGAAATCACATAAAGTATGTATTCTCTTTGTATTGGCTTCTACTGCTCAGCCTGTTTTTGAGATCATCTATATGGTATGTCTCAGTGGTACATTTCTGAGTAGTATTTCATTGCTGGGATGTCTATAGTCTGTTTATTCGTGCCACTATGATAGACATTTGTTTCAAGTTTTCAGCTATGATAAATAAAGACGATACGAGGATTCATGAAAACTTTTTTGTGTTGATATAACATTTTTATTTCTTGGATAAAACCTATTGCTAGAATTGCTGGGTCATGAGGAATGAGTGTGTGTGTTTGCTTGTGTAAAACTTTATAGGGAGGTGCTAAGGTATGTCTCTTTATATTCCTACAATCAAGTATGAGTTTTTCAGTTTCTTGATATCCTCACCAGCACTTGGTATGGTCAAGATTTTTAATTGTGGTCATCCTAACAGATGGGTAGCCATTTTACATTGCAGTTTCAATTTGCATTTCTTTAACGAATAATGATGTTGAGCAACTTTTCATGTGCTTATTTATTCTCTGTGTATCTTCTCAAGTGAAATGTCTATACAAATCTCTCTTGGGCATTTAAAAAAATTGGCTTGTTTTTCTTATTATTGAGTTTTGAAAGTTCTTTATGTATATTGGATGCAAGTACTGTATTATATACATTTTTCCTCCTCATCTATGATTTTTCTCTTTCTCTTGCCATTGTCTTTGAGAGAACAGAAGTTTGACTTTGATAAAGCCCAATTATTAATTTGTTCTTGTATGGATCATACATCTAAAAAACTTTGTCTAACTCAAAGTCACAATGATTTTCTTATATCTTGTTTTGTATATGTATAATAGTTTTATGTTTTACATTTAGGTCTATGATTCATTTTGATTTAATTTTTATATATGGTGTGAGGTATATACGCAAGTTCATTTTTTACTTATGGATATTCAGTTGTTCCAGTACTGTTGTTAGAAGAGACTATCCTTTCTCCACTGGATTATAATCGTACCATTAGGTAGAATTGTTCATATATGTGTGAGTTTATTTCTGTTCTATTGATTTATTTTATTATCTTCACATTAATATCACACTGTTTTCACTATTCTGGATTTTAAAAAAACCCTTGAAATATGGTAGTATTAATCCTCCAACTTTGTTTTTAATTTTCTAAGTGCTTTTGGCCATTCTGAGCACTTTTTGTTTATATAGGAATTTTAAAATCAAAGTTTCAATTTCTACAAAATAGCCTTTGATAATTTTGAATGGACTATTATGAATATATAAATCAACTTGTGATGAAGTGGCACTTTCACAACATTAAGTCACTTAACCCATGAACCAAATATATTTCTTCTTTATTTAAGTCTCTGAGCAATCTTTTATATTTTCCAGAGTATAGACCTTTACATCTTTTGTTAGGCTTATCTTTACTAAATGCTTTTTATTTTTGACACTATTGTAATGGTATTGTTTTCTAAATTTTTGCTTCTGATTGGTTTTTGTTAGTATAAAGCAATGCAATTAATTTTATATATTGATCTTGTATCCTGTAAACTTACTAAATCACTTATTCTAGTAGCTTCTTTTTTTAAAATTTTATTTATTTATTTGACGGACAGAGAGATCACAAGTAGACAGAGAGGCAGGCAGAGAGAGAGGAAGAAGCAGGCTCCCCGCTTAGCAGAGAGCCCGATCCCAGGGGCTCGATCCCAGGACCCTGAGATCATGACCGAAGGTAGAGGCTTTAACCCACTGAGCCACCCAGGCACCCCTATTCTAGTAGCTTCTTTACAAATTTCATTTTCTTTTCTTTTTAAAGTTTTATTTATTTATTTGAGAGAGAGAGAGAGAGAGAGAGAGAGAGAGCACAAGTGGGGTGAGGGGCAGAGGGAGAAGCAATCTCCCCAGTGAGCAGAGAGCCTGATGCGGGGCTCAGTCCCAGGACTGTGGTATTATGACCTGAGCCGAAGGTAGACGCCCAACTGACTGAGCCACCCAGGTGCCCCTCGTTTCATTTTCTATATAGGCAATCATATCATCTGTGAATAAAAGCAGTTTTCTTTTTTCCTTTCCAATATGGACAATTTATTTTTCACGCCTTATTGCATTAGCTGGAAGATCTAATGTAAAATTGAAAAGAAGTGGTGAGAACTTATCTCCTTGTCCAGTTTAGTTTTTTACTATTTAGCATGAAATTAACTGTAGGTTTTTTGTTGATGCCCTTTATCAAGTTTAGGAAGTTCCCTTTTTTCTCGTTTACTCGGAGTGTTTATAAAACTTGGATTTTGTCCAGTGATTTTTCTGTGACTGTTCAGTTGAATTTTCTTTTAAGTTTATTAATATGGTGAAGTACCTTAATTTATTTAGTTTCAAATGTTCAACCAACCTTGAATTCCTGGGATAAAGCCAACTTTAATTTAATGTATTATGCTTTTAATTATTGTTCAATTCAACTTGCTATTTTCTGTTTAGAAGTTTTGCATGTATGTTCATGGGGGATATCTGTGTATAGTTTTATTTTCTTGTATGGATTTATTCTTTGTTACCAGAATAACATGATCCTCATAAAACAAATTGAGGAATATTCTTCTTCTTTTCAGTTTCCTGGAAGAGTTTATGTAGAATTGGTATTATGTCCTCCTTAAATGTTTGGTAGAATTTATTAGTGAAGCCCCCCCGAAGCTGATATTTCCTTTGTGGAAAGACTTTCCACTACAAATTAATGTATATTCCTTTCCTGTTGGGTGGAGTGGTCAATAAATGGGTCAAATTGGTTGATAATGTTGTTCAGATAGGGAGATTTTTAATCTTTTACAGAAACTGTGAATTTGTATATTTTTTCATTGTAGTCTATCAGTTTTGCTTCATTTTTTTAAGCCATATTATTAGTTGCAAGAACATTTAAGATTGCTCTGTACTTTTTTTTTTAGATTTTATTTGTTTATTTGAGAGAAAGAGAGAGCGTGAGAGCTGGTGGAGGGCCAGAAGGAGAGGGAGACAATCTCAGCAGACTCCACACTGAATGCAGACACGGATACTCTGCTCAACATCGGGCTTGATCCCACAACCTTAAGATCATGACATGAGCCAAAATCAAGAGTCTGACATTTAGCTGACTGAACCACCCAGGAGCTGCTGTTATGTCCTCTTGATGAATGTCCCCTTTGTCATTACTCAATGAAACTCTTAATCTCTAGTAATATACTTTGCTTTGAAATCTATGTCTGATATTAATCTAGCCACTTCAGATTTCTTTTCATTACTGCTAGTATTGTATCTTTCCTTATTCTGTTGCTTATAACTCAATTGTTGAAGTACATTTTTTATACGTAGAATATAATTGGGCAGAATATAATTGGGTCTTACTTTTATATCCAATCTGATGACTACGTTTTTTTAATTGGTATATTTAGACTATTGATGAGATGATAATCATGTGATTAGTTTTAAATCCATCATCTTGCTATTTGTTTTACCTCCACTTCATCTGGTCTCTGGTCTCTGTTCCATTTTTCCATGTTTATATATTTTTTTGCACTAGTTAGATATTTCTTATAATTACACTTGATGCCCTCTTATAAACTATAAGTCTTTATTTTGCTATTTCAGTGATTTATGGTATTCATCTTTAAGTTATCACACATCTTCAAATTATATAATATCATTTATTTTTAGTATAAAAGCCTATAATAGTATGCTTTCAGTTCTCCCCTTCTGACTTCTGTGCTGACTTTCTCATATACTTTACTTTTTGTATATGTTATAAACTCCACACTGCATTGTTATTATCATTAAGAAGTCAATTATCTTTTGAAGAGATTTAAATAATTAAAAATAAAACATATATTTGCATAGTGATCCTTTCCATTGTTCTTTATTCATTTTTGTAGATCCATATTTCTATCTAGTATCATTTCCTCATGTTTGAAGGAACATTTTCTTTAACATTTCTTGTAATGTGGTATTTAATTCTTTCAGCTTTGGTAAACCTTAAAAAATGTTTATTTTGCTTTCACTGAATATAGAAGTCTTAAGTTTTAAGCTTTTTTTGTTACTTTAAAAAAGTTATTTCATTTTTTTCTCACTTGCATGGTTTCTGATACCTGCTATTTTCTCTGTCATTCCTCCTGTGTATAGACTGTGTCTTTTTTTTTTTCATCTTACTGCTCAGATTTTTTCTTTACTACTGGTGTTGAGCAATTTTGTTCATGTTTCTTGTATTTAAGTTTCATGGATCTGTAAGTTTATAGTTTTAATCAAATGTAGATAAGATTTTAGACATTAGTTCTTTAAGACTCCAGAACTGTGAGGAAAGAGATTTCTATTGTTTAAGTCAACCAGTCTGTGGTATACTTTTTTGTGGCATCTCAAGCAAAATAATACATTTGGCTTACGTATTTTCTGAAATATGAAATCTGATACTGTTTTCATCTTTATTGCCCACTATGCAATGTGTCCATTTTTTCTGTAGTTGCAATTAAGAATTCTCTTTATGTCTGCTTTTCTGCAAGTTGATTATGGTTGTTTTGATATATTTTTCTTTGTATTTATCTGCTTGGAATGTGTTAAGTTATAGATTTCATCAGATTTGGGAATAAATGATCATTATTACATGGTTTTATAACCCATACTTTTTCTGGGTCTCCAATTATATGTATATTAGGCCACTTAATATTATGCCATAGGTTCCTCAATCTCAGTACATTTTCCCAATTTTTTTTCTTCCTATGCTTCAGCTGCCATTCTCTGCTGCTAGGGCTTTCATTTTAGTGGTCCTCTGTATTGTCTGTCATTGACCGTGTCCAGTGAATTTTAAGATTTCAGATATCTTTCAGTTCTGAGAATATTTTTCTTTTTTTCTTTATGATATTAGATTTTCTTCTAAATATTGAGATTTATAATAATTTATTTAAAGTCTTTGTTAATTCTATTATTACTTTCATATCTGCAGGTTTCTACTGATTTTGTTTTTTTCCTGATGAGTGGCCATATTGCTTATCTTCTATGTGTGTTTAGCAGATTTTTATTGTATGCTATATATCTCAACATTAAGTTTTTTATTTCTAGAAATCTCATATAGATTTTTTTATATAATTTCATATAATTGTTTGGTTTTATTGTCTTTCTTTAAACAGTGGTGGATGTGATTCTGACAGGTAGTTAAATCATTTACACATCAGCTTCATTTTTTAAGTCTTGCTTTTCAGCACTATCAGGGCTGGCATAGAGTAGATTTTTTATTTTTTAAGATTTTATTTATTTATTTGACAGAGAGAGAGATCACAAGTAGGCAGAGAAGTAGCCAGAGAGAGGGAGGGAGGCAGGCTCCCTGCTGAGCAGAGAGCCCCGATAAGGGGCTCAATCCCAGGACCCTGAGATCATGACCTGAGCCAAAGGCAGAGGCTTTAACCCACTGAGCCACCCAGGCGCCCCTGGCATAGAGCAGATTTACTTCACAATTAGTTTAACTCTACTACTAAGGCAACTTTTCTTTTCTTTTCTTTTTTTTTAAGGATCAATACTGAATGCCCTAGGTTTTCAACAAGGACTCTACAGATTTGTTTCTCAGCTCTGTGTGAGCCCTGGGAACTTTATTTTACAGGACTTCAGTGGCTCTCCTGTGGAGTTTCATTCTGTGCATGTACAATGTAATACTCAGCGATAGATTCCATGGGACTTCTATTCAAACTTTTGGAGATCCCTTCTGCACAGTTACTATGTTTCTTGTAATCTTCCTGAAAACTTCAGTTGTTCTAGTTTCCTCAAACTCTGATTTGCATTGTCTGTGCTCTGCTTGAGTTCTGCTGTTCTGTGCTATGGTCCAGATAGAAAATCTTAAGGCTATAGTCATCAGGGAGAGTATAGGAATGATCTCAGTTATTTTTTCCTCCTAGATCATAGTACTGCACTGCCTGTTTTCTATTATCTGAAAATAACTGTTTTTTATATTTTGTTTTTTATAGTTATTTTTTTCTTTAACAGCAAGATTGTAGGTCTCATACAAGTCATTTAAACATGGTCAGAAATTAAAAGCTTATGCCTTGAATTTAATTTTTAAAATTTATGTGTAAGTTATACTGTAGAAAGGAAACAGTTCTATAAAAATCTGTTTTCTGTCTTTGTCAAATTTCATATTTTATTTCTAAATAGATTGACACATATGTCAAAGTATGAATCAATGCTGAAATTGAAAATGAACCAAAGTGTTCATTTAGAGTAAATAGGAATTTTAAAAATTCCAGATGATTATGTTATAATAGTCATCGTCACACATTTCTTGAGCATGTATGTTAAGTATACAGTAAGTTGCATATAGCATTAATGAGATAGGATTTGTGATAATCTTGGTGAAAATAAAAAGAGAAAGGAGGTTATGTTTATTTTGATATAGATTTGAAATAAATTTAAAAGAGTAATACATTCAAGAAGGAAAAAGAGAAACAAAAAATTACAACCTGCACCATATATGTTTTTGAATATCTACTTACATTTAAATAAAATCTAAGTGAAATTTTAAATTTTTTTATTTTATTTATTTTTATTAAATTTTTATTTTATTTTTTCAGTGTTACAAGATTCATTGTTCATGCACCACACCCAGTGCTCCATGCAATATGTGCCCTCCTCAATACCCACCACCAGGCTCACCCAACCACCCATGGCCCCCCTCCAAACCCTCAGTTTGTTTCTCAGAGTCCACGGTCTCTCATGTTTCATCTCCCCCTCTGATTTCTCCCAATTCACTCTTCCTTTCCTTCTCCTCCACATATAAGTGAAACCATATGATAATTGACTCTCTCTGCTTATTTCACTCCGTATAATCACTTCCAGTCCCATCCATGTTGATACAAAAGTTGGGTATTCGTCCTTTCTGAGGGAGTCATAATATTCCATTGTGTGTATAAACCATATTTTCTTTATCCATTTATCTGTTGAAGGGTATCTTGGCTCTTTCCACAGTTTGGTGATTGTCTTCATTGCTGTTATGAACATTGGGGTACATGTGGCCCTTCTTTGCACTACATCAGTATCTTTGGGATAAATACCCAGCAGTGCAATTGCAGGGTCATATGGTAGCTCTATTTTTAATTTATTGAAGAGTCTCCACACTGTTTTCCAAAGTGGCTACACCAACTTGCATTCCCACCAATAGTGTAAGAGGGTTCCCCTTTCTCCACATCCTCTCCAATACTTGTTATTTACTGTCTTGTTGATTTTGGCCATTCTGTATGGTGTAAGGTGATATCTCAATGTAGTTTTGACTTGAGTCTTCCTGGTGGCTAATAATAATGAACATTTTTTCCATGTGTCTGTTATCCATTTGTATGTCTTCACTGGAGAAATGTCTGTTCATGTCTTCTGCCCATTTTTTGACATGATTATCTGTTTTTTGAATGTTGAGTTTGAGGAGTTCTTTATAGATCTTAGATATCAGACATTTGTCTGTAGTGTCATTTGCAAATATCTTCTCCCATTTCTTTGGTTGCCTGTTTGTTTTGTTGACTGTTTCCTTTGCTGTGCAGAAGCTTTTTATCTTGATGAAGTCCCAAAAGTTCATTTTTGCTTTTGTTTCCTTTGCCTTTGGAGACATGTCTTGAAAAAAGTTGCTGTGGCCGATGTCGAAGAAGTTACTGCCTATGTTCTCCTCTAGGATTTTGATAGATTTCTGCCTCGCATTAAGGTCTTTTATCCATTTCAAGTTTATCTTCATGTATGGTGTAAAAGGATGGTCAAGTATCATTCTTCTACATATAGCTGTCCAATTTTCCCAGCACCATTTGTTGAAGAGACTGTCTTTTTTCCACTGGATATTTTTTCCTGCTTTGTTGAAGATTATTTAACAGTAGAGTTGCAGGTCCATATCTGGAGTCTCTACTCTGTTCCACTGGTCTATGTGTCTGTTTTTGTGCCAGTACCAAGCTGTCTTGGTGATCATGGCTTTGTAGTAAAGCTTGAAATCGGGCAACGTTTTTGTTTTTCTTTTTCAACATTTCCTTAGCAATTCGGGGTCTTTTCTGGTTCTGTTCTCAGAACAAATTTTAAGATTGGTTATTCCAGCTCTTTGAAAAATGCTGGTGGACTTTTGAAAAGGATGGCATTGAAAGTATAGATTGCTTTGGGCAGTATGGACGTAAGAATAAACAATCCATGAGCATGGAATGCTTTTTCACCTTTTTTGTGTCTTCTTCAATTTCTTTTATGAGTGTTCTGTAGTTCCTCGAGTACAGATCCTTTACTTCTTTGGTTAGGTTTATTCCCAGGTATCTTATGGTTCTTGGTGCTATAGTAAATGAAATCAATTCTCTAATTTCCCTTTCCATATTTTAATTGTTAGCGCATAAGAAAATAACTGATTTCTGTGCATTGATTTTGTATCCTGCCACATTACTGAGTTGCTGTATCAGTTCTAGTAGTTTGGGGGTGGAGTCTTTTGGGTCTTCCATATAAAGTATCACGTCATCTGTAAAGAGAGAGAGTTTGACTTCTTCTTTGCCAATTTGAATACTTTTTATTTCTTTTTGTTGTCTGATTGCTGTTGCTAGGACTTCTAGAACTATGTTTAACAAGAGTGGTGAGAGTGGGCATCCTTGTCGTGTTCCTGATCTCAAAGGGAAGGCTGTCAGCTTTTCCCCATTGAGAATGATATTTGCTGTGGGCTTTCATAGATGGATTTTATGAAGTTGAGGAATGTTCCCTCTATCCCTATACTTTGAAGGGTTTTAATCAGGAATAGATGCTGTATTTTGTCAAATGCTTTTTCTGCATCAGTTGAGAGGATCATGTGGTTCTTCTCTCATCTCTTATTGATTTGTTCTATCACATTGATTGATTTGTGTATGTTGAACTACCCTTGCATGCCAGGGATAAATCCCACCTGGTCATGGTCGATAATCTTTTTAATGTGCTGTTGGATCCTATTAGCTAGGATCTTGTTGAGAATCTTAGCATCCATATTCATCAGGGATATTGGTCTGAAATTCTCCTTTTTGTTTGGGTCTTTGCCTGGTTTGGGGATCAGGGTAATGCTGGCTTCATAGAAAGAGTCTGGAAGTTTTCCTTCCATTTCTATTTTTTGAAAAAACTTTAGGATTTTTCAACATGTACTATGTTCAAGGCAGTGTGGTGTTATAAGCCAAAAAAGAAGCCATAGCATTTCCCAAGTAAAAAAAAAAATACTGTTTAGTTGCGATAATAAGTAACAGGGGGAAAAATGGCAGGTAGTGCCAAATGAATGCTAAATTCAATAGTATACCTTGATCTCGGTAGAGACCTCAAACTTATTAATATACATCATATTCACAAGAATTCAATGGAATTCAGTTATTTAACGTACTTTCCTGGGACCCTAAACAGTACAAATCATGATACCTCAAATCCGCCATGGCTCAATGCCATTTTCATTCTTCAGAAAAGTCTTGTTCTTCTCAGTGGTATCCTCTCTACTATTCCTGGGCAAAGAGAAACTGTGTTTCTCAGACAGAAGCTGCATCCTGAACTCTCTGTTCAAGCTTGTGCTTCAGACAGCCACGGGCATGCACTGGGTAACACCCTTTGTTGGCTTAATCCATTTCTAAATCATGTATCTAAAGTCTTCCTGTATGAAGACTTAAGAGGCACTCTAGGGCAACTCGAAATACAGAAGGTGTGGCTCTAAGTGAGCAGAATCTATGAGAAAGAAGAGTTTTGTGAACAAAAGATATGTAAGCTTGTCCCTCAGGCCATACTAAGCAATAGAGATGATCTTATATATGTAACTTATATTCCCATAATTAGCTGGGTATCTTTTGTATTCTATAAGAAAATAATGTTAGCATACATATTATACATATTAAATTTTAACCTATTCCCAACTTTATTTCTTTATTGCACCAGTAAAATGAGTAAGTAAAATGCCTTATAAATAAACAGCAATTATTTCCCTTTTTCTTATTGGCACTATTATCCCATATATTTTTTTCTCTTGCTACCTTCTTCTGTCAAGTTTCTGATGCCTGACCCCCTCCTCTCTTGTTTTCAGTTCTTTCCTCCTCATGTATGTGCATGATGAAACGGGTTATTATTTCTGACAGATTTTATGAGAATCAGTATTTGAGCTTCTGAATGAAGGCAGTCTTCCACAACTATTCTCTTGGGAAACTGTGCAATCTACTAATAATGTTGTCATCATTCATAATCTTTTTAAAAATCCATCTTTCACAGATATGTTTTACCATAAACATATTTAATTCTAGTCTTTGAAACACAAATTTATTTCCTAGATTTATAAACAGAAGTTTTCACCTATGTTACCTTTTAAGGACATTTGGTTATTTCAGAAACTTACGGTAAAAATAATGCTTGCCAACACTGAAGATGTTCAAAAAATGCACTACATCCTTTTAAGGTAGTCTGAAAAGGAATTTTCCAAAAACTTTTATTTTGATAACATCATCACCAAAAACTTTGGCCTCTCAAAATAAATGCGATGTTTTAAAAATGCTTTTAAAAAAAAGATTTTACTTATTGTTTTAGAGAGAGAGCGCACACAAGTAGAGAGAAGGGCAGAAGGAGAGAGAGAATCCCAAGCACACTCCATGCTGAGTGTGGAGCCCAACATGAGGTTTGATCTCATGACCCATGATCTCATGAGATCATGACTTGGGCCAAAATCTAGAGTCAGACTCTTAACCAACTGAGCCACCTCGGTACCCCTAAAGATACTTTTTAATTGAGTAGATAGTACAGAGTTTCTGTATATGGCTCCCCCACCTCACTTCACACAGTTGTCCATGTTATTATATTGCATTGGTGTGGTACATTTGCACTAATTAATGAATCAGTGCTGACACATTATTATAACTGAAGTTCATAGTTTAAATTAAATCTTATTCTTTATGTTGGATAGTTCTATGGGTTTTGACAAATGCATAATGCCAATTTCCACCACTATAGCCTCATAAAGAACAGTTTCATCATCCTAAAAACCACCTATTAATATCTCCACTCACCCCCTGGCAACCACTGATCTTTTTACTGTTTCTATGGTTTTGCCTTGTCCAGAATGTCAGACAGTTGGAATTACACAGTATGTGGCCTTTTTAGACTGGCTTCTTTCACTTAGCAATAGGCATTTAAGATTCTTCTTTGGTTTTGGTGGCTTAATAACTCAGTTCTTTTATCGCTGAATATATCCCATTGTATGAATATACCATAGTTTGTTTGACCATTCACCTATTTAGGGGCATCTTGCTTTCTTCCAGATTTTGACAAGTATGCATAAAGCTGCTTGACACTCATGCACAAGGTTTTTGTGTGGACAGAAACTTTCAACTCCATTGAGTGTAAATGCTGGATCATGTGTTTAATTTTTGTAAGAAACTGCCAAATTTTCTTCCAGACTGGCTGTATCATTTTGCATTCCCACCAGTAATGAATGAAAATTCCTATTGCTTTATATTGTTGCCAGAATTTGGTGTGGTCAGCATTTTGAATTTTAGCCCATTATTTAAGTAAGTAGTGGTATCTTGTTCTAATTTGCAATTTCCCTCATGATGTATGTCACATGACATTTTCATACACTTATTTTCCACCTATATATATTTCTTTGGTGAGATGTCTGTTTGGATCTTTTGTTCATTTTCTTAATGGGGTTGTTTGTTTTTTTGTTTTTGAGTTTCTGGTGTTTTTTGTCTATTTTGGATACAAGTCACTTACCAGATATGTGTTTTGCAAATATTTTCTCCCAGCCTGAACTTATCTTTCATTCTCTTAACAATGTCTTCCACAAAACAGAAGTTTTTAATTTTAATAAAGTCCAACTATCAATTTTTTTCTTATATTTTCTCATGTTTTTGGTGTCCTATCTAAAAACTCATTGGCAAACTCAAGGCCCTCAAGAAGTCCCATGTTATCTTCTTGAGGTCTTATAGTTCTGCATTTTACATTTAAAATTATGATCCACTTTGAGATATTTTTTGTGAAAGATATAAGGTCTGTGTCTAGATTTATACTTTTGCATATGAATGCAGTTATCCCAGCCACATTTGTTGAAAAAAATCTATGTTTTTTTAATTGCCTTTTATTTTTTGGACAAAGAACAGTTGACTGTATTTGAGCAGATCTGGTGTTTTTTCTCTATTTAAAATATACCACTTATTAGATTTTTAAAATAGAAAAAACTGTAAATATGAAAAGCATAAATGATCTATAAAGAGAGGGTTTTCATTTCAATTTGATAGAGGATTGAATAAAGTTGGTTTTGCTCCCTTGTTTCAGAAATCACTCCAAGCAACAAGAATAATGTCATACACAGACACAGATTTTAACTTTGATGACAGTAGGAGATTTTCTTTTTTTTTACTCTAAATCACAATATCTAAGCAAAGGATTGCCAATATACTGCTGGTTAGGTGAGGATGCCAGGAGACACCTAGATTTTTTAAAAGGGGCTGTGAATCTGGAAACAGCTGGAATTCCCCAAAGCTGACATACCTCGTAGGTATGCCTAGGAATAATGTCTTCTTTGGAACAACGGAAGTGGGTAATTGGACTAGTGGCAGAGTTTTCCTGGAACACACACCCACACACACTCCTACACTCAACCCTGTGTCATAAGCAATTCAGTATAAAGCAGAAAAAATTTCTCCTGTCTTGGAATGTTGGCATCCATGAATGAACTTTAATTTTCCCTCCTGACATTGGTCAAGTCCCAAATTTTCCTTAACTAGTATGGGAAGGCAAATCAATTAAAGATTTGGGTCTCCAGTTTCCTCATCTGTGAAAAGAGAGAGTTGGACCAGATAATCTGTAATGCCCTTTCCAGAATATTTTGATTTATAACCCGGGTCCCATTTAAACCTCTTATTGTGGTGGCGTTGCCCATGGGGAGGAACTCTTGGTTTCAAAATGACAATGAAATTCACTGAACATAATTCCCTGGGGATGGGGAAAATGGGCCAGACTTCTCCACAAGGATGTGGCATCTAGTCCTTGGCAAGAAAAGGAAGCTGTCAGACTAAGCTTAAAATATTCCTTTTCCCTGATATAGTGTTAATTAAATCTGCTTAATCATTACTGCAATTGCTTAGCAGAGAAAATGTAGGTACAGAGCCCTCAGGAGGCAAGTGGATTCTGGGAGAGTACCAGAAAATCAAGGGCAGAATGATGTCTGTAATTAAAGTAGAATATCCTCCTCTTCATCTTCCTCCTCCTTTTTAAAAATGTTATGGAATTGAGCAATTGCCCCAAGACCTTAGAGAGTGGGCTGGAGCTCTGTCCAGTTGAATGGTGCTTCATTCCCAGCTCCCTGGCGATTACTCATGGTAACTAATGCCCACTGAGAACACACACACACACACACACACACACACACGCATCCCTTTCAAAGGGAGACCATCCCATCCACTCCCACTTTCCTAACAGGTTTTCTAAATCTTCAGTAAGGTTGTGTTAGCCGGGAATGAATGTCTGAATTTAGGCTTCAAAAATGTTCCTTTCTCCCACTCCCCCCTCCCCAATCTGTATAATTACTGTTTTTTTCCTGAAGCCTTTCAAAATACTATAATTAACAGATTGGCAGATAACCCATATAACTGCAGTTAAGGCAAATATAGTATGCAGCTGTCTTTGCATTAAGTGATTAAATCAAATAGCATAGTTTTGAAGTGCATTTATAAAGCATAAATTTACCTCCTGGCAAAACTGTCTTAAGTAACACACCCTACACCATCTGTTCACTCGGTATTAATACCATATTTCCCAGGACTATAGCTATGGAGAGCAGAGCTACCAGCTGTGCATAACCAAGAGGGGCTGAGGGATCCTTTGGAATACTCAGTAACTTTTGGATCCCCTTAAGGATGCTCACGGTGATTGTGCATCTGAAACACACACCCATGACATGCGTATAGATACATATACACACATATGCACACATATACACACGCACACATACATAGACCATCTCAAATTTTGATGACTGGATGCTCACTTTCCAAGAACAAGACGATACACTGGCATGACTTTAAATGCATTCATTCACATACTTACTTTTTCATTAAATTATTCAACAGGGATTGAGTCAATGCCTCAATGTGTTTAACTAGATACGAGGTAGTAGGATACAGGACTTTATACTGATGGCCTGCGGGCATGGAGCTTCCAGCCCAGCATAGGAGTCTCATTAATGGACTAACTACAATAAATGGTGATGATCTTGGAAGGAAGAAACTGCAAGCTTAAGGTCATTCAGGGTTTATAAAGTCAAAAGCTGTAACTGTTTTGCAATTCAAGAATATGTCCAGTAAGTGAAAAATGGTTCAGTTATCAAAAATGTACTCAGGACCTGCCATGAACAGTGGTAGACTCCATGGACACACAGGAAGACACTTACAATCTGGTGAGGAAAGCTGAAGTTAGCACTCAAAAAAGAAATGCTCAATTGGATGATTCAGACTGTTGTGTCTGGTTTCAGGGATATGGCTTCAGTAAGCACTGAGAAATGGGAAGCCTTAAGAGGGTTTTATGGAACAGTGGTTATCAATCTTGGCTGCACATTGGAATCTTCAGGGAGCCTTTTAAAAATAGCCATGCCAGGTCCCACGCCAGATCGATTAGATCAGAAAATCTCAGGATGGGGTATGGCTATCTTGTCTCATTTCTACATTCTTGGGATAGTTTTAATGAGCCTTGGGGGTACCAAGCTAGAGCTGACAAATTCCTAATCTACAGTTAAGAGCGACCATATGGGTCATCCAGGCGAACATTCTCGTGGCATAACTGAAAACATAGAGGTGCAGAGATGTTGAATGAATTCCCCATGCTCTCACAGCTAAATCAAGGTAGATATTAAACCAGTGTCCAGGTTTTCGTTTCCAAACTGGGGGTCTTTTGAGTATCCACCATTTCCAGATTTCCAGCATGCATTAAAAATCAAAGCCAATCACAAAAAGTCAGTTTTTCCATCAGAGTTTTCAAAATGGGAGTCTTCTGGGGAGGAAAGCGAAGGACAAAGATGCAATTAATTAGTTGGAGGTAAAATACCAGATATAATTTTGTGACAGAAAGAGAAGGTAGACTCTAAATTTTGTGGTTTTGCTTGAAATATCAAGAAGGCAAGTATCTAGGCTCATCTTCTATTGCTGTTATATGCTAGTTTCATTAGAGGTACCAATTATTTGACCTCCAGGGGGACTTAACATTATACAAAATCTTGTCTCTCCCAGAAAACCATTCCTCTTATGTGAACTGTAATGCCTCCTTATTAGAAAGACATCCAGGTTTCCATCGTTGCTGTTTAATCTAAAAATAAATAAATAATTCCCCCTTCATTAATGTCTGAGGAACACAGAGCTGCTAGACTGGACTGCAAGATTCAGGCTACAAAAAAATGTATTCTGAGTTTTGTTTTACATCAATATTTGTTACTGTATCAGCAGCTACATTAGATGTGCTTATAATTTATTAGTAGACTTTATCTGGAGGCAGAAACAGATTCCATAATTCTTGTGAATCACATATCCTCCAGGCAATTTTTTAATCCAACTTTTGTTTACTGTCACTTGTACTGAACATTTTGCATTGCAATTCATAAAGAAGCAGTTCACAGAAAACTAGTATCTGGCCTACCCCAATATTTTCCATTTTATTAGTTAATGGGAGTTGGCTTTAAACTACCCAGCTTATAATTTATAACCGGAACAGACAATTTAATCATTTTAGGATGTGTTCAAGCACAGCTCAAAGTTTTAACAAGGCTGTTCCCTTTATTTCAGAGCCCCTCCCTGTCAAGAAGGCTCTTTTATTTTAACAAAGAAAACAGTCTTTCTTTTCAGTTTTTCCCTGAGTTAGAAGGTCTATTGAAAGTAGCACATTATGAGAAACATAAAGTGGGAAGTAAAGTAAATCTCCAAGAAGGAAAAAAAAAACTCGGGGTCTTTTGAGGTCATATAAAAATTAAGTGAAAAGATGGCACTATTATTTTGACAGCAGGTGGGATCTCTAAGCTGTTAACTAAGAGACTAGTCATTAAGAACATGAGGACTCAAGTTTCTATACATTTACCAATTCTTTTCTGGTATTTTGAAAAGATTTGATTATATGGTACTATTTTTAAATGTCATTTTATAGCTTAAAAAAAGGGTGGAAGCACCTTAAAATGACCATCCCTAAGGGAACCAGAGCAAAAACCACTGCATGCTAGGTTTTCATTTTACATAACTCAAAACTATTTACCCCATGGACAAAAGACCATTCATTATGAGAAATAGGTGATACAATGAAACATGCCTATGCTAGGGCAACTAATAAATTGAGCAGTTCGGTGTCCTAGACAACAGAATGGTATCTTCAGCTGATGGAGCAAATAGATGAAGGGAGGAGATGAAGAATGGACTGATGGATAGATGGAAAGACAATATCAGTATTCATGTAAACAAATTACAGCTCATGTTAGCTAGGCCATGTCCTGTCAAATAGAAAAAAAAAAAACAAGAACTAAAAGAACTGCAAACTGGTAAATGGAGTAGAACCTCAATAATGATAATAGAAATAACTCAAGGAATACTTTGAATTCTTTCTGGCAAGAACTTTGTCTTACTCTTCTTCATATCCTCAGCATGTACCATAGTTCCTCTCATTCAGTAGGAATTTAATAATGTTGGATAAATGGAGGAAAGAGTAAAGGAATAAGAAAAGAGCCCTTGATACAAATACTATCAAATTGGGCTTCAGTCAATAAGAATGGGGTTTTTCCATTCAAGTTCAATCTTAATATCACAGAATGAAAATGAGGATGGAAATAAGTACTTCAAGATGTGATTCTGAAGCAGTCTTTCTAGAAAGCCCTGAAGAGGCCTTGATGAGGGGAAGGAATATTGGAGACAAAGCTGTGGAATGGTTGCCATGTGTGGGGCCATGAAGTAGGACGATGCCAGCAGCAGGAGCAAGGAGGCCAACAAAGACCCGGATGTACTATCTGTAGCTGAGTAGTCCTGGGAAAACCTTCTGTGGGCCTCAGTTTCTTATTACATAAAATAGAGAGTTAAGCTGATTTAACTCTTAGATCCTTACCTGGGTCTGATACACATTTTCACAGTCTTATGTTCCATTGTTGAAATCTCTTCTCTCACTCCCTGGAAATAAAAGTGATTCATTATTTTTTCTTTTGGAGAAGGAAGGCAGAACACAGAAATATTGGTTATCATACAATCTTCCAGTTAGTTAGGATTTGAAAAGTTTCCCTTATTCCTCAAATATCGTTTTATCATATGAAACCCTGAAATGCTAAAGCTACATTTTGTAAAAGTAACACCTGGAAAAAATTATATTTGAGACAAAAAAAATTACTTCAAAAGAAACAACTCTAAAAACATTTCTGAATTTTGGTATGTATTTGCAATGACATAAGCCAAGTACCAAAATCTTTGTATTCTTACCTTTTTAATAAAAATCATCCGGTAATATTTAGCATTAGGCTGCATGTTAAAGCCTTATGTTTTATTGTCTCCAGGTTTCAGACTGGGAGTTTCTATTGTCTTGATTAAGAATCTGGGGAAGCACAATCTTCTTTCCCAGATCTGGTGGTCTGCAATTTCCAAAGGCAGGTCATAAAATTGTCATATACTGTGAAGCCATATATTTTCTTTCCAGATGTTGACACTGATGTACATAGAAAGGAGAGTGGACCTGCACCTGAATATTGGTTTCTGTTCTGTAGGACACTGGCAACAAAAGGTATCTGTTAGTAGAAAATGACAACTATCAGTTGATTTGCAGAGAGGAAATGAAGAATAAGAGAAAAGTACCAAAACAGGAGGCATGGTAAAGTCAAACCGGGATTGGTATATCCCAATGTAGAAGAGCTTTGAAGAGAAATAGAATTTGAGTGAAATCTGCCTAACCAAACACTGGGAGGGGGCCTAAAGGAAGAGACAAGCCTGAGATGAAAGGACTCTGGAGGATGGCCAGGGGCAGGAGGAAGTGTGGTGTAGTTGGCTTGGAGTGGGTCCTGGGCAAATGGACATTCTGAGGCAGTGATATTGATAAACAGAAAGAAGACAATGGTACACTCCATCTTGGCAAGGAGAATCAATCTATGGGCTTCTAGGATTGTGGCCCATGCCTTATTGAACTGGGAGCTGTGCCAGATGCACTCAGAAAAATTGGGATCTTCTGAATAAAGACGTTTCAGGTCTGTTTATCTCCTATTAATTTCATTAGAATTCTTAATCACAGCTACTATTTGTCATGTGATCAAGGATTTTTATCTGTGCTTTCCTAAGAAAGAAACTGAAAAAGAAAAAGGTAAAATGGCATTTCTCAAGTCTCACAGATGGTACGTTAAAGGGCAAGGGTTTGAATTTGTGAGATTAATGTGATTCTTTTGGTGTCTTTATATGTAGTATGTATTTTTATCCCATTTGCCTTTTTTTCAATCTTTTTTTAAAAACCTGTGTTGACAGTTGACAGTGTTACAACCACAGTTGTAATAAGACAATCCCAGTGTTTTTGCCCAAGATAGAAACCTGATAAAACTGTTTAAAAGTTGGAATTCCTCAGTTTCAGGAGTTGGGTGTGAATGTGATGGTGGTGGACATCAGTTTGTTCACCTCAAGGGGCATTAAAACTTAGTGGGACTGATCAATGGGACATTTCTTAAAATTTTTTATTAGGACACAATTTTTACAGAAAAGTTGCAAGAATATCCCAGTGCCCTTTACTGAGATTTACTTAGTGTTTATAATTCATCCCACTTGCTCTCTTTCTGTTTCTATGAACATTATTCTTTGTCACAGACTTTCAAAATGCAGTTGTGCATACATCCTGGCCTTAAATACTTTGGTATGTATTTCCTAAGAAAAAGAGTATTTCCTTACACATCCACAGTACATTCATCAACTTGTGTAATTTGACTTGAACACTGAATTTTTATATTAGCTACCATCTCTGTTTCAACTTTGTCAATTTATCTACCCAGCAATGTCCTCTACAGCATGGTTTTCCTCCAATGCAGGAACAAGTTAAAAATCATATATTATACTTATTTCTCATGATCCTTTAGTCTCTTTTTGTTTGGAAAAGCTCTCCAGGTTTGCCTTTTCTGATTTTGACATTTTTTTTTTAAGAATGCAGCTGCTGGGCGATTTTTAAGATCCATTCTTCTACCTGGAAATAGTTTTCTTAGAGCTCGCTTTTGCTCAACCTTGAAAAGGTACTTAGAGATATGGAAGTCTTTACAATCAATCAGGGATAGAGTGAGGCCACAAATGACAATGCCAGAGACACTAGGATGTGCGGAGGGACTTTTCTGAACAAAGATACACACACACACACACACGTGTGTGTGTATGTATACATATAATTTATTATATATATTTAATTTATTATATATAATTTATTATATATCATATAAAATATATATATATATTTATTTATTGCTGAAGGGAAAGTAGATAAGGGTAAGGCGGAGTTTGAAATGTAAGCCTTTTGTGGGTAGGTGACTCTGGAGAAGTTACTGATGCAGAAGGAAACTGAAAGAGAGGAGCTGCCATCTCTGGTGAGGCCACATCCCATGGATGGGAAAGATTTGGGAATCCTGGGCAAAGTGACTCATGAACATTAACAACAGAACTGAAGAAATCAAAGTAAGGAAATGATATAGTGCTTAAATTCTCCAGTATAAAATCTTAAGAATGAGACCCTAAGTAGTATAAATCTCTTAAATGTATGGCTAACATGTATGCTTCAATATCAACTAATTTTTAACGACTTTATGAAAGGGTAATTGACATCCAAGTAACTGTGTGTACTAAACGTGTACAGTTTGGTAGGTTTGAACATATGTGTACATTTGTGAAATCATCATCATGATCAAGGTAACAAACAAATCCATTCCCTCCTAAATTTGGCTGTTGCCCATTTGGTGTTTGTTGAGGTGGTTGTTATTTGTGATAAGAACACAACTGGAGATCTACCCTCTTAACAAAACTTTAGGAGTACAGTGTTATTATCAACTGTAGTCACTGTTTTGTCCCCTCAGCTTTCAAGAACTTACTCATATGGCATAACTGAAACATCACAACTGTTCAACACCTCCCCATTTCCCCCTACCCTCCAGCCTTTGATAACCACCATCAATTATTTTTTTAAAATATTTGTTAATTAATTAATTAATTAATTAATTAATTAATTAATTTAAGAGACAGGGAGGAGGGTCAGAGAGAGACTCCTCAAGCAGACTCCTCACTGAATGAGAAGCCTGACATGGGGCTCGATCCCAGGACCCTGAGATCATGCGTGATCTGAGCTGAAATCAGAGTTAGCTGCCTAACAGACTGAGCCACCCAGGCACTCCACCATCACTTATTTCTAAAAAGTATTGAAAAACCAGTGAGGATTTTAGTGAAAATTTAGCAAGTTGATGGGAAAAATTGGGAAAACTTTTATAAAAGAATTAACTTACAAATGTAATTCAAAACAAACAGAAAATGTTGCTCCATAGGACTCTAAATACTCTCTTTAAAAGTTAGTTATGCTAAAGTGAAGGGCTCACTCACCCTCTAAATCAGGATGTGTCTGGCTATCCATGTTTTGGTAGGGTATTGAAAGAGCTGACATACTCTATACAAAAAAGAAAGACTTTGAAATATTGTGGTGGTGATGGTGTGGAGACCTGGGAGAGACGAGAGAACAAGCAGGGCAAGACAGTGTTCAGGTGGAGGGAAAAGAGCTGAGAGCCTGAACAGCATAAAATGTCCAAAAAGCACTTTAGATAGGAAACAATTTCCAAGAGAAGAATGTATATTGTTTGCAGTGGGATGGGTTGTCCACACTTTATTACCTGTACAGAATATTTAGTAAAGGCAATTTTGCTCACTGAGGCTTTTTGTGAAAATTGCTTCCTTTGGGGATGCTTGGATGGGATGCTTTAGAATGTGTTTGGGTTGATGCAAGGCTGAAATTGATTATGTGGAGAAACTGACATGAAGAATGGAGGAGATTTCAAGAGTGTAAATTCTAGGGAATTAGCAGAAATTCTAGAGTAAATGGCAGACTTTCAAGGCTGACATAGAATTGACAGGTTCAAATCCAAGATCTCCAAGGGTAAGAAGTGGGCCCAGCTAGCATCTGGGCTATATGTGGAATAGATAGAAATTTGTACTAGTGTATATATATGACATGGAGAATGATGGAGTGGAAAATGGTAAGGTCCAGAAAAGGGTGGGGGATCTACTGGCCTGGGTAGTGGGTGCACATTTCCCCTCTTGTCATCTCCAGTACCCTCAGGAGCCCTCCATAAAAGTTCCATAGCCATGAGATGCAGGCCTAGAACCGCACTCTGGCATGTGTGTTCCTCAGTGCCCAGTTACCTGTGGACTCAGGCCTTCAGAGGATGCAGAGAGCTCCTTGATCCTGGGGACACTTTTTGTCCTATGGGTGAGCTCAAGTTCTAATTCCTGGGGAATATTTATTTGATTTTTTTATGTTCTTTTGGGGACATGGATTCTCTTACTGTTTTTTTTTTTTTAATCAATACTGGGGGAAAAAACCTAAATCAGATAAGAGAACTCTAAACTTCACCCCCTCAAAGAAGTTGAGTCTCATTTTTCCTGTTATTCTCACTTTTATAAGCCATATTGGAGCAGAGAGACACTTGGAAACTCTCAGGAAGGAGTAGAACATGATCCTTTGAGGGAACAAGTTCGACAGGGCAGAGGTTAGAGTGGAAACTAGGATTTCATGCAGAATTCACAGACTATCTGCCTGGGTGTGGCAGAGGGTCCTTGGGTAAATCCCAAATACCAATTACTCATGGGTGGTAATTTGACTGTGTAAGGCATTTCAGGACACCTGAGGGAAACACGTTCTTAACACTGTTCATCAGCTGTCTTTCATGTCATGTGTCTTTGGGGCAATCCTCCTTCTTGTGTTAGGGCTGACGTAGAGAGTAAAGCAGAGCTTCTGAAAGACTCTGATCAAATGTTATCCCAGCTGTGCTCAGGGAACAGATTCCTACTAAATGGAGTTAGATGTTTCTAAAGATCTGAGGATCTGTGTCCTTTTGCAAAAAACTGCTGTTGGGAGTGTCAGCTGAGGATTTCATAAGGGAAACCTTGGTTACTTGATTTTTTTGGAGAAGAAACAATGGAAAATTGCTTTGTCCACTTTAAAAATGAATAACAGGCAAGGAAAACTTGTCTTAATTCAGTGCAGAAAAGCATATTATTCATGAATAATGAATGTCCTTAGTTTGCCTAGGGAGAGAAGAGTAAGAATTAAGTCTCAGGCTTTCATTCTTTCTTGTTTCAAAGCATCACCGCAGAATCAGGAAGAGGATCAGAGGTGGAACAATAACAGGAAAGGTTCTGCCATTTGACT
This sequence comes from Nasua narica, assembly GCA_028533885.1. Taxonomy (NCBI): domain Eukaryota; kingdom Metazoa; phylum Chordata; class Mammalia; order Carnivora; family Procyonidae; genus Nasua; species Nasua narica. The sequence goes on along the minus strand of CM052813.1, from coordinate 32,167,062 downwards.
CTGTGCTTTCTGAGGGCTGAACTCACACTTTCCTTTCTATGAAGACCCAGGTCCATAATCCCTGAGGATGTCAGTCTCCAGCATGAGTCCTTCTCAGAAACAGAGCCTTCGGAAGGGAGATCCAAAGGAAGGAAACGAGGACATTCTGGGAAGTTGTCAGATCCCCTGCTCTGGCCATTTTTAGGAATGAAAGAATGATAGGGCAAGTGCACTCACTATCCAGGAAGAAACCTGTGTTGTGGTTCAGGTCCAAAGATCAAATCCTGGGAAATTCCTTCCTGTGTGGGGAGGTCAATCTTTTGTTTTATTCAGGCTTTTGCCTGATTGAATGAGGACCACCAGCATTATGGAAGGCAATATGCTATACTCAAGTGCATTGATTTAAATGTTAATCTTTTTTTAAAAAAAGATTTATTCATTTATTTTAGAGAGAGAGAGAAAGAGAGCATGGGGTGGAGGTGCAGAGGGAGAAGAGAATCTTAAGCAGACTCTGTGCCGAGGGCAGAGGCTGACGCTGGGCTTGATCCCACCACCCTGAGATCACCACATGATCCAAAACCAAGATTTTGTCACTCAATCAGCTCTGCCACCCAGGCGCCCCGATTTAAATGTTAATCTTATCCAAAAACACATTCACAAAAACATCAACACTGCATCATCATATCTTAATTTTAAAAAAAATTTATACAACAGACAGCTATTTTATTTTGTTTTTCTCCAAAACAAAAAAAATTTCCATTTTATGTATTTGTGACAAATCTTATTCCTTCTTTTTTCTTTATTGTTTCAGTCATAATACTTACTTACCTCTACTCACATGTCTTTATTTTAAATTATAAAATTTTCCCATACTTATGTTGTTCAACTAGAAAAATAAGTTAATAATATTATCATTATAAAAGCTTTCATTTCAATTTAATTACCAGTTAAACTTACATAGATATCATAACCTGTGGTGTTTTCTTAAGATGTTCAAATAAACACGTTGTAATGTTGCATTGGTGCATGGAAAAAAAATTTTGAACTGAATTAATCCGTTGGCACTGACTAGATCAGTGATATACATATTATATAAGACATTAGAAAAGATGCACTAGAACCTCACGCATAGTACAATACATTATAAGATGCAACAGAGCAAAATGGAAGACTAAAATTGTATCAAAGCAAAAAATAGTCCATCGATGCACATTTAGGTTGTTTTCATGGCTGTTGTGAATAATGCTGTGATGAACATGAGAGTGAAAATATCTCTTCAAGATCCTGATTTTAATTCCCTTGGATATATACCCAGAAGTGGGATTGCTGGATACAGTAGTTCTATTTTTAATTTTTGGAAGAGCCTCCATACTGTTTTCCATAGTGGCTGCACCAGTTTTACATTCCCATCAGCAGTGCAGAAGTGTTCTCTTTTTCTACATCCTCACCAACACCTGTTGTCTTTTGGGCTTTTTGATAACAACTATCCTTCTTCAAAGAAGAAATACAGATGGCCAATGGGTACATGAAAGTGTGCTCAGTGTCACTAATAATGAGGAAAATGCCAATCAAAACCACAACAAGAGATCACCACCTCAGCTTTGGGCCAGGGCCATGAATTTTCTGGAAAGTCCCCAGCCTTGTGTGAGCCTGGAGGGGATTCCAGGACGTGGCCATTTTGGCAGGACATGTTTAATTAGCTCTCTTCTATTGCACTTCCTTTTGGGTTGGCCAAGTTTGTCCAAACTCCCCTGGCCCGTTCTGTCCCTCCCTGCCTTCCTTTCACAAGGGTCTGATCTGCACTGTCACCTGGCTTAATGGCTTTCTTTGCTCAACCAGCTTCCTTCTCCTTTCGTCTCTCTTAGGCATCATCACCCCTTCTCCCCAATAAATCTCTCACTCTCCAAATTTCGTTTTTATGTCTGCTGCCAGTGACACCGTTTCTTAAATCATTTCTCTTCTTCTTCTCTGTGATTGTTTGAAAATTTTAGTGTCTCCCATCGTTTCTTGGGGGGGACCATTAGGTTCTTTGGCAGTAGAATCCCATGTTTCTACACATGACTTATTGAAATCTAATTTTGTGAAAGTCAATATTATCCAGAGCTCTATGATGATATATCTATGTCCTCATCTTTGAAGTCTTTTGTCGCTTTTTGAGCAATAATGACAAATTTTAAATGTGACCTAAATCAAATAATTCTAGAGCTGTGATCACCTTTCCCAACCCTGTTCTTTTACAGTTGCTATGACAGAGCTGTGGGCCAGAGTAGTTGAGTAATTCATCTCAAATTGCAAGAACTATAAAATGAATTTCCTTCATAAGTTAATTGTCTCAAGAGAATTTCTTCACTTTCATGACATTTCTAATCAGATCTTAGCTCTCTCTACACTGCTCACTTACTAATCTTATTAAATTACTTCCTAATTTCTTTAACTAAGATTATTTTACTCCTCTGAGGTTTGATAGATTAGTTCCCTACATGGAACGAGTGCCTTCTCCTGGACAGTACATAGTTCTTTGTCAATGGCTAGATTAGCAAGGAACAAGATGATCATGGAAAGTCCATTTATATATTTTATTTAATTAGGCTACACCAGTACATTAATATACAGGGCAGTATCAAAAGACATAAAAGTGTTCATTAATAACGAAAAATGAATTTAGATAATCTATTATCTAAATTTTGAGTATTTTGAAAGTCTCCTTTTTTTTCCCTTTTTTTTTCCATAGCACCCCATCCTCCTTTATCCAAATGGCTATTGCTCTGATTGGCCATTATTCGATCAACAATTAACCCCAGGGAACAGAATCTAGAATTTCCTAGGAAGGCATTATTAGCCTCCTTTCCTGCAGACACTGTGGTGCATCTTGGGAAGAGAAACTCAAATTAGTTACCAAAAGGTAAGATAGGACCGGGGGGTGCCTACTTAGACTTGGGTAGGAGGCAAGGAGGGTGGCAGTTTATAACAATTATACTTTACAGTCTTGAAAGGATTAAACACATACACACCCAGTTAATTTGCCCCCGGGAGGCATGCAAGCGATTTTCTTCCCCTAAGTAATTCTGTCAAATGTATCCATGTTTTCATTAACTGCCGAAATAATTTTTCTATTCATCGTAGGGTTATACTGTACTTTTTTGTGTTAATAAGTATTTATCCTCTTACCTTATACTATTACAATCATTAACTGCAGTGTGTAAATGTACTAGTTATTACTGTCTAACTTTTGTTGAAAAAAGCACAATAAGGGAGTGGAGGTGAAAAAAAACATTACATAAAAAGCATGCAGCCAGAGTTTCCTGCCAAGTAACAGGGCACTGAATTCATGACATTTAGTTTCTGTGCCCAACAGCTATGTCCTGCGGTTTTATTGAAAGAGAATACTGATCAGCCCAGGGAACATAATATTCTTGAGAATTGCACATCTTGGAATTGAAGAAAATGAGAAATTGGAGGGAAAATATCCATGAGTTTCTTTCTCTCTCTCTTTCCCTCTCCATCTCTCCCTCTTTCCCTCCTTCCTGCCTTCTTCTTTAATGGGAAAAAAAAATAACCTTGGGCCAGAAAGGCATGTCAGAGATAAGGTACAGGGAAGATATGGTAGCTTCTAGGACTCTTGGGAGGCTAGGTCCTTTAAACATCCGCCTTTGGCTCAGGTCATGATCCCAGGACCCCAGCATCTGGCACCCACTGCTTCTCCCTCTTCCTCTCCCTGCAGCTCCTCCTGCTTGTGCTCTCTCTCTGTGTTACATAAATAAATAATAAATAAATAAAAACCAAATAAATAAATAAATAAAATCTTAAAAAATATATATATGTGGTAGCTTCCAGCCAACAGTATCCATTGGAAAGTTGGTTACCACACAGAAAAAAAAAATGTACCATTTAAGAACTAACCATAAAGAAAAGCAAAATGCTGATAAGTGATACCAAAAAAACCCCACGAAAAACCCAAACCAAAACAAAAAAACCCACGAAGGGGGAACAAATGCATGTGTGGCTCAGTGACTTAAAAAAAAAAAAAAAGCCCCTTAGCTGTCAAAGCACTTCGGGGATGTTGTGGATAAGCAATAGCTCAAAAAGGACTTTTTTTTGTACATAATATTTTAAATGAAACAAAATCTGGGGAAAATATAGCAAGTGCAGCCTTTTCTCTATGCAGTATGTTAATGTGTCAGATTGGTGGTGCAGTAGAACAGCTTGAGGGAATAGCAGTATTTTAATAATATTATATGGTAACCTGGGCTTTTATAAATAATTTGTTTACCTGCAAGATGTTATCAGCTTAAGTACATGAAATATAATGTCTTCAGGTATTCACTCCGCTTCTTGTATTTGTATTAGCAAAGTAGCATTTAAGTCTTTTTCTTTTTCTTTCTTTCTTTCTTTCTTTCTTTCTTTCTTTCTTTCTTTCTTTCTTTCTTTCTTTCTTTCTTTCTTTCTTTCTTTCTTTCTTTCTTTCTTTCTTTCTTTCTTTCTTTCTT
>CM052813.1:32049130-32162496 GCA_028533885.1 Nasua narica | reverse complement strand
TTGCTGAGCAGGGAGCCCGATGTGGGGCTGATCTGAGGACCCTGGGATCATGATCTGAACCGAAGGCAGATGCTAACGACTGAGCCACCCAGCCGCCCCCCATTTAAGTCTTTTTCAAAGAGAGGAATTAGATTAGATTGGGGGAAGGGAATGTTGATTATTGAGGGTAAAAACAGAGGTGACTATTGATTTGTCATGGTGGAACATAGGTTCTCGTAATTATCATTTGGTATTTTTTGACTATGAGAATTAAAAAAAATATTGGCTCAATTTCTTAATATTTGCAAAATAAAAGCAACAAAAATGGAGCATCTTGGAAATAGATATATGCTGTCCTGTTTCCTTCTCTTGGATCGTTCTAAAAGCCATTTCACACATTATGAAAGAAAGCCATTGGCCCCAGGTGAAGGTCTGAAGTACAGAAAGGTTGTCTATGATTAGCTCTGAGCTACTCTTCTTTATGCCTCTTGTACAGGGTGTATTAAAAAATTCCACATATTTTTACTCCATTGGCATGTTTTTCTTTTTTCCTTCAAGTAATTTCTGTCTCTATAGAAGCAATCTATGTTGCTCAATTTAAAATGCCTTCCTCCAGATGGAAGGTGCTTATGCTGGCTCCAGCTCCCCACCTCCCCAGAGCATGTCTTTTCAAACTGATGGAGGTCTTGTCCACTACAATGAATTATGCATAACTGGAGGGCGATTTCTTGGCACGGAAAAAAATGTGGCATGTCAGATTAAAATTAAATATTGAGTAGGCTTTCTCCCAGAGACATGAATTAAAGAAAGGTGCTTCTTTCCCACCAGTGAAGTATCGAGGCCTCCAGTTGTGAGTGTTGCATGAAGGGATGGGACAGTCACCACGTGGTGCCTACTGCTGAAGGCACACATGCTGGCTCAGCCCTCCAGGGCGGGCTGGCTGCTGAGGGAAGTCCAGGCAGTTCTGAGCAATGACTTGGCCATCAGGATCTTCTGGTTGGCCTTGCTGATTTTCCCATGTGCCCCTTATGGCCTTTGGCTGAGCGGGGCCTGTGTTGAACTCATGGGCTTTCATTAGGGGCAGTCTGGAAGCAACTTACAGCAATAATGATGTCAAGTGCGAAACTGAGACCGAAGGAAGCCTCTCTCCCCTCCTCACCCGGGAAAGCCCAGCGAGCAGGCTCCCTGACGCTCAGGTACCTAATGGAGAATACACAGAAAGAACTGGAAGTCCCTCGGACGGGCCTGGGAAGGAAAGACAAGCAACAGCACTGGCCAAACTAACAAATCTTCTCAGAAAATACCAACTCCAAGTTTAACTTTCATGTGTTTATTTCCTCGTGAGTTCTTTCTTCCCTCTTTGTAGTAACACATTGGAAGAGAATAAAAGCACAGCCTCTACCCTTTGAAGCAAAATAAACCAAACACCCAAAAAGAGGTGGTTATTTAGGGTATGCTAACTGCAAACTTGACTTTTCCAGACAGACCCAGTCTCTTCAATCTCCTGGATTGGAATCGCTCAAGTCCTTCTCAGGATGCTGGAGCTGACAGTAAGTCCTAAGACCAGGCAAGGGGAATGATGGGTTATTTCTGTGGCAGGGTCGTGCGGATAACAAGGTGTTTATTTCTCAGCAAACTAGAGATCCCTCTGCATCTCTGGGGCTGCTCTCTCTGATGGTGTTCCAGTGCCCCCTGAGGACTTCTAAGTGTAATAAAAGCAAACAAAACGGTAGCTTCGCACAAAATAATTCACTGTGCAGGAGCAAAGCTGGGTATGTGACTCAAAGGGTCTCTGAAGGAAAGATTAACTGCCAGTCATCAGGAAACCCAAAGTCATTTAAAGTAAGAGGTGCCACAAGCCAAAAGATAGAAGCCATAAACACATACAATATTAATAAAGCAATTACAGTAAGTGCTATAACATTCTGCTTTGCAAATCTCTTGCCACTTCAAGAAACATCTGTCTCCGCCACTAGAAATTACTGTTAAAAAAACTAAACCAAACAAAACAAGCTGTGCTTTGTGTTGTAGCTTTTCATTCAGTATCCTGCTCAGCCCGTCTGCTGCCAAAGCTTCAATACCAATTTCATAGCCCTATTCCCTGGGTTGGTTTTCCAACCAATGTAGCCAATTGTGCTTATAGTAAGCAGTGGGGCAATTAGCTGATCACCGCGTTGTGCAAACTGCCCGAATCCAATCACACATAATGTCTCTGGAGGGCGAGTAGGAAATTTAAGTGACCAGATGAATCCTTATTTAATAGAAACTGGCTTGAGTCTTAGCTTCCCTAGATCTTGAAAGTTGTTGGTGTCCTACTTTTTAAAAGAACACATTCTCATGCTTAATTGCAAGGCCTGTGTCAGTTACACTGTTATTGGTCAAGAAAATTCAGGTCTGGCAGGGAGAGGGAGGAGTCTTAGAGACCATCAGACCTGTCTTCAAAAACCTGCAACCAGGGCTGCATCCCTACTTGGACGGAAATAGCACAAGCTCTCTGAAAGTTCCCTTTTCTTCATTTAAAAATAGGGAATTTAATTCCTCTCCTGCTGTCTTAAACTGTACGTGGATCAAACTGTACATGCTTGTGGAGATGCTGTTTATATAGTAGAGAACTGTAATGGTACAAAGAGTTACCACACCTATAAGCTGTGGACTATTTTATCCTGGGATAGCATAGAGAATAATTGAGAAGGGAGAAAAACACGTCCGTAGTTATTACTGAACTCAAATAGGTCTTCTAGTAAAAGAGAAACAACAAAACAATGTGATTCAGAAAGAGAGACTGAAGGTTGGCCTTAGTGTGAAGAAAAATAAAATGATCGTGGTTTCTTAAATGGAAGATTATAACAGAAGATAAAATTTGCAAGGTCAAATCAGTTAGGGTTGTAGATTGGAGTGACAAATTGGGTTTAAGGTCCATTCACTCAAATATTAACTTAAAAACCTTTAGTGTCTACCCAGATTCCTTTCTCGCCCATCACAAAATCCTGATTTAATTGGACATCAAATCTCTCTTCTTGCTATGTATTTCTTAAAACGGACGTCCTCTTTTTCTTTTTTAAAAGATTTTATTTATTTATTTGAGAGAGAGTGAGTGAGCATGAGTGGGGTGGGGAGGGGCAGAGGGAGAAGCAGGCTTCCTGATGAGCAGGGAGCCCATTGTGGGGTACAATCCCAGGATCCTGAGATCATGACTTGAACCAAAGGCAGATGCTTAACCAACTGAGCCTCACAGGCGTCCCTGGGCTCCTCTTTTTATTCTCCTTCCCACTGACTTCGTTCAAGCTAACTTAAATTTTTGCCTACAATGGGCTGCTGAACAGTCTTTCTACTTGCAGTCTCTTTCTCCTTTGCTCTGTTCTCCAAATTCAAAAATTCAGACCTGATGTGTCATTTCCCACTTAAATCCTCTCAGTGTCCCCCAATCACATCCTAAGTTTAAGCTCTTTAGAGGGCCTGCAAAGGCCTTATAATGAGGTCTTTCCCCTACCTTTTGGCTCCAAATGTCACAACGCCACTCGTGGTCCTTTCCTTCCAGATTACTCGCAGTTCCCAGAATCTGACATTCTTTGGACACTGGCAATGTGTTCTTCCTTTGGCTTGCCATCCCTTCACCCTTCACTCCTGTCCACAAGGCCAATCACTTTTTCTACTCTTGTCTCACTTATTCAATAACAGGGGATAAGGTTTGCTGGCTCCTTCTCTTTGTACATATCAACTTGGGAGTACTAGTCTCAATATATATGAGAAACAGCATCATGGCGCAATAGAAAAACCAGAGCTTTGGAATCAAACAAACTTAAATCCTGGGAATCAAACGAACTTAAATCCTAGCTTCTCACCTACTATGACATGTTATTTATATACTTGGAGGCCCAGTTTTCCCATTTATCAAACAGGAATAGGAATGCCCAAGTTTTTTGAGGATGAGCCACAGCATGCATGAAATCCCTAATGCTGTACTTGATTCCTAGTAGAGGCTCAGTACACAATAGCCACAGTATGTTATATTGTAAGCACCTTGTTAACTCAGCCATCTTCTTCATCTCCTTTAAACTATGACCTCCTTGTAAAAAGAGATTACAGCTTCGAATTTTTTTTTCTTATTCCTCTTCCTGACCTCAGATCCAATAAAGTACCCAACACGCGGCAAGCGTACAGGAAAAAGATTGCGTGGGATCAAACACATGACGGATGTAGGAATGAGGAAATCTCTAGATCTTAGGACATTTGAGAATTTGTACCAGGATGGGATTAGAAATAATGAAAATGATAGTGTCTACAAATGTCAAGCATACTTGAGACATCATTTGATTTTCTTGTCCTTGAGCTTCTCTGTGCTGAGGAATTACCACGTCTGGTAGCTGCGTATCTCCTGAAAGGACAGACTACTAGTGACGGGAAATGAACCCTGTGTGTAGAGCACGGTCTAGCGATGCCTCACCTCTTTCCGCTTGTTTGAAGGTTGACTCCATGATACCCAAATGGCATTGCTTTTCGACACCGAGTGGAGCACAGCGTATGAAAGCAGGAAGCGCTGGAGGTGGTCAGTCAATGAGAGACCAGGTGGAGGAGTGCCTCCAAGCTCACGTTGTAACTTGGACATCACCCTGTAGGGGGTTTACGGAAGGGTTTTAGTGGGGATGGGACAGAATCAGAAGTCTACTTTAGGAACATTTTCTTTGGAAGGTGCCTATAGGATGACTCTGAAGGGAGCAAATCTGAAGAAGGACCATCGGCTAGGAAGGTGTTGAATCACAAGGGAGGTTTTAGTGGGGATGGGACAGAATCAGAAGTCTACTTTAGGAACATTTTCTTTGGAAGGTGCCTATAGGATGACTCTGAAGGGAGCAAATCTGAAGAAGGACCATCGGCTAGGAAGGTGTTGAATCACAAGGGAGGTGATGGAGACCTGAACGAAGCGGGGGTCATGGCCAGCTTTGGGGGCGTGTGACCTGTGCAGCCACAGAGGGCCCCACGCTTAGAAAAATCCTGTATTCTGTTTAATGCTCTGCAGTCAACTCTTGAGACTCTTAATCATTTAAGAAAAAAAGGATCCCATGTTTTCATTTTGCACTTAACCCTGCAAAGTATGTGATCTTGGCAGAGGTGGTAGGAGAGAAACCGTGATGAATGGAGCTCTGGTCCTCTTTGCTTTTCTGTTTCCATGCTTCCCTCAGTGTCCTCAGCCTAACCCCTGCCTGATCTGAGTGAGGGGTAGGCATTAGGGCCAGGGGAGTAGAGAAGATTTAAGAATGTTATTATAGCACCACAAAAAGAATGAATTAATATTTAGTCTCTATCCTTCAGTAAGGAGGTTTGCAGTCTCATCCAGGCAAAGGCTAGTCAGGATTTATCGAGAGTGGAAAGAATTATCTAGGTTCTTTTATCTTTCCCTGATTAAAACATAAAATCGTATTCTATGCCCCAAATAGAGGGAACGTCACAGACGGAATATAGGAAGCTCAGAGCCAATTCCTTTTAGCCCGAGGGACTGTGGCAGCAAGATACCGGAGAAGGACCTGAAGGGGAGAGTGGTCTCCAAACATCGAGGTTCCCATGCTGGGCAAGCATTCACATGCCCCAAAAATGACACAGAGGCAGTAATGACCTTTTCAGCATCTGAGCAGCTGCCAATGTTTCCAGATGACTGGTGCTCGCTCTTTCCCCGTGCCCCACGCCAAACAAAACTCCTAAGCTTTGCTCCAGCATATGACCTTGGAGCAGAAAATAGAAAGTCCTAATACTGATGGACTCTGGATTCCTGGACTACCCATTGGGATGGGTGCTTGGAATCAAGGTTAAGTCAATTAAAGACAATAAAGTGTTCTATTTCTGTAACCTAAAAATGAAGTTACAAATTCATATATGCAAGTGGCTGTAAGTTTATATATGTAAATTCATGGATGCATAAACCACTGGCTGTAAGAAGATGAAATATTAGGACATAATCTTACTCCCAAGTTTAAGCATATAAAATTTCCATGTTATATTTATTCTTCATGTGTAAGCTTAACAGGCCTTTGCATTATTAGGAGTTGTACAACTACAATATATGGCAACAGTAACATTGTTAAAGTTGATACTTTTGCTTCTCCTAACTGCCATAGTATAGGGTTTAGCATTACAATACTTTTCCATACCTTTCTAACAATTTCTTTATTACGACTTTCCCTTTTATCTTTACATAATTAGGGATTATATGTTTTTATGGGATCTTAAAAGAAAACCATAACTACCAGCATGAGAGATTTATTCCCACCTCTCTGATGGGTATGCATAAGATGTGTTAGGAAATGCTAGGCTTGCACAATTCTTACTTGTAGAAACCAAGAACACTACCTCTTGCTGCGGAAAGTTTAGACCCATCACTTTTTTGCATTAATTACTTTGTGCTTTCACAAAACTCCATACAGAAGATTCTGACAGCGGTGCCTCTCTGTCTTGATGTTCTCAGCTGTCCAAGTGTTTTCAATGGAGTCCACTGCATCTTTTACAGATGGTCCTAATTAGGACTAACGTTAAGATTGGCCTGGGAGTGGCTGCATTTCCGAGAGCTGGTCTATGGCGCCTGAAGCTTGCATTAGAGCCTGATGATAGTTATAGTCTTCTTGTTATTTATAATTGCCCCATTGGCCTGTAAACACTACCCTTAATATCTGTTGTTTTGATTTCTACTTTATTTACCTGATTACTGACATGGATGTGTTCACACTAGAAAATGCCAAAATACTTAATGAAAAATGTAAAATGTTTCTCAAAAATTAACTTTTTATTTTTGGCCTGAGTTATTTTATTTTTCCTGTATACTCATAAATATTTCCACTGAGAGTGTAGTCCAAGCCAGAAAGTGTTCTAAGGGCTTCACAGTCATTTAATTTTCACAAACTATGAACTTTGTAATTTTCAACATTTTTTTGATAAGGAAACTGAGCTCAGTGTGATTAACTTTTCCAATGTCATGTGGGAAATAAAGGGTAGACGTAAGACTTGAACCTAAGTCTGCTAAATCCTTCATTCTTAACCAGGATACAAGAGTGCCTTAGTCTGAGCTTAAATCATACATACATTTTGTCTTTTATCCCCCATTAGTGTTATAACAATACAAACAGTTCTGTTTTCAATAAGCATTTTCATAAACACCATCCTTAACTGTGAAGCATTCATAAAATGGGTTTTTTAGAATTCGCTCAATTAATTTCTTTATAAATAGTCTTTATACCACTCCTCAAACTGATCTAGTCTCACAATCTTTGTTGCATTGATTTAATTATAATAAACTCAGTTATATATTTCTTTGATTGGAAGAAGAAACACTATCACTATGTTAAGTCTTACCATTGGTTTTCCAATACACCCTAATTTCAGGAAATATTATACTGAGGGGAAAAATATATTTTCTGGTGGGAGGAATCTAGGATCACCAAGGGTGTCTCAGTGAGGGAGATGCAAGCTGACTTCTGTGCTTCCTGACGATCCCAGCAGATGGCACCTGCAACATGGAGACCAGCAGGGTTCTTTGAATCTTTGTGACGCCTCAGACAATAGTTCCTTAATTTTGCAGCTTTCATCATTTTGTATTTGGTAAGATAAAAGACAGTAAGCTGCAATCTAGGTATTTCAGTTGTTGAAAAACAGGGAGAGGTCAGGATCATGTGAAGCCTAGTCTCTAGGAGAGTATGGCAGTGGGTTTGCTTTCTTTAAAATGCATCACTGCCATGGAACAGGGTATTTGAAAGAAATGGGCTATGACAATAATTAACACTCTATTTTCGTGGTTTTACCTTCTGAATGCTGAAATATTCCATGTGGAGAGGAACACAAATAATAATGAGAGTAAGCTAAAATTGAGAATATTTGAAAAGTAGACTATGCCAGGTGTTTCCTTCAGTAGGGTTTGTTTTTTTAGACATTATGTACATACATACTGCAAATATATAATTAAAGTGCCTGGTGAACTAAGAGAACAATGTGGATAAAACTAGTTAGTTTTTAATTTTCAATAATTTGAATACACTGAATTAAAATAACAACACAATATATTTTTCTACCAAAACTAGTCCATGGAGAAGTACTTAAAAACTAACAAATAAAATGGGTATTAATTTTTTTAAAGATTTTATTTATTTATTAGAGAGAGAGAGAGAGACTGAGAATGAGAGGGGAGAACGTCAGAGGGAGAAGCAGACTTCCCGCAGAGCTGGGAGTCCGATATGGGACTCGATCCCGGGACTCCGGGATCATGACCTGAGCTTAAGGCAGTCGCTTAACCAACTGAGCCACCCAGGCGCCCGGGAATAATTTTTTTTAAATAAAGCTTCCAAAACATTTTTAAAGTTGTGGTTTTACTTATGAACTTTTTTCTAATGTCAGAAAAATTCTTTCTCAGACTTGAATTATTGAGTTTTTTTTATTTTATTATGTATTTCCAAGGAAGAGTGGCTTAAAATGGATTGGATGATTTCCAAGATTTTCAAAACAAATTCTGATCTGGCTTAAGTCTGTTACACATATTTTTCAAAGACAGGGCAGTTTAAGGAAAATTTAAAGATTAGAAAATGAGATTGTCTTAGCAAAATGGATTTTACAAATTACCTATTAAAAAGCCTGCTTACTATATATTAAATTAAATACCAATAAAATCCAAACAAGCATTTCTGAGATAGAAATTGAAAAGTTAATTCTGAAATTTATTTGGAAAAGAAATGCACCTAGAATAGCCAAAATTATCCTGAGAAAGAACAAAGTTGGAAGACTCATACCATCTTGTTTCGAGACTTACAATAAAAGTACAGTAATTAAAACAATGTGGTAAGAATAGGCAAATAAATCACTGAAACAGAACATGTCCCATCAATTAGTTTTCAACAAAACAGTCAATTTTTAGACAGAGCTGCTTAATGGAGAAAGAAGACTATTTGCAACAATCAGAGCCAGACTATTTTGATAAATGTGGGGGAAAAATGACCATTGACTCCTACCTTGCACTACATACAGAAATTAATTGACTACAGATCAGAGACCTCAACATAAAAATTAAAGCCACAGAGTCTCTGGAAGAAAATATAACATCTTTGCAACTTTGGGTTTATTTAGATTTCTTATGCACAAAAGCATTAAACGTAAACTAGAAAGTTGAAAATCAGACATTATCAGAATTAAACTCTCATTTATCAAAAGACACTGTAGAAAATCACTGGGAGAAACTATTTTCTATACCTATATTTGACAAACGATTTATATCCAGTGTATAGAAACAACTCCTACAAATCAATTTTTACAAAGGAAAACCCAATTCTTGTTTTTAAGATTTTATTTATTCATTTGACAGAGAGAGAAAAAAGGAGGCAGGCAGAGGGAGAGGGGGAAGCAGAGTCCCTGATGAGGAGAAGGCTTGATGCGGGACTAGATCCCAGGACCCTGGGATCACAACCTGAGCTGAAGGCTGTTGCTTAACTGACTGAGCCTCCAGGGTCACTCAATTCTTATATGGGCAAACATCTTAGAAACTTTACAAAGGAAGATTCCCAGATGACCAATATGCATGTAAAAAGATGCTCAACATCAATAGTTTTCAAGGAATTGTGAATTAAAACCAAAATAAGATACTGCCACACACACACCAGTATGGTTAAAACTGTGAAAATGGACAATACCCAAATTGGCAAGGATGTGGAGCAACCAGAACTTTCATAGATATTGGCGGGGGATGTAAACTCATTCAAGCAACCACTATTCTGGGCCCAGCAGTGCCCCACCCCCCCCAGATTCACATCTACCTGGAACCTCCGAATGTGCTATTATTTGGAAATAGGGTCTTTGCAAGTAAGTAATAAGGTCATAGTGGATTAAGATGGGTCCTAAAACCAGTGCCTGGTAGATACTTACAAGAAGAGGGAAACTGAAATAAAGGGATGCAGGAGATGTACAGGGGAGAAGAGCAGGCAAAGACAGGGTTAGAGATCGGAGTTCTGCTTCCACAAGCCAAGAACACCAAGGATCTCCAGCAACCACTAGAAACCGGAAGAGGTGGAGAATGATTCTTCTAGAGCCTTCAGAGGGAGGTCGGCTGCAATAATATCTTGATATCACACTATCCAATTTCAGGAGTCCTGGACTTCTGAACACTGAGAACATTCATTTCTGCTGTTTTAATCCTTCCAGTTGGTAGTGACAACTCTAGGAAACAAGTACGACCACTTTAGAAAACTTCTGCCGTTTCTTATAACCTTAAATATATACACTTAGCTTATGACCCAGAAATTCTACTCCTAGGTATTTACCCAAAAGAAATGAAAGTACACATAAAATACACACACACACACACACACACACACACACACACACACACACACTCAGATAAGCATGTTCATATCAGCATTGATTATAATAGCCTAAACTGGAAACAAATTGAATGTCTAAGAACCGAATGAATAAAAAATTATCTTATATAGTCAAACACTATTCAGCACTAAAAAAGAATAAATTGCTGATATACTCTGAAGCATGGATGAACATTAAGAAAACAAAATCAAAAGAAGCCAGACACAAAATGGGTATGTAAGTTATATGAGTCCATTTATATGAAGACCAGGGTCAAGTAAAAGGATTCTCAGAGGGAATAAAAATGGGATCAGGGAGGCAAGGGATTGACTTCAAAGGACCTGAAGGAATGAATGATCACAGGCATTGGGCATGTTCTATGTCTTGATTGCAGTGGTGGACATTAGCAGATATATATTTGTCAAAACTCACTGGACAAAACTCACTGGACTATTTACTTAAATGAATGCACTTTATTAAATATAAATTATTATCTCAACAAAATTGTTTATAAAAAAAGGTAAACTTGGAGCATTTCACCATTTATAATATTTGCTTCAATCAAAATAGAAAAGAAAGTCTTAGTTTGCTATAATGAAAATCTTTATCCCTTTTTTGTTTTTGAAAACCACATTAATTATCTGCTTTCTAAACTTATTTTTAATTCTTAGCAAGTAGGTGATTTCCAAGTAATTCATTTTTGTTCTCTGTTTTTCTAGTCTACTTTGGATGTAGGCATCCATATGCCATGCACTCTCTCTGTAAGAGTCTACTTCTTTTGTATATGTTGTCAAAGCTTTAAGTCTCAATCTCCTTAGTTGGGAGGATTCTACTAACTCATCCAGATATAATTTACTCTGTTGGCTATTTTGTTTAGGAAGAAGAGGTCACTTGCAAGGGCCAATCAAGTGCAAAATAAAAATACCTATATCTCAAACAAAGAATGCACAGCTTTAAATAGCATTCAAAATGTTGCTAGGGTTTTTTTTTTTCTTTCCTTTTTTCTTTTCAGATGGGAGGAATTTACAGAATTTGGCCTGTCAGAGAACAAAGAACATACCAGCTTCAGGTGGGCAGTACCCAGTTCCGGTTTGACAGCTTCTTGGCAAGTATTATATGTTTCCAGCTTGACTGGATGGAAAGGAGGACCTGAGGGGAAACACAGCAAAAGATTGGGGGCAGAAAGAAGAGAGAGAGAGGCACGTGGAAGGGCCCAGGGAATCCACACCGCCCAGCTGCGTCTGTATTTACGGTGCAGCGCCAGCGCCATCATGTGGTTGTCGGTGGAACTTCAGAGGAAGAAGGCGTTCTTTCCCCTACTCTGTTTAAAGAAAGGACTAATTGACTAAAATCGTCCAAAGGGCCTGAAAAACCTCAGGAAGGGTATCACCCTATAATTCTTTTTAATATAAAATCAGAAGAGATTCTTGGCCTTTCAGGTATTAATGCATCTGGTATCGTGTTTGCTATTCAAGTAATTATGATTTGTCCTTTCATTATTCTGGTATTTATTGAATAATGGGTCAGATACTATACAAAGCAGGAGAAAAGCAAATATCATGGTCTAGTAAGGAAGACAGACCTACGAACAGAATATTAGCGCAATTTCATCAATACTCTAACGCAGGAATGAAAGAGCCCCTGCTACCACAGGAGCCAAACGGGCACGTTTAAAATTTGCCAGAGGCCATCACACCCACCCTCTTCACTTGATGCTGTAATACCATTGTTGCCTTGAAAGCCTGTGTTGATCCTATTAATTGTATCACTCGCCATACCTCTTTATAATCTGGCTATAATTATTGATTTTTTTCAATAATCATGTATCGATAGCCTACTATGTTTTAGGTAGTGGTGTAAGTGCTGGGGAATAGAGGTACAGTGGGGAAAGACAGAAAATCTTTCTCCTTTCATTTTGCTAATGCTTGGGAAGTGAACCATCAAGACAAATGTGTTCTGTACATAAACTACTTTATTACTTTTTGCCTGTTTAGTTTTGTTATTTTTATTTTCTATTTCCCACCCAGGTTGTCCATTCCCCACTTAATGAATAGTGAACAATTCCTCTGAACTATTTCAAGTTAGTTTGAGATTTTAAATCAGCATGGCCTCGTCAAGGGTTCTGGGAAATTTCCCTAACTTCCTGTTGCTCAGAACTCGCTTGGGTTTCATGCGTGTATTAGCCATGAAGTGGGAATTTGGGAAGAGATTTCTAATCTTGGCTCTATTAATGTTTCATTTGTCAGGCTTACCTCCCTACGTCAGTCTCTCCTGGTCGCTTTCGGGCCCTGCATGTAATAAACATGAACGATCTTAGAATTTTCTAATCCGAATAGCAGATACTAGGAAGTTGGCAGCAGGCTTGTGTCCACACTCAGCCCCCGGCCTCAGCAGCCACAGCTGTCAGGGGGAGGATTGCAGCCTCAGCAGGGCCCTCTGCTCCAGCACTAGGGAGCCAGCACAGGAAAGAGAGACTGTTCCAATGACCTAAAATAAGAGAAAATTTGAAGAACCAGACTGAGCTTAATACCAACCTGGAAAAAGATGTGATCTCAGTGAACGGCATGTATTTATTAACAATTATTGCAGGGGAAAAAAACACGATTTTATGGTTATGCTCTCAAGGAGTTGAGACTCTTCACTTAACCATGAATGCATCTCATTCTGTGTCGGATTTATTCACTCAGGCCTTTGCTTCTGCGTGCACAGCCCAGTATAAATACCAAATAGTTGGTATTTAGAGTGAGGTCATCTCCCCCTACCAAAAAAAAAATTAGAAAGTGCTCCTACAGTCCGGCTTGTGCTAAATCACTATAGACTTTATATTACACGGGAGGCGCCAGGAAGCCCAGAGTTTCCCCTTCAGACTCAATTACTTTCCTCACCAAACTAATCAGCCCAGTGCCTCATTCTTGTAAGCATGGCCGCTTTCTGTTCAACTTTGGAAGATTCTGAAAATTAACTGAAATGTACAGAGATTTTTCTAGAACTAAAGGTAAATGGAGATTCTGCATTATTTCATATAAAATATAACTGTAAATTCTGTGTTGGGGAAACTTTCTTTTAGTTCCAGGTTCTTTACACCCAAACCATCACCAAACCATCATTATGCTCTTTATGAATTTAAAGAAAAATGTCTTTCCATTCAGAGTACCGTTTGAAAGGAAAGAAACAGACCCTTTGCAAAAACCAAAACCAAAAAACTTGTGCTCAACAACTGAAAACATCCTCTGCTTCACTTTCTATTTCCGTGGCCTGGTTGCATTAAAAAACTAAGTCCGCATACCTTTGTTACCAAAATTGAAATATTAAAAATTTCCTCTGTGTCTCTCTGACTCAAACCTGTAAAGACATCAATCTAATCTGTACTTCCACAGAGAACACAAGTCGTGGTCCATCAGAATTTTAAACAGGTGTTATTGGTCACTATTAGGACGGGCTGCATTAAGATAAACGGAATCCTCATTTAAAATACATACTTAAACTGTTTTTTTCAGATATTAAAAAGCCACCCAAAAGCAGGCCTTGCAATTTTATTTTTAAGGTTTTTGCATTTCAGACATATGAACCAACCATTTTCCCTTTGTGAAGAGAAACTGCTCTCCTCGGAGCCTGCCTCTTCAGGGTATTAGCTGCTTCCCGAAAACCATCCGCAGTTGAATGGTGGAGCATCCTCACTCCACAATGGAACAGGATGTACTGGCAAGATAATACTTTCCTTTGTGAAGGGCCACTTTGAGAGACAGGCTGGATTAAGTAGCAGTTTACAACTGGCTTCATGAAATTGCATTAATCATCTTTGCGGTCTTTTTTTTTTTTTTAAGATTTTATTTATTTATTTGACAAAGAGTGATCACAAGTAGGCAGAGAAGCAGGCAGAAAAAGAGGGGAATGCAGACTCCCCGCTGAGCAGAGAGCCCGATGCGGATGCGGGGCTCATCCACGGGGCTCATCCACGGGGCTCATCCACGGGGCTCGATCCCAAGACCTGAGATCATAACCTGAGATGAAGGCAGAGGCTTTAACCCACTGAGCCACCCAGGCGCCCTGCATCTTTGTGGTCTTATTGCAACACTGTAACTGGTGAACACTCTGATGTAAAATAGTCATTTCCACTAAAATTGGTCAATATTCTCATAGTCGTCTATTTTTGGAGAACTTATGTCCCTAAAATTTTCCTAACTTTAGCCCTAATAAGGGCTTGTGTCCAACCTGAATCTGATGAAGATCATCAGTAATGTGAACAGTTCAGGTAGAATCTTGAGGAATAAAGCGACATTTTTTCTTTCCTGCTCAAGTCTGCCCCATGTCCCAATTTAACAGCCTTGAACTGTCTTAAAAATTACTTCAAAATCTAGGTCGGGTATATATGTTACTGAGAATCAACTATTGCAAAGAAATGAACACTGTTTTGTACATTAAGCAACAATATAGTGCATTTATGCCTTTACTATGTCATTTTTTCAGGTGGATTTGAAAATCAAAATATAAAGCCCATAGCAATATGCATTATTTATTCATTCTCACAAAGAATAAGAAGGTTTGTATAAGCAAATTCTGAAAGTAGAAAAAGTTCTTTGAAAATTATCGTTCCAGTTCATTGCTTAAAAAGTCTCTCATCTGGGGCGTCTGGGTGACTCTGTGGGTTAAGCTTCTCTGCCTTTTGCTCAGGTCATGATCCCAGGGTCCCTACTCAGCAGGGAGCCTGCTTCTCACTCTGCTTGCTGCTTCCCTTGCTTGTGTGCTTTCTCTCTCTCTCTCTCTCTCTCAAATAAATAAAGTATTAAAAAAAAGTCCTTCATCAGTGTCATTTAAAAACAGTAACCACAACAATTAAAATAACCTAACAGTGGTCCTAGAAAACACTGTGTGCCAGATGCTGTTTTAAGCATGTCACTAACTCGTACACTATTTAGGATACTAATAAGTATACTAACTCGTGTAACCCTTGCAGTAACGTTATGAGGTTGGTATTTATGATCACCGCTTTATAGAGGAGGACACTGATTCATAGAAAGAAGTCTTTTCAGAGTCACACAGAGTATGGAGGGACATGGCAGGTACTCTGAATTACCATCTGTACTACCCTAATTCTCTCTACAGTCTTTCCCTCTAGGCCAGAAATCCCCCATCAGCTTCAGGTCGGGCCGTAGAACACCCTTCCTGAATAACGCACCAGAGAGTCAAGCTCAGCGTGTTCTAGACTGAGTGGAGAATCTGCTCCCTGGTGCCTGTGGCCTCCCTCCTTACTTTAATCCTGTAACCTATCTTCCCAGTAAAGATCCCTACGCACTCCACTCTTCTTTCCCATTAGCGTTGGCCACAAGCTAGGTCCCTCCTGACTCCCATAGCTCACCTGTAACACAGGATCAGCGCCTCTCTCCTCTTTCCTGTTTGCACTGTGCCAGCCTCCCTTAGGCACTACTTACCTTTCACCTGGACTTTTGAAGTTGATCTTGAATGGCTCTTCCTATCTTCATTCTCTCTCTTCTCCAATTCATCCTACACACTAGCACCCAATGAAACTTACTTACTAAAACACACTTCAAATAATTTCTACTAAGAAGACCCCAGTAGCTTGCTAATAAATGAATGATAAACTCAAGTTTCCACTCTGGGTCATTGGTATCATAACCCCAACTTCATTTCAATCTTTGTTGCTAGTCCATCTTTCCATCTTGGCCTGCCCTTTGTTTGCTTTAAACCATTATTTAATTATCTTTTGCCTTGTCCACCACCCCAGCACCAACCCACTGCCTCTAACACACCATGTACTGTCTCTCCCATGTTCCAGATGAGACCCCCACTCGTGTGGCAAAATCTTCTTTCCCAGTTTTCCATCTCTTCCTCTCAGTCTTCATTCCTGATGCTCTTTCCTGGTTCCAGCGTTCTTGCTTAGGCTAGAATTGTAGTTTCCTGATTAGGATCCCAAGTTCTATATCCTTCTTCAGTAAGCCTACCTCGCATTCTCACTGTTAGGGTAATTGTATCAAAACACATCTACCTTGCAAATTTTCTGCTCAAAAATTAAAAGGGTTTCCTGTTTACTACACTTTTTTTAAAAAGATTTTACTTATTTATTGGACAGAGGAAGAGATCACAAGTAGGCAGAGAGGCAGGTAGAGGGAGAAGGGGAAGCAGGGTCCCCACTGAGCAGAGAGACCGATGAGGGGCTGGATTCCAGAACCCTGAGATCATGACCTGAGCTGAAGGCAGAGGCTTTAACCCACGGAGCCACCCAGGAACCCCTCCTGTTTACTACACTTTAGACTCCAAACAGGCTGCCATATGGCACAACTTCAGGGAGCCCCATTCAGGTTTTATTTTATTGGAATCTCTAAACTTCTTGGTTTGGAATTAAGCAGTATTTTGAGAACCAACAGTAGAATTGTTATTATATTATAATCTGCCACTACTCCTCTACCTCAACCCCCCTCCAAATACATACCACACCAAAAACATGACCATTGCATTCAGGCATACCATGGAAAGATTGAGTTAAATAGGTTCTCTTTAGTGTAAGACTTTCAAGCACCTTTAACATGCATGTGTGCATTATTAACCTCCATAAGGAATCATGATGGAAAGGGTTTGTCTGTTTTTTCCTCCTCTCCATCACTCTTAGTTCTCTCTCAGGACACCAGAATTCTATAGTCTCAAACTGAGGAAATCCTGCCTTATACATTCTCTGTTCCAGTCCTTATCACAGGTTAAATGCTACCTCAGAAGGTCTTCTCTGACCATCTTGGTTAAAGTTGCCATCCCTGCCAGCTGCCATCATCTTGTTTTATTTTCTTCACAACACTTACCACAGTTGGATGGGGTGCCTATTTATTCATTTTTCTTTGTTTGTTTTTCCTCTAGGATGTTAAATCCAGGAAAATTGGCCTCCTATCTTGTTTGCTACCCTCTCTCCACCTGGGATAGGTGGCTGATACACTTGATACAGTTTATTTTTTGTTTTGTGTTGGTTTGACTTGTTTTTTTTTTTTTTTGGAAGGAATATATATTTCCACCCAGAGCTTTGATTGTACCCATATCCACTCTCTCAACCTACATAACTGAATTTAGGTGTATGTGATACGACTGAAATAAAAGTTTCCTCATCTCCGAAATTTTCACTGATCGCCTGAGTCATCCCATAAAGTAACTGCTCTTACTCTACTGAACTTCTGTAATGTTAGTATCTGAGCAACTCTATTTTGAATAGTTAATAGTTTTTACATAGAAATGCTACCTTATCCCCCTAACCATAGTGTATTTACATTTTGGCGAGGATTGTTGCCATACTTTGAGTATCTTTGAGGATCTAGCAGACTGGGCTTCTCAGGAAGCAGTAAATATCTACATCTTGATTAAAATGATACACATAGTAGATTCTCTTTGGGTGGAGATGCTATACATTCTTGCCTTTAAAACTCTTTCTTACTCTCCAAGAAGTAGCTGTTACTGGAAGTAGTGGGGTGAAAGTATAAGAAGCAATTAAGGGAAGAGGGAATAGTGATTGAAAATCCTTTTCTCATGTTTATGTGGTTTAAATTAAACAGAAACAGCAAAATCAATTCAGTATCAGGGATCTTGGACTGAGTTGATACTTCCTGTAACAATTCAATAGCCATGTGTATTTTTGTGTAAAGTCAATTAAATGTTAATCCATCTTTAAAATCATCATAGCAATTCCATTTCTTCCTTTTCTTTAGAAATGAGATGTTCTTTGCCGAGACAAGTTCAAGTATTGGCTCTCCATCCAAATGATGTGGATTAGGAACATCTGGAGAACCTACCCTTAGTTTTTATTAATGGAAAGCTTGGAAGGCTTAGTGATTTATAACTTCAATGTATTTTAACACACTGGCTTTTTTTTCTCCGTAGAATTTTATTTTATTTGGAAAATTTATGTGATCACATAATATGCCACATATGAAACTTTTCATATAAAAAACAGTGTATCTGCTGCATGTCAAATTTCATAGCTGGGGAGGTCGTGATTTGGAGCAGACTCCACCTGGACTTTCTGGAATGTTGTCAGGGTTCTAGTTTCAGCCTGTCTTAGAGCATTCTATCTCAGCCTTGCCTGGGACCTGAAGATTAAATCTACCCAAAGGGGGGGTTCTGCAGAGCTCTTGTGCTTTGAGGTACTCTGTGGAGAAAAAAGGGTTAGATTATCATATATATTTGAGGCATTGTGGAATTCTAAATCTCCTTTTTGGACAGTCTCAGGGCTTATTAGCATGTGAAGGCTATGAGAATTTTTAGACCTCTTACAAACTTGGATCTCTCTTGCTCTCTTTACTTTCCTGACTTCATTTCCCACATCTCCCACATTTCCCACATCACTCTCCTGTCTCTGACCATACCCTCCTTCTTGTGATTCCACAGACACACCACCAGCATTTTCTTTCCGTACTTTATTTCCTCAGCCTGAAAGTCTCCCACTTCCCTCCTGGATACCTGCAAGGGTCTGTCTTGCCACCTTGAAGTCTTTTCTGAAATATCATCCTCTTAGTGAAGCCTTCCTTGATTACCTTATCTTAAACTTACAAACTATCCATTCCTGGCACTCCCTATTGATCTTTCCAGCTATTTGGCTATTTCTCGATCACACTCATTGCCATAACCACAATAATTCTGCATCAACAAACAACCTCAAATCCTCATGGAATGCAACTGTAAACATTTATTTAACGTCAGACGTGTTGTGCTTATCTGGCAAGTCCTGAATTTACTCTCTGGCTGACTGTGGATCATTCCTGCAACTGTACTGATAGGGGCTAAGCTTGTTCATGTCTGTGGGTCTCCTGGATATTGGTTAACCTAGGAGGGTTCCAAGGAGATGACTGCAGTGTCTTGGCTCTGCTACATGTGCCTCTCATCCTTAAGCAAGCTAGCAGAGGCTCTGTTTCCTGGCAGTCACGGAGAAGTGAGCGTCAGCAAGCTTTCAGTGAGTTTAAATCAATTGGCTAATGTCCTATTGACCAGAGCAGGTCACATGGCCATACACAGCATCAGAGTGAGTGGTCTCTACAACGTTACACAGCAAAGGGTGTGGATACAGGAAGAGGTGATCAACTTGTACCATTTTTGCAAACCATACATATTAGAGCTTCTACTTCAAATGTTT
Organism: Nasua narica; assembly: GCA_028533885.1. NCBI lineage: Eukaryota > Metazoa > Chordata > Mammalia > Carnivora > Procyonidae > Nasua > Nasua narica. Next base: position 32,143,073 of record CM052813.1, on the reverse strand, counting down.
GTTTGTTTCCCTCTACTAGAATATAAGTTCCATGAAGGCAGGGATATTTAAAATCTATTTTGTTAACAAATTTATCTCTATTTTGCTTTATCTAGAACCATGCCCAGAACATAGTACTCAATAAATGTTTATTGGATGAATAGATACATAAAAATAAATACATTAAGCTTTAACTCAGCATTTTCAAATGTATTTTTTAATTGGTCCTATTTTTTTTTTTTTTTTAGTGGAAAGCCAAAGAGAATCTTATTTGGAATCAGACACTCTTCAGATATTTCATGCCTTCCTTACTGAGAATGTAAACTCCAGTAATTAATTTTATTTTTCAGTATTTATTTCACCTTCTTTCATTTATCTAACTAAGGATTAGTGAATGACTTTTAGGTACTAAATTATGTACTAAATGCTAGTGGTAATAGATAGCAAGAATATAGCCCCACCTTCTGAGAAGTCTCAGTTAAGTTGAAGAGCAAAACTATAAAGGAGAATTAAGCAATATGATATGCTCCATTATAATGTTACTCAAACAATCCCCAAGAACACAAAGGAAGAAGTGTTCAAATCTCCTATTTGATACTGGATAGAGAGTTTTAACTTTGATCTCCATACCCCTTTAAACTGATAAAGTTACTCTTCTAATACAACGTGCTTATTTGTAACGTTTCTGTTTATATCATTTAATTTCTTCACCCATCCATAGATTTACCCTTACCTTCTTTTCTTTCTGAATCCTACCCATATTTCAAATCTGACCAGCCATGAAACAGTCTCTGACCAAGTTTGTTTACAGACCCCTAGCGCCTGAATTTATTTGAATTCTCTAGCTTTTATTATCTATATCATTATTAATGTGTAATGATTGGAGACGTCTATTCTACTTTAAAATAGACTATTTAACTCTCCTGTTGTTCAACTTTTCACTTCTGGATGTCTCATCTTTTCAAAGAGTTAACAGCCATTTTAAGAGCAGAGATTTTGTTTCTTTCTGGAATTGCCGAAAAGAATACTTGCCATGTAGACACTCAAATAATTAATTAGAAGGATATACTGAAAACAAAAAATTTAAACCTTCATTCATCACCTAGTTATGGTCAGTTCTGAGAATGCATATGTGGGATGTGGGCAGGCAGTGTGAAAAATATTGTTTATGTACCACTCTTAATCTATGTTACAAACCGGTTTCTACTTTATATAAAGCTGCAAATACAGACTAATCTTTTTTAACAGGTTAAAAATAAATGGACACATTTTAAGAGGGCTTGGAAATGAGTAAGAGAAAAATTTTAAAATGCCTACCTACGAATGTACAGAAAATAAGAGATTTCTTGTTGACAAAGAAAATGTTTAAAAAGGGATAAATAAAAAGCTAAGATGTGTTACCTGCTGTTCTCTGTTGGCTTCAGGGCAGAGGAGAAGCTCATTTATCTTTCAATTAGTTTTGCATTTCTACACACCTGCATATCCTATTTACCAACCCAATAAAACTGTCCTTTAGGGGTAAATTCTGCTTAACATGGTACTTTCTGTGAGGGAAAACCCCCAAATAAACTACAAAAGTAACAGGTCAATTCACCTAGTTCAAGAAGAATCCAAGTCTTGTATCTGTCCGGACACCTTTGAAAAAGACAAAAAAGCAGCTCATCAAATATTGTAATTATTTACTGATAAAAACTATGCTACAAATCATAGAAGTGATAATAAGAGAAATAATATTATTAATTTACTCATACTCAGAAGAATTAAAAGGTAATAATCCATTGAGATACTATTAAGGACTATCTCATTCAATATATTTCTGGGCAGGTGTAAAGCTAGGCCATCACTAACAGCTTTTTATTTAGTTCTACAAACTTCAAGGAACTTCTGACTTCTTGTATTAAGGAGCAGATTGTACTAAATGATTACTAAATGATTGCTTATTAGCCTCTTTCCTGTTTTAAATTAATATATTCATTTGGAGGTCTCTGGCATTTGCATGGCGTGAGTCATCTACCTTTAAGTCTTATGCTTTTGCAGTGGACTGATTATAGATATCTTCCACCCTTACAATTGAGAAAACTGCTGCTCAGCTCAGATCTCTCAAAGTCTGAATCCTGACCTGAAATGATTTCTTTGCTTCAAAGAACTGATGGCAGCTACAAACATAATCAAACACATATATATGGTAGAACACAGATAATATTTTAAAATAAATGTTATTTTTGCCATATTCTGTTAAACTTGAGCTTCTTTCATCCTCACATTTCCCCCTTCCTTTGCCTTGTATATGGGTCAGGAAAAAGATTAAGCTATTTGATTAAAACCCAGGTTAGTCTTAGGTAATGCACTAAGACAAGAAAAGGAAAGAAAAGAAAAGAAAAAAAAAGAAAAAAGAAAAGGAAAGGAAAGGAAAGGAAAAGAAAGGAATAGGAAAGGAAAGGAAAAGAAATGGAAAGGTGTAGAGTTTGAGAAAGATGTAAGATTGTCTTCATTCTCAGATGGCATGGTCATCAATGTAGAAAATCTGTAAGAGGGGTGCCTGGGTGGCTCAGTCTGTTAAGCTCCTAACTCTTGGTTTCAGCTCAGGTCATGATCTCAAGGTTAAGAGATCAAGCCCCATGTCAGGCTCCCTGCTGGGCATGGAGTCTGCTTAAGATTCTTTCTCCTCTCCCTCTCCCTCTGCCACTCCCACCTCCCTCTCTAAAAAGGAAAAAAAAGAAAAAAAGAAAAAAGAAAAGAATATGCAGAAGAACTGACAGAATAACTTCTAGAACTAAAGAACAATTATAACAAGATTAAAGGATACAAGGGTAATGTACAAAAGCCAATCTCTTTCCTGTGTACTAGAAATGGACAAGTGGAATTTGAAATTAAAATACAATATCATTTACTTTGGTGTCTCCTCAGAATGAACTACTTAGGTTATAAATGTCGCAAAATATTTATGTGTCTATATGAGGAAAACTACAAAATTCTGATGAACGATTAGAGGACGAAATAAATGAAAAAATATTCTGTGCTTATGGGTAGGAAGACTCAATATTGTCAAGATGTCAGCTCTTCCAAATTTGATCTATAGATTAAGTGCAATCCAAATCAAAATCCTAGCAAGTTATTTTATAGGTACTGACAAATTAATTCTAAATTTTATATGGAGAGGTAAAAGACCCAGAATAGCCAATACCATATTCAAAGAGAAAAATACAGTTGGAGGACTGACACTACCTGATTTCAAGATTAGTAAATAAGTAAAGCTACAGTAATCAAGACAGTGTGGTATTTTTATTTTTGATGAAGGAGCCAAAGCAATATAATGGAGAAAAGATAATTCTTTCAACAGATGATCCTAGAAGCAACTAGACATCCACATGAGATGTCTAATGAATCTAGATACAGATGTTATACTCTTCACAAAAATTAAATCAGAATTGTTCATGGACTTATGAGTGTAAATGTAAAACACAAAACTATAAAACTTGTAGAAGATAATAGAAAACTGAGATGACCTTTGCTGTGATGACAATTTTTAGATACAACACCAAAAATATGATACATGAAAGAAATAATTGATAAATTGGACTTCATTAAGATTAAAAACTTTTGACCTATGAAATCCTATGTTACGAGAATGAGAAGATAAGCCACAGACTGGGAGAAAATATTTGTAAAAGGCACATCTGATAAAGGACTGTTATCCAAAATATACAAAGAAGTCTTAAAATTCAACAATAAGAACACAAACAACCCAATTAAAAAGGGGCTAAAGACCTTAACAGGTACCTCACCAAAGAAAATTTACAGATGGCAAATAAGCATAAGAGAAGACATACCACCTGATCTGTATCAGGTAAATATGAATGAAAGCCACCACAAGATACCACTAAACACCTATTAGAACAACCAAAATCTGGAGCACTAACAAGAAACACTGGGGAGGACACTTTTGTTCACTGCTGGTGGGCATGTAATGCAATAGCCACTTTGGAAGATACTTTGGTGACTTACAAAACTAAACATACTTTTACCATATGATACATTGATCGCATTCCTTGGTATTTACCCAAAGAGTTGAAAACTTAAGATCCATACAAAAACTTGCACATGGGTGTTTATAACAACTTTATTCATAATTGCCAAAATTTGGAAGCAACTAAGTCTAAGTAGAAGAATGGATAAACTGTGGTACATGTAGACAATGAAATATTATCTAGTGCTAAAAGGAAATGAACTATCAAGCCAGAAAAAGACATGGAGGAAACTGAAATGGCTATTTCAAAGTGAAAGAATCCAACCCAAAAAGGCTATATACTGTATGATTTCAATTATATTAAATTACATTTCAATTATATTTTATAGGGAGATGGTACAAAGACCCACAGTTGCCAGGGGGCAGGGAAGCATGAACTTCCTAGGGGTATAGGTGTAGGGATAGGGGATTTTTAGGGCTCTAAAAATATGTAGGATGCTATCATGATGAATACATGTCATACATTTGTCCAGACTCATAAAGTGTACAATACCAAGACTGAATCCTAAGATAAACAATGGACTTTGGCTGATTATGATGTGTCAGTTGTAACAAATATACCACTCTGGTTGTGGATGTTGATAATGGGAGAAGCTATGGATGTCTGGGGGCAGGGAGTATTTGGTATATATCTCTGTATCTTCCTCTCAATTTTGCTGTGAACCTATAACTTCTGTAAAAAAAACCCCAAACAAACCCATCTTAAAAAAACAAAAGCAAAAATAAAACAAAACAAAAAAACAGTCCATTTTAAGAAACTATTAATAAAACAAAGACCAGTATTAGAAAGGCATGTTAACATAAAGAGCTGACATAGGTGTGTAAGAAAAAGAACACTTTCCTCCCTTCTGAGGGCAAAAGACATGAGTTTGTAAAGTTAGAAATGCAAATTTTGAAGTGTTATGCCAGCTTTTATCTACCAAACTGATAAAAGCTCTTTTGTGGTTTTTGTTGTCATCATTAAAGCTAAATAAGAGTTCTCAATGGTGACAAGAAACAGGGACTTTCATTTAGTATTGGAACAATTGTAAATTAGTCAGATTTTTGTACCATGTTTTCCTTCATTATTTTCTGCAAAAACTTATTCTCAAATATTCAGAGATTTTAAGGATAGAGTGGAGAAGGACAAGTACAACTCAGTGCTGTGGTCTTTCCCACCTTCTGTTGAGTGATAAGAAGTATCTAATCAATGAAGACTGGCAGAGAAGTTCATCTATCTCTTCTCTAACACAAAATTTAGATAATATGAAATTTCTTTTCCAGATAATTTTATCTTGTCAAGTGACAAGAAGTTCTTGAGGACAGTCTAAAGTCTTCCTGCCTGTGTGCTCTTGGTTCATTGTACTTCCAAGTTTCTGGCATAAACCACTGACAGAAAATAAAAGAAAATATGCTCCAATAATTTGATAGGAACATCTGCATTTAAATGGAGAAGACTCACACGTGGTATATTTATTTGACTTTGAAGTTTTATAAACTCTTTTGGTTTTTCACTAATACAACAGGGCAGAAACTGGCAACTTAAGAATTGGGTGACTTTGGCTAGTCAGACAGACTTGGGACTTCTAGAAAGAGAGAATGTTCTCGTGGGACATATAGCTGTGTGGATGTGACGTGGACTATTAGAATACTGTGCATATAGAATACTGTGCCAGTCTGATGTGGACTAACAGTGAGGTGCCCCTAATTACACTTGCCCAGAGGCGTATTTTAAATGCCATGGATTATTATTCATTAAACATAAGATTTCCTCACAGCAATCTAATACCCAGCTTTGAAAAGGAAGCAAGTTTAGGAACTTGGACTTTTCAGAACAGAAAAAAAATGATAATCTGTTGCTTAATCCAGATTTTCTTTTCCTTAGAATTCTTAAACTGTGATCTTTCTTTGTCTTGTTCTTATATCAGTCTTTGATGGTGAAATTTCTAAATCAAAGAGAAAGGTGAAAATCTTGTCAGGAAAGATTTCTCTCCTCAAAGAATTTATGGTGCTTTCCTCATAAAGTATATTTATAACTATCATATAAATGCCATAGTTTGATCTTAAGTACCAACTTTCCTGTGAGGATATGAGTGTGCTTAATTAACAATAATTAAGCTTCATGTGACATATATTTTATGCTCACTTGAGAGGTAGGCAAGCAGACACAAAACTAAAGCAGACCTCAGCCTGGCCAACATCTCGACTTGATGGCAGATACTCTGTGCTGAGTACCCAGGACAACTCTCACACAGAGAAACCTAACCGACTTCCTTTAAATTAATGTCTCTATTTTCAGGGAGCAAAAGAATGTCCTGGGAAAATTTGACAGGAATTAAACAAAAAGGATAGAAACATTTTAGGAAGAGGCTTACGAGTCTCTTGGGAAAACAAAGTTTTTAAAGTTCAAGCTGTAAAATGGCAGACAAAAGCATGTAATAAATGTTAAGAGGAAATTCCATAAACATTTTTCTGGTTCAATATCTGTAAGATTAACACCCTTCCATGTCCTGCCTATAGCCCTTTGAAAGCGGGGGTGGGGGGGGGACTGGGGGAAGCAGCAGGCATGATTCAGAGATATTTTCTTGAATATTCAGAAGGAAAAGGCTAGTCTGAAGCCAAGTATCTAATAATCTCTGTTTTGCTTAGCCATAAGAAAGCAATTTTTCCAAAAACCACTTAGCTGATAAGCCCACTCTTTGTTTCTTTTTTAAATACATGATTAAAAATCTTCCTTAAATGACAGTCTATCAGGAATGCTGAAGTATTTTGGATTATCTAAATGCTTCCAGCTGCTATCTTAATTTTAAATATTTCTTAAAGGGGATTTCCAGCTTATTTGGCAGCAACCAAATACAATTTTTTTTCTCTCTTTTTTTTTTGTTTCTGTTTCTATGATTGGATTTCAAAGTGCATCATATGATTTACTTTGGAGTGACAAGAAAATGCATCACTTAGAAATGTATATTATTTCTCAATTACTCACTCAAAGTATATTTTTACATTGGAGTTGTTCAAGTGAGTGGAGACTGATATGTTAAGTACAATGTTCCACTACTGAAGCTAGGAGAGTATAATGAGAAGGAATACATTTTGTCAAAAGTTGTCATATGTGGACATAAGTAGAATTTTTAACTGGAGTCAAAAATCCTATATCTTGGCCTGAGCCCAGAGGATCTCCAAGGTTTAGTTCTTGTGATGCTTGTCAAAGTGTGTCCAGAGGAAAAAAAAAAAAAAAAGAATTCCCATATTTCTGGAAGTACTATGTAGAAACAAAGGAAAGGAATGTGATTCAATAAATTTCCTCTAATCTTGGTTCTGAAACTCTGATTAGCAAACCTGCAGACTGATGTTAATATTATATACTGACGATTTGAAAAGTGTCTATCGTATGTGTCCACTGTATTAGAGGTACCAGTTATATCTCCTCCCAACCCCACTTCCTTAAGAGAGAATCTGCAAAATCCATAATTCTGAACTCTTCCTCCTGGGATAAGCTGCCTGCATAATGAGTGAATATCAGACACAAAGAATGAGATAGTCTCTCTGGTAAATTTGGGACTAAGGCCATCGAGACAATGAATGAGTTGGTAATCTGTGGAAGAACCAAGGTGGAACATTATGTAGTCCCTATTATGAAGGCTGCCATTTTGGATTGGTTTTGATGATGAGCCAAAAAGTCAGTCCATGAAAGAGAAAATATCCCAGAAGTAGAAATAAGAGACATTTCAATGAGAGAGACAGAAAAATAGATACTGTTCTCAAGATGTTCCTGAATGTGTATTGTGTTCTTATGATAGCCCTCTAAGCTGAACAAGGATTGGGTATGTGGTAGGCTAATAAAGCTCCTAAAGATATGATAGGAACCTAATTCCTGGAACATGTAAATGCTACCTTATTTGGAAAAAGCATCTCTACAGATTTGATGAAACTCTTGAGATGGAGAGGTAGATCATCATAGATTATCTAGATGGATCCTAAATGCCAACATAAACCTGCTTCTAAGAGAGTTGCAGAAGGAAATTAGACACACAGAGAAGGGAATGAAGCAATGTGCCCATAGAGGCAGAGATTGGAGTGATGTCCTGTAAATCAGGAATACTGACAGCCACAGAAGCAGGAAGCATCAAAGAACAAATTCTCTTCTAGAGCCTCCAGTGGAGGTGTGACCCCACTGACACTTTGATTTTGTCTTTGAATCTCTTTCAGATGTCTGGTCTCCAGAATTTTGAGGGAGTAGATTTCTGATGACTTAGGCCACCAGGTTTGGGGTAATTTATTACAGCAGTCATAGGAAATATACAGGGTTTTTCTTAGCATGAAATAAGATGTACTTTCTTTTTTTTTTTTAAAAGATTTTTATTTATTTATTAGAGAGCGAGAGACTGAGAATGAGAGGGGAGAAGGTCAGAGGGAGAAGCAGACCTCCCGCAGAGCCGGGAGTCCGATATGGGACTCGATCCCGGGACTCCGGGATCATGACCTGAGCCGAAGGCAGTCGCCCAACCAACCGAGCCACCCAGGCGCCCTAAGATGTACTTTCTATTTCCAGGGAGTTCAAAATCAATTAGATGAGAAAATCAACTATCTAATTAACTAAAAAAAAAAAAAAATCCTTATTAAGGGGGTTGGTTACAAATAGCAAGAATTGACAGGAGAATGAACATATAATTTCTTCTAGTGAGTCCTAAGATGTTGTGGCAGAGTTGACATTAGAACATTAGTTTGAACTAAATCATTAGTTTGAACTAAATATTTAAAAATTTCAGGTGACAAATCCTATTAGCATATGATTAATACATTATGTCTTTCCCCCTCCTCAAGTTAAAATATTGTATGAAAAACAGAGATTGAAATTAGAGTGAGCTATCCCTTAGAAAATGGCAGGTTTGTGAACAATGATCAACATGTCCAGTGATAAAGGCATTTCTGTTAAACCTTTCCAATGCTATAAGGCAGAGCAAATATTTTCCAAATTTAAAGACCAGATCAAAAGTAATCAGACCTTTTTTTTTTTTACAATTTCATTTTACCCTTATCCTCTTTTTTCCCACAAAGGTGTGAAAATGCACATTGGACATTATTAAACCTGAAAGTGACTTTTCCTATAACACACATCTTTTGGATGATCTCTGTCTTTCCCGTGGTTCATCAGTGGCTTCTTTACAGGAAAGGAGAAAAGGCTAAATATTTCTTGAAAAGTAAAATCAAATGCAAGTGACCACATTAGTGGAGAAGGGATAGTGTTCAAAATCATAACAAATTAAAATACATTACTTTCTAATATCTAGGATGAGAAAATCCTATTTTGTTGGAATGCTGAGACTGGAAATTATTTTTTTTAAGATTTTTATTCATTTATTAGACAGAGACAGAGAGAGAGAGATCACAAGTAGGCAGAGAGGCAGGCAGAGAGAGGGAGAAGCAGGCTCCCTGCTGAGCAGAGAGCCCAATGCGGGGCTCAATCCCAGGACCCTGAGATCATTCCCTGAGCTGAAGGCAGAGGCTTTAACCCACTGAGCCACCCAGGCACCCTGTAAGACTGGAAATTCTTGAAGAAGCAAGCTCACAGAGGTTACAGCTGTGGAGTGCTCCCTGTCTACTACCTTGCAGGGCTGGTTTCTCCTCATATTCATCAGTTTTATCCTTACTATATTCAGCCCATCCTTTCCAGAAAGGAATTTAGAAGTAATATGCTTAGATTAAAAAGTGCCAACATAACATTACCCATGGAAATTCCCAATGAGTCTGAGACAAGTTTGGATTGCATAAGATAAAACAGTGTAAGACCAAGTTCCTCAAAAACTATACAAGAACAAATACCACCACTTCAAAATAAAGAAAATAAAGCATATTAGTTCTGGTAGACATTATAATGCCTACCAATATTTAGTTCTCTCTCCTTCTGGGACATCGGGGAGACTACCTTTCCCAGATCCCATGCCATGCAGTGGGACCATTGACTAGTCCTTGTTCCTGTGAGGAATGTGAGCTGAAAAGCCTCTGAGTGAGTTTCTATTTCTACTGTTCTCAAAAAGAGTTCTGAAATCACATTATGATTGTGAGTTTCCATCAGCTGGAGATTTTGTGGAGTAGAGCAAAGTATTCTTGCATTGAATGTTCAGAATTGAAAAGAAATGCCTTTGTTGCATTAAGATAGAGTTAATTTTTGCTGTAGTACAACCTGCAATTTAGGCCAACTATGATACCCATTGACCAAGTAAAAAGAGACAAAAATTTATGTTTAGAAAAAACTGGAGAGAACTTTACTTGACCTAAAGTAGTATGACTTTAGCATACACTTTCTCAGTTTTATATTTGATTATTTCCATATTGATTTGTGTAAACACACACACACACACACACACACACACACACACACACACACACACTTCTTTTATGAATGGATAAATCATACCCTAAAAAGTCATTATCTCTCAAATCCTACTGAGCACAAAGCAAAGACAACTACTTTTAACCCAGAGATCTTTGTATTCTCTCTTCTAGTCACGATACTAAATGTTTGCAAATAGAATAAACTCTAAAGACAAGCGCCTGGGTGGCTCAGTCATTAAGCATGCTGGTCTTGATCCCAGGGTCTTGGGATGGAACCCCACATCTGGCTCCTTGCTCATCGGGGAGCCTGCTTCTCCCTCTCCCCTCTTCCTGCTTGAATTCCCTCTCTCTCTGTGTCTCTCTCTACCAAATAAATAAAATCTTTTAAAAAAAAGACAAATTGGCTTTTATCCATGGCCACAATTCAGATTTGGTATTGGTAACTTCCTTCAAATGGTTTGTTAAATTGTTCCAGTTTTTCTTTGAAACATACATGATATTTCCACGTATACTGGCACTCATGTTGTTTTATTAGCTTTCAGTAATGTTTTATATGAAGAATAGAGGAAACTGTTGAAACCAGTTATTGAGGTTTGTCTTGGCCCTCCCCTTAATCTTAGGCTATGTCATGGAAAATCCCTCTGGGTTCTCTGCTAACGGAGCTGGCATCATGTAGCTTTCCTAGTTGCCGAGAAGTAGCAATTTTACCTTGGAACTAAGAATAATCATCAGGTGCCCATGTGACTCAATTGGTTAATCACCCAACTCTTGATTTCAGCTTAGGTCATGATCTCAGGATTGTGGGATCGAGCCCTGCATCAGTTTCTGTGCTCAGCACAAAATCTGCTTGTCCCTCTCCCTCTGCTCCTCACCCGCCGGCCCTCTCTCTCTCTCTCAATTGTGTACTCTAAAATAAATAAATAAAATCTTTTTTTAAAAAAGAGTAATTAATCAGCATAGAGATATTTGCGTGTACATCTGTGTACTGGTGAACCAATTCCATACTTGTGCTCCCACCACAATTGATGAACACTGTCTTACCCCTCCATCCCCAACTTTTTATTTCTGCCTTTTTTAGGTCAAGAGAGTTAGTTACTTTAAAGAGTAAGCGTTAATTGTTAAACATGTAAAATGCAGCAGACATTTAGGTAACCACTGTTAGTACCCCAAAACTGTAAAGACCCCCTGAAAGTTAGTAAAAAGTGACATACCACCCAATAGAAAAATGGGCAAAGGACATGAACAAGCAATTAAAAAGAAGCAGGATATTTATTATACATGTGAAAAGGTGTTTAATTTGTTTGGTAGTCAGGAGAATGAAACAGAGAAGTATCATTTTGTAGCTATAAAATTAGACATGATCACAAAGTCTGACAATGTTTAACATGTGGAAAAAAAGCAAATTCTAATACATTTTTACTGGAAATGAAAATTGGTACAACCAATTTAAAGAATGATTTGGAATTATGTAGTGTTACGAGTTGAGGTGTGCACACCCCCAGAAAGATATGTTGAAGTCTTTACCCCCAGAATCTCAGCATGTGACCTTATTTGGAGACAGGATTATTGCTGAGGTAATTAGTTAAATGATTTCACACTTGAGGAAGGTGGACACCTTGTCCAACATGACTGATGTCCTTATATCATAGGACATCCATGTGAAGATAGTGAGAGTCTACCCTGTGGAAATGGAGGCAGAGATTAGAGTTGAAATGCTGTCACAAACCAAGGAATGTCTGAGGCTACCAGAAGCTGTAAGGGGCAAGAAATGTTGAGAGCATGGCCTGAACCAACACCTTGATTTTGGATGTCTAGCTTTCTGGAACTGTGAGATAATACATTTCTGTGGCTTTAAACCACCAAGTTTCACTTTGGTATGACAGCTGCAGGAAATCATCTATCCACATCTAATAAATCTGAAAACAAGCCTTCTGATGATCCACAATTTCTACTCACCCTGGAGACATTCTCTCACATTCACACAAAGAAACTGTGTTCAAACTGAGATCTCCCTAAAGTGTTCTAGGGACCTCAATGATAGATATTATGTGCAAGTAAAAGGTAGGGATGGGAAATATTAAGCTAATGTGGTGCTTAGTTCCATACCCTAGCTTCAACCGGAGTTATTTGTTTTTATATCTGCTTAAGATTTCCCTTGAATAAAGGGTTCCACAACTAAAAATAGGCTTGAAAACAACTGGGATAAGAAAATGTTCTTTTCTAAAATGATGACATTTCCTTTTTAAAGTCCTTTGATCTAATTTAAGACTTTTTACTTTTTCACCTGCTTTTTTGTGTTACTGTTTTTTTTATCTATATATCATATATATGATATTCTCATTTTAGTGAAGTCTTTTCCCCCTTCTGGTATTTTTACTCTTAAATAAATGTCATTTTGACATTATTGATAGGACTAATGTCCTGTATCTGTGGCATTAATAAAGATTTTACTAGTCATATCCTTGGGAACTGTTTTTAACTATTTTATTAATAATTATAGACAATTTAGGGGCACCTGGATGGCCCAGTTGGTTAGGTGTCTGACTCTTGATTTCAGCTTGGGTCATGACCTCAGGGTCATGAAACTGAGACCTGTGTCAGACTTCACACTTGGCAGAGTCTGCTTAGTATTCTCCCTCTCCTTCTGCCCCTCCCCTCACTCTCTCTCTCTCAAATAAATAAATACAACAAATAATTATAGCCACTTTAGATTACATGAAACATAGATCATAGTTTATTATTTATTTTTACATGTGGATATCCAATTGTTCCAAAATAATTTTTGGAAAAGATTATCTTTTTCCACTGAATTACCTATGTACCTTTGTTGAAAATCAAATAAGTCATGGAGACAAAAAGTACTGCATAGGGAGTAGAGTCAATAATATTGTTAGATATTATATGGTGACAGTGACTACATTTATCATGATGAGCACTGAGTAAGGCATGAACCTGTCGAATCAATATGTTGTACACCTGAAACTAATATCAGATTGTATGTCAATTATACTTGAATAATCTAAAAAGCTGAAAAAAATTATATGGCTTAGAAAGATAAGAAAAGCAGTTGACCATATATGAATGACTCTGTTTCTGGACGCTTTGTTCTGTTCCATCAATGTGTTTGTCTACTTTAGACCAATATCACACTCTTTGACTATTGTAGTTGTATCACAACTCTTGGTATCAGGTAGTATCCTGACTTTGTTCTTTTGTTTTGGCTATTCTGGGGCCTTTGAACTTCCATATGACCCAAAAAATTATCTGAAATGGATCACACACCTAAATGTAAAACTTAAAACTATGAAACTTATAGAATAAAACCCATGAGAAAATTTTTGTGATCCTAGAATTAGATTAAGGATTTTTAGATAAGACACTAGAAACATGATTCACAAAAGAAACATTAATAAATTAGATATTATCAAAATTAAGAACTTCTGCTCTTCAAAAGGCACTGGTAAGAGAATGAAAAGTCACACAAACAAGGAGAAAATGCTTGCAAATCATATATCTGTGAAGGACTTGAATTACAGAAAGAATTCTCAGAACTTAATAATAAGAAAACAATCTAATTTAAAAAATGGGAAAATGATTTGAAAACAATGCTTCATCAAAGAAGATGTATAAATGGCAAATAACCACATGAAAAGATATTCAATATTTTCAGGAAATGCAAATTAAAACAGCAAGGAGATACTAAATAGCACAGCAAGAATATAAAATGGTACAATTGCTTTGGAAAGCAATTTGGCAATTTCTTGTAAAGTCACACATACACTATTATGTGATCCAACTATTCCATTCCTAGGTTTTTATCCAAAGAGAAATAAAAGATATGTTTACACAATAACAAATGAGCATGCAAATGTTTTAGAGTGGATTTTTTTTTTAAGATTTTATTTATTTATTTGAGAGAAAGAGCAAGAGAGTGGGTGGGTTGGGAAGGGCAGAGGGAGAGGGAGAATCAGATTCCCTATCAAGCTGAGAGCCCTACCTGGGGCTTAATCCCAGGACCTACAGATCATGACCTGGGCTGAAGGCAGATGCTTTACCAACTGAGCCACCCAGGTGCCCTCACAGTGGATTTGTTTGTAAACCAGAAATGATCCACATGCCATCAACAGGTGAATGGATAAATGAATGTGGTGCAACTATACAATGAAATACTATTCAGCAATAAAAAGGAATGACCTACTGATACCTGCACTAAAATGGATGGATTCTCTTCTAGCTTTTCTTTTGACACTTTTCCCTTCTCATGCTTCAGAGAAAATGCAGGTTTTTCACGTCCTCAACCATCATAATCTCCTTTCCATTTCTTTGTTTGGGTTGTTGGGTTTTTTGTTTTGTTTTGTTTTTTGGTTTGTTTATTTTAATTTTTAATTTTTTTTTTTTTAGAAAGAGAAAGAGAGAGAGAGAGTGCCAGCATGGGGAGGGGCTGAGGGAGACGGAGAGAGAGAAAATCCCAAGCAGGCTCCGTGCTTAGCACTGAGCCCAATGCGGGGCTTGATCTTATGGCCCCGAGATTATGATCTGAGCCAAAATTAAGAGTCAGTCCGTAACTGACTGAGAAATCAGGTATGCCTTATGTTGTTGCTTTTATGTAGAACATGCCACCTCTTTTTTAGTTAGATAAATTATATTCATCACTAAGGTTCCAGTGATGGAACTTTATATTTTAGCTCCTCTGTGAACCTTCCCTTGACCATGCAAGTTATTGTTTTGTGGATGTTCCTGTGCACTTTTCTTATCAGAATAGCACTTTGAGTACAACTTGGTCTAGAAGGGTATAGATTTTGGTGTCAGGCAGATCTCTCTCAAAATCTGAAATCTGTGCTTTCTTAGTTGTGTGACTTGGGATAAGTTGCACTCCCAGGCTAAGCTGCAGTTTTCTTCAATTGTAAAGTGATCCTACTGTTTTATGAAAATTAGAGAAGATAATACATATAAAGTATTTAGTGTGGTGCATGATTTTTTTAAGTATTCATGATAGTTGTTATTTTACTGAATTTTTATTCTTTTTAAGTTATTATTCTTCATCATAACATGTCTTGTTAGACTAGAACTATCCTTCTTATTAATGGTAGTAAAAGGTTGGCAAATCACAGGTGCATGAGTAAAAGAATGACAACCTGCACCATTAATTTCCCATTAGGAAAGAGCTCTCATAGTCCTTAGGCTACCACAAGAAAGGAAAGCAGCCTATGGCAGTGTGCTTGGCTCCCAGACTACAGCTAGTTGGCTCAGGGATTGGTCACTACCATAGCTGGGCCAATATGTCCATGCATTTTGATTTAACACTTTGGTTGAAGAGATAGTTGGTCTAATCTTTCTCTATGTGGTTGAACCTATAAAACATAGACCTTGGGAATTCTCAGTGACCTTATTTTTTGCTACATTGTGGGAAAAAAGCCAACATTGGAAAAAATAAGAAAGTTGTTATAAGGGAAAAGAAGAAAAAGCATATGGGCGGGAGTGGGGATCATGGGGGTAGCAAAGCCAATGCAGTTAGGCAAGGGAAGGCTAATGAGTAATGTGATTACGTAGTAATTTTTGCTATTACCTACTGCAGTCGTTTTACCTCATATTTGGTGGAGTCTGAGGACATTGGAATTACTTGGGCATTGTCCTGACATATACAGAGATTGCTCTTAGTCATGGAATTATGGTTTCTCAAGTCCTATACCAAAGTTACCCCTTGTTGATGAAAACAAATGCTACCAATCATGGATGTTCAACACTGGGTTTTCCTGATTTAAGCCCTAGTTCATACAACAAGTGCAAAGGACTTTTCACAGCACCGGGGTATTTATAAAGTAAGAGTTTATCAAGCCATTGTCCACATCTCATGATCAAATACATAAACATTCTTTTTTGTTATTGTTTAAATACACTGTAGTTATTGACGGAAGGCAAGATAAGCTCAAGATAAGGAAATTTTCCAACTCAAATATAGAGCATAAGAGTCTTGAAAGACCAATAATAAAGCAAACAAGTTTTTAATTCAAGGTTAGTAGGATTAAGGAAACTATAAACTGATTAGGAAAATGCTAGGAAATTCAGACCTCTCTGATAGGGATCTGATTTAGCCAGTAGGCTGGGACATTGATGCTTTTTCTCCATCAGTTTTATGTATTTTGAAAATCTCCAGGCACCTAGCACAAACCTTTGAAGGTTCCCTTATCCCCAGGCTTATCAACTCTTGCAAATAGATGCCTGAGGCCCATCATCCTAACCAATCAGCAGTCAGCCAGCCTCTGCATCTCAAAGCCACTTGAGCTCAGCTGGGAACAGCCTGCCATATTCAGAATAGAATGATACAGCTTCTGAGAAAATAATTTCTGCTGTTATTCAGGATAAATTCACATACGTTGTTCTCAAAATACTCCTACAGGCACACATCCATTGAAAGATGTAGGTCATGTCATGAAAAGTAGGATACATCATATATCAGGTGTTATTTTTTTTCCCCCTTTGGGGGAAACGTGGCATGAAGAAATTCAGAATAATAGGCTAAAATTACCATCTAAAAATTCTGACTCATTCACAAACCTCCTCTCCTTTTTCTTTCCCTACCTTTCCCTCATGAACTTCTGCTTCTCTGTCTGTCTTACAGATGAAAATCTGATGATACAAATAATGACAGAAGGAAATGGGAACTCATTGCTAGCAAGAGAGGTAGAGTACAAATAGATCTTTATTCAGATAAATTCTTTTTTAAAGAAAAAAAAAGTGCCAGCTAAGTTTTGCGGATTCCTGTATTTGAGTTTCACCTTTAAGAATTTTTTAAAAATATTTATTTATTTGAGAGAGAGAAAATGAGAGAGAAACATGTGTGAGCAAGGAAAGGGAGAGAGAGAAGCAGACTCCTCGATGAGCACAGAGCCCAACATGGGGCCTGGTCTCAGGACTCCAGGATTATGACCTGAGCCGAAGGCAGATGCTTAACCAATAGAGCCACCCTGGTGCCCTGAGTTCCACCTTTAGGATCCTTCATTGGTATCTCAATTTAGATCATAATTCAAATAAACTTAATAATATGAATACCTAGTAGGTTATGGAATGGGATTTTTTTGCTATCTTAGAATTTTAGCTACATCTCAAATTTAGCATAATTGATGGTAACATGTCCGTATTCTAGAATAGCTAGCTGTTAGATACATGCATCTGGGACTTATTAACAAGAACTGATCCAGTGACAATGATCTACCCCTAGAAATCTAAGAGGAGGGTTCCTCGAAAAGAATATTTAGGATTTTAAGAGAGCTTTGATTCTTTCCCTTGAAAGGGTAGGGGATGGTTACCTGATCTTCGTTCCCATTCAGGCCAAAACCAGGGAAGCCCTAAGAGAATCAAATGTAGAAAATGCAGGTGCCTGTAAAAAGTAGAATCTGACTGCTCTCTGCCTGATGGGGAGGAATGAGCTTGAACCCATTCGTAGTCCAGTCTTTGTGAAGCCATTAGATGAGAAAGTTCTTTCAGGCAAACCTGACATGTATCTATAGGAATCTGGAAACATGATTAAATTGGCACCTGCCTTTATCTAGAGAAATAGCAGCTGGCTGAGATAGGTATATTTGAAGAGAGAGAGACTCATAGTAAACTGTAGATCCACATTTGGTGTGGCAAAGACGCTGTGGGTGTTTGAGCCATCTAGAGGGTCCCTAGTATAAGTAGCCAGTGATGTACACAAATTGAGAAAATATTTGAAGAGGCCAGCCAATTGGCGCACTGTCCATGAGCCCACCCAGGTGCCTGGTTATCCCACCAACAATACTACAACCTTGGCCTATTTCCTTATTCCCCTGTCTTCTGCCCTGATAAAAATAGATGGAAAGCTAAGGTACAAATAGACCTTGGCCTTGAATGAAATTGAACGAGACTGGACATTTTAATACCGGCATATTGGGATATCCAGAAGGTGTGGAAAAGGGACCACCCTTACAGCTCTGAGGGCAGTGATGAGAGAAAAATCAAGTTTTCAAGCCTCTTGAAAAATCAAGAGACTGTGTCTTTCAGTCACAGACAAATATTCTTGCTGTTTATTTATGGTCACTGAGTGTCATGGCAAAGCAAAACACCAAAAATCAAGTTTAGGTTTGAAGACTGAGTTAACACTTTGACCTCAGAAATTAAGTGGTAATTAGACCATGATGTCTTCACTATTTGAGCTCATAGACAGTAAAGACAGTAAACCTCCCTGTTCACCTTGCATCCACAACCTCTAGTTGTCAGTTTGTACGGTGCCTCACCCAAACACCCAGAGGAACAGCGGCCCGTCTGAGAAGACGTATAGCTGCCAGGCTTTGTTTTCATCTGTTCTTAGATAAACATCTCTCCCACATTTCTGGTAGGGTGGTTGGCATGGCTTTCCTCTTTCCAGTTTGCCTCTTGTCCTGGTGACTAAACCTTTGGCAAGTTTCACGCATGAGCCCTTAGATTATGTCTTAGAGTTGCGGTCCCTTTTGTTTCTGCCCCATGAACCAGTGCTGAGTGATTCATTCCCACAGTTTCACACATGGTACCTCTTAGCAAATTGAAAAATTGCACAATCTTCCAGTCTGGGATTGAAGAGAGCTGCAGTTCTCTGGCTAAAGCTAGAAAGTCAGCAACGGAAGAAAGCAGACCGTGTTATTTTACTGTGGCTTTAGATCTCCTTTCTAAGGGAAAAAAACAAAAACAAAACCAAACAAAAAAAAAAATACAAAACCCAAACCCAACTCATCCTGTTGAATTATTTATCTGTTCATTTTCTGTATTGCTCCCTGGAATGTAAGCTCCGTAAGGGTACTAGCCCATCACCTAGATAGAAAGTAGATACCTGGAAGTTTCTTGCAGTGAATGAATACAATCTCTACGGTAAACAGTCATGCTCACACCATCACAGATATCATTTACTGGATACGCGTGAGCAGCCAGGCACTGTGCTAGGCCCATTACCCGTACGGTGGGACTACTTGATTCACGCACTCATTCTTCAATGCTGTGGGAGGTTGTGTTAAACTCTTATTTCACCTGAGAAAAGTGGGGCTTGACAAGAATGAGCAATTTGCTTCTGATTACCTAGCAAGGAAGAGGAATCATTGGATGAACCTAGCTAAACTTTTCCCACAGGTCATGCTGCTTTGCATTGCAATCCATGGCTTATTTATTTGTCTTCTCTATTGAAAAAATTTCCAAGAAGGCCAGCAGTTGTAAGGAAGCACAAGTGGAAAAACTCAAGTAATGACATAGAATATGGGACCATAGATTACAGGCCAGATAGATCCTTTTTTTTTTTTTCAGCCAGACAGATTCTGTTTTTTTTTTTAAAGATCTCCTTCATTAATTTGAGAGAGAGAGAGACAGAACATGAGAAGTGCGAAGGTCAGAGGGAGAAGCAGACTCCCCACGGAGCCAGGAGCCCGATGGGGGACTCGATCCCAGGACTCTGGGATCATGACCTGAGCCGAAGGCAGTTACTTAACCAACTGAGCCACCCAGGCGCCCCAGACAGATTCTTAATGATAAAAACAAACTAAAGAAAATATCAATTCTTATTCCCAATTTAATGTCTTTCTTTGTGATTTAATGAAACTGAATGTCTCAGTCACAGTCTGCTCAAAGTGAATCAAATATTTTGACTCTTGCTGACAGAACTAAGGATTACACGTATGTCTTCTAATGTGACTGTTCAAGATCATGCATATTGTGACCTGATGTGCACTTACAAGTTCTGTCCACTAAGTGACCAAAGAGTTTAATAATCAGATGGTAGAGGCATAGCAGACAGGCATTGCAGTAAATGGTAATAAGCTTAGGTATTTCTTGCTGTACAAAACCCAACCATTCAGTAAGTTCTTATTTAATACTTTCAAAAAGAAAAGATACTATCTCAGACTTCAAGAAATGTGACACATATGGATGATAAAAGGTAATGTTTAAACATATAAAACAAATAGGGTGTACTCTTCACTTGTATGCCTATTCTGAGAAAAGCTCACCACCTTGGCTTAGGAAGCAAACACCTCGCAGATCAGTCCTATGGAAACGGCAGTTTTCCCCAGTGTAAAGCTTATTATGAGTACAAAACTGGAACTCTTGTGAAAACTGAAGTTATTCTAAGAAATGAAATATTACTTCCATAGAGCCCATTTAACCAATATCTTTTCATAAAACAATAGGTCTCTTTTTATATAAGTACTGTACTGAATAGGAAAATCTAAGGTATATTTAACCTTTGTTTTACTCCAGAACCATTCCCTGTGTTATTTTAAGATGGTTACTTAAGAAAAAAAAAGTTGAATTTATCTCTATACCCTCTTATTAAGCAAAAAATGGTCAAATGCATTTGAAAGACTTAAGCAAAGAAATTTATAGTAAATTTAAAGCTAGGTAAACAGCTTTTGAAATGGATAAAATAAATGTACCTGGCAATTTTTTGGATACAAAACATTCTTCATGATATCCTTAATTCATGTTACTCTTTCAGATTTTTTATTAAAAAAGTCTCTAGATGCAATGTTATAGGTTTGTGATAGATTAAAAAATATGTATTTCTATAATATTTATAAATAACTTTCTGGCAAGAAGAAAAAAAAAAAGTAATGCTACTGATGAAGGCTTTTGGACTACTTTCTTCGAAAAAGACTTTACCAATAATTTACTTCACTGCCTTTCCTTACTGGCTTTTAAGCTTTCATCCTAAATCTGAAATCATACTCAGACTGTGAGAGAAATGTCATATATTGCTTAAAAATTTTCCACTTGATTAGACAAAGTAGATAAATAACTGTAAAGATATTTGTAGTCACCTGACATAACTCAAAAACAGAGAGAAGACAATAAAAAATTTCCACTCAAGCCAAAACTTCCTGTGCAAAGAAACCCTTTAATATTGAGCTTAGGTAAGGGTGAGGGAGTAGTACTTTCTTTACATATAGTCAGTGCTATGATAGACAACAAAAACCATATTTCCAATGGAATAAAACAACATGGGTTTTACATTGGTTCCATAAACCCTGGTAACTACGGATTTTTTCTGCATACTTGTAATTATAAAATATAGACTTGTGTTAGTTTTTAGCTCTGTGATGAAACAATATTGTAGAGTAACACAAGATCACTGGGAATGAACTTGATACAGGTAATGACAGTGTCAGTCTGGTTTGCCTTTAAAGTACAATAGATTAGTCATTAGACAATAAAACTGCTGGCCGTATTAAATGAGATAATCTTAGGAGACTACCATTCTCATTCTTTTTTCTTAGCCATCTATTTTTCTGTACCCATTTCATTTCTCTGCTCAAAAATCACCACTTTCTCCTGACTCCACAATGAACTCCAAACCTTGTATTTGTCATTGAACTCTCCAGAATCTGGCTCCAACTTGCCTATTGGAATCTTAGCATCTTAGCGCCAGTTCCTGTGTCAAATTGTATTTTGGAAAATTGTAACAAGGTCTCACACCCCACATGTTATTCTTACAGTAGAACTTTGACATTCCCCCCCACCACACACAATGGAGTGGTGGGGGTCTATATCCCCTGCCATGGAAACTAGGTGGCCTTTTTTGATGACTTCAGAACTTAGAGTGTAGTAGAAATGACCATGTGACTCCTGAGATTACATCATAAAAATGCCAGCCACCTCTTTCTTCTCTTGGAATGTTCAAGTCATGCTGTGAGGAAGTCTAACTAGCCCATGTGGAGAGATCACATAGAAAGGCTATGTTTAGATGTTCTGGCAAAGAGCTCAGCCAATAGCCAAATTCACTGTATGTATGAGTGGTGACACCTCCAGATGATTTCACCCTCCAGCTACTGAATCACATCTAGCTTTCAAGTCTTCCCAGCTGAGGTCCCAGGTACTATGAAGAAGAGATAAATGGTTTCTAGTATACCCCAATCAAATTTCTGATCCACAGAATCTATATAATAAGATGGTTGTTTTATACTACTAGGCTTTGGGATGATTTGTTACATAGCAACAACAACTGAAAGAGTCCTTTTAATGGCAAGTAGCAGAATCTCCATTCAAACTAGTTCAATCCAAAGGGAGGAAATTCTTGTGAAAATATAAGTGCTTCTCATCAGGAGGACTTGAAAACAGAAACTGAAAATTCATCAGGAACAAAGACAAACATTGATTCCATTTTTCTGTGAATCAACCTATTCAACAGAGGTCTCATGATCTATAATCTTTGTTCCTCTATAAATCTGATTTATTTTCCCCCACAGAGCAGTCCAAAACTTCTTTACTTTTCAGTATACATGGTGATATATGTCACCTCAATTTTGATTGCAAAAGGAGTCTGAGATCAGTATTTATCAGCCCAATTTTATATTTCTGGGATAAAGGTATTATCTCAAATTTCCTCCAGTCAATTTTGCTAGTAGGTCAAATGCTGCCTTACTAGAGCCCACCTCCATGCAGGGACAGTTAAAAAAGGAATAGTCAATGTCTTCTGGGAAGTAGAGCCTCAGGCAAAGATATAAGGCTAATAGTTTGGTTAGGAGATATAAGCACAGGGTGGAGGAAATATAGGGAAAAGAGGATATGAAGCTAATAAAGAGGCAAAACAATGTGATTAATACCTTACCGTGTTGTTAAAATTTCACAGTAGACTGGAGAGAGACCAAGGGAGTGCACTGGAACTTCCCTAAAAAGATTCACCCTACAAGGAACATACTTCTTCACATTTCAGGTTGTATCATTTGGGCACTCAGTGGTCACTTAGGAAGCTTAAGGTCAATGGCCTTGGTGTCATGTTTCATTTTAGACCAAACATGGAAGGACCATCTGAATGGGAAGGAGGCTGACAAAGAGAGAGGGGAGGAGGCAGCCAAGGGAATCTGAGAAGATATGTAAGGTAGGCCAGATAATGGCTTTCTGAAGATATCCATGACCAAATCCCTGTTTATGTTATATTACATGGTAAAGAGCCTTTGTGTGTAGAAATACGGAGATTATCTCGGATCATCTGGGTTGACACATTCTAATCAAGTGCGTTCTTAAAAGTAGAGAACTTTCCCTGGCTGTACAAACAGGAACATGGCAGAAGGAGGAGTAGAGAAATTTGAAGTGTGAGAAGAACTTGTCTGGCCATTGTTAGGGGCGCCACGTGGAAGACATGAGAAGAAATGCAGGCATACTCTAGGAGCAAAGGCAAGCTTCTGTTTGGCAGCCAGCAAGGGATGGGCACCTTAATCCTGTTCCTTAAAAGGAATTGAATGTCCTATGGTAAGTGCTGTGAAATGGGTAAGCCTGACGATTCACAGACATGTAACCTGGGGCAAATAATACATTATATGTTAATAAAAAAAAAGGTACTGAATTCAGCCAGCAACCTAAAACCTTGTAAATGGACTTATCCTTAGAGTCTGCAGAAAATAACACAGCCTCGAGAATACCTGATTTTAGCCTTTGAGACTCTAAGCAGATGACCCAGTTGAGCCACACTGGATGTAATGTCTGACCTACAAAACTGGCAAGCAATAAATGGATGTTGTTTTAGGCTTACTATATTTGTAGTCTTTTCTTACAACAGCAATGGAAAACGAATACAGTACCTTAGATTTAAATCTCCATATGGGGCTCAGATACTCTAAGAGTTGTGTCATATCTACCTAACTTAATATCTTACCATTTTCTGCTTGCCTCCATTGATGTAGT
Source organism: Nasua narica (assembly GCA_028533885.1). NCBI lineage: Eukaryota > Metazoa > Chordata > Mammalia > Carnivora > Procyonidae > Nasua > Nasua narica. The sequence goes on along the minus strand of CM052813.1, from coordinate 32,119,096 downwards.
GTGGTCTCTTCTCCTTGCTCATCAGAGAGAGTATCTGTTGTTACCTCCTGGTTCTTGTTCCTTTGTCCACATTCTTCCACAAGCTTTGAAAGACCACCACATCTCATGTCTGTCTACCTGAAGCCTGCAATGCCAATTGGTTGCACATAACTTTCAAAACCTATATAGACTTTTGAAAAAGATTTTATTTATTTATCTGAGAGAGAGAGAGAGAGAACATGAGCAAGGAGGAGAGGGAGAAGCAGGCTCTCCACTGCGCAGGGAGCCTGATGTGGGGCTATATCCCAGGACCCCAGAATCATGACCTGAGCCAAAGGCAGATGCTTAATCAACCAAGCCACCCAGGCACCCCTAAAACCCTATACACTGCAGTCAGTTAATGAAAAAGATTGATTGGAGAGGGAGAAGCAGAGAAAAAAAGAATAAATCAAATCAGAATTTGAATGTGAAAATCATCCAGGAAACCAGGTAAATCTGTTCTATACATCTCCATATTTATAACCACAAATTTAACAGAGAGCAGTAAACTCAATGCACCATTTTCCCTTTCATTTTGATATTACTGTTTCCTTTTCCTTTCATTCTTTCCTCTCTCCTACCTTCCCTTCCTCTAGAAAAGCTCACATAAATATGATTTTAACTATCATGAGCTGACATGTCAACTCACTACAGAAAATTTTGACTAATGAAACTACCAGGTTACTGGATTTCTTCCTTTGTAGATTTTTTTTGGTATACATTTGAATAAATGCATGGTAAATTGATAAGATTCAAAAAGTTTCGTTGATGCCAATCATTACTGCGAGCATAAGAAACTCAGTAAAGTTTTCTTAAATGGTGCTTGCCTAGTGCCTTCTTGACTGTGTCTTGTTGAAAGTCCCTGAGGTAAATCACCTGCCTGGAAAGTATAAGAAAACAGCATACATGCCCGTGGGCATCTCCTGATTCTCAGCTGTTCGCTCAGTTGTTACTCTAGTCTAAACAGGCTCATACTTGGAAAGGCCCTGAGATTTGTAAAGAATGGTATTATATAAGTCTAGAGCAGAGTCAATACTTAAATGATTCTTCCAAATTGTGCTCCTACATTTCTGAATGTTGTCAAGCATCAAGCTGGTACCTTTCAGGAATTAAGACAAAGTCAATTTGAATTAGTACCTGTGATCATTCAGTTCTCCTTTGACAAGGTTTGACTCTGCATTGCTTCAAAAGGTGACAATAATCTGAGGAAGCTAGTAACTATCTCAGGCAGGGTGCCGGGGATGGCATGAAAATAAGGATGTTCATGTGTTAGAAAGCAACTTTATTTATATATTAGTTTGACACTGTTTTTGGAAATGGCAGAGCAAGTATGATGAAAGTTATTTTTTTTTTCAAAAATTCAAATCAGATCCGATTGGCAACAGAGGTAAAAAGTGACTCCTGTGTCGTCTGATAAGAAACATTTCTTAAACTTGTCACATAAAACATTCTGTTATGCTTCAGGCTGTTGAAAATAATTTCATGCACAGGGCCATAGTCACCTGAGGCAATTTTGTTGTTCAGCAACAGCCTTAGGACAAATGCACAGCTTGGAGGTGGAAAATTTGGGTTATCATATAATTGTAATCATCACCCAAACTGAATGAGAGTGAGTCAGTAAAGTGGAAATGATAGCGATGTGAATTAACCTACTTTCACCTTTTAATGACAGTTTCTTCCACCCGAAAGATCAAAGAGTATTTGTCATTGAGGAAATTTCAAATATTCTTTAAAAAGCACATTTCCTTTTAAAAAGTTAATCTTTCTATATTTATTCCACAGGATTTTCAAATGTAGGTAATTCTGTTTCATCAACATATTCTCTAAACCATCTAGGGGAGAGCCTATCAAAGGAATTTAAGGACTTCAAATGCATTTAGGCAGAAAGAGAAAAAAGCTGAAGTCACCTAGGCATTGGCATAAAGGGTTCCTTTGATATCTCTAAACCTAAGTATTTCCTTGAATGTTGACCTTGAGAAAGGGGATGGAATTGAAGGCATGGACAAGGCAGGAGACACAGACAAAAACAATTACGCTCTCTCTTTTGCCTCAGAGATTTTGCATTTTTCCTACAGGGAACTAGTCATTCTGACACTGAGACTTTTCTCCAAGTTTAAATTCACTGAAATTAGTGACTGGAGCATGGTCAAAATCAATAACTGGTTGTAGCAAGTTCAGAGTCAAACAGAAACAGGGAGAAGTTGGCTGAGCTGCTGTATTCCCTCAATTCTTTCTTCTGTTTGTGTCAACTACAGAATCCACTCACATATGGCCGAAAATTTAAGACTGATAAGAAGAATGGAGACTCAAGGGTTTGTCATCCCAACTATTGTCTCAAGAACATTCACAGGATATTTATCAAGATGCATTAGCTGAATGGTACCATACAAATTTGGTGCTAGGTCATTACAAACCATAAATTAAGTGGGCAAAAGGTAATAGCAAAATTATTTTACATTTCTGCATGTTATTAAATGTGCATTATTTTTTTAATGTGCATTATTTTGCCCAAAGATTAAAAGCAGTTAAGAAATTAATGAGAAAAAAATACATATTTTTATAAATTGTGTTGCTGTTTAACCTTTTTTTTAATATTTTATTTATTTATTTGACAGAGAGAGAGAGAGAGACCCCAAGTAGGCAGAGAGGCAGGCAGAGAGAGAGGGGGAAGCAGGCTCCCTGTGGAGCAGAGAGCCTGATGCGGGGCTCGATCCCAGGACCCTGATATCAGGGCCAGAGCTGAAGGTAGAGGCTTTAACCCGCTGAGCCACCCAAGCACCCTGCTGTTTAAACTTTTAAGTACCCCATTATTTAAGTCAGTGTTGCTACCTGCTTTTAACAAGTACCAGAGTTTACCGTGCTGACAAACTAGGTCTTGAACTGTAACATATGAAACTTAGTAAAAATACAGAGGGTTAATTAGACTATTACCAGGGGAAGTGTTAGCCAAGCTCAAGACTTTCCCTTACATGTGGGGCCATGGTGGGGCCTTATTTTTTTCTCATCTCCTGGGTTCAGTGAAAAAAACAAAAAATACAGGAGAAGGGTCGATGAGCTGAGAGAATTCATGGTGGCTTCTCCAGAAGAGATATGGGAGGAACTTTCTTTTGCTTTCCTCCAGTTATTTTGTTTGTCAACACTATTCCATTAAGGCACAGTGTGTGGAATATATCTCAGAGTGTATAGAAAGTGGAGAATACCCAGGAACATTGTAGGCAATATGGAAACCTTGAAGGAGATTATATAGACTCATAACATATAAGGTCCCATAAGCACCTTGGGTGACTCTGTATAGAAAGAAAACTTCTGGGAACTAGCAGATGATATTGCTGGATAGGACATGTTATTATAGTCTACCAAAATAGATTCTACTATACACACACGTTTTGTCTACTTGTGGATATTATTTCTGTTAAGTAGAATATCAGTCATGAAGAAAAGACTCTAGCTGCCTACATTTGGATCCTTCCATGCCACTAATGAGTTGTATTTGGATAAGTTACTTAATTTCTATGTGCCTTAGATTCTTCATTTAAAAATTGGGATAATATCATAGCGTTTTGAGGAGTCAGAAGGTTTTACATGTAAAACATTTAGAACATTGCTTGGTGAAACACTGAACAAGTTCCTTATTTATTTGTTTATTTATTTATTTTATTTATTGCCAGTGTAGGGAAGGGAAGAGGCAGAGGGTGAGAAAGAATCTCAAGCAGACTTCGTTCTGAGTGCAGAGCCCAAAATGGATCTCGATCCTAGGATCCTGAATTCACTCTCATGAGCCAAAATCAATAGTCAGATGCTTAATAGGCTGAGTCATCCAGAAGCCCCATCAAGTGCCTTATTCTTATTTCTATTATTACTATGACATGTTCTTTATGGGGTTTATTTCACAGTAATATTAGTAACTTATTTTAATCAACACACAACTTCCTGGATCATTAGGAGGAATGAGTCAACCCATTGGTAATATTCTATGAATATTTCTGTGAAACTATCAGAAAACTTGTGAAGAATCATCTTATGCTGAAATAGGTATGAAACTACCTTTTCTATTCCAACCAGCATATTCTTTTTTTTCTTTCTTTTTTAAAAGATTTTATTTATTTATTTGACACAGAGATAGAGATCACAAGTAGACAGAGTGGCAAGCAGAGAGAGAAGAGGAAGCAGGCTCCCCACTGAGCAGAGAGCCTGATGTGGGGCTCGATCCTAGGACCCTGAGATCATGACCTGAGCCAAAGGCAGAGGCTTAACCCAATGAGCCACCGAGGCACCCTCATATTTGTTGTTTCATTCTTGACTTTACAATTAGTTTTGCAGAACAACATTATCTTGAGAAGTCATTTAGCATATCAAAAATCTGTAAACTTACAGATTAAAATACGGCTTTCTGTATTTATTTTAATAGATCTTGGTTTCTAGTTATTTTCTTTTGTCGAAGAATCTGATGTGAGAATTTAATGAGTTTTAGATATTTGTTTCAATTACATGAGTATTCGATATTCCTCATAAAAATGAGAAAATATAAATAAGAGAATATACTATTGCCCAGAATGCAACCAAATTATGGCCACCATTAATATCTTAGTGTTTGTTGTCTTAAGCATTGTTTCTCTGAATTCCCTCACATGCACAGAATGCATTTTTTCTCCCCAAATTGCATTTTATTATACATATTATTATGTAATCCGATTGTCTCACTTTACAATACCTCATGAACATAAATCCATGCTTTTATAGATTTATAGAATCCCTTTGGAATATTCTATTTTATGGATGTACTATAATCTTTTAAAACTACTGTCCTCTGTCAGGCATTTAATCTATTTCCAATGTTGCACATTATAAACAAAGGACAAACATGAAAAGAAATCTTAAAAGGAATATTTTATCAATAACCACATGATGTCTGATTTCAGAAAATGGATATAATGTAATTGAAGTATTTTCCATATGTGGATGAGTTAAATGCCCCACTTAATATGCTATTAGATAAAAACAACGTTGTTGGAGACCTTTAAGCCATTTCAGAACATCTAATGAGATTGATAAAGAAATGTTATATTTATTAGTAATGACTTCTAGACATAAATTCTGACATGGAAATTTCCTTTCCTTATTACAACTCATTCTATGCTAAAAGTAGGGCGCACCAAAGAAGAAAAACGAAACACAGATGTCTAGTGATTAAGCAGGCATTATATTATAAAATATAATTACATATATACTTACTGGTTTTGACAATCACAGAAAATAGCTTGTGTGACCTGAATAAAATAGCACACATAAATAAATCTCTCTTGGGTGATCATTTCTTCAAGAATGTATAAAAAAAAGTGTATTTCTTATACATTCAGGGTTTTTTTCCATTTTTTTGAAATTTTTTGAAAATTCTTTTTCCTCTCTATTTTGTCTTTTTGGTTCAGAAAAATTTGCTCTTACTACTTTGGTTGATTTAGTTAACTCCTCAGTGAACACACTAATTCCAATAGTCTATTTCTTATGCTCATGGATCTTGGAGCTGGAAAGGGCCTCTAATGATTTCAGAGGGTTTTTTTTTTCTTAAAGATTTTATTTATTTATTTGAGAGAGAGAAAGAGAGAATGAGTGGGGGAGAGGGGTAAAGGGGGAAGGAGAAACAGACTCCCCGCTGAGAGGGGAGCCTGAAAATGCTACCATGTGGGGCTCAACTCCAGCACCCCAGATCATGACCTGAGCTGAAGGCAGATGCTAAACCAACTGAGCCACCCAGGTGCCCCTGATTCCAGAGTTTTAATTTATATTAAAGTCAGCAAGAAAAGCAGGTAAGTTATTTTCAAAAGAAAATAATATAGCAGAAATGCAAATGTTGGAGATGTGTTACAAGAGAACTGGAAATGAACTCCGGGATGTGGTCAAACATGTAGAGGCACAAATCAGCATTTCATGGCAAGAGATATTTATAGTCCATTGGGTACTACTGAAAAGGAGTTCACAATAAAGGACGTGCATAATAAATTTTGCCACCTAAGCATTTGTTGGCAGTCACATCCAGTCACATCAGGTCCCTAGATAAATGTGTTCTGCCTGAACCAACACTAACAGGAACTCAGGTGTTTTTTTAATTAAGAAACTGAAGTGTCTTCCTCATTAGGGAACTAGAACAAGAATGCAGACCTCCTCCTCCTCATTTCCTACCTTAAATCCTTCTGTGTACAGCAGCCAAAGTAAGGGTTAAGAGCTGATCTTATATATCTATCTTAAACTTTTCCTTATGAATGGAAATAAAATTAAATACATATTCTTTGGGACCAACTGTTCTTTCTATTTTCAGAAATTTTACAGGAATTTAAATCACAGACTTCGTAAAGATTATTTTGCTAAAACCTTCAAGGAATCACACACATACCCCAAATTAGTCTGAGTGGAATTTATTTTCATCCAAGATAATAAGAAAGAACAAAGCTAAGGAAGTTTATTTCTATGCTAAACTTTGTTTATTATTTCTCTCTGAGAACCTCATTAACCAATCTAGTGTCTCTTTGCTAACCTTTTACTCAATTTCCACAGTTTTTTAAGCCACTGCACTTCCTGTAGTGACAATTTCCTTTGTTAACTCTTTTGGGAAAAGTACTGTAAGATAAATTACACTTGCTTCCTTGAGTTAACTAGACATTTTGGAATCAGGATGCACCTGGTCCTTCTTCAACAATAAATTTTGACCAAGAAATTTCAGATACAACTAGAATAGTCAGCAACTTCTACTCATGTACAAATAAAATACCTTTTGCTTGACAATTGCAGTGATTCATAACCCTGACTGAGCAGGGTTAAATATTGGTTTTAATTTTTTTCTTTTTTAATTGAGATACAACTTACATACAGAAACACCCATCTCCAAATTTTGACAAATGTATACAGCTGTATAACGGACACCACAATCAAGATATGGAACCTTCATCACTCCAAAAGTCTTCCCTATGTCCCTTTTCAGTCAGTCCCCTTCCTCCATTTCTGGCCACCAGAAACCACTAATCTGTTTTCTGTTTCAAGAGTTTTGATGTTTTTAGACTGTCCTAGAGTGAATCGTACAGTATTGGTTTTTCGTGTCTAACTTTCCAAGCTTTCTAACTTAAACAGTATTTTATAAGCATTAACTTAAAACGCTGTCAAGAATCATCCATTTTACTGCACATGTAAGTAGTTTGTTCCTTCTTATTGCTGAATAGTATTCCTCTTATGAATAAATCAAATTTATCTGTTCACCAGTTGAAAGACTTTATCCATTCACCATTTGAAAGATATTTGGGTTTTTACAGTTTGGGGCTTTTATTCTAACTTGCTACAGTGATTGACATACAGACTATTGTGTGGACTCATCCTTTCGTTTCTTTTGGGTATATACCTAGTTAGTAAATGTATGTTTACCTTTATTTAAAAAATGCCAAATTGTTTCTCAAAATGACTGTGTCATTTTTCATGGCAATGAATAAGAATATCAGTTTTTTTCCACATCCTAACCAAAATTGGATATGGTCGGTGTTTTCACATAGTAATTCTAGTGGTTGGGTCTCTTCTAATGGTTTTAAAACTTGTGTTTTCCTAATAATGGTAGATGAGGATCATCTTTTATATCCTTATTTGCTATACTCATCTCTTCTTATGAATTTTAAAAGTTATGCTTTTTTCTAGAAGTTTTAATTTTAGGTCTTCCATTTTGGTGTATGATCCACTTTGAGTGCTCGTACCCTTTTTTAGAAAAATGGACCTGCAAATAATCTAAAAGAGCTGGTTTTCAGAGACATATAGACCCACCTCTTCGGGAGAACTCATGCTTATTAATTGCTTCATAGGTAGGTTATAGCTCTTTTGAAAGAGGAGTCTATGTGACACAAGCATGTACAATGGTGATCTCTATAGCTTACAGGCTCTGGTTGTGTTGTGCCTCAAATAGTGTCCCACCTAATCAATCCAATAGGTAGCAGATAAGCATGATTTATTTTTCCCTACATATCTCTTTGTTGTGTAACTGAATGGGGGAACTTATCTTTTCTTTTCAGGAGAATTTTATGATTACACAGATATTGGTGGCCTTGAAAAAAAATATTTGGGTTTGATTTCTAGAATAATTTACTGCTTTGGAATACATTTTTATTGCAAAAGTGAGAAACGAAGAGGAATTTTGTATATGGGAGGCTTCATACTGACTATTTTGCATGTTTATTTTAAGCATTTTTGAGTGTTCCTTTTTATGTTGCCATTGGCTGAAGTCCACAAGGATGACTTTCTATATTCAGCTTCTGCAATGTTCAGATAATTTAAATGAACTGTTAGGAATTAGAGGAGCAACAATTTCTCCTTAAAAGGAAAAAAAATTGCAAAAGGACGGTGGCTGAACTTAATTGTCTCTAGCTCAGAAGTTAAGATACAGTTGTTATTTGCAGGAAATCATTGAGAAACTCTTCCATGATATCTAATCTATCCATTCATGAGCATAAACCAATGAGTAGATTTTTCAAGTGTCTAAAGATAGGCAATCAGTTATCACCTAGGATAGTTTATTAAACTAGGTAAGCTTTGAAATTTTCCCCCATTTGGCTCTGGATACCATGATGTTAAACATAATGCTTAATTATATTAACCTTTTCATTAATTCATATTTGTGTATTACATACTATGTTTAGGTAGATCTTGCAGCAATTCAAAATAAATCAGACATAAACTCTATATTAATAGTTTATAATTCATTAAGGAAGAGACACTATGAACCAAAACAATTACAGGACAAGTTAGAAAGTTTTAAGTTGTATTTGAAATCACTGAGACAATTGTTACAGTCCTTTGAGGTATGAAAGGTTAATTCCAGCTAGGAAAGTGAGGGAAGACTTCCGTATTCAAAGAATGGATGAGATTTGGAGATATGGAGATAATGAACAAAGGAATTCCAAACAAAGCAAAGAGCAAATTCCTGGCAGCTATTAGAAGTGGCTTTGGAACCAGAAGACTTATTCTCACGTGCTCACATCTGAAATTAATGTCCTCAAGGATTAGTAATACCACTTAAACATACAGGCTTCCATTTATTGAGCAATTACTGTATCTGTGGTGCTCTGTCAATTCCTTTTTGCACATGTGATTTATCCATGCTCCTATAAGGTCAGTACTCCCACTAGTGCACTGAGACACACATTTACTTTCTGACTCAAATATTGATCTTAAAATTGTCCCCAGATTCATCATCATTTTTTCTTTTCTGCTGCACTATTCCCATTGGCAAACATGGTACAATATCTCCCATGTTAAAGCAAACAACAGTAAACATTGGCAAACAAACGAATAACAACAACAACAAAAAACCCTTTATGTATCAGTTGGGTTTCACTGAACTACCCAAATCAGTGGCCTGAAAACAACAGCCATGTTTTCAGCTCAATTTTCTGTGGGTTGACAATTTAGGTTGGACTCAGTTGGTTGGTTAAGCTCTTGACTGAACCCATTCATACATCTTGGTTAACTGCCATTTGTCTAGGTGGATCTGCATCTGAGGGTCAGTTGTCCAACCTCTGGGTGACAGAGAGAGGTAAACCAAGGAGTTGGAATGACTGGGACACATGTCTTCATCAAGCTTGGGCTTGTTAATGTAGCCCAATATAGCCCAATCCTGACTAGGCAGGATTTCAAGAGAAAGAGCAGAGTATGCAAGGTGGCTTGATTCTCAGAAAAACACCACTTCCACTACATTCTCATGGTCACCTGGCCAACTTACAGACTATCTCTTGATGAAAAGACATGTAAAGTCACAATGCAAAGGCGATGTGGATAGAGGCAAGGGAATAATTACAGACATTTTACTTTATATCACATTGTTCCAGCTCCTATCCCTTTTCTCTGCTTCCCTTCAGAGCAAAACTCTACCAAAAAGTTCTGAAGATTCATTTTTGCCACTTACTCTCCTTCATTCTTTCCCCCCTTCATTCTTTTTTAATGAATCAGAATTTTGGGGCACCTGGGTGGCTCAGGTGGTGCATTTGACTTTTGATTTCCACTCAGGTCATGATCTGAGGGTCATGAGATCCAGTCCCAAATAGGACTCCACAGTCAGCAGGGAGTCTGCTTGGGATTCTCTCCCTTTCCCGTTACCCCTCCCACCACATGCTCTCTCTCTCTCTCTTAAATAAATAAATATTTAAAAAAAATAAAAAACATAAAGAATCAGAATTTTGTCCATAGAATTCCTCTGAAACTACTACTATAAAACGTCACCATGATCTCTACATTGCCAAAATCAAAGGTCAGTTTTTAGTTCTCATCTAATCAACCCATTTACCAGCATTTGATTCAATTGTCCTCCCCACTCCTTTCTGGAAAGATTTGTTCATTTGCCACCTGACATTCACCTCTGATGGTTCTTCATCTACTCCATTAACCATTCCTTTTCAGTTTCCTTTTCTTTTCTTTTTTTTTCCTTTTAACTTTTAGACTTTGAAATATTTCAAGACTTATTTCTTGGAACTCTCCTGGGTTTTCATCTAGTTCTAAACAATTTTACCCAATCCCATGGTTTTAAATACCGTATTTTCATCTCCTAAACTCAAGTGTGTATCTCCAGTCCATACTTTTTAACCAATATTCAAAACTTGGATATAGAACTACTTACTTCAATATTTAATATTGAAGTAATATCTAGTAATATGTTAAGTAAAATGAAGTAATATCTAATCAATATCAAACTTAAAGTGTCTTCAACAGACTCTTCATCTCCTTCTACAAATGCCCTACTCCTGCACTCTTTCCTATATTAGTAAATGGCACCATTATTTTCTAGTTGCTTAGGCCAAACGTTTTTTATATAAAATACCCATTTTTCTCTCATCTTCACTTCCAGTAAGTCAGCAAATCTAATGGCACTATTATTCAAGAAGATTCAAAATTCAACCACTTCTCACCATCCCTATAACTACTACATTGGTCCTTGCCATTACATGATTTCTGCTTTTGCCTTCCTCTCTTGTGTCTATTTTCCATACAGGACTCAGAGTAATCTTTTAAAAAACATAGAGTAGGATATGAGAAAAGGAACCACTTTTCTCAAAGCATTTCGCCCAGAATAAAATATAAAATTCTAATGTGGTCTACAAAGTCCCACATTCTGAGTCTCCCATAACCTATCTGACCTCATTTCCTAAAATTTTTCTCCTCACTTGCTGTATCCCAGACACACTAGTCTAGTTGCCATTTCTTATACTCAGCAAGTATATTCCTATCACAAGGCCTCTGCACTTATTTCCATTGGCTGGGAAGTCCTCCCTTGTATATTCATATGGCTCCTTCTATAATTTCCTTTAATTTTTTGCTCAAATATCACTTTTCCTAGGATGAATCTTTGATCACTTTGTATACAATAGCTGCTAATCACTCTTCATTATCCCTACCCTATTTCAATTTTCTTCATTGTCACCACTTGACATAATGTTCACTTAACCATATTTGTTTTATAGTTTCCCTTCACTAGAATGTCTGCTCCATGAGCAGAGGAATTTTGATCATTTTGTTCACTACTGAAACCCTGATGATTGTAATAGTTTGAAACATAGGTGCTCAGTAGAATTTTGTTAAGTCATTGAGTTGTAATAAACTACCTTATTTTAGTGTTCAGGCTCACATAACGAGGTGCGTACTGAATTGCCACCCCCATTCATCTTGTAGGTGAAAAAACGAAGAACAAAAAAAAGCTAACTAAATGTTGGACTTGGTTCAACCATACCTGATTCTAGGTTTAATCTTAACCACTATACTGCAGTGTCTCCTGCTGGCTGAGCAGTGCTGGAGAAACAAATGAGATAAAGTGAAATGTTACCTAGCACAAAATCTGATGCAATCCAGGAGCTCCATTACTTGCTATTTCTCTTCTTTTCCTCCGGGTGATTCTTTTTACTCTCATTTTGGCATTTCCCTTAAGTATGTTATTTTATACATGCTTTTTGTTGTACAGTGATTTAAATTATCTTTAGAAATAAGAATGTTTAAGAGTTATGAGTTAAATTAGCATTGATCTATTTATAATAGAAGAATCCTCTTCTGTAAAATATACCCATAGCATGTACACAAGACTAACCAAAGTTAGTTCTGGAACAAAGAGCCAACATGTCTGGTCATGAGACTGCTCCCCAGACTTAGAAAAATCTTGTGATAATAGATAGCTGATTAATATTGTGCTAGATATATAAAATACAACCATAACTACATAAACAGAATAAAGTAGTAAAGAATCTAAAGTGATATAAAACATAAAGTCATTTTTAGAAGACCAGGTGGTGAGAACAAACTGAATAATTAACATAAAGTAGGAAAAGTTGGAAGCCAGCCATGCAGTGTGTGGACAACAATATTTATAATAATAATGCTACTTAGTGCAGAATTCCATGTGTGAATGCACCAGTGGTAAAAGACGAGTCACCAGTCAGTGATGTACAATGATTAGGAAATCATATAATGTTCTGTAGCACCCTCAACAACATAATGACATGCAGAAGTGAGGTTTTAGATAAATTAACCTAGTTCATCAATTGCAGTAGAGAATTGTTCTTGGGTTGAAAAGGCTTGAATTTCATAAAGATGAATGGCATATAGATAAAAACAAAAGAAAGTCCTCCTTTGTTGTAACAAATGTTACAAAAAATTAAACAGCTTCCCTCAGCAGGAAGAAGTTTATTGGTTATTCTTTTGTTTGTGGGTACTTTGGAAAACTGAAGAATACATGCATAGATGAACACTTTTTTCTGGTATTTTGTGGATACTAGAGGTTGCAGATAGGACTTACCATACATCGTTTCTTCGGTGTTGCCATCGATAGCATACTCTCAAACTTCATTAACCCTTGGCTTCACTTCAGTGGTATAAACCTTATGTTTCTGTCGAGGGCTGCTCTGTCCAGTGGGGTAGCCACTAGTTACATACAGCTACTGAACACCCAAAATATGACCTCTCTAAATTGTGATGTCTTGTAAGTGCGAAATATACAGAGTTCTGAATATTTTGGATACAAACAAGAATGTAAAAATATTTTAGTAACTTCTTATATTGATTACATATTGAGGTCATGATATATTAGACATATTGACCTAATATAATATCTTGATATTATATCAAGATGATATGGGATAATATATATTATGTGATATACCAGGTTAATCAAATATACAACTTAAATAAATTTCATCTCTTTGTACTTAAAAAAATGCTGTTACTAGAAAAATTGTTAATAGTATACATGACTCACATTATATTTCTATTAAACTGCACTGATCTAGAGTCTGTTACTCAGTGTTCTCCTTGGAACAGTAGCATCAGCAACATCTGAGAGCTTCTTAGAAATATAGAATGCCAGTGCTTCTCCAATCCGAATCTACATTGTAAGAAGATTCCCTAAGTAGTTTATATACATATTAATATTTAAGAAGCACTCATCTAAGGGATGCAAAAGATTATGATAGTTATGTGACAAAGGAGATGGGACAGTGGAATGTAATCTACTCTCAGGGAATAATTGAGTGGAATTGTTAGTATATTGAATTTCTTTCTGGAGCTTGAAGCCCATACTATTTATCTAGCACTGTTCTAAGTGCTTTTGATGTATTAGTTTACTTAATAGGGTACAATGGTGAAACATATTCAGAAAGCATACAGAAAAATTTACAAGAAAATTCACATAAATACTGTAAATTTACGCTCTTTTAAAAGTTGTTTATAATTAAAACACTAAGACATAGTGTAGTGTGATACAAGTGACATAATGATTAAGGGAAAGAAAGACAATTATTAAATAAAAGATGGCAAGAAAGGAATGTGTTTCTTAACAGCAGAATAAAAAGTCAAATGGTATTCTTATAGAAGAGATTTTGAAATAACCAACCATTTCCTGGATTGTTCAGAAGGTGACATTGAAAGTTCTACAAAGTAGCACACATGTGCCACGGGGTAAAACATAGGGATGATGGTCAATTATTTCTTTTTCATTTTCCCCAGGTCATTATCAAATTGGAGTGAAAAGCACTGGAAAATAGAAATTAAAAAGTTTAAATTTCCTTGTATTATTTTATTCTAAAAGCAAGTATAAAGCACATATCCTTTGGAAAAGAGAACCAGGTAATATAAAAATTCCAGAGGAGGGCAGCAAAGATAAAAAGACAGTAGAATTAACTCAGGTGGAGAGAACAGACTCTTATTTTACAAAATCCATGATTTTCATGAGAATAAGCATCTCTATGGTTGGTGGATCGTGCATTAGCTTTAAATTACTAATTGGTTCACTAAAATAGAAATGAAAGCACACTTAAGTAATCTTGCTTTATCTTTGGTCTGTGTCTTTTATCCCTTTGAAAGGTCTGTAGTTTGTTTCTCAAGATTATTACAAAACAGTTACCCCAGCTGAAAATTGTACTATTTCAATCATTCTTTATTCAATAGATATTTATTACACTGTGTTAAGTGGTAGGGATATGATACATAATTTCACTAAAAAATAATGCCTGACTTCATAAAGTTCATATCTGATTAGTGAATTATTTACTTTATCTATAAATTAAAATAGATCATTATACTCACGATGGCACTGTCATTGTTCACTTGTTCCACAATACAAGAATGGAATGAAGCTATGACTGGCAAACTAGAACTTGGGTTTAACTCTGAGTATACCCATGGGAAAGCATGGCATTTGGGACCCTTTTACAATGGTAAGAACATGAAAAGTTCAAGAACAGGGTTTTATTGGGATGCCTGGTGGCTTCAGTCAATTAAGTATCTGACTCTTGATTTCAGCTCGGGTTGTGATCTCAGGGTCCTGAGAGAGAGCCCCACACTGGGCTCTCTGCTTAGCATGTAATCTGCTTTTGAGATTCTTTCTTCCTCTCCCTCTGGCCCTCTTGCTTATGCATGCATTCTCTCTCTCTTCTCTAAAATAAATAAATAAATCTTTTTTGAAAAAGTTTTTATTTATTTGACAGAGAGAGAAAGAGAGAGAGAGAGAGATCACAAGTAGCCAGAGAGGCAGGCAGAAAGAGAGGGGGAAGCAGGCTCCCTGCTAAGCAGAGAGCCCAATGTGAGGCTTGATCCCAGGACCCTGAGATCATGACCTGAGCTGAAGGCAGAGGCCTTAACCCACTGAGCCACCCAGGCACCCTCCTTCCCCCCCCCCTTTTAAAACAAAAACAAAAACAAACAGTGCTTTATCTAAAGATTTAACTTTGGTTTTAATTTGCATCAGTGTCATTAGACAATAGATTGGTTACGGTAAATAACAGACTAAATTAAAAACTTTGAACTTAAAAACTAAGACAGGCTGAATTTTAACTTGGTTCCCAATTCTTATCAACAAGCTTGACACTCTAAGGCATGACATAACTTCTTTAAGCTTTAGGTTTGGGGTATTATAGCAAATTAGAAGACTATTTGGCTCCTACTGAGCATTTCAGACTAGAGCATGCATTCTTTCTACTGTGAATGAGTGTTGTTCAAGCAATGATATCTGTATATTGCTATCAAGCTATAGCAAACTATGGAAGAAAGCTATAAAATACTAGATGGTGATAAAGCCTGGAAAACACATTAATATATCATTATTTAACTCATTAGGTATTGTAATAGCAATAAACCTACATGTGTGTGAATATATCATTATATATATTCACCTACATTTTCAGACTTTAGAGCCACTCTGTATAATAGTTAAGACTTAATCATTCTCTATTTCTGTGGCTATACTTCTTCTGGGTATGATTTTGTAGTTATACCCATCTCCTTTGCTCTGTATCCCCCAATCCAAGTCTCTGACGTCTGGCTCCTTAATCTGTTCTCTATTTGTAAAACTTTGTCATTTCAAGAATGCTACATTAATAGAATCATACAGTATGCGACTTTTGGAAATGGCCTTTTTTTTCCACTTAGTGTAATTCCCTGGAGATTAATTCAAATAATTACAGCTATCAGTACTGTGCAGTAGCTTTTTATCTTGATGAAGTTACATTAGTTCATTTCTGCTTTTATTTCCCTTGCCTCTGGAGATGTGTCTAGTTAGAAGCTGTAGTGGAGGTCTAATAGTTTTCTCCTCTAGGATTTTGATAGTTTCCTGTCTTATATTAGGTATTTCATCAATTTTGAGTTTATTTTTGTGTATGGTGTAAGAAAGTGGTCCAGTTTCATTCTTCTGCATGTTACTGTCCAGTTTTCCCAACACCATTTGTTAAAGAGACTGTCTTTTTTCCATTGAACGTTCTTTCCTTCCTTGTTGAGGATTAGTTGACCATAGAATTGTGGGTCCATTTCTGGGTTCTCTATTCTATTCCATTGGTCTATGTGTCTTTTTTGTGCCAGTACCATACTGTCTTGATGATTACAGCTTTGAAGTACAGTTTGAAGTCTGGGATTGTGATGCCTCCCACTTTGCTTTTCTATTTCAACATTACTTTGGCTATTTGTGGGTCTTTTCTGGTTCCACATAAATTTTAGGATTGTTTGTTATAGTTCTGTGAAAAATGTTGGTCATTTTGATTAGGACTGCATTGAATATGTAGATCACTTTGGGTAGTATATGCATTTTAACAATATTTGTTCATCCAATCGATGAGCATGGAATGTTTTTCCAATTCTTTGTGTCATTTTCAATTGCATAAGCATTCTATAGCTTTCTACATGCAGATCTTTTACTTCCCCTGTTAGGTTTATTCCTAGGTATCTAATCTTTTTTGGTGCAATTATAAACGATTTCTCTTTCTGCTCCTTCATTGTTTCTGATTATTTCATAATGTGAAAATAACGGATTTCTGTATGTTGATTTTATATCCTGTGACTTTGTTGAAATCATGCATCAGTTCTAGCAATTTTTTGATAGAGTCTTTCAGGTTTCCTACATAGAGTATCATGTTGTCTGCAAAGAGTGAAAGTTTGACTTCATCCTTATTGATTTGGACACGTTTTACTTCTTTTTATTATCTAATTGCTTGGTTAGGACTTCTAGTACTATGTTGAAAAGCAGTGGTGAGAGTGGACATCCCTGTCATGTTCTTGACCTTAGAGGAAATGCCCTGTTTTTCCCCATTCAGAATAATATTGGCTGTGGGCCTTTGGTATGGGCCTTTTTGATGTTGAGGTATGTTTCTTCTATTCATACTTCCTTGGGAGTTTTTATCAAGAAAGGATGCCGTATTTTGTCAAAATCTCTCTCTCTCTCTTGCATCTATTGAGAGGACCATTTGGTTCTCATCCTTTCTTTTATTAATGTGGCATATCACATTGATTTGCAGACATTGAATCAACCCTGCAGACCAGGAATATATCCCACTTGATTGTGGTGAATAATTCTTTTAATATACTATTGAATTCAATTTTCTAGTATTCTGTTGAGCATTTTTGCATCCATGTTCATCAGGGATAAAGAAGGATATAATCCTTCTTTCTGGTGGGGTCTTTGTCTGTCTAGTTTTGAAATCAAGGTGGCCTCATAGAATAAGTTTGGAAGTTTTCCTTCCATTTCTATTTTTGGAACACTTTCAGAAACTTATCTATCTTACTTACTTACTTACTCATTTACCTATCTAAGTATGAACTCTTCTTTAAATGTTTGGTAGAATTCCCCTGGGAAGTCATTTGGCCCTGTACTCTTCTTGTTTAGTGGGAGATTTTTGATTACTGATTCAATTTCTTTGCTGGTTGTTCATCTGTTCAATTTCTTTGTTGGTTGCTCACCTGTTCAAATTTTCTATTTCTTCAATTTTGGTAGTGTATATGTTCTAGGAATTTGTATTTCTTCCAGATTGCCCACTTTGTTAGCATATAGTTGCTCATAATATTCTCTTACAATTATTTGTATATACGTGGTGTTGTTTGAGACCTCTCCTCTTTCATTTGTGATTTTATTTATTTGGGTCCTTTCTTTTTTTCCTTTTGATAAGTCTGGCTTATCAATTTTGTTAATTCTTTCAGAGATCCAGCTCCTAGATTTGTTGATCTGTTCGACTTTTTTTTTATTTCTATTGCATTTATTTCTGCTCTAATCTGCTCTAATATTTATTAGTTTCCTTCTTCTACTGGTTTTAGGTTTTACATGATCTTCTTTTTCCAGCTCCTTTTGGTTGGCTTGTGTATTTGAGACTTTTCTTGCTTCTTCAGGAAGGCCTGTATTTCTATACACTTCCCTCTTATGACCACCTTTGCTGTATCCCGAAGGTTATGGAAATGTCGTGTTTTCATTTTCATTTGTTTCCATGTATTTTTAAATTCCTTCTTTAATTTCCTGGTTAAACCACTCATTCTTAAGTAGGATGTTCTTTAGCCTCCGTGTATTTGTGGTCTTTCCAAATTTTTCTTGTGGTTGACTTTAAGTTCCATAGTGTTATGTTCTGAAAATATGCTTAGTATGATCTCAGTTTTTTTGTACTGGTTGAGGCCTGATTTGTGACCCAGTATAAATCTATTCTGGAAAATATTCCATGTGCACTCAAAAAGAATGTGTATTCTGTTGCTTTAGAATGAAATGCTCTGAATATATCTGTTAAGTTCATCTGGTCCAGTGTGTCATTCAAAGCCATTGTTTCATTGTTGATCTTCTGCTTAGATGATCTGACCATTGCTGTAAGTGGGGTGTTAAAGACCCCTACAATTATTGTATTATCAATGAGTTTTTAAAAGTTTATTATTAATTGATTTATGTATTTTGCTAGTCTTAATGAGGGTGTAAATATTTACGATTGTTAGATCTTGTTGGATAAACCCCTTTATTATAATATAGTGTCCTTCATCTTTTGTTACAGTCTTTGGTTTAAAATCTAGTTTATCTGATATAAGTTTGGCCATTCCAGCTTTCTTTTGCTGTCCATTAGCATAATAAATTGTTCTCTATCCCCTCACTTTCAATCTAAAGGTGTCTTTGAGTCTAAAATGAGTCTCTTGTAAACAGCATATCAATGGTTCTTGTTTTTTTATTCATTCTGATACCCTATGTCTTCTTATTGGAGCATTTACTCCATTAACATTCAGAGTAGTTATCGATAGATCTGAATTTAGTGTCATTTTATTAACTGTAAAGTCACTGTTTCTGTGGATTGTCTCTGTTCTTTTCTAGTCCTTGTTGATTTTGGTCACTCTTTCCTGCCCAAAACAACACCTTTAACACATTTTGCAGAGCTGAATTAGTATTCACAAACTCCTTTAGTTTGTTTTTGCTTGTCTTGGAAACTCTTTATTTTTCCTTCTATTCTAAATGACAGCCTTGCTGGATAAAGTATTCTTGGCTGCATAGTTTTCCCATTTAGCACATGAATATATCATGCCATTCTCTTCTGTAAAGTTGCTGTGGACATATCTGCTATTAACTTCTGTGTCTACCCTTGTAGTTAAGGACATTTGTCCCTGTCTTTCGGATTTCTCTTTTTATCTTTGTATTTTGCAAGTTTAAGTATGGTATGTCTTGGCATTAACCTATTTTTATTGATTTTGAAGGGAATTCTCTGTGCCTCTTGGATTTGGATGCCTGTTTCCTTCCCCAGATTAGGGAAGTTCTCAGCTATAATTTGTTCAAATAAACCTTCTGCCCATTTTCCCACTCCTCTTCTTTTGGGATTCTTATGACATGGCTATTCTTGCACTTTACAGAATCTCTGAGTTCCCTAAGTCTACCTTCATGATCTAATAGTTTTCTTTTCATCTTTTTTAAGCTTCATTATGTTCCATAATTTTATTTTCTATATCACCTATTCATTTCTCTGATTCTTCCATCCTTGTTGGGATTATATCCAGTTGGCTTCGCATCTCAGTTACAGCTTCTTAAAATTTTAGCCTGATTGGTTTTTAGGCCTTTTATGTCTACAGCAAGGGTTTCCCTGGTCTCTTCTAAGCCTCTTTCAAGCCTGGATCGTATTCTTTTAATTGTTGTTCTAATTTTGTTCAGCAATATTGCTTGAATATGTTTTGAGAAAATCCCTGGCTATGATTTCTTCTTGATCTTTCGTTTGTAGAGAATTCCTCCATCTTGTCTTTTTGTATGTTTCCTATTCCTAAGAATACCACTATATTAAGAAGGGGGTCAGATACTTTCCAGGGCCAGGCACTTCAGAAAGTATTTCTGGTGTATGCTGTGCACTCTGCCCTGTGTTTTGGCTGCTTTTTCTCACAGGTCAGTTCTCTGTAGAGTTCCTGCTTGCTTGCAGTGGGGAATATTTGGACCTTTAACTAGGTGTGCTTCGGGGGCACCTGGTTGGCTCTGTGGGTTAAAGCCCCTGCCTTTGGCTCGGGTCATGATCTCAGGGTCCTGGGATCGAGCCCCACATTGGGGTCTCTGCTTAACAGGGTGCCTGCTTCACCCTCTTTCTCTGCCTGCCTCTCTGCCTACTTGTGATCTCTCTTTCAGTCAGATAAATAAATAAAATCTTAAAAAAAAAAGAGGTGTGCTTTGATTTTTATATAAAAAAGCCAGGAAAAAAAAAAGAAAAAAAATCCTGATCCCAAAACAACAACAACAGCAGCAGCAGCAGCAACAATAAACAAACAAACAAACAAACAAACAAATAAATAAAAAGAAAGAAAAGGAATGAAAAAAAAAAAACCAAACAGGCAATCAAAAAACTGTAAGTTGATTCCAAAGGTGGGGGGGGGGAAGAACAAAGAAGCTGATCCAAAAAAAGAGAAAAGGATATGAAAAACAAAACCGATAAGCCTGATTCCAAAGAAAAAGACAAGACAAAAAAAAAAAAAAGAAAGCCTGGTCCTATTTCCACCAAAACTGAAGCTGACACTTTGGAGCACTCTATGATCAGTACATTTGGTGAATGCAGGATGCCTGTGCTGTCTTCTGTGGGAGAGGCCCACTATGCTGCTCACCATCAAACCTGTCCCAGTAACTATAGACTTGCTGGGTGCAGGGGGGCGGGGTTTGGTGTAAGCAGCTCCAGTCTCTACTGGGGGCGCTGTGTTGCTCACTGAAGTCTGGGTGCTGGTGGGTGGGAGGAGGAAGATGGCGTCACCCTGCTGTCTAGCTTGGGTAGGAGAACTCATTGCTGAGCTTATTCAGGAATCCCTCACAGGAAAGTGAACAATTTACCCCCCGCTGTGTGCCAGATCTCTGTCAAATCCCTGTGTCCAGGGCTTTGGTGAGCTCTGTGCCACAGTTCTCCAGCATTTTATCTCTGGTGCACAGCTGGGATTCAAAACTCCAAATCTGAAAGGACACAGCAGGGCGTGGATCCACTCCCCTTCTCCAGAGGAGAGTCCTGCTGCGGTGTGGTTGGTGCTGTTTTGTCCCAGAAAAACAGTCACATGCCTGTGCACATGCCTGGAGTCTCTGGTGAAACATAGTGAAAAGCAAGGACCAGGTTAGCTCTCTGCAAGTGCTTCCGCCCCCTGCTCAGTGAATGCCTGCTTGATGGTGCCTGCAGAGTCTTTTGTCCTTGGAGAACCAAATATCCTCTTCTAAATGTACTCCAGGAAGGGGAAAATTCTCTCCTAGTACAATCAGGCAATCTCTACACCAAGCTGTCTACTTCCAGGACTGCACTCTCCTTCTCCCCAGGAGCTTGACTCTGGCGAATGTTGTGAATCTCTAAATCCTCAGAATTTGAGCTCCATATGTTGCTTGCAAGAACCTGTGACACTCAGTTCCCCCTTACTCCCAGTCAGTGGTCCAGGGAGGTGTTTTTTCTTGCGGCAAACCTGATACACCACTGTCTCTACTTTCTCTCCCCCTGTAGAAAGGGCTCCTTGCCCCCTACAGCACCATGTCTTTTCTCTCCACCATTTCATGTCCACACACCTCACACCTGCCACACTCTCTCCCTTCGACTGTGTAGATCTTTCTCCCAGTCCCCAGATTGGTTTCCTATGTGTTCTAAACAATCTAACATTAATCAAGCTGTTTTGAGGAAGGAGACAAGCCCAGGGTCCTCCTACTGCTTCATCTTAACTCCAAGTATACCACTATTTTTTTAAATTCAATTTAAATAATTTATTCTACACACCAATATAACATTCTAATGTTTTTTTTGAAGCTAAGGTGTGTGTGGTACCTTATTTTTCCCCCCAAATATGTTTATTTTATTTTTTCAGTGTTACAAGAATGATTGTTCATGCAGCACACACCGTGCTCCATGCAATACGTGCCCTTCTCAATACCCACCACCAGGCTCGCCCAACCCCCCACCCCCTCCCCTCCAAAACCCTCAGTTTGAAACATTCATTCATTGAAGGACATCTGGGTTGTTTCCAGTTTGGGTCTATAATATGTAAAGCTGCTAAGAACAATCAGGTACAGATGTCTGTGCAAATCTAAATGTTCATTTCTCTGGGATAAATGTGCAGGAGTGCAATTCTTAGGTCATATGTTTTGTTTTATGAAAAAAAATAAACAGTTTCCCAAGTGACTATATCATTTTGCTTTCAACAAGCAATTCATGAGTGATTCAGTTTTCCTGCCTCTTTCCCTGTATGTGGTATCATCACTATTTTTTATTTTAGCCATTCTGATGGGTATGTAGAGATAGCTCACTGTGGTTTTAATTTGCATTTCTGTAGTCACTAATGATGCTGAGCAACTCTTCATATGCTTATTTGCCACATGTAGATCTTTTTCAGTTTAATGTCTTTTCATGTCTTTTGTCCATTTTCTCATTGGGTTGTATGATTTTTTTACTATATAGAGTTTTCAGAATTCCATACATATTCTTGTTCTGTGTATTCTAGTTCTTTACATATTCTTTATACATTCAACTAATCCTTTGTCAGATATATAGTTTCAAATTTTTTCTTTCACTATGCAGTTTGTCTTTTCATCTTCTTTCACAGAGCAAAAGTTTTTAATTTTGATGATGGTCAACTCATCATTTTTTTTAATAGATTATGATACTGGTGTCAAATCTAAGACTAGTTTACCTAAACATAGATACTGAAAGTTTTATTCTATGTTTTCTCTATGAGTTTTGTAGTTTTATGTTTTATATTTAAGTCCATGACTTTTTAGTTCATTTTTATATATGGTCATTTAAAAAAAAAAACTTAAGGATGTCTAATTGCACCAGACCACTTGTTGAGAGAGCTACTGTCCCTCCACTGAATTGCTTTTGTACTTTTTTCAAAAGTTAGTTGAATATATTTGTGAAGGTCTATTTCTGAGTGTTGTATTCTCTTCCATTGATTTATGTATCTATTCGTCTGCCAATACTACTCTGCATCTATTTAATTTTGTTATCTAAACTTTATGGTTTTTTTATATGCAGAAAATCTTAAAAAGGCTAAAATTGAAGCACTTTCTCTTCTCTAATATTTATTTATTTATTTTAAATGTTGTTATCTGCTTGTTATCAGATTTATTTCACCATGAGTTATCTGTGTTTGTGTTCTGCTTTGTCTTACTCTTAGTTACTTATTCCTTCTTGGATGCTTTATTTTCTTTGTCTACTCATAATTCTGCTCAATTTCAATGATCAAATCAAGGTTTTAGATCACAGTAGATCTGAGTATGGCTGAAGGGAGGAGGCCAGCACTGTACTAGTCAGCAAACTGTCAGTCCTCTGATTACAACTTTCTTTCCTCCCAGGTTTCCTTGTTTTGTATGTTTGACTTTTCTTATATATGCAGTGGTTGAGGGTACTTTAGTCTATGATCATATCTTTCACACAGTTTTTCTAGATAAGGGAAACTGGGTGGGTATACAACTGATAGACATAGAGTAAAAATATGATTTTTAAGGGCACTTTATAAAATAAGAATATATATATATATATTTAAGAAATGATACGTGTGTATGTGTGTATTGACAAGAAATTAAACACTTAGAGCCCCAAACATTGAATGTACTCCCCTACTTTCCACTTTGTCTCAAGCTCTTTCCATAAGGCTGAAATAACCTTTACTCTTCTTTTTCACCCTTTGAAATCCTTTGTATCCTTTATGGCTAAGACCAAGTGTCTCTCTTTCCACTATAGGTTATGGGAAAAAACAATTATAGAATTGTAATTGATCCACCAGTCAATCTTTCTCTGCATTTCAAGGTCACTTGCTTGGTCCTTTCTTCATGGGACTTAACTGGGAGATTTTAACATTTTGGTGGAATGGTCTTTGCATTCTTCAACTATGTATTGTCAATGTGTCTAATGGAATTTTCAATAAAATTGCCTTGAACAAGTGAATAGAGAAACACGCAAGATAGCATCCTAATTCTTTAACCTGTGGTTTGGAGATGGATTTTTGTGAATGCCCATGCAGATGGCAGTTGCCCCTTTTATCTGGCAATGTTAGAGGCAGGTCAGTGAAAGCAAATGTGCACCTTTAGGCAATCGGGTAAGAGGAACTCAAGATCACAAATTGGCACTGTCACTTACTGGTAATAGGATCCAGGAAGGCACTTCATCTGTTTGAGCCTTACTTTCCACACATATAAAATGGGAATCATGCATTCTACATGTCAGGCTTGTTGTGAATGTTAGAAATAAATATACCAAGCTCTTAGAAACAATAGTAATTATTATATTAAGGTTGATTATCTAAAGGGCAATGTGTTCTGAATAGTATAATGCTCCTGTTAGGGCGCCTGGGTGGCTCAGTTGGTTGAGCAACTGCCTTCGGCTCAGGTCATGATCCTTGAGTTCCAGGATCGAGTCCCACATCGGGCTCCCAGCTCCGTGGGGAGTCTGCTTCTTCCTCTGGCCTTCTCTCCTCTCATGCTCTCTCTCACTTTCTCTGTCTCTCAAATAAATAAATAAAATCTTAAAAAAAAAAAAAAAGAATGCTCCTGTTAATTAAGAATTGTAAGTTTTCAAGAAACTAGAATAAAGATTCCTCATTTTCAAAGAAGAAACCTAGAGATACATTTGAATAAAGTAAATCCATTACTTTTTCAGGGAAGAATAAAAACGTACTCTTTTGGGGATAAGCTGGTGTCATCTGAACTATAGTTTGCAACCCATCATTGGTTGGTGAAATTAATTTAGTGAGTTAAGATTGGCATTAACATAATGTAATAGATGAGCATTTAATATAAAATATTATAGTGCACTTCACTTACTGGTAGCAGTAATGGTAGCAATTGTTTTGTGGCTAGTGTAATTAAATTATATACATATTTACATGTGTGTTTTGGTCAGATAAATAAAATGTATTCCATATTGGGCATCCTGGTCAATATGTTTGCAGAACACTTACCTGCAGGGTATCAATAAAGAAGTTAGTACTTACCAGGTGCTCTCTCCCAAAAGTATTCATTGGAGAAGAAAGGGTTAAGCAACACTGGCTGGTTAAGACATCAGCAGGTAGGGAGAGCCAGAAGCATCAGAAATCACAGGGGTTACCAAGCCAAAAACACATTGTGCATAACTCAATATTTTTGATGATTCACTGGCCATTCATAAATTTTATGAACCACATGATCATTATTATGATTATCAATTATTAGTGCACAGCAGTGTTCTGGGAAGATCCAGTAATAATGTGCATTAGTTCATAAAAGACTGAAGAGTTTCCGGTGTATGGATGTAAGCCAGGTTAAAATAAAAAGATTATTCTTTTCCCATAGTTTATAGAGGGTGTGTTCCATGTCCCTGAATACAGAGGGAGGGGTTAGTTAAAATGAGAATTTAATCCCTTTTTGCTTCAAAAAATTTGAAAATATCAGAAAAAGAATAGAAGGTCTGTCTTAGGCCAGAGGTTTTGAATTAGAACCATGTTCAAGAATAGTACATATTTTTTTCTTTTGAAATTTTTCTTGATCCAGTAAGAATTATTTTTTGAAAGAAACTATTTTTATATCAAATCAAGCTGTGGAAGCAACTTTTTACCCAAACAATCTTAGTGTGCAAAGAAAGCCACGCTATAATTTGGATACTTGTAATCATCATGTTATGATGTTACCATGTGTATAGTAAATATTTTTCATAGGAACTAAATAAAATGTATCCTAACATTGTATTTACAGACATCTGTTTTTTGTTTGCATTTGATCAATTCAATTAGAAAGTGTTAAAAAGGGAAATACGAAGGAAACTCATATTCTATCACCAAAAGCACTATTGAAGGGCACCGTTCACATATAAGGTTCTTGACAATGGAAAGAAGGAGCCGATGAGCCTGCTTGCATAGGACATGTCTTCCCACCTCGAAAATATATAGACTTGTACAATATTTTCTCTGTGAGAAATATTTTCAATTTGAAATGCTTGACATTTGAAAAAAAATCTTATTTGTTGTAACATTTAGGCTAATTCAAAACATTTAGGGGTTTGAATGCTGCTTCCAGCATCCCTTAATGAAGAAAGCTACAGTCTGAAAGAACTTGATGAAGTAAAGGATGATTTGTATGAAGGAAAATATGAAGTGGTGCCTTGGTTAATCAGTGTCATTAACTTCAGAATCATTGACATGTATTTTATAACTTAAAAGAAGGTCTTAGAACAATTGGCAACAATTGAAAGAGATTACTCTTGTCTCTAAGTGAAGCCAGCTTCTGGTTTTCATCTGCTATATGAACACTAATGTCATGAAGGAAGAATTCCAATTTTTGTGCATTTCTTTGGGAATAGTCAAAGGTCTTCGAAAGGTATCAGGTTTCTTTGCCAAGTGAAATTTTGTCTGGCTGAAACGCTAGACATTTTGTGTGTGATGTAGCACCTTAAACGCTTGGCAGCCTTTGTTCCTCATGACCTCTGTGAGAAAAAATCTTCATTCACCATTGTGATTTAAAACTGTTCTGTGTCTGTGTACATTGTAATAAAATAATACTTTGAGCAATCCTGTAATAAGCCTCTTCTTTTTCCGTCAAAGTTGCTGACAATGTAAGAACTGGGGTCACAAATCATCATCTTGTCAATTAATGGGCCAAAATAAACAGTTGTTGTCTAATTCACGGAAGTTTACTGACTTCTTATACGTCATATATTGATGTACTTCACTGATCTTTGGGCAGAAGTTTCACCCTTTTTAAATCCCACAGAATACCTCTGAATAGGGGAATGTGGGTGGCTCAGTCAGTTAAGCAGCTGACTCTTGCTTTCAGCTCAAGTCATGAGCTGAGAGTCATGGGACTGAGACCT
Organism: Nasua narica; assembly: GCA_028533885.1. Classification (NCBI taxonomy): domain Eukaryota; kingdom Metazoa; phylum Chordata; class Mammalia; order Carnivora; family Procyonidae; genus Nasua; species Nasua narica. The sequence goes on along the minus strand of CM052813.1, from coordinate 32,092,034 downwards.
AAGTTGGGCTCCATATTCAGCGGGGAGCCTGCTTGAGATTCTGTCTCTTCCTCTCCCTCTGCCCCTCCCCCTGCTATCTCTCTCTCTCAAAGAATTAAATCTTTTTTTAAATTTATTTAGGACAGAAAGAGATAGTGAGAGAGGGAACACAAGCAGGGGGAGCTGGAGAGGGAGAAGCAGGCTTCCCGCTAAGCAGGGAGCCTGATATGGGGCTTGATCACAGGACACTAGGATCATGACCTGAGCTGAAGGCAGCCACTTAATGACTAAGCCACCTAGGCACCCCTCAAATAAATAAATCTTTAAAAAATACCTCTGATTAATTTACAGGAATTATTTCATTCATAACATAGCATATGTATGGATTTGGCCTCACAAATACATTTATTCCGTGTGTGTGTGTGTGTGTGTGTGTATTAAATTAATAAGAGAAAAAATTTCTTGTTTGAGGCCCCTGAAATCAGTGTCATGGATGTTGCTGAAACACTTGGGCCTCTTTGCAAGCTGTCACTTTGTGGAAAGTTATTAGAGGGCTCTTCTGTGGGATCCAACTCCAGGGCTGAGAATATGCTTCCTGGCTGGCTCAGGGTGGCAATACCCTGTCAGTTCCTTTACCTATAGAACTCTACAGATGGGGCACCTGAGTGGCTCAGTGGGTTAAACCTCTGCCTTCGGCTCAGGTCATGATCTCAGGGTCCTGGGATAGAGCCCTGGGTCGGGCTGTCTGCTCAGCGGGGAGCCTGCTTCCTTCTCTTCTCTGTGGGCCTCTCTGCCTACTTGTGATCTCTCTCTCTGTCAAATAAATAAGTAAAATCTTTAAAAAAAAGAACTCTACAGACATCTAGAAACAGTAACATACTTGAAATTCACTCTTACTGAGAAGACCACAGGTTCAAAATATGGATTTTCACTCTTTCACTGACATTGTAACATCGAAGGGGCAAATGTAGTGAAAGACTTCACTGAAAGATCACTGTGCACAGCCATATGTAGTGGCCTTAACCTCAGTAATTTGAAGCCAAAGGAAATGGATTTACTTCAAATGGCCTTGCAGAATTCTGAGGTCTTCGACTCGGACTCCTTGCATGATAAAGTGAATTGTAACAGATCCACTGCTCTTTGCTCTTATGTCCTTTAGTGGGTCTAGACACCGGGAATTTTTGGGCATCGACTTAAAAGACATCCTATCAGCTGCACGCAGATGCATGAATAAGCCCAAATCAGATCAGCAGAGTCAAACCTAGGACAGCAAAACTATACAATTGGCTCAGAGACTCAGGAGAAATAATAGATGTTTGCTGTTTTAAGTCACTAAGGTTTAGGGTGGTTTGTTACTCAGCTATAGCTAAATGGTACAAAAGTATAAAAATATTTATAAAAAAATAAGAGAGCTAGTAAAAATAATAGATGCCACGTAAGGCATACTATCTGCAAGGCACTTTACATATATTATCTTCTTATCTTTCACACAGGATATTCTTTTTAATGTGCTATGTTGCACCACCCCAGTAACATATCTGAATTCTTAAGATGGATCAGTAATTTTTCGACAGGTATACACTTTTTTAAGAAAGAATGCTATCTAGTCATATCTATTAAATTTATCAAGAAACCTAAATATGTTGAGAGATGTAAGGAAAATGCTCTTTAATATTTGATCCATTTTGTACATCCTTTACAACTTTTTTTTTTTTACCTTTTACATATTTGCAATGGGCCTATGGAATTGTTTCTCGTTTCCTACACAACGTGCTTTTTATAAAAAGCAAGATGAAATCCCCAAAGAGAAAAGGACTCTGGAAACCTTTTTACACACTTTGCCGATCTTCAGAAAATTTTTGTAATTTCCCCTAACAAAATTTAGTTGTTTATTATATAAAGACATATAATAGCTCATATAATGAATTGGACAGGAAATAATTTAGTACAGTTTTGTTGGATAATCTATCCATCTAACGGATAACCATGAGTACCTTGAAGATGCCCCAATATAGAACAAATAGAGACACAACACTAGATAGATAGAAATTAAACAGTAAGTTGTATTTTATGAAATCTTTGGCTAAATACTGAAAGTGGTATTTTGGAACATAATGCAAATAATCCAATCATATATTGCAAGGGGAAGAAGATCTTAAGTGTGTACTATTCTTGATAGCTGTCCCCTCAGTTGATAGCTGTCCTCAAACTGTTTCCTTGGTTTATTGTGATTGAAAGAAAACAAAAATTTTTGAGAATGTTAGCAAGGGTTGGAGGAAAAGTGAAGAGAGTGGAGACGAGAGATAGGATGAGAAATCAGGTGGATCAATTTTCATAAAATGGCCTGCAAAGGAAATGCTTGTTTTGACATAGGGGCTGTAAAGATGAATTAGAGAATTCAAAGACAAAAAAAAGTATTTTTTCTATCTGTACAGCTAAATGTGGAGGACACAGTCTCTACTCTAACCAAGGTGCTGGATGATAGAGGTATCTAGCAAGTCAAGTCTTATGGGCTTTAAGAGTACTTTCAGCAGGCTGAGACTGAGCTCTTGCCAACATGGAATTCATCCAGATTCAAGAGATAAATGTCCCAAATACTTGAATTGTCTCTGAGACCTGAAGGCAGCTGAGAACATGCAGTGATTAGCAGCATTTCAGCCTGGGCAATCATAGTTTACTGGGGTGCAAGGCATTCCCCAGATTACATATATGTGTGTGTATTTACATACATATATACAAATGCCTTGGGGAGGTAAATTTAGTTTTTCTTTGTTGTTTTTTTAAGCTTCTTGAATAACTTCCCCTCTTCCTCACAAGAAAAAAAGATATTAGAATTTGAATACCACATCTGTGGAGTTACATATCTGATCTATGTATGTGTTTTTTGGGTGTGGATTTTGCTTTTCTCTCCAGACTGCTAGAATGAATGGGATTCTTTCTGGGGTAACCAAATTCCACTTAATGCCAAGGCTTTTGTAGCTCATTAAGGCAGACTCAGTTATTGGAATTATCTGACAGCAGGAATTAGACCAGCAGATTCAGTCCAGATAGGTTGAATATCTTGTTCTAGAAATGCAAGTCTAAATTGAGGATTAGATCTCAACTTGATAGTTATTGCAGGTACTCCTCAGGGTTCTTAATCGCATTGCTTCTGCAGAACTCCATTCCAGGGCAAGAAGAGTACAAATAGATCCATCAAGAAGGAGCTATTTAACTACTTTCATTTTAAATTCTCAAAGGTCTCTGGAGGGAGAGCGCGTATCAATCGAAAAGAATAGAGAATGGGAAAGTATAGTTTGAGAAATGCTCCTAGAATTGAGTCCTTAGCTCTAGCACATACTTGCAGTTCTTCTTTAAAAAAATGTAGATATTGTGGGCCCTATAAATTTTGCCTGTAAAACATATATAATAACACCTACTTGTGGAATTTATTGTAAATGTTAAATGACATAATGTCCAATGATCTCAGCCTAGTGGCTTACATTTAGTAAATAGATAATACAACTTGTATTTATATTTTGTAAGTTTCTAACTCTAGTTGATATTGATTTCTATCCTTGACCTCCAAATAAACCAATGAACTACTGCTACAATTTCCCCACCTTTAATATCGAAATTTTTATTTATTTTAGACTTTTAAGGATTATTTCATCTATGAAAATGCTACATATTATTTAGAATACAGGCTAAGTTTCTCTAATAAGGAATACTGGCTTAAATAAGAGAGAGTTTTATTTATTTCATTTTTCTCTCTTGTGATAGTCCAGAAAAGCAGACTTCATGGCTTAAGTGAATTGGGGAGGCAGGGTCTACCCAGGCTCCCTGCAGCTCTGTTCTCCTGAGATGTTATCGTTAGCCAATAGTTGAGGTTGAGATGGATTTCCACACATCTTGAATCCAACAATAAAACATGGAAAAGAGAAATGTATGTTATGTCCATTTCTTTCAAAGATGGCTTATATATAACTTATGCACACACACACACACACACATACATCCTGTTTTCAGGATGATGGCCACACAAGTTACATCAAAATGGAAATGTGTCTGGGAAATGTGGACTGGGGCCTTTAGCCAAGAGATCATATGTTCAGGTAAAATACCTACTACTATAAAAGGGGAAAATTACATGTGGTATATATGAGGGGTGGGAAGTTGGTCATTAATCTCCACCAAAATGTATTTGTTTGGGGAGATGTGTGTTTACAGATGGGATATATTCTAACTGTGAAAAGGACTTTAAGGCAATACCTTAAAGGTAATAGAGTCTCATTTCTTCATGTCCTAAATATCCTTTACAAAAGCACATTAAACCAACTAATCTCAACAATTCACCACCAAATACAGTGGTCCCAATGTTGGCTCTGAGAAGTTTTGGATCTATACACAGAAATATATCAATCCAAGATTTTTATCTATTCAACATTCAGCTTGTTTTTTCCTTTATTCTTTCATTCACCAATATTTATTGAGTTCCTAGATTCTGAGGATACTGTAATGAACCCCACAGGCAGGAATCCCTGCTCTTACTCGTGAAGCCTGCATTCTAGTGTGTGTGGAGGGAGATATGCAATGCAATAATTAACAAAATCCTTCTTTGAGATTTTGCAGACTGTGATAAATAACGTGGAAAAAAATAAAACATAGAAGGGAAGGTTGCAGTTAAAATGAGGGTGGCTAGGATAGGCAGCACTGGGAAGCTGCCATCTGAGGAAACACAGAAAGGAAGCAAGGGAGTAAGCTGTGTGCACATCTATTGGAACAAGACTCCAGGCTGAGGTTAATAACAGCCCATAGGCACCGTGGTATGTGTGTTTGGTAGGACACACAGCAAGGAGGTCAGTGTGGCTGGAATGGAGTGAGTAAGGCAGAGAGCAGGGAAGTCATGGAAAACTAGATCATGTAGAGCCCTTTGATTTTAAGTTGAGTTCAGTTTTGAGTGAAAGGGCCAAATGAGCTGACAAATCTTTTGAAATGATGCCCGCCTTCTCTGTTGAGGATGGATTGAGAACAGACTGTAGGGGACAGTGGGAACATCATCAAGGCCAGGAAGAAGGATACTGCAATAATCCAGGTGAAGATTACAGACAAGGGTGGTAGTAGTGAGTATGGAGAGAAGTGTTTGAATTTGGGATATATTCTGAAAATGAGCATGCAGATTTTGCTGGTGGATATTTGTGAGTGATCAACAGGGGATAGAGTGTATGTGGAGAACAGTTAAGTTTTAGGAACTGAGAACTGAGCCATTGCAACTGGGAAAGATGAGCGGGAACTCCTAGAAAAGACTAAAGACTAGGAGCCATTCAGGTTGGAGTAAAACCAGGGCAATGGGTGTCGAGGGGGGATTAACTATTCATTCACTAATTAAATTAAAAACATATAAAAGTCAGGTAGAAGAGAGTTTCAAGGAATGAATGACCATATGTGTCAAATGTTACTGGCAAACAAGTAGCTTCTCAAATACTTGTATACAGCCCTGCTGACTCCAGCCTCTTCATCCTACACAGGCTGAATCTGCCTTCTTTTTTTTTTTTTTTAATTTTAATTTTAATTTTTATTTTTTTTCCCAAATTTATTTTAATTTTTCAGTGTTACAAGATTGATTGTTCATGCACCACACCCAGTGCTCCATGCAGTACGTGCCCCTCTCGATACCCACCACCAGGCTAACTCCCCCCACCCCCTCCCCTCCAAAACCCTCAGTTTGTTGCTCAGAGTCCACAGTCTCTCCTGGTTCAATACCCGCTCCGATTTCCCCCCATTCGCCCTTCCCTTCCTTCTCACGATGCCCTCCATGATTTTCTTTATACTCCACAGGTAAGTGAGACCATAAGATAATTGCCTCTCTCCGCTTGACTTAATGAGTCTGCCTTCTTTCTGGAAAAATAGCCACAGTGACTCCACCGGAAATGCCTCAGTTCCATGTGCATTTTCCCAAGAAATATGCAGACTTTAGCGTTATGTTAAATAACACGAGAGTCAATCAGTTGCTTTTAACCCTTGTCATTCTCCAGCTTCGATGTCTTTATCACATGAGTTATTGCCATTTGTCATTACTTTTCTCATTTTTATGAGTAGCTCAGATTTTATTCATAAAAGTATAATTGAACCCAACAGACAATAGGAGTGGTAATGTTTACATATTTTGTAATATTTGCAAAAAAGTAATATTATATATTGAATGTGTTCTCAATAAAATGTAGTATTAGTAATGCACTGGCTTCCTTTATAAGGGAAATAGGGAAAACCATACCATAATCTTACTCATCTCAAAGCTCATTTCGTTCTAAAGGGTTCAAAAATGCCTTCTCTGAATTGAGAGCTCACAAGTGATATAATCTCAACAGATTGCTTGTTCTTGATTGGTAAAGATGAATGGCTATGTCTAATTGGGAATTTGTTAATTAGACATCTATTTTATTTTTCTTAAACCTGAACAAATCTTAGATTTCACAGGTTTGCTTTGAGTAATTAATCTATATATTTGCATATGTTATTAAGACCCTTACAGTCTGCTTTCCCTTTTTCAGGTTCAGATTACTCTTCCATAAAATGTGGATGGTTTATCATGTCCATTTGGTGATACAATGGGATACAGTTTCATCCTGGGAAATATGGAACATGACACCTGCTTATTTTTTGCTTTTTAAGAGTAGGTCATTATATTAAGTTGAAATAAAAAATTGATGGAAGATAATTTGGATTCTATCTGAATGCACACTTACCTATTACTCTCTTTGTTTAATTTCTTTTTTTTTTAATCTGGGAGAGCCAGATATTTAAGGAAACCATGACATTTCTCACATCTCCACATCTCTCCTAAACCTGAAATTTTCTCTTCTGTACAGACCCATCCCTTGGGTATTTGCTTCTATCTTTTTATGCAATGTTTTGATTGATTTTTAAATGTTTGGCCTCTTATCTATTTGTTCTGTACTTGGCTCTGTGTTCCATGCAAAGGCTACTTCATTTAAAGTGAATCAAAATATGTATTGGCCTGGGATGCTGTTTTCATAATTTCATTTCTCTTAGTAAAGTGTGGAGTCATAGACTTATAAAAAGTTCAAAATTAGAGTTGTGGTACCAAATTTTAAAACCCAGCTTTGCTGCATTTCTTAGGAAAGTCCCACAAATTCTCCTGCTACTTTACTGGGGTATGACTGGCATATAAAAAACTGTCCATATTTAATGCATACAGTTTGATGTGTTTGAAGGAAAGTATGTAACCATGAAATTATCAATACAATCTATACTGCAAATATGTACATTACCTCCAGAAGGTTCCTCCTACCCTTTACTGATGAAATTTATTTTTTCTGATAAGAACATTTAACATAATATCTAGCCTCTTAGAAAGTTTTTAAGTATTCAATATGATATTGTTAACCATAGGCACTATGCTGTAGAGTAAATGTCTAGGACTTATATAACCGAAGATTTGTACTCTTTTGCTAATAATTTTTTTTGTTTTAACTATAAAGTAGTTTTATAGCTATTTCATAATGTTGTGTGACTCTTAAGATAATGTACTTGAAATGGCCTGTTCTTGTCCTCAGTATTACTGGAAAGATATAAACTTTTTTATTTTATTGCTCAAATATAATTAATCAGTAGTGTGTGTGTGTGTGTGTGTGTGTGTGTGTGTGTTCTATATGTGAAATTTAAATATTTGGGCTGGTTTTATTATATTTTTATTTTTTTTAAGATTTTATTTATTTATTTGACAGAGAGAGAGATCACAAATAGGCAGAAAGGCAGGCGGAGAGAGGGGGAAGCAGTCTCCCTGCCGAGCAGAGAGCCGGATGGGATGATGGGATGCGGGGCTGGATCCCAGGACCCTGAGATCATGACCTGAGCCAAAGGCAGAGGCTTTAAACCAGTGAGCCACCCAGGCGCCCCTGGGCTGGTTTTAAACATAGGTATTTGGTTCCAATGCTATGTTTCTTTTTTTTCTTTTTTTTTCAAGTATTTTATTTATTTATTTGACAGAGAGAGATCACAAGCAGGCAGACAGTTAGGCAGAGAGAGAGAGGGGTAAGCGGGCTCCCCGCTGAGCAGGGAGCTGGACGCAGGGCTCCATTCCAGGACCTTGAAATCGTGACCACAGCCGAAGGCAGAGGCCTTAACCCACTGAGCCACCCAGGTGCCCCAATGCTACGCTTCAACTCTGAAAAATGCCAACTTTATGGTCGGCTTTGACCAAGAAATGCTTGCCAGTGGCAATGAGAGCTGTGTGAAATCTGACAGCCTCACCCCAAAATGAATTTGAGCAGACGTTATTATTTGATTTAGCCCTCATGGGTGTAGACCCTCTGGAATGGGTTCCAACATAGCAATTTTACTCCATCTTGCACACACACAGATTGATTCAGCATAAGCCACCCAGCTTTACAGATATTGTACCCAAACTCATATACAGGTTCAATGTTGCTTTAAAATTAGCTCTTGGTTTTGTTTTAAGTTCACGACCTTGGAGAACAAAATTAAATTCATGAAATTGGCTTCAGTTTCCACTTGGAAGCCAAACTTGTAGTTATGCAAGTTCCCTATTTCCCTAGAAATATTCTATTTTGCTTTCTGACTGGAATTTCTCAGAAGGCAAAATAATATGGCTGTGAAAACTGAGGAATTGCTACTGTAGAGAAAAAAAGAGCATTGTCTTTTAATAACACGTGTTAATATAACCAAGTTCTAATTTTAAGACTTCTACCTTCTGATTTTTAAGAAGTAATATAGGAGAAAATAAGCAACAGCAATAAACTGACACCAACCTGCGAGGAGCCAAAATTGGGGAGTGTTCTGTTCATATATTTCTCTTGTAGACTATAGGATTATTATGAAAATACATGGGAAATAATTTATAGGGATTAGATTATATTTCCCACATTAACAAAAAGTTGCTATTACAACTTTAATACTGTAAATAAATCAGCTTATGAAATTTTATGAAATATAAAGCAATTTTTTGGAGGCAGGAATGGGCCCTTTTAATTTATGTTACTGAAACTCTATAACAAAATAGCCATCCTTGGAGAATACCAGGTAAATACTAATTGCAATTAAACACTCTCCGGGGTCAAGATCTGTAAAAGCATAAACAACCTGCTCCATGGAGCAATTATCAAAAGTTCTCTCTGCTTCTTTCTCTGCCTAATGTTTGTGGGTGAAACTTCTTAGGCCCTTGCTGGCTGAGGAGGGGCTGAAGTTTCTGGAACGTGTGCAGGTGTCTGATGGCTTTTTTTTTTTAAGATCTTTTTTATTTATTTGAGAGAGAGAGAAAGAGAGCAAGAAGTGAGGGGAGGAGCAGAGGAAGAGGAATAAGCAGACTCCACAGTGAGCACAGAGCTCTTTTTCGCGGGGCTTGATCCCACAACACTGACATCACGACCTGAGCTGAAATCGAGAGTTAGAGGATGCTTAACTGACTGAGCCACCCAGTGACTGCCCCTCTGATGGCTTTTTATAAATCACTCAATGTGTTTGATTATCAACGCATTCTGTCACAGCAATGACTGTGACACAATGCATTCGGTCACAGGTAAATATAGTGGTTTAGTCAGTATGAAAAAGACAGATAGGTACAGCATTCTATTTTGGAAGAAAGAACAATGAGAATCATGTGCTTTCAATCTTGGGTGAAAACCAGTAGTTTACAAAGTAAACAAGTGTTTTGATTTAGTTTCCATCTCTTTTCATATGCAAATTCCCTTGAAATGGTTTTATATTTTTATTATGTGCTATCTTAGCTGACTGATACAAGATAGTTTATGATTCTGTTGGTGTCTACACAAAGTCCCAATAAATTTGGAATAAAAAACCATAACTGCATAAAATATAACCAGTTTCATAGTAATGGCTCAGTATAAGTATCTATCACAGTGTATGCTCTTATTTACATTTATTTTATTAAATATTTAAGTTATGAGAATAATCCACCTTTTTATCAAAAGCAAAAAAAAAATAAAAATATGTGTACTTGAAAAAAGGTAGTGCATGTTCCCTTCCTCCAATTGGATTTCTCCAGTACACACAATGTTTGCAATTTGCTTTGAACTCTTCGATCTCTATGATAATAGAGACAAACAATATTTTTTAATTAATATTTTTTAATTAATGGAGATAATAGAGACATCTCTATTATCAGAGACAAACAAAACAAACAAACAAATAACTCTTAAAAACCATATCATTTCTCTCTTTTTTTTCCAAATATATGGTCATGCAATATGCTTTATGTTACAACTTGATTTTTCATTGAACAATATGTCATGAATATTCCTCATTTTTTTCTGTAGATGAATATCCCATAATTTACTTAATTTGACTTTTATTAGTGGACATTTAAGGTTTTCTCTCTTTTCTATTCTTTTTCTTCCCTCTCCCTCTATTTCTAATACGCACATAAACATCCTTATACAAATATCCTTACAGAAAACTGTATTTAATCAGACTTTTTTTTTTTTTTTAAGATTTTATTTATTTATTTGACAGAGAGAGAGATCACAAGTAGGCAGAGAGGCAGGCAGAGAGAGAGCAGGAAGGAGGCTCCCTGCTGAGCAGGGAGCCCGATGTGGGGCTCGATCCCAGGACCCAGCAGAGGCTTTAACCCACTGAGCCACCCAGGCGCCCCTCATCAGATTTTTCTAAATGGTATTTCTAGTTTAGAGGGTTTACACATTTTAAATTTTAATATATTCTGACATGTTATTTTCATATAATGCATTGCATTTTAGTTTTAGTTTAGTTTTGATTTACATGACTGCTTCCTTCATTAGGCTGAGTTTCTAGAAGGTAGGCACTCTCTTACTTATGCAGTTAGCAATAAATACTAAATATTTTTTATTCTGAAAATTAAAGATTTGATTAGTCAGCCATATTAACATAACTGTGTTTTTCTTTCCCTACCCTCTTCTAGTCTACTTAATGCTAAACATCTTGCCTAGGACTTACACCACCATTAATTTCCACTTTTTCTTAATTTCAAAAACCTCTACAGTGTGGCACAGATCAGTAATTTATTAAATATTATCGTAGAACCTTAGCTGATTATTCAGTATCTTAGCTCTATTTGATTTCCATTTAAAAATAGATGATCATCAGGGTATCTGGGTGGCACAGTTGGTTAAGCCTCTGACTCTCGGTTTTTGCTCAGGTCCTGATCTCATAGTTATAAGAGGTTTTGTCTTGGCCTTGCACTCAGCAGAGAGCCTGCTTTAGATTCTCTCTCTCTCTCTTGGCCCCTCTCATTCATGCACTATCTCTCTTTCTCTAAAATAAATAAATAAACCTTTAAAAATGAAAAAATAAAATGAGCAGCAATTTGGGACCATGAATCTAATATTATATATATATGTTTATATATTATGTACTATGTAAGTAATGTATACATTATGATATATGCCATGCATTATATACTACATTTATGTGTATAATGTTAAACTATAGTATGTGCTGTGTGTGTGTACAAAACAGTATATAATTATTAGTACTTTTATATGTTAATTATATAGACTAAGTTTATGTTCTCTTTGTTACTGTTGTGAATCTAAATTGACCATATTTTATAAATGATCATTCTGTTCATTGTGTATTGGGGGAACTGTTAAAGGTATAAAACAGTGGATTTCAACTTTGGCTATACATTGGAATTAATAGGGAGTGCTTTTGAAAATGCTTAGGCTCAATGTTCATCAGCTGATGAATGGATAAAGATGTGGTATACAAACACACACACACACACAAAATGGAATATTAATCAGTCATAAAAATGAACATCTTGACATTTGCAACAACATGGATGGAGCTAGAGAATATTTTGCTAAGCAAAATAAGTCAGTCAGAGAAAGACAAATACAATATGATTTCACTCAGCTGTGGAATTTAAGAAACAAAACAGATGAATATAGGGGATAAAAAAAGAGAGAGGCAAACCATAAAACAAATTCTTAACTTCTTAACTATAGAGAACAACCAAGGGTTGCTGGAGAGGAGGTGGGCAAGGGGATGGGTTAAATGGGTGAGGGTTATTAAGGAGGACACTTGTGATGAGCAATATAAGCGATGAATCACCTGAAACTAATATTACACTGTATGTTAACTAACTGGAATTTAAATAAAAACTTGGAGAAAAAAAATGAAAATGCTTGGGCTCTATCATCATCTGACTGAATTAGTTTGAAAGGGCAAAGTGGAAGCCTAGGCAATTGTGTTCTAAAATCTTATGAGGTAATTTTGATACATTGTAAAGACTAAGGCCCACTAGTAAAAGAATAAGAAAGTTTTCTCTTCCTTAATGCTGCATTTTTTTCTACCCCCGGTGAACAAATATGGGAACTTCTATGCAGATATAGATTCCTAGTTCAATATATTGTCAGTGAGATGAAAAATACAAACACAGGTGGCCATATTGAAAATTGAGGTTAGATGGAAACTGAGAACAAGATGTAAAGAAAAGAAATTTGACACATGTGTAGGGAGGTGGAATTGAAGCAGGCTAGGGATGCTTTCTGTAGTGGGTTGATGGGAATCCCCCAAAATCCTGTCCATTCAGAACTTGTGATTGTGACCTTATTTGGAAATAGCATCTTTGCAGATATAATCAAGTGAAGATGAGGTCATACTGGATTGGACTTAAACTCAATGACTGCTGTCCTTTACAAAGAGAGGTACAGAAAAAATGGACATACACAGAAGGAAGAAAACCAAGTGAAGATAAAAGCAGAAATTAGAGTGAAACAGCTAAAAGCCACTGAATGTCAAAGATTGCTCAGGTATCACCAGAAGCTAGATGAGATAAGGAATATTCTCCCCTAAAAACTTCAGAGAGCATGGCCCCGCTCACATTTTGATGTCAGATTTGTAGCCTCTAGAATTGTGAGAGATAAATTCCTGCCATTTTAAGTCATCAAGTTTGTAGCAATTTGTTATGGCAGCTCTGGGAAACTAATACAGTTTCCTAATTTTTGCATGGGTCTCTAAGAGGTAATTTTTAGTCGCTTCCCTGTAGCTGAAGGCCATATTTAAAGAAGAAAATTTAAGCAGTTATATAGGAGAATTTTTTAATTTGGAAAGAACTGTTATCTTTTTGAATTGTTTAATTTTAATAGATTTTAGTTAATTCCTTGGGGTTTTAGAGATGTAGTCAACCATATACAGATGTTTACATACAATTTTATTTCTTCCTTTCTATATTTATGCTTTTCAATTTTGTTATCATGTCTTGTTAATCAGATTATCAAAGCAACATTACTTACAAAATATTTAGGATATATATTTATTCTATTTCTTATTTTATTAGGAAAAACAAAGGTTTTTTGATATTGAGGAAAATATGTTTCTATTCCAAAGCTGTAGTAGAGTTATTATTAGCAATAGGTCTTGAATTTTGTGAATAATTTGTGCATTTACATAAGGATAATTTTTTTATTAAGCTTGGAAAATTGTATTTCTATTCTACTTTATATGGATTTTCTAATATTCATGGATATATGCCCTGGATATTGTAGAATACATTTTATTTTGTTTTCTTCTGTATGTATTTATAAATGAGATCCTTCCATTTATTTTTTGACAGATTATTATATTAGCATTTGCTTATAATGTAAAAGTTTTCCTTTACATCTTTAATTTCTTCTCCTGTTATATTCAGATTTTTATTAATTCCTTGTTTTCATTTCTCTTATATTAGATTTTCTAGACTTTTGTGTATTATGTGAGTGTTCTCCCAGGCCCTGGGTTAATTTATTAATTCCACCTCTACTCTTTTAAAATTAATTTATTCCTCTTTTTATCTTTTATTATTTCCTTTTTCATTACTTTCCTTTCATTACTTCCTTAAGTTAACCTTTTGTCTTTTTCTAAGTCTTTGTTTTTTTGCTGAAGTTGGAGAGTAAAGTGACTATTTGATCATTTTTATAGTAAAAATATTTGAGAATATAAATTTGCTTCTGACTATGTTAAAAAATAACACAAGTTTACAAAGTAATAGTCTTTTTCCTTATTTTCTAAGTAATCACTCTGTATTATCTCCTAAAGATTTCTTTTTTTTCTTTTGGCAAAAAAAAAGGCACTTTATTTATTTTTAATTAATTAATTTTAAGAATATTCAGTGTTTTTTAAAAAAAGACCTCTTATTTATTTATTTACATACATTCCTACCTTCCATCTTTATTTGGTTGTGATATGAGAATATGTCATGAATAAATTATTTGGGAATAAATTTTTAAGTGTATTTTTTTAGTATCTCACATAATCAATATTTGTAGATGGTCCATGAATATTTCAAAAGAAAGTATATTCCCTGAAAGGTAAATAATTTGATACCACTCCATTATTCAAACATCCTGATATTCTCTATATTTTACCCATAGGACTTACCGTGGGCTGGTAGTGTTTTAAAATTCTGCTGTTTCACTTGTGTTTCTATTTATTTCCTCTTGTTTAAAGGTTAAATACTGCTATATGTACACTATTAATTCTGACTTTATCTATGCAAATCAGCACTTTTATCCTGGGGTAAGCTTTTTGCTTTAGTTCTACCTTGATAATAGTATGTCCACACTTGTTTGAATATACTTACTCATCCGTTAATGCAAGGCCTTTCTGTTTTCTATTATGAGTGTTTCTCTTGATGCAGCAAATTGTTGAATGCTTTTTTTTTAAAGATAGGACATTTTTATTTATAATCTTAAATAGGAAAAACAGTGAAAGCCCCATGAAGAAGTGACATTTGAGTAACAAACTTTAAAGTGGTTAGGAAATAAACGTACTTATTCTAGTCTGGGTTATTCCAGATATAAGGAACAATCAATGCGAAGTTGCTTCTGTTGAAAAAAACATGGTTTTTCTTTTTAAGCCAATCTCACTTATCCAGTGTCTGATTTTTGTCAGCCTATATGTTATGATATGTTATGCTGTCACTTAATTAATATTTATCTTGCTAGAAAATGCTTTATTTGCTTTTATGTCTTTCAGTGCTTTGGAAGGTGAGTATTTGGTCTAAATTATCATACATCTGCAGGACTCTAATAATTAAAATATTACTTGCTTATCTTCTTTATTGAAATATTAGGAATGTGCTGTTTTTTATTATTTTGACTCCAGATTCCAACTTAATCTTATGATATAAATTGCATCAATTTTTACATAATATTTTTAGTAGTTTTTAAATGTTTATAGTTTTAAATTATAGGCATAATAATATTATGAACTTTAGGTTTTAATGTGTAATTTTAACTTTTTCATATAATTTATTTATATCCGTATTCAATTCTTACTACCAACTCTTTGCTACCACAACTTCCCAATCTTCAGTGTTTGCTTAATTCATTTTTTTTTCTTTACTTTGATAAAAATACAGAAGCCACTTAGAATGGAATAAATACTTGGGTAACATATCTGAGACTATCTTCTTATTCACATCTGAAATTACTCCCTTTTTTTTTTTTAAAGATTTATTTACTTGACAGAAAGAGAGTGACCACATGCAGGGGGAGCAGCGGGCAGAGGGAGAGGAAGAAGAGTACCCACTCAGCGGGGTGCCCCATGTGGGGCTCGATCCCAGAACCATGGGATCATGATCCAAGCCCAAGGCAGACACCCAACGACTGAGCCACCCAGGCGCCCCTGAAATTATTATTTTGACTGTGAATATAATACTTCTAGCATGGTCAAAATTTTTTTTTTTCAAATTCTCATGGGAATAAGTTTTGGGTGTCATTTTATTATGAAAGTGAAAATGTAGTGTCTTTTTAAAAATTATGAATGTATTCTTAATCCTCAAAATATAAATTTTCATTAGATCATGTATTGGAATTAATCTCTGTTCATTTATTTTTTTCAAACAGTGTGCACCCCCTCAATTTCCAGTTTAAAGTCTTTTTCTCCAAGTAGGAATTTTCTTGATTAGGTTTGCACTATTGCTTGTGTCCTGGGGAGAACACCTGCTACTTGCAAATTGGTGCTTGTCTTTATCTTTATTGATCGGTATTAATATCATCTGCCTCCTGCATGTGTTCAGATCTGCCTCAATCTCCATTTGATGTTTCCCCATCCCAGCTTACTCACTGCTTTCAATACTGATTCTATTTCTGTTGCTGTGATTTAATTTTATTGCCTTCTTATTACTTTGATCCCCTCTTATTTAACACAATAACTGTTTTAAATCTTGTTTGTATCTAAAGCAGATACTTGCTACCTTTCCTGAAAATCGGGGTATTTGCAGAAAGGGGTTTTCTTCTTAGCACTTATCTCCTGTTCTCCTGCCTTGCTACTTTTTTTTAGGTCTCTGTAAATTTTTGAGCACCAAACCTTCTATTCTAATTGTTTGAGGAAGACTGTTTTTGAGGATTTACATCAATTTTCTCATAAGTGGCCTGGAGCTGGAGCTCAGTGGTTGTGTGGTCAACCTAACAGAGTTCCTGTGTGGCAAGTTTCCAGCAAATTTTGTGGCCTGCTTCTAGCTGTGATATTAAATATGTCCTCCAGCTGTACAAAGAGCAACCCTCCCTTAAGTCCAGTGACTTACTTCAGTGGTCAGTAGTTTCTAAGGCTCTCAACACTGAAAAACACGGCTACTTGGAAGGGAATTTTTGTTTGTCTTTTGGACTCTAAATTCCAAATCAGGCCTAACACAGTTCACACAGGGCAAAGTATCCAAGTGGAACGCTTTACCAGGGTCTAATTGTCCAACGAGAGAGAGCACTAAGTGAAAATGATGGAGACCTCAGAAAAGAACCAACTTATAAACCCAATCCATAAGTTTCTATCAGTTTTGACCTTTTCCTATTTTTTCTCCCTCTAATGCTTAGACAATTGGCCTAATTTTATTAAAACTTTACAAGGGTTTCTTGATACTCTTCCTGCCACTGTCTTCCTGAAATTCTAGAATCACAAATTTTTCCATTTATAAAAATAACATATTTCTCAAAAATTGTTTCTCTTGGGTTGATTCATCCTTTTTTCACTTAAAACAGAGTAAAGGGAGGAATAGCATACCCAAAATGTGTTTTTCATTAGGCTGTGTAGTGACAACAATAATCCCTGCTTATGAATAATTCCATCAACAGCTTAGGGACACACATTGTTCTTAGAAATAATTTTTGGTTTTCTTTTGTTTTTGTTGTTAAATTAAATGCCTATCTGTTGAAAAGTTTAAATGCCATTATTTGCCTTGTGATGGTTTTATGGAGTTGATTTTCCTCAACTTGTAAAGGTGTTGGCCTTAGTAAAATGAACTGAACATGACTGGTTGTGACTTCTGAGGGTAAAGCAAGGAAAGAGTAGAAAGTATCTGTCTCATTCTCAGTCTCTTGAGACTCTTATTCTTGGGATGCAGCTTCCATGATATGAGGAAGCCCAGATGACTTGGAGGGGCCATGTGCAGGTGTTCAAGCAGACAGCTCTAGGAGAAGGCACAGCTAGTAGCCAGGGTCAATCACCAAACAAGGGTGTGTGGAGGACTTCAGTGTTGACATTGCATGACAGCAGCTGCTTCGGAGACCCTGACGGAGGACTGCACTGCTGAGCTTAGCCCACAGTTAGAGCCACAAAAGAGAATGAGAGTGAATATCATTGTTCTTTTACACCACTAAATTTGTGTTGCTTTGCTAAACAGCTGGAGATAACTGGCACAGTAGGATATTTGAATTTTTATTAAACTCAGTAATAGGAATCTGATTCCTTAAAAACAGTGTTAATTCTTCTCTTCTGTCTTTTTTTGAAGATTGGGATATCAGTTATTTTATGGGATATCACTTATGGGATATGGGATATCACTTAATTTATGGACTGAGAGTAAAAGCAAGGATAGTAGAAAATAGGGACGGTAAAATGCACCAAGACTAACTTGCTTGCACCAAAATGCGTCTGACCCTTGCCTCAGACTCAGCCCGAGCTTGCAGAGATCTAAGTGGAGGTCCAGACATTGCTAACAAAGGAGGTCATCAGAATTCTGTCATGGTAGTTTCTTCTTCTTCCTCGTAGTTTCCATATACTGCCATACACTACAGACATTTAGGTATGTAATTTAATATTCCATTCAGCCAAAATACCTAAGTGGGGAACAGGGGAACTTCTCAAGTCTATACCAATTCCTAACAAATAGAAAACCAAGTTCAATAAATCACTTTTTGTCTTATAATTTTTTATATATGTAAATACTTTTTAATTTGAGCAAATTGCTAGGCCATTTCATTTTGATTTATGACAAAGATCTGGAAACAAACTGAGTACTAAATAATTTCCTTTTTAAAAAATATTTTATTTTATTTTTCTCCAAGTTTTTATTTAAGTTTCAGTGAGTTAACATACATTATAATATTATTTTCAGGTGTAAAATTTAGTGATTCATCACTTATATACAACATCTGGTGTTCATCACAACAAATGTCCTCCTTAATACCTGGGACCAATTTAACCCAACTCCCCCTCCCCTCCACCTTCCCTTCAGTAACCCCCAATTTATTCTCCATAGTCATTTAAAAAAGTTGAAATTTTGGGGCATGCTTGCTCAATATGTATTATGAGAGAAAGGGAAAAAATATGTCCTTACTGTTGATATATAAGAAAAGGCATTTTAGAATTAATCATAATTTAAACTCTGATCATCAATATAAAATAACTAGTAAATAAAAACTTTTAAAAGTTGATATCTCATATGTAGAAAAACAGTTCATTGAAAATGAAAATGTAGATCTTTAGAATATTGATGCTGTGACACTTCACATCTTGTTCAATGTTTAACAATAATGATTTTGATTTTGTGTTCACCACTGGATTGTGGAACGATCTTGAGAAAATCACTTAACTTTCAGATAAAGCAAGAGACAACAACAAAGGCCACTGAGGGCTAGAAGAACCATCTTACCAGAAGATAAATGGTATTAGGTAGAAAATGGTAGAGAGGTCAAAGGTTAAGGTTTTATGCTTTTCCAGTTTCTTTGTAATTAGACCTCTGTGATGTTAAGTCAACTCTTAGCATTAACGAATTCTGAACTCAGCTAATTGGGACTGAGACATTAAGTGGTCCTGGGCAAATGCAGCCTGCTAGTTATAGTTAATGTGAGAGGACATGTCTCTGCTAGTCCCTTTGGTAGTGTGATTCTTTACTAAATTGCTGTATCTATTTATTATCAGGTAAAATTAATCATTTTTGCCAATATTGAACTGGAAAGCCATAGAAACAAGACCACTGAACTTAGCTGCTTTGAAGGCAAATTATGACAAAGAGTTGGTCCCAGGACAGTCACTTTCACTGATCTGCTCCAACTGGTTGAAATTTATAATAATATCAAATTTGTTGCTCATAACAAGAGTGGATGTATGACAGGAGGGGAAATCAGAACTTTTATTGAATGCCAGGTACCATGTTGATTCAGGTAATACAGATGCAGCTCTTGATTAAGGTCATTGCCCAGGACTCAGTGAATTCACTGTTTCGTGAGGAGTGTGGGAAGTGTGTGGTGGAGGTATGCCTAAATGGTATTTTGTCAAGCAAACACTCAGGCAGGCATAAACCTCACAAAGGTAAATTTCCATAAATGGTCCTCCTCAACTGGATTGGCTTACTTAGGACAATAAATCTTGACTTTATTTGACAATGATCATGACAAAAATCATATATAATGCTGCATAAATTGTCAGTGATAATAAACAAAATGAACATAGGGAAGACAGGGAGATATTTAAGCCTCTTTTTCCCCCCAAAAGGGGTGATGTTTGAGATGATTTGACTTCTGGTTACTTGTTACCAATAATATTTAATATGTAATAAGAACTCTCATTTATTTGATCTTACTATGTGCTGCCAGGCATTATTTAGAAAAATTAACTCATTAATTCTCACAACAAACTATGAGGCAGTTTCTATTATTATATCAATTGTTCAATGGGTAAACTGAGGCACTAAAAGTTAAATAACTTCTCTGAGGCTACACAGATGAAAGATGGCAGAGCTGGGATTCAAAACCCAGCAGTCTGATTGTAGAGGATCTTTGGGTAGCCCTTAAGTGATATGTTAAATTGCTTTTCAAGAAAGAGTTTATTTTCTGGCTTTTGGTTATGTTCTGGTGTGTTCTGTTTTTCTCTGTCCCTTCTGGAATAATGGGCTTCTTGCCTTGAGACCTTCTTTGTAACCCCAGGAGGTCCTTTCTTTTTGACTTTGCAACTGTCCCTTAAGTACTTTTTATTTAAGGATCCTTTTTCAGTGATGTGTGCAGGAAGATTTTCTTCCTTTTAATATGTTCTGCTGAATAATGATTGCTTCCTAAATTTATTAATAATAATGTCCATGGGGGATGCAGCTCTCTGGGCTCCCAACCTTATTAGAGTTCTGCGTGCATGTGTTTCAGCTCTCACACAGAGATATTTCCTCAGCAGGGTTTGTTCTCTGTATTCTTTGCTGATTATTTTGGTGGGTGGAGTAAATTCCTATTGGGAACCTGAGTTAAAAATAAAGCCCTGCCATTATATAGGATCATTGTTCTTGACGTGTGTTATTACTATAACACAAAGGTTTGTCTTATACCTACCCTGCCCTCAAATAAGAGCTGAGCCTCTGCAGAGGAGACCACCAAGGAATCCCTGATATGTGCCCATAGATCATTCTGTTTGCTGCAATTACATAGCCTTGTCTTCCTCTTCTTTCTCTTTGGCTCTAATTTCCATTAGTCCCTGTCCTTTACCTGTAAAGTTACTTGGAAAAGCCTCATCCATCATGAAAATACAAGTGTTCGGATCACAGTGTTGTCTTTCCAAGTTCCTGACTTACTCTCTTCATGATGCCAGCAGGATCCTGGGTTTTATTTGGACATACAATATAGACCCTTTATTCCCTCTGTGCCACTTATCTCATTTGTGCCCTCCTTGTTCCTAGAGACCCAAATACCTTTTATTGAAATGTTTCAAAAATTTATGCATTTCTGCACTTAACAATAGTTGTCATACTCTGACCAGAGGGCTGAAGAGGAAACAGATAACAGTCTTCTCCTTGTTCTCTTTTTTCTTTTTCCTGGACCTTTCCTTTTCTTTCATTGCTCACATACAAAACAGACTTTTAGGCATATGCATAGAGGTGAAAAGATGCAGCCATATTGCTGGAAGAGGAGGTGTGTGTACCACCTCCTCCAATACCACCAGTATCTAGCCAGACATGTCGGGCTACATCATTCAAAGTTTCCCCGGCAACACTAGTTGGAAATATAGTTTTAATCACTTTGCTTCATGCCCAATTACATGGACTATATCATGAGATGACAAAGGATCCATCCCAAGGGTAGTGAGAAAGGGGAAAGAGAAGAAGATATGGGTTTTTATTTATGGCCTTTTGTAGTAAATTATATTGGCGATGATTCTTGAAAAATGAAATTTAGCTAGAAACAGAAGTGACAAATGAAAGCATGGAAACATGCTTTTTCTTCTTTTCTCCTTTTTATTTTCCCCCTCATTTTTCTTTGTTCCCATCTGTTTATCTACTTTTCACTAATTTTCACTACAAAAGTAAAAGCTTAATACTCATGCTATAAATAACAACATAAAGTAAGATTATCCTAAGGCATAAAATTTTGCCAGTTCAGAAAGAAAAGCCACAGTGTGTAACATCTTTATCAAATTTCTAAGTATTATTATTAATTTATACAGAATTACTATATACCAAATCAAATTATTTTAAGAGTTCAGAAAATAATATTATTGGTTGTTGTTTCTATTTTGTCATACTCTTTATGTTGGAAGATTTTAACCCAATGGAGAAGTTGAAAGAATAATACAACAGATACCTATATATCATCCTTCACCTAGATTCATTTGTTACCTTCTTGCTATATTTGCTTTCTCTTTTTCTCCATATACACACTCATAAACACCCAAACACATGTGCCTGTCTCTACATATGGAACATCTCTATATAACTTTTACTGAAATAATTTATATATGTCATGATGTTTTACTTCTTAAACTTCAAAATATATCTTCTAAAGGCATTCTTCTGCATATCCTTATCAGTCTCAGGCAATCTGACATTGCTATAATAATATCAAGTGTAAAGTCCCTATTCAAATTTCTTCAAGTGTCCCAACAATTTTTTCCTACTTGATCCAAAACCCAGTCATGCATAGCATTTGATTGTCATAACTCTTTTTCTCCAAATCCTTTTTTTTTAAAGATTTTTATTTATTTATTAGAGAGCGAGAGACTGAGAATGAGAGGGGAGAAAGTCAGAGGGAGAAGCAGACTTCCCGCAGAGCCGGGAGTCCGATATGGGACTAGATCCCGGGACTCCAGGATCATGACCTGAGCCAAAGGCAGTTGCTCAACCAACTGAGCCACCCAGGTGCCCTCCAAATCCTTTTTCTGCCATATTTCTTTTAATCCAAAATAGTTACCTCCTTTTGTAGCCTTTAGTGACACTGACAATTTTGATGTGTCCAGGATAGCTGTTTTGAAAAATGCTCCATATACAAGTTATGAATTGAATCAAAATTGGTAAGAGTTGTACATATGTGGTGCTCTGTGGAGGTTTTCATTTTAAGTTGGGGATTTTGATTCAGTTTTTGTCTCTGTTGTTGAAATGGGAGATATAATAAAAAGCACCAAATTATTCTTTTACTTCTCAACATAGAAGCAGAAAAGATTCAGAGGTATGTCTTTTCTGCCAACCCCAAACTTAGGTCACAATCAAATAACTAAGACCTTAAGATCAGAGAGAGTACAGTTCATTTTTTCCCCATCTGTATATAGTGGAATCAACCCTACTTCTCTGATCCCACATATCATAATGGTGAAATGACATGTATGTGTGGAAGTGCTTCATGGACTATACAGCATGAACTATTGGAATACACAAATGAACTATTTGCTATTACACACACCAAAAAAAGCCCCCAAAACAAAACAACAACCCACTGTACAACTCAAGTGTGACTTTGCCTTTATGCCCATATGATGAAAAACATTTCTGGAAAGGACCTCAATTTCTTGGTTGTTGACCAAAAGAACACTTACAACCCAGAGGATCATGCAAACATGTCTTACTATTTATTTCTTTCTGCCTTGCAATCAAAGACTTGTCTATGTACTTTACAGACTCCCTACTCCCACTACCTATCTGGTAGGCTTTTCTTTGAAAAAGCTCTATTTCATTAGCAAGTTATATCCTTATTCTTCAGAGTGAAATGCTATAATACAAATTATTGTCTTGCTAATATGCCAGTACAGAAAGCTTTACATAGTACAACTTTGATATGTTAGCATGCTAACAAATTGCTTTCCACCAGGGATAAATATGGGGAGGAACAAACCTGAGAACCTTGTTCTGGCATGTAAGGCATTATTATTAATAAATGTAAAGTAAGCAGGTAATTTGTCAAGATATTCCAACTATGGTCATGTTATCGAGAATGCTTTTGAGTTATGCAAAACAGAGCATGAGAAAGTAAACTTGCTGGCATTGTTACTTTTCTTGCACTTAATGCGGAAATTCCACTTTTCTTACCATCTAGAAAACAGTTTTTAGAAATTGCTGATTATCATGGTGTTCCAAAGTAAAGTAGATATGGAACTATAGGAAGTTATGTCAGCACATCTTGGCTCAAAGCAGAGTCAGAAGATATAGAAATTCAGTAAGTGCTCCATTAGACTACACTATGTAGCTACCAAATGTCTGTAGAGGTTGGTATTCCAAGGAAACAGGCAAAAGTCATATTAATTTAAATAAGGTTTAGCTAAATAGAAATGAGGAGTTACATAATTATGAGATCAACTGTTTCAGCATTCTGCCAACAGAAACATTTTCTGCCTGGAGTGAATTCCCCAATGTTCATTCAAACTTTAATGACTCAAGTAATGGTTTTTATACTTCTCAGATAATTGAAGAACAATATGAAAATCATCACATGTTATTGCTTATTCAAAACTGTCAAATATATTGTTCCTAGTAGGCTGTTTCTATGCAAATCCCTTTTTTACAAGGCAACCAGGCACTCCGGTTTTTTTTACACTATTAAAAGAAGCATGCAATGTCTATAATGTACAAGGAAAAAGGAAATGGAAGAGGTGAAAGTATTGGAAACATCTACGAATATACAAAATGTGTTATAAACTGAAATTGAGTAATCATTAAACTAAATATGACAATATCAGAAAAATGTTTATGTCGTCCTCAACCAAAGAAAAATTCCTATTGACTGCTAAATGGAGCCCACACTCCTTCCTCTGTTAACTGTATCCCTTCACACTTCGGTCCAGTTGACTTGTTTCCCACTTATACTCACTATGCTCTGGCATCTTTCATTTATACCTTTCTGTTGCATTTTACTTCCATCCCAAATGAACTATTAAATATTATAAAACAAAACAAAACAAAAACAATAACCCACTAAGCAAATAAAAAAGTTATGCTTTTCTACATCTCTATCATGTTATCCTTCATTTAAAGGATATCCTTTCTTATTCTCCTCTTAACTTCCATGGTACTTCTCTCATTCTCTTCTTAACTTTCACAGTACTTTAACTGTATAGTACATAGTATAATGGATTAGAAGGTTTACTAGTTGGATCTATCTCCTCTTTCTCCTCCCAAGGAGCTCTCATTTTCTCAGCTGCTGCATGTATTGCTAAACGCAGCTCACATGTGAGACCTTCTTCAGGATTTCTCTACTTAAAGAACCATACCCATGGTTAGGCCCCTTGTAGGTCCAGGTCAGCCAACGTCCTGACTGACTGAATAGGGGTACAGACTAAGCTCCCTTGCCTCAGTTCAGAACAATTTAGAATGTCTATTCCAGAGCTCCCTGAGGGGATGGATGAAGTCTCTTTTATGACAGCTTTGCAGGTTAATCTCTCCCTTTACTCAGTTCTATTTCCCTCATTTTCTTGCAGATAATGGGTTCCTAAAAGAACTCCCAAGAATCTACATCATGCAAATCTATGCTTCAGAGTCAGTTTCCTAGGGAAAATTGCCTTAACACATTTGGCACCACAATTTGTCTGAGGAAGCGTTTCTA
Source organism: Nasua narica (assembly GCA_028533885.1). Taxonomy (NCBI): domain Eukaryota; kingdom Metazoa; phylum Chordata; class Mammalia; order Carnivora; family Procyonidae; genus Nasua; species Nasua narica. The sequence goes on along the minus strand of CM052813.1, from coordinate 32,067,057 downwards.
TAATCACACTAGCTGGATGACTCTCTGGTTGGCCGGAAGTGACAATCATCTTACCTGTGTTGTGCCAAGCAATTGCTCAATTTTCATCATTGCTCAAAAGCAATGGGATACAAGGATAAAAATGAATCCAATGGCAGGAGAAATATCTTACTTTGAGAGGTTTGGGGTAAGTAATATTTACAAGAGTTATGAATGTAGATGGCTATTACTAAAGGCAATTGAGAATTGGAAAGAGTCAATGAATATCTGAGGGTGATTAATCACCAATTTAAGGCCAAGTGTGAAAGCTGGAGGACCTCTTGGGCAGCACAAATTGTCTTTCAACTTCCACAACTCAAGTAGAAAAAGCAGAATACCAGGCCCAGATACTAATTAAAAGGGAAAAGACATATGAGGTAAGTTGAAAATTTAAATCTGCACTATCAGGTTCTGGTTCACTGTGGGGAATGAAGGGGGTACTGAGACTTGGGATGGAGACATCTGGATTGATGTATTGAAAAATTTAAATTCCCATCTTCCTCTGAACCCTCTCGGCCTGCAGAAGTAGCCCAGTACTCTCAAATTAAAACTAATGTTCCTCCTTCATCTGAAGAGAAGGCAGAGGCCATGAAAGAGCCCTAACCCCTCAGGCCCTACTGAACTCCACTCCTTGCTACCACAGCATTAATGAAGTTAAACTCACAAAAAATACTTGACCAGGGACATTATGGGCATCCTAAAGGGAGGAAAAGTATCTCATATTAAAGAAGACTGTGACCTGTCTCAGAGCAGAATATATTTGAGTCTGGATCTTAAGATTGTTAGGTCAAGGAAAACAAAAAGTTAGATTACAGAGAGTGTATCAATATAGAGGCATTTTCCTGTGATATGAGATTTAATGCCCTCATAAGGTTTCTGGGAGATGCAACACACATGCTGCTAGGATAAACTTGGAATTCCAAGTTCTTGGATACTTGGTATAAGTAAAGACTTAACACTGAAACTGAAAAGCCAGAAACTGTGGCAGAGAGCAAGTGGCTTAGAAAACCTAACATATTAGAGTGGATATACTACATAAAGCTAGAAAACCCACTAGCCAGTTATGTTCTGCAGAGGGTCTGGAGGAAATGCTATCATAGACCTAAGCTCCTTGATACTGTGGGGGATGAAAGGACCTAAGACTACGAAGTACATATCTTAAGCAAAACGTGCAATTGCTTTTATGAGTGGCAAGTTTGGAGTTTCAACCAGGATTCAGACCTGCAAAGAGCTTAGAAATGGTTAAAAGAAAAAAAAAATGTCCCCAAGGTCAACAAGCAAGTGGCTTAATTTGTAGGTCCAAGATACCTGTGGAGGCTGAGGGTAGCTGAAAGCTCAGCATCAGAAATGCTAGCCTTGTAAGCCTCTGTGGGGCATGTCCACTGAAATCTTGGTTTCCACTGAAAGGGAAGAGAAGGGGAAGAGGAGAAAGGGGGTGAGAAAGTGAGAATGAGAAGGATGAAATGATAGAATTCTGCACCATGAACATACTCCTCCCTCCAACCATGGCTACGACTGGAAAGCCTCATTCAGGTAACTTTTTATTTTTTGTGTCATCTATGTATTCACCATCAAATGATTCATCTTCTCATGAAGATATTTTAAACTCTGGGAAGTAAAAGAGAGTCATAGAGAATTGAATGGATCCCATGCTCTTTCAGTAGTCTGAAGATGGAGAGGAAACAGCTGTGCACTTTTTCCTCTTACCACTTGCCAGTAAAGGCAGATACACACTAATAAAGAAGTTTATTCCAAAATGTCATTTTGAAGTCTAAGTATTCCCACAGAATGCATGTTATCATTTGATGGTTTCACTCTGAAATCAGATTTAGTGAAGCTGAAATTCTGTGCATTTATGTTAAGTAAAAAACAATATTGTTTTAATATTATCCATATGTGCTAGTCTTAAAATATGTCTACAAATTCTTTGATGCTTCTCCTTTCAAAATGCAACTGCCTTTCATGCATAATGATCTTAGTGACTTGCATTTAATGAATAGCATATAGTCCAAATGACTATATGTCATTTTCTATAATAAGTCAAAAGAGAGATTGTGCTTCCTCTTGCATCACTTACTCTGAGGAAGTACGTTAAGGACCCTGGAACAGTCCAAGGAAGAGGTCTATGTGACAAGAAACTGAGGCCTCCTGCAAACAGCTAACAAGGAACTGCTTTTTGGCCTTCTACCAAAAACAGGCAAGTGAGCCATTTTGGTAATGGAGGCTACATCCCCCATCAAGCCTTCAGATAACTGCAGCCCAAGTTGACATGTTGCCATGCAAACTCAGGAGAGATGCTGAGCCAGTACCATTTGGGTAAGCCACTTCCAATTTTCTAATGCACAGATATAGTGAGTTAAAAAAATTATTTGTTATCTTAAGCTGTAAGCTTGGGATAATTTTTTTTCTTTACAGCAACAGATACCTAATACACTAATAAAAGAATCTAGTGATAATATATATATACACATTATATATATATATATGTAAAATGCAAATATATAGGAGTACTTATAGTAGTACAAGGGTAGTACTTAAGAAAGAGTAAGGTTAATCAGAAATGATTAAAGAAGTAGACTATAAATGATACTGCTGGACACCATTGGGGCGTTTATAATTAGCTGGAACTTTTTTACTGGAAAATTATTATTTATTTATTTATTTTTAAAGATATTATTTATTTACTTGACAGAGAAAGAGATCACAAGTAGGCAGAGAGGCAGGCAGAGAGAGAGAGGGGAAGCAGGCTCCCTGCTGAGCAGAGAGCCCGACGCGGGGCTCGATCCCAGCACCCTGAGATCATGACCCGAGCCGAAGGCAGAAGCCCAACCCACTGAGCCACCCAGGTGCCCCGAAAATTATTATTTTATTTTTTAAAAGATTTTATTTATTTATTTGACAGAGAGAGATCACAAGTAGGCAGAGAGGCAGGCAGAGAGAGAGGGGGAAGCAGGCTCCCTGCTGAGCAGAGAGCCTGACGTGGGGCTTGATCCCAGGACCCTGAGATCATGACCTAAGCCGAAGGCAGAGGTTTTAACCCACTGTGCCACCCAGGCCTCCCTGGAAAATTATTTTTATTCATTTTTAGAAATTGTAATTTTCATAAATTGATTAATTGATTTCCTTATTATGAAGTGAGAGGCAAGTTTTGGGATACTGTTTCTTTAAATAGTATCATGTCTCCCTCTAAACTGATGGTTGGTAGGGGAACAACTGGGGCATAAAGTAAGTCCATGGCTATCCATGGGTTGTATCCTTTAACTGCTTTCTTCCTAAAACTTTGGTATGCTGTTAGGTGTTGTCCCATTGGAACAGGGAAGTGAATTAGCACCACTCACAAAATGGTACTGGTTCATTCACTGTATAGGAGAATTACATCTGCTGGTTGGATGTGATTCATTTCAGGGAATCTTATAGCCTGAATGAAGAGAACTTCCTTCCATTCTTCATATCACAATTCATTCCTTTCTGTTATATTCACCCTAGGAAATTATAGCTTTTCCAGTTGCAATATAGTTTTTTATCTCCAGATACTTAGCAACCCATGACATTTATATAATCCCCTTTTCCTCTCATTCTACCTGTCTTTTTCCCTTTCAGAATAGTTGGATATCCAGTATGTATCAAATTCTATTTTTAGTGATTTATATGTGAAGTATAGACAGTTTCTGGGCATAAGAAACATGCAGTCCAGGGTGGAAACAAGCAAGTAAACAGATTGTTTTCAGAGTATAAAAAGAGCTAATGGAAGTACCAGCAAGTGCTATGTATCTAACTCTGATTCAGGAGTCAAGGAAAGATTCTAGGAAGAAGTGTACTTGGGTGAGTTTTGAAAGACAAAGATGAATGAAGTAAAAATGTTTGGGGAAGGGTAAGCTAAGAAGAGAAATTCATATGTCAAGCGCTGGAGGCAGAAGAGCTTGGCCCATTCAGAGAAATACAAAGAGCCTAGGGTAGTTGGATGGCTGGTAAGAATAGCTTGGGTGCATTATGATGAGAGATGAGAGGGGAAGGCAGGCTTCATGAAAGGTCCTTTATGCTACACTAAGAAGAATGGACTTTATTCTGCAGCTTATAGAGAATTATTAAAAAATATTTAGTTAATGAGAGGGTGGAGTTAATAGATCAGATTTGCTTCTTTTCGTAAATTTGCTCTGTTGTCCTTAAGAATGCTTTGAGGGAAACAGTACTCTAAGAAGATGGGTATTACCATAACAATAGTCACATTTAATAAAGACTTTGAGAAAGAGATGCACTAGGAATGATTCCAAAGCTGAGGCACTGGGTGAGTGGTGGTGCCATTTATAGAGAAAAAGAACACTGAGAGAGGCAGGGTCTTTTTTGGAAGTCAAGAGTTTGAAGTCAAGTGTTTTCTTTTGATTCTATTATGTTTTTGATGCTCATTAACTAACATCCAAGAGGATATGTTTAGGAAGCAGATGGATATAGGAGTTCTCCCTGGAACTCAAGGGAGAAATCTGAGAAGTTTTAGATTTTTGATTCCTAAGTGTTGTGATGGTTAATTTTCTGTGTTAACTAGACTGAGTGTTTCTATGAGCCTGTTTTTGGGTGAGATGGACATTTAAATCAGTACACTGAGTAAAGAAGATAACCCTTTATAATGTGGATTGGCCTCACCCAGTAAATTAAAGGCCTGAATAGAACAAAAAATTTGGCCCTCCCCCTTACCCTGAGTAAGTGAAAATCCTTCCTGCCTGATGGTCTTTAAACTGGGATATAAAGATTTTTCCAGCCTGCAGACTTCAACTACAACAGATTCTTCCTGGATCTCTAGACTGTTGGCCTTCATACTAGAACTAACATCGGCTCTGCCAATGCACCCTTCAGATCTTGGGACTTGTCAGCTTCCATGATAACATGAGTCAAATATATATGTATTTATATAAATTATAATTTCATATATGAAAAGATGCATATTTATATATATTATATTTATATATTATATGTATATTACAGGGTGTGTATGTGTGTATATATATATATAATATAAATGTACATATTCTGTTTCACTGGAGAACCCTAATATAAGTGAACACTCATGAGAAGATGAAAAATAGTTGATAACAAAAATGTTTTCGTCTATTCTGTTCACTGCTATATTCTTAGCACCAGGATAGTGCACGGCACCTAGTAAACGCTCGATAAATATTTGTTGACTAAATAGTTACAAAATATTCAATTATCAGATTAATTTTCATTTAATAAAAGCAAGTCACCTTTATACCAGTATTTGGAAATGAAGAGTCATACTTGATACTTAGAAAGAAATTTCTTTTATGGAACTACGTGGAAGACTATGAAATGTAATGAATATCTTCAGCAATGTTCTTACAGTAGAAGCAGAGTTCTATGCAGTCATTTTTATAAGGCTGCTTTAAGTATTGTTTACTGGCATCAACACCTAACGGAACAAAGGTGATTTAATGAGGTGGGAGAGATCATTAAGATTGAGCCAGGCATTAAGCCTTCAAGTGAGGCTCCATCCAAAAAGAGATTTTAAAGCGTGAAGTGAAAGATAGCCATTGGCACTTCTCCCTAAGTACTGTTGCTACCAGCTGTGATTCGGGAATTACTGAGTGGACTTGTTTCATATTTAGTTTTTCTATTGCCAGGTAACCTTAGAGCTACATATATTAAAAATAAAACTGATGACAAACTGACAGTCACTTGTAAAATAATTGGTGACTATCATGAAAATCCATATATAAATAAACACTCAGTAAGACTGAGCAGAAGTTCCTGAAGGCAAGGTCAATTTTATTTTTTGGAATATAAGTTCACATTAGCCATAACTCAGGGAAACATTAAGTACAACCAGAAGACTGCTCTTTCAAAAATTGAGAATCAGAAAAGTGGCACAAAACATTTTCCTCTATTTTATGTTGCGGAGATAAGAATAAATTTCATAAGCGACATGCTTCTGCCTAGATGCTTAAATGCTAAAAAAAGAGATTCTTAAACATCATATTACTTACTTCTATAAAAATAGATATTTTTAATATGAAGTTAATCTTTTACAAAGTCAGGTCATTTCATGAACTAGAGAAAAAGTTATAAGCCAAAAAGAAAATTTTTTTTTTTTTCAAAAAGAAATTTTTTAAAGATTTTATTTATTTGACAGAGAGATCACAAGTAGGCAGAGAGGCAGGTAGAAAGAGAAAAGGAAGCAGGCTTCCTGCTGAGCAGAGAGCCCAATGCTGGCCCATCCCAGGACCCTGAGATCATGACCTGAGTCCAAGGCAGAGCCTTAACCCACTGAGCCACACAGGCACCCCAAAAAGAAAATTGTTAGTAGAAGAAATAAATTAAAAGATAACTCTAATTAATTAGAAAAAGAGCTCTGAGAATAGGATCAGTACACTGTTTAAATATATTTGATAAACTTAATAGTCTGTCCCTATGATTTTCCATGTTGTAAAACTCCATGTTGATTTTAGCAGACATGCTAAATTCTGACCATGTTGTCAATTAGCAGAAATACAATTGAAGTTCAAGTCCACATTTGGATGGATAACATACTTCATTCTTTAGCCAAAATTGACTATATTAAAATAAAACTTCCTCTTAGCCACCACTTGCCATAATGATATACTTGTATTTACAAAACAATAGTGAAAAAATAAATTGAAAAGGAGGATTAAGATTTTCAATATCCACAGAAGCTCTTCATGTATTATGAAATTCTATAAAAAAGCTGGCCATTTATCAGAATATTCTACCATATGTTGCCATTACATGAGAAAGTAGCTGTTGTAGAAGAAAAATGAGTGTAAATTTTCATCATATATATCATTTAACAGGTGATGTGAGGAAAAAAGAAATCCCATAGTTAATATCCTTATTCTAGGAATGGAATTTAAGTTTGAAAATTATAAATAAATGTGTAGGTAGAGATAGTGATATCCACATGTTTAATCAGCAGTAGATTTTGATCTAGAATACTGAACTGGGTAAGTGGAATGTAAAATTCGTGAAAAGTGTGATAATATTTTCCAAAGTTTTATTTCTTGGTGGTTAGAGAAACTAAAACAAAACAAAACAAAACAACTATAGCAGTATATATTTATGACATTTTTAAGGACAAATAATTCATTAATTAATGGGAAAGAAATAACTTTTAAAAAACTGACTAATTTAATATATTTGTTTAAATTTGTATTTCCATCTTTTTAAAGATCGATGAATATAATCCTATTTTACTTTGTTTTAATTCATATAAGAATCTCTGATGATATCAAGAAAATCACTTAAGATCTGGGTCATTGACGCTGAGACTTTAGAAAAATGATTTGTTTAGAAAAGTAAATTCAGACCTTTTAACAAGTGCTGATTAATCAAACATTAATTTATTGTCTCCATTCACTGAAGCATAAACCTGTAGGAAATTGTTTGCAGGCCAGGAAATAAATTGTAATTTTTCCTTGAGACAAATACATATTTCAAATGATATTTTATTTTGTCCAGAAGCTAATGTAGGAAAATAGAGACAATCATTTATTGAAATACCACCCATCGACTTGGTATTAAAGGAAGCCTGACTTCAAATGGCCATTTGTTTTATAATGAGAAAATGCTATTAGGGGAGTAGTTGATTTGTAACATACTTTAGGATCTAATTATTTGGATGCATAGAAAGTATATAACATAGGTTAAGAATTGGTTCTGAGTAAAATAATCATAGCTATGCTTGAATTACAATGGAAGCCATGTAATTCAGGTCAGATTCAAGGGTAAAAGTGTGGTGATGCTTCTCATATGGGGAGTTCTGTAAGTTTTGATACCACAGGGCAAATACTGATGTGAGTTCTAGTTTTCCCTTTTCCTCCACACTCTCACCATTGCCAACCCTCTACGATAGCCAGTTATTGGGTTCTTTGTGTCCCAAAGTCTTGGTGCTAATTGGCTGTCTCCTTAGTGGTTTCAGCAAAATTCTGTTGTATAAAAGAATGAATGAATTGAAAAACCAAGTAATTTGCCCTATGTTCTAATAGCTAATAATGGCTTTGTCTGTTACTATCAATGGTTTTATGGTCACAAGCTCAAGATGTGAAAAAGCAGTGATGCGTAAATTGATTTTCTACCCCAAGACCATTTCTTCCATCTCCAGTTATTAAACCCCCATGCCCTTTGAGTGGGGTTTGCTGCTATGCTCGGCTTCTGAGATGGCATTTGTTTGTTAATTCAATCAGGGTAAAACTATCTTCCTTGATGCTGTGATTACTTTTGGGTTTACATTATCTACAGAGTTCCAATCAGAGAGAAACTCCAGAGTGCTGCTTTTTTGTATAGCTGGAGGATGCACTTGAGACGGCATGTAGCCGCGGTAGCTGCTGGGAGCCACTTTCAGGTCATGAGGGAAGCCAGGTGGAAGATAAGCCTAACTCAGAGAAACAGACTGGGAAAATGGCTGAGGAGAAGAGCAGCAGAAGCCCCCTTCCGACCCTAGTAGGAAATAGGGTCTGCCTCTGGATTTTAAAGTTACATGAACAGAAAAAACATTTTTATTGCTTAAGTCCATTTGAGTTGCTTTTCTGTGGCTTGCAACTGAAAATATTTGAAATAACAGAGTTGGCCTTTAAAAAGCTTGGCCTGAAACAAAATGAGACAGGTGACCTGAACACAAAGTGAGAAAATGTACTATCTTGTATTAGGCTTGAAGAAGACTGAATTCAAAAGAGCACCTAATTCTAAAGAGTTTGTCTTAAAGCATCAAAAGATTCAAATGAAAATATGTTATATATACATGTATTTTAAAACTCCCTAATTTCACGAGAGATATTTGGAGCATAAAATTATGTATAATTGTATGCTATACAACAGAGAACTAAATTAGAGAATTACAGATTCAGTGAGGATAAAGGAAGAAAAAGAAGTTTTATATCCTTTCATAAAGTGTCACATTTGGCTTTACTCTTCCTAGAAGCCAGAAAAGAAAACAGAATCAATTTCAAAATATATCATCCTCCAAAGAATCATAGCTAACAGTGAATACCCACCCTGTGTCAGGAGATTTTTATATTTTAATATCATATTTTCAGTAATTGTACAAAGTTAAAAATTACTTTTCAATTCATTTCACAAAGGAGGAAACAAATTCATCAGCATATAAGATTTGGACCCAGGCTGTCTAACTGAGCGGCATCCACCCTTAACTATTGGGCTTTACTACTTCTATTCAATAAAAGAAAAATTGTTGCTCAGTAGACAGATTTACTGACCAGTGGGATGCTTCTGCCATGGGTCCTCATAAAAGATAGACAGGACAAAGTGTTGTCCTTCACTGATATCCATAAAGCATGTTATAAAGCAATTTTCTGAAGACTCTTTTTATATTATTGGATGAGGCCAGTGATGAAGCATAGTTCATTACTTGAACTATGGAAATTCTAGAATTCTCTGTTTGGGTGGCTCAAAGGTAAAAGTCAAGACTAGATGACTGCATATTCTTTGGAAAATCCTCCAGGAATAATGTTTCCCACTTTTGAGTTATTGAGGTTTCTCAAGGTAATTCAAGATTATTCTTGGTCAAGAAAATGAAGTGAAGAAATTCTCCAGCACTAAGAGCAGATGCCCAGGTTAGTACTCATTCATGTAGAGACGAGACTTAATATCAAGGAAATACCAGTATTTCTTAAAATTAAAGTGTTTAATCAAGACATGAAACAGAAGGTTCAACTTCCTCACGAAGCCGCGTGGGCAAAGCAGGACTGAAGTGCAACGTGTATTTCTTCTCTAAGCAGTAATTTATATCACACTGTGGGGGTACAAGTTACTTGTACAAGACAAGGAATCCCAAGATAAAACCGATGCTGCTACCTGTGCTCAGAAAGATTCCCTAAGAAGCCTGCACAGCACAAATACTATAAATGGAGGGAAAGGTAGCACTAAAACATAAATACCATAAACATAGTTGGGATTGGGAGAAAAGTGGAACTAACAAATATTCTGGACCAGTACAGATTTTACAAGACAGGTAAATTTCTTAATTTACTTGCAAACATACTTCAAACTTTGACTTAAAGTTTGTAGGATATAAGGTTTTTTCCCTAAAATCAAATAACCATTGCATTGAAATGCAAGTATATGGACATTTCTTAAAGAGAGAGATTGCTGAATTCTAGCTCTCGCTATTACAAGATTAAAAAGGAAAAAAAATTAAAAAGAAGAGCCACATAAATATTTGAACATTTTCAAAGTGCAGCATTTCAAAGTGTCATGGAATTGTTGAGGATGCAAAATCTGGTACTGAATGCCCTCCAACAATAATTTAGTGATTCTACCAATTAGCAAAAACAAAAGGTATTCTATGGCAAGGCTTTCTGTATAAGTTTAATTTGAGGTTGGTTCTGAGAAATGCTTAATATTTTTGCTGCTGAAATGGAGCAAGGGGGAGCATCTTAGAAGAAAGAAAAAACACATCACATTATGTTGTAATTAACTACTTCCTTGTTTGAAAGTGCACTAAAATATTTGAACAAGAATTTTGATTACCTTGGTCTTTGCTGCAGCTCCATCAGAGAACACAATACAGGGTACTTAATAAATGAGTATTGGCTGAATGAACAAAGGACCATGTAAGGAGGAAATTGTGAAACAAGGTCAGAGCATAATGAGTTATTCAGTTAACTGGAGGACAATGTGCACACACCAGAGTAGTGAGGGATCAGACTTGAAAGAGGTGAAACTGACCTTCATTTTGGTCTTAAATGCTACCCGGAGTTGTTAATAATGGATTCATTATTGGTATGGCTACTTCTAGATAAATTAGATGTGACCAAAGGTAAACACTGATAAAGTAACTTCAGTTTGATAGTTTTACAAAGCATTGTAGGACATTAGATTTTTAGAATTGTTGAATTTACCTTTTCTTTTCAACCATCTGCTGTGACTATAAATCTACAGTTAGCAATAACATCAAAACACCTAGACAACCAAAAATCACGTCAAGAAAAGAAAATAAATAGGAGAAATCATCAAAGTTAGACAATATGAACAGACTGCTACAAATCCATTAATCAGAACTCCTAAAAATTTAGTGATCTAGGTTTATTTACAAGCATAATCGAACTACTCATAAATCTCATTCAAACTTGAATTTACAACCTCATTTTTGGTTGAGCATGGGACTAAAATGAATTACTGTTAGAATTATTCCAAGAAATTAGAATGTAAATAATGTTTTTTTGGGGAAAATAACTCAAAATTGTGATCAATTTTGACTTCAGGTTCAATCCAAGGTTTGTTAACAATAATCACTTAAACTCTTAATATAGAATATGGAAAATGAGGCAATTAGGATATTTCATTTTTTAATTAATTCAATATTATATAGTTTATTCTGTGACAATAAAATGAGTTCAAGGTAACTATTCTCTCTTATTGGTTAATTCTGGGACTCAAAGTTCCCTGGAAAAGTCAGACAGAACAATGGATGTACTGTGATGGCCCACTGTGTTTGATAACATAAGCCATATTCAGTTTGACAAATAATAACTTATTCTGAGACTCAAGATTTCACAGAAATCCTGGGAAGAGAATTAGCACTATTTCTTAGATAACTCTTACACTGAATGATCATAGGTTCTTTCCAATTTATTATTTCAGTAGAACTATTCTGTTTATATGATGACCATACAGATCTCTGCTTTTGATATTATGATGAATAGAAGTTAAATTCTGATTTTGATAGAATATTTAGCTAGTACCAGCATTTATCATTCAGATCTATTGATTGTGGTATCACATACATTTTTATTATTTTAATGACACTGCTATTTCTTTCCATTAATCTCTCTTTTTCTCAACTATATTTGTACTGTATTAACTTCATATTAATCATTTTACTATTAATAGAATAATTTTTATTAGTAAAATAAGCTCTTTTTAACAGTAGGAGTCAAATAGGTCAGGTTTATTGTCATAATCGATTTCTATTAGGGGCATTACTTGGCAATGTGATTGGTTTCACAGTACTTTCTCTTTAGAGACTCTTACCACCAAATAAATGCCAAGAGCTACAAGAAACCATTATGATGCCACTCACCTAGCTTCTGTTGCATCACACAACTGAAGTGTTTTTTGTTAAGATCACCAATGACCTCCTTGTCATTAGCTTCATAATTCCACAGGACATTTTCCATTTAATCGTCTTATTTACCATTTATCATTTGTATGTAAAAATAAATCACATGTAAGTTAAAAAGATAAACATTTGAAAGTCAATGTTAAAATGAGAAAAGATATTCAAATATCAATTCTCCAAATACATAATGTGATAAATTTAGAAGAAATCAGAGAGGACAAAATGGACAGATTTAATGACATAAATAACATACTTTAATAATATTAATCAGTTAACTTATGCTCTATCTTATTAAGAATACATGAAGTGGCCGTTAAAGATTATTAGAAATCTCTAATCATATGTTAAGTTTTTAGGTATTGATTTTTGAAATATATACCTGAAATATACTTGAGTGAAAAAATATTTCAGACTAATGAGTTTAAGTAGTATAACCCAAATTTCTCATTGATGGTTATCTTTGCACTGTTACCTCACAATGTAGGAGGGCTAGGGACCCCCTTGTAGCCTCTTTTTCAAGGGCACTAATCCCATTCATGAGACTTAATAATCACTTCCCAAACCCCGACCTCCTAATGCCATCACCTTGGGGGATAAGATTTCATCAGGAATTTGGTGGGGGACACAAACTTTCAGAGCATAACAGAATCCCTTACATTTACCATTAAGTATTGGTGTTGTAATTGCTTTCCTTGGGTATGGCCACAAGTTGGGCTTTAAGTGTCTATCAGTCAATGTTATAAGGAAAACAAGGACAGTTACCCAGTCTCTAGTTTTTGTCAGTCAAAAGCATATTGACCACTCCTGTGAAGCACATATGTTCTTGCCAAGACCGGAAAGGGATTAACCCTAAGGGTTCATCCGGAGGAGGACATCCTGTAATGAACAATGCTCTCAATAGTTTCCTTTCATCTGGGGCTGCTGAGGGACTCAGGTGGTCCAGTGTCTGACTCTTGGTTTTGGCTTGGGTCATGATCTCAGCTCCATATTGGACTCCACACTCAGTGAGGAGCCTGCTTGAAATTCCCCCCTTCCTCTCTCCCTGCTCCTCCTCTCCCAAATAATAATAATAACAACAACAACAACAACAATAAATTTCCTTTCACCTGGTACAGCTATGAGTCTCACAGGTCTGTTCTTGTAAGGCTGCTTAATGCAGGCCAATGACATCCTGACAAAGTAAACCCAGAAAGAACAATTACCTTTATTTCACAGGAGAGCTCATATAAATTGGTAAGAAAATATAATATAAATATATTTAGCCATATTTTATTCCCTAGAGAGTTTTGAAGCTCCAAGACCTAAATTAAGTTTTTCCTTACACTTAATATTTTCTTTACAACTTCCCTGTAATTAAAAGTACATTTTTTTAGTTTAAGTACATTATGTACAAAACCATTAAATAAAATCTAAAAGGCAACATTAAAGTGAATTTTAAATAAGAGTTTCATTTAAATCAGTAATAGGTAGATTAGAAATCGGTAAAAAGTAGATTAGGAAGATTCTAAGATAGTGTGTATGGCATAAGTACTTGAGAGTTAGGATTTAAAGTAAAATACTATAAAATCTATATTGCTTCTAGAATATTCCTACTATGTTCTCTGCCATCAGTATATTTCAAAAGAAGGGGATATAAGATTTGTTATGCCCTCAGTAGGTACTGGAAACTTATACATATGATTTCTTTTTATTTCTTTTAGTAATAATATAAGCTAAATGTCAGCTTTATTTTAAAAGATAACAATTACAAGCACTAGTTTCATCTCAGTGACATGAGTGATAAGTGGTAAGCTCTGGTTCACACAGTCTGAGACTACAAAATTTGTGCTCTTTCCAATATGCCAAAAAGCCCATTAATAATTTTAATATTTGTGGTTCTCAGAGCAGTCTATTTACTATTTTTTACTATTTTTACTATTTTTTACTATTTTTTATTTTTTACACCTGCCTGCCATTTTTTACAAGATTTTTTACAAGATTTATATCAAATCTTAAATTAATTTGTGACTGAAAGTATATGCCTAAGGTTGAGAAGAACAAGATTTTTCTTCAGAACAAAGCAAGTTAATGTCACTGATACATTTATTTACTTATTCAAAAGAATTTATTACATTATATATTAATTATATTATATTAATTACAATATATTATTATATGACATAATATTATAGAAACTATTCTTGTGTTTGGCAAATGGCTGTGGGAGACAGAGACAATGTCTCTCTCCAGAGAAAAGGAGCAAGCACAATTTCTAGCTTTGTTCAGCTGGGGAGGAGCCCTCTAGTTAAAAGAATGTCCAATTATTGCTCTACTTGGGCCTGGAGTTCCTCCTTGAACTAACTTGCCTCCCACTCACAAAGTCTACATATAATCCCAGTTACTGCTCCGTGATAAGACCCTTGACTGTCCTGTGTTCCTGCACTTCTATCCATCAAGACAGCTCTGTTTTTAGCTGGGTCTGCTTTATGTAGAGAAACTTCCTGCCTTTCAACTTTATTCCTGTGACAAAGTCACTGAAACATGTACCTCATTCTCTTTGGGAGTTTGCTTTTTGGAGGAGTCGGTTCCTTCTGTGTCAGATGCTGGGGTATACTTGTTAGAAATGAGCTACTATTAACCTCATTCTCTGGGTAGAGTGGCTCTTCACTCTGGTATAGGAGGGTCTTGATCTGCACCTATGACTCAGTGCTTTCATGATCTGGGGGGAAGGAGCACTCTCTTCAGTTGGATCTAAGTTACTGTCCTGGATTTTCCCTGTGGCCTGAAACTTAGGAATCTAGCATTCCCAGTGTTTATCAATGCTTCTGTTATTCTCCATGTGGGCATACAACATCTGGGAAACAGCCGAGTCCCAGTGGACACTGTGAGGTTGGGACTCTGTGACATTGGAAGCAAAGCTGTCTAAAGCAAGGGAGCTCTTCAAAGGTACAGTGGTAGCTGTGCAGCTTACCTCCAATAGCAGATTTAATTTCTCAGCAAGATGTGCTATAAGAGTTGGCTTTGTTAGATCTTCTTGGTAAAAGGGAACATTCTTAAACCCCTGAGACACTAGACTATTCAGATTTTCATTTAGATTTTGGGTGTTTCCTGGTTCACTAGCTTTCAGGATGTCTCTTGATTGCATTAAGGAGCTGGGAACTCCTCAGCCTTGACTATCTCCCTTAACCCTTTGACCCTTGAAGGAATTCTTAGTTTCATCTCTCATATCCTCATCCTGTGGGAACCTTGCCATTCTATCACTAGAGTCCCCTGGGAAATCACTTACTCTCATTCCCTGCCTCATTTCCTGCTACTGCTTGACTTATAGACAGTTCTGAACTGCCTCCATTGCCCCCCTGCATAGTCCCACTGTATTGTGTTTGGAAGCAATGGTGGGTGTGAGGACACAAAAAGTCTGCTCTTCTCCCCTAAGAGAGGTCCATGAATTGATAGTCAATATCAAAGAAGGGCCATATCATGACTCTCGGCCCTTCCTCTCGCAAATGTGAGGGGACGGATGGAGGACTGTCCAGGACTATCCAGGATTAAATTTTTTGTGGTCATCTGTCTTCCTGATCTGTTTGAGGGTTTCTTCCAAGGAATTTGGAGACTCGGCTTTGAATACAACCCTTGAGAGATCGTGGCTGAGGAGAGAATGGTGGACTACAGAAGGAGCCAGGATTAGGCCTCACTCAACCAAAATAATTTATGGATTCAGTTTCTTTTTTTTTTAATTTTATTTATTTATTTGACAGAAAGGAGAAAGATCACAAGTAGGAAGAGAGGCAGGCAGAGAAAGAAGAGAGAGAAGAAAGCTCCCCGCTGAGCAGAAAGCCCAATGTGGGGCTCAATCCTAGGACCCTGAGATCATGACCTGAGCCGAAAGCAGAGGCCTTAACCTCTGTTTAACTTGAGAAACCTCAAGTTTCTTTTATAAGGACACTTGTAGTTGAATTCAGGATCCACTCAGTTAATCCAGAATAATCTCTTCATCTCAATATTCCTAATCACACCAACAAAGAGGTTTTTTTTTCCTTGCATTTAAGGAAATATTCACAAGTTCCAGTGATCTGGGCATATTTTGAGGGACCATTATGCAACCTACTATGCATATAACTACATTCATTCTTCAATTTAAATTCTAGAGCCTCAAGGACAAATCATGCCCTTGGGCCAGAAGGTAAGAAGTAGACATCTTTGTTTTTATTTGGACAGTCAGCATTTATTCATCCTTCTGGAAAAATACTTCTATTTTCATTGTCAGCCTCAGCCAACATGCAGGTGGAGTCTTTGTCCCAAACATCCCTCAGGGTATCTAGATAACTCAGATCTGGCTGAAAGGAGCATTCCATTACCCTAACTCAAGACTGGTTCAGTAACCCAGTGGGAGCTAGCAAGGCTTTTGCAAGCATTTTGAGAGGCACCACATTTTCCACTGCACACTTGAACCTGGAAGAATACTGCCCTGTACTAATAGCCATCCTGCCACTACATAGAACCTGAGAACAAAGTCAGAACAGCACACAGAGAGCCAAGAAATAGAAAGGAACTCAATTCTTCTGACATCATTTGAGTCCCATTGCCGGAGGCCAGCTTACTCGCAGACTTTACAGTTATATCAATTAATTCCCTTTTTAGTTTAAGCTTTGTTTGTTTGGTTGGTTTTAGTATTAGGTTTACTGTGTATATAAGAATGCTTACAGAACTGAGAGCTTTTAAATTCAAAGACTGATAAGAAGCTCAGGGGTATGATGTTAGAGGATGGCTTATAAAATAAAAGTATGGAAGTTGTTTATAATGATTGGTTATTACAGTAGAGATTTCCAGATGGCAGACAATTGGTAAGAAGTGATTATCTTACACAGTTTTTAGGAAGATTACTTAAGTGTCTTCTATAATTATCAGAGGCATTTATGAGAACTGGCGCAAGTTTCACTTGTTTTGCAGAATAAGCTAAATTTTCACTGACCACGCTTCAATGATTCGGATCTACTCCAGAAATTTACCAGTCTGGGCTCCATTTTGTATTTAAATTTTAATCCCAAAAAGAAAAACTGTGTTGTTGCTGCCTACAGGGTGCGCTGTGTGGCATGGGGCTGTGCATTGAGTAGGGAGTCAGCGGGGCATGCAGGGAGAAGATGGGCGGGTGGGTTGCCTGTGCCTCAGGTCCCAGTGGAAGCCAGCTCTTGCAAGATCTATGGAAGCCCTGGGGGTTCCTGAAATAACAAGACCTGGTGCTTCATACCAGAAGCCCCTCCTCCAAACTCTCAAATAAGGAGTCGCTCTCCCCACCCACGGAGCTGGTGCCAGTGGAAGTCCTGTCCCGACTCTGACTCTGTGATTCTGAACCACACCAGGGAAGATGCAGGGAATGTACTCTGGCCCAAAGGCTGTGCACAGTGGATCGCCCCATGCCTGAATAAGGTAGTGAACTGCACAGACACTGCCAGAAATCTAGGGCCTTCCGGGAGTCCAAAGTTCTGGGCAGTGTCTCAGACATCTGCCAAATGTAAGATGCAAGTAGGATCATGTTTAATTTTTATAAATTAAGTTATATCTGACTCTAAGCCCCATTTACAAAGATGGAAAGATATTTAATACAATTTATTGCAGGAGGTTTTGTTCCCTTTTTAGTATGATATATACTCTCAGAGGAGGAAAAAAATAGAAAATAATCTCCGGTCTTTGTTCCTTCAGGGTTGCCACCAAGATGCTCACTGTAGAAGACAATATGGTCCCCTGAAAGGCACGGGCACTCTAACAGTGAGGTCACAACATCTTTTGCTGCAACGCCCACAACTATGGTGCTGGGTGTTTAACAGCCCCC
>CM052813.1:31958589-32049030 GCA_028533885.1 Nasua narica | reverse complement strand
TAAAATTGGACAACTTGAACCTAGCAGCTCTTAGGCTGGGACAGGCAGCATAAAAGCTATTGCCTAACCTTAAGAGAAATCAGAAGCTCAGAATTTCTTGGAAAGGTGGAGGGCAAAGTTACTTTTCATCTTTCTGCTAGTCTCTTCTAACAGGATGTAGGCAGATCAATTAATTGTTGGCTAAATTATCCTGCCACAAATGTATATGATCCAGCAAAGAGAAGAGTGAATAGTTGGAGCAAGATTATCTTCAGAAATTACCTCTTCTGTCTTATCATTGCAAACTGTCACACTAAAGCATGGCCAGCCACCTTGCTTGATTATCAGTCCTTTCCTGAGGAAATGAAGGAACAGACTGAATTTTGAGGGGAATATCTGGTCATGAGGACACTGCCACAAGATCCTGAAATGCCCTTTGGTCTCTGTAATGTTATGGAATCAACTGCCTGGGTGTGTATCTTAGTTCTACCATTTACTGGTCGTGTGATACTAGACAACTCTAATTTCCCGAGTCTCAGTTTTTCTAATATATGGGACATTTATTCTGGCAATTTCATGAGGCTATTGTGAGAATTAAATGAAATAATGTAATTAATGTGTTTAGCATAGTGTCTGATAAATAGTCATTGGCAAAAGTTCATTGTGTCATTATTTTTAACCACTTGCTTTGACCTGTCATATATTTTATATCTCAAATTGTAGCTGATATTTCTGTTTGTGGCCTAGTCTCACTTCCCAGATCTGAAGCTTGGGACACTTTTCCAGCCATAGCCTTTTGCCGAACTACTGTATGGATTCTATCTCTGGCTATGTTGCTTTCGTAGTGTTCTGGATAAATCTATGTAAGTTACTCCTACTTCACAGACTATAGTGGACACATGTTCATCACATGTAGCCCAAGTCCTCATGTGAAACCCAAACTCATATAATTCCCTTTGACTCATTCAATAAGGATTAACATGTCTCTACTGCCCAGAGATTGAAGAAAGGAGAGAGCCTAGAGACTGTGATTCTACCATAGAATACCTAAGTTTGTTCTTAGCATTGCACATGAGCTCCGACACCCCTCATTCTCATGGGCAGGGACAACTTTCACTCAGTCCCACTCAAAAGCAGTATTAATGCTAATAGAGGGATCCAGGGGGCAAGTGGAGAGAGGGGTAGATAAGGAGAAAAAAAACAAAATAAGTAAATAGATTATTTAGTTGTTACCCAATTGTCATAAACAGAAAGGACACTACAGCTGATCTACCAGTTCAACTGAGAAAATCGAAGATTGAAGTAGCAAAATTTAATGCACATAACAATGTCCTCTCTACTCACCTACTTCCTCATCAACATAGAACAATATCAATTTAATATGACTCTCATATTTTTCCTATATTTTTCTACTCCTTTCACTTTTACCTCATTGCTGGAACTCATAGTACTTGATTTTTAGGATTTCCCTGTGCAAAGAATGATTTTGGTTGGGACATACTGAGTTAAATCCGTTCTACCACTGTTATAGGCATGATAGTTAAATAATGGGTTATAAGTGACTACTGTATACATTAGAGTGTTTTCAAGCATGTACCATCTTAGTATTTAGTGTACCTGCACTGAAAAATGGAAATTTGGTAATGCAGGATACATTAAATATAATGTAGATGGGAAGGACCTCTCAAGGGTAACAACATTTTTGAGCTTTAACTTTCTAATCTATAAGTGGAAATACATCTACCTTGCTTATATTTCAGTGTCAGTAAACAAAAAAGGATATAAAGGTTTTTAGAAAACTAAACACATTGATTTAAAAGTTTACTATATTGCCAATCATGTTAAATTATAGTCTTTGTTCTGGGGTTGTTTTATTAAATGTTCAGTATTGACTTCTATATAGTTCACTTCTCAACTATGGCTACACATTAGAATCACCTGGGTAGCTTTTTAAAGGTGTTAATGTTCAAGAAATATCCCAGATTAATTTAGATCACTATGAATAAGGCCCAAGCATTGGCACTTTTATAAAAGTTCCTGGTTATACTAAAGTGCAGCCAAGGTTGAGGGACTTTGTCATAACAAAAAAACCATCCTCCCCTCTGTGCTAAAGAGACTCCAATTCAAATATTAGGTGAAGAGACCTTCCGAGGAAAGTTGATCAAAGACAGCCATGTGCCACTGGCACAGTGACCAACCATCCTTGGTTGCTCAGGACTGAGAGGGTTCTACAGTCGTGGGACTTTCAATACTAAACCCGAGAAAGTCCTGGGCGAACAAGATCTAGTTGGTTTACCCTGGACCATGATCTTATAGACGACTTATACATTCCTGAGACAGGTTTTATTCCTTCCTAGCTTTTGAACAACTGGTTTGAGGGTAAAGGCTCTTCCATGGACCAACTGGTTGACTGGCTTTAAGTATGGTCATGCGATGGTGTGACTCTTGCTGTTGCTATAATCTGCAACCATGAGAAGAATGTCCAGAGGATCGTTAGAGGCATAGACCTGGAGCTCTGCCATGGCTGAGCAGCTAAACCAAAGCCAGAATTCTGCCTACTTCCAGATTTTTGTTATATGAGAATGTTAGTTTAAATCATGATTAGTTGATTTTTCCCCCTATTTGTGGGTATCTCTGCGTCCAGGGCCATAACTGTCAAAACTGCACATAATCAGCTATTTGTTCATCTCAGAACCGTCTCCAGATTCTGTTCACCACTGTCTGCTTCAAATCTTCATCTTTGTAGCTCTCCTGGTTTTCCGTTTTGTTTGGCTTGTTATCCTTGGAGCCCCCAACCACCACCACCACCCGCCCTTAACTGGAATGCAAACTGTTTTCCTGACTCTGATCAGCACACCCTGGAGAGAATGGCAAGTCTGGGAGCTCACAGCTTGGCACCACCTTCACGCCTGCGGGCAGCAATCCCTCCTCCCTGGCCTGGACCGGGTCTCAGGGGCACAGCGCCTGGTCAGGGAGTCACTCAGTCCTCTACCTTTTCTGAGAACATGGAAGAGGAAGAGGAAGAGGAAGAAGATCCACCTTGCTGTCATGTTCCCTGAATTCCTGCTCCTTACATAATGCCAAAGGGTTGTTGATAAATACCCAATCACCCAATTGAAAAAAAAAGAAAACTGACAGGACAACATTATACGTTAGAACTCGGTGAGATTAAACATACTGAATCTCCCCCCATTAATATCTCATTATGCAGATGCACATTTCACTTGATGTTGTCTCTAATCAGCCCTCAGTGACTTTGCTTAAAAATTACAACACCCCAGACTCTAATTCCAAATGATGGAACTAAGCCTGTGAAACCCAGTGTATTTTTAAGAGAGAAGAGGAATGTACATGCTGTCAAACTTGCTTTGCTCCTTTTCCGTTGGCACTTGCTGAGAGCATGTGTGCCTTTCTGAGAGCCAGAGCAGCACATGTGGGTCCTGGCAGAACTGTTCTCTGTCCTGAATCACAGGAGGCTCTGAAGGAGCTCAGACATCTCTAAAGTGTTCTCACCTGGCCTCCCAGCCAACTGCTTTTCTTTCCATTATTATTAAGGGAGTCAAGTTGGCAGTAGCAACTGTACTTGCTCTAATGTTGCAATCATTCTTTCCACTACTGCATCATTCCTGTAGCATTTTGTAGAATGCACCCAAGCCTAAGAGGTTGATAAAAAACAACTGTAGCCAAGAGGAGGCACAGTCTGTTTCATTCGCTTTACCTGAAGCTGGTAAGGTGGAAATGCACAGAGACTCCATGGAGTATTGCAGTGAGAACAAGGAAGGTGTCTGGCCTTCACGCACAGAGCTGCACCTAGGAGAACATTGTTCACCCACAGAGAATCACGCTAAGGAAACAGCTCTTTCATCTCTTTCCGTAACACTCTAGCTATGCCTATAATGTTTGGAATGGTGGAGATATATTGCTTATTATGAAAATGGCTTATTATTTAGTCATCAAGCATATTTAAGGAAGCCAAGGCTGGTGCAAAAGAATTTTTTGTTGTTGTTTTGTTTTGTTTTAATTTTCCCTTTGATTAAGGAATCAGGCCATGCCAAATGCTCATGAGATGAGCATAAGGGACTCCTTCTTTTCTGAGTTCTCTCTCTATTTCTTTATCTGTATTTTCTTATTCTGTATACCTTTCTGTTTTCCACATTTTTTCTTGGGTTCTTGTCCTGACTGTCGTTGTTTATTTTCATTGATTTTCTTTTTCTTTAGTAGA
The DNA here is from genome assembly GCA_028533885.1 of Nasua narica. Taxonomy (NCBI): domain Eukaryota; kingdom Metazoa; phylum Chordata; class Mammalia; order Carnivora; family Procyonidae; genus Nasua; species Nasua narica. Next base: position 32,044,829 of record CM052813.1, on the reverse strand, counting down.
GTAGACACACTGTTCTTTTTGCTTAGACCAGTCATTTTTCCCTCTCTACCAAGAGACCCCTTGCCCCCTCTCCATGGCCCAGATGGATGTCTCGCCTTACTTCAGAAGTCTTCCTGGTCCATGAAAGGGCCGGCAGGCATCATCTGTGCTTCCCCAAGACTTACCATATCTATTCTCTAATCAGGTCCTCTTTGGCTTGCCTTCCCGCATAATCTGTGGGCAAACCAAAAGGAGGTAAATGTCATATTCTTTGAATCCTCAGCACCATTGGCAGTGACCACAAATAGTTAAGTACTTGCTAAAGATTTCTTAAGGTAATTGAAATACCAAGATAACATTATTCTATGATTTCCTGGCCAATAAAATATAAATACATAACTCATAAGTTTGTTAAAATGAATCATATATATATATATATATATATATATATATATATATATATATATATATATATAACCTACATGAGGAACATGGCATATTGTCTGACCATATGGTCACTAAATATTATTTTTATATCCTCCTTCATTCTTATCTACCTTTTCTGATTATTTGGTGGCCATAGCTCATTTTTAAAATGGAGGTGGAGTATAGGGGCGCCTGAGTGGCTCAGTGGGTTAAAGCCTCTGCCTTCGGCTTAGGTCATGATCTCGGGTTCCTGGGATCAAGCCCCGCATTGGGTTCTCTGCTCAGCAAGGAGCCTGCTTCCTCCTCTCTCTCTGCCTGCCTCTCTGCCTACTTGTAATTTCTCTCTCTCTGTCAAATAAATAAATAAAATCTTTAAAAAAAAAAGTGGAGGTGGAGTATAATAAAAAGAGATACCAGAGCAAACTATGCTATTTGACTCTGCAAGGTTCTATATTAGAAATTATGTGGATTTATAGGGCACCTGGGTGGTTCAGTGGGTTAAGCCTCTGCCTTCAGCTCAGGTCATGATCTCAGGATCCTGGGATGGAGCCCTGCATCCAGTTCTCTGCTCAGCAGGGAGCCTGCTTCCCCCTCTCCCTCTGCCTGCCTCTCTGCTTACTTGTGATCTCTTTCTCTCTGTTGAATAAATAAATAAAATCTTTTAAAAATAAGAAATTATGTGGATTTATAAAAAAATGAAAATTCAAATAGAAGAGTGAAAACTTTGAAATCTACTTTGTTTTTTAGTGTTCCATAAAAGTCCGCCTTTTCAAAATACTGTTTTCAAATTATCTTATTTCTGTTTCCTCTTATACTTCTGAATATTAAAAATATTACTAATTTTCATTACTAATATTACTTCTTAGGTTCTCTTACTAATATTACTAATATTACTTCTTAGGTCCTCTGATTTCTAAAAAATAAATAGTTGGGAATATAGCATAACCTAAACCAAGATGCTCCCAGAGTGACAATTTTGGTTTTACACTATAATGTGTGACCAGAATAATTGGACATTGTTATTGGCATTATTTTTATGTGTTTGTTTTCTTGTAAATTGAGATAAAGAATGCTTTAAGTGGTTCAATTTCTAGTATATCCATATAGCCACATTAAAAGCTGTTCTTTTTGACATTCTTTCTCAATAAATGTCTCATTATTACAGTGGGATGGAAATCTAGCCAAATCCTTGCTCTCCAGATGGTTTATAAAGATTTGGAACATTCCATAAATGGAAAAACTGACCAGCCCCAGTGAAGCCTCCTGCAATTCTCATCTTAGTACTAATGTTACAGAAAAAGAGGCTTCTTTTTGACATTTTTTTCTCTGTTTCACACCTTCTAGAGACATCTTTATATCCCTACGGTGTTTTTCAATCTACATATTTGTTTCTTTTTCTTTGTGTTTTACCTTGTTATTATGAAAAATTTAAAACATCACTCAAATTAGAAGAGAATAGCAAATCTCTGTGTACTCACCACTCACTTGAGCATGATGGGCTCATGGCCAATCTGGACCATGGCCTTTCTTTCTGGAGCATGGCCTTTCTTCTGGACTCCCACCCATTTCACTCAACCCCTCTGGATACCGTGTCATTGCATCTATAAAATTTCCATACATATCTATAAAAGACAAGCATTTTGTTCTAATCAACACCATGGTAGTAACCAACTCCCTTAATGTCAAATCTTTATTTTGTGTTTACATGTCCATATTGTTTTCTAATGATATTTATTTGTAATGTGACCCAACAACGGCAATGTAATTTACTTATGTCTCCTATTTGCTTGAATTCTGTGGGCTTTCAGCCCTTATCTCGCTCATTTGTTTCTTATTATCTGTATTCTATTAGAATGAAGCACATACATAATTTTAAATTTTCAAGTAGCCACATTAAAAATAAAAATTGGTAAATACATAGAGCACTGGGTGTGGTGCATGAACAATTAATCTTGTAACACTGGAAAAATAAAATAAACATATTTGTGAAAAATATATATAATTTAAACATATTTTATTTTAAAATATATTTAAAAATATAAATAGCCACATATCATCTGAATACCATGTAAAATTTTTAATTAAATATTGTAAGTATTGATTATATAATATAAAATAATATACATTATTAAAAACAATATAATATCAATGTAAAACGTTAATAAATATAATAATTATTCAATGTAAATTGATATAAAGTTATTAGTCGAGTGTTTTAAATTTATTTTTTTCAACACTAGGTTTTCAAAACAAGTTTTTTTTTTTTCTGGGCATGGAGCCCAATGTGGGGCTTGAACTTAGGACACTGATCAAGACCTGAACTGAGATCAAGAGTCAGATGCTTAACTGACTGAGCCACCTAGGCACCCCCAAGATAAAATTTTAGTTTACAAACCTAACACTTTACAAATCAGGCTAGCCATACTTCAAATTGAATAATTAACAGAGCAGCTCTAGAGTTTCTATCCACAAAATAATAAAAATATACACCCTGTATTTTCTGAAACCTTCAATTTTTTTTAAACGATCTTGCCCTTTTTATTTAGGATTTATTTTCCCCTTTTGATATCATCATCCCTGTAAGCATTTAGTTTGACTTTTGTTCCTGGCAATTTTTCAAAGTAAGGGACATTATCCTGTGATGATGTGTCAGTTATTTAGTTTAGGAGGTTTTCAGCTCCACACTCAGACTACCCTTCAGAATTTCCCAAAGCCCCCCTTGCTCTAGCCTGCAAGTTGGAGGCCCAGTATCCTCTCCCACTTACGTTGCTTTTCTCAGAATGGACAGTGAGATTCCAGCAGTGTCTGATGGCATTTTGCCAGTTCTCTGACTCTCAGACTGTTGAGGTTCTTTGCTTTCTCTTTGCTACTTTTTGCTGTCACTGATATCTCTATATGTCACTCTATATTCCATCTATTGCTGATTTGTTCCCTTCTATTTGTCTTTTGTAGTCTACGGTCATTCCTTGTCACATAGGTTTGTGGAAGATATGGACAATGGGATTTTTTTCTATCATATCCTCTCTGTTTTTATGAAGGAGAACTAAAGAAAGAAAGAACAAGCCATGCCAGTGCTGGCCCATCTTCCCACAGCCCTTTCTTTATTATTTTTCCTTATGTATGCAGAAACAGTTCATTAACTCAAGTTCCTGGGTGGTTAGTAACTGAATTTTGTGTACCCATTTATTGACTTGATTGCATATATTAAATATCAGACTGAAGCTATTACACATCTGGTCTAGCAATGGAGATTTCTCATTAAATTAAGGTTCAGCAAATGGTAGAATGTGTAATACTATTTAGTATTTTTGTATGCCTAGAAGCTTTAAGAGAAGAATGACACTGGGACATGAGTATTTGATACTAAGAAACTCACTAATCACTCTAACTTTAACTGTTATTAAGTGGAAAGGTGAATTGCTTTTTATCCATTTAATATTGTCATGAACTCTAGCAATGTAATAAAAATTGAGCAATTTTGGGGGCACCTTTCCTTCCTCTGACACAAGAGTATCGAGAAGATTGAGTGAGCCAGCCTGGGAAATTTTATTTGGCTTTTTTGTTAATATCTAGTATATATAGTTGCGATTCTGTGTAGGTGATAAAATTATATTGGAGATTAGATGAAACCCGTGTCCCATATACATTGTACTCAGTGGATGCCTTCTCTATTTTCTTCCCATTAATGCTTGCACTTGCCACATCTTGTTGTATTCTGATGGAATTATTTTATATATATTTTAAAATAAATATCAGAAAATGGGTCATCTGGGTGGCACAATTGGCTAAGTGTCTGACTCTTGGTTTTGGCTCAGGTTGTGACCTCAGGGTCCTGAGATTGAGCCCTGCATTGGGCTCTGTGCTTAGCATCGAGTCTGCTTAAGACTTTCTCTCCCTTTGCTCCCCCTTTCTCTAAAATAAATAAATAAATTTGAAAAATAATAGCAGAAAATGAACCACTAAGTTATTTAACTCCACTAGAAAATAATAGAGCTCACATTTAAAACTTGATTCTTTGGGCACCTGGGTGGCTCTGTGGGTTAAAGCCTCTGCCTTCGGCTCAGGTCATGATCTCAGGGTCCTGGGATCGAGTCCCGCATCAGACTCTTTGCTCAGTAGGGGGCCTGCTTTCCCCTCTCTCTCTGCCTGCTTCTCTGCTTACTTGTGATCTCTCTCTCTCTGTGTCAAATAAATAAATAAAATCTTTAAAAAAATAAAACTTGATTCTAGAGGTGGGGGCAAGATGGCAGAGAAGTAAGAGATCCTGTTGCAACCTGTCCCCTAAAGTGAGCTGGATATCTACCAGAACATGCTGAACACCTATGAAATCAGCCTGAGGAGCAAGATTTTTCACTTCTGGATCTCTTTGGGAGCAGAAGACAGTAGTGGAGAGGCAAAGCTAAGTGGGAACATTCGAACCTATTTCAGAGGATAAACCAAAGGGGGGGGAGCCACCAGAAGTGATCCAAGGACAGTAATATACCAAAGGAAAGTGCCCAGGGGGTGGGGACCAGCATTAGCTTAGAGTCCAGTTAAAAACACTTAAAAAGAGCAAAAGATACTGAGGAGCAACTAGTGGAACTGAGTGGTTGCAGGTATGAGCCTAAACCCACATTCCCAGGAAGGACACCACTCGCCTCAAAGAGAGACTGGCAGGGAGGTCCAGTCCGTGGTTGATGAACCTGCAGCTTTCCACTTCTTACACCATTTTGTGGGCGGGGCATGCTCCTGCAAGTGCCTTAGAGAGTCTGGTGTGGTCCAGGAGCCTGCAACTTTTCTCCGCGTGCAGCACTCCCTGGTCTAGGTGCACCCCTCAAACTCTGAAGAGACAGAGTGAAAGCCCTAGCCAGAGGACTCTAGGACAGCAAGGCATTCATGGCCTGCGGCAGGGTCTGGGCTGTCCCAGCCCACACAGTGCTAGAGAGAACATGGGTGGCCTAATCCCAGGCAGGAATGTGAGCACACCTTGCATGGACCTGGAGCCCCCAGAGCAGTCTCCACTGCGGTAGCCACCAATATAGGTCATGGATTTGGTTGCACGTGCATGCAGAAACTTGCGAGGCCCTCGAGGGGCCACTGAATGGTGGCTGGGGGTGCGCAGGCCTGTGACAGGCTACCATGTGAGCAGAATTTTGTGGAAGGGAATGTGTTTTCTAGACCACTCAGAGGGAAGCAGACTGAAGCTTCTCTGTGAGGCGGAGGTCTGGGTATGGGCAGATTCCTTGCTAGGACTCTTTGAAAAGGTGAAACAAAGCTACAAAAGGCCAAAAATCTTCAGAGAGTGAAAGACTGAGAAACTGGTTTCCACAGAGTGCAGCCCCTTGATGAGAGGCAGGGTGACTCAACCCAAGCAAGACTGACTGGAAAACAATGTGTCAGTCCCCTCCCCCAGAAGACAAACCAAAAACAAAAGGACAATAACCACAGGGTCCCCATAAAATTTTAAATCCCCAACTTCTGGAGAAATCAATATATTAAGCTCCAGATAATACCCTAAGACCTGTATATTGCATAGATACAAGTTTTTTCTTTCTTATTTTCTTTCTATTTTTTTATTCACTCATTCTCACATTTCTTGTTTTTTTTTTTTTTAATTTTTAAAAAATTACCTAACATTACAACTAGAGGCTTAATACAATGATAAACCCAGAATTATCCGAAATAACCTTTCTCGCCTGTGAGGAGTTATAACCACCCTCCCATCTTATCCTTCTGTCAGTGTTTCTATGTATTTGCTTTTGTTCTGGTATTATATAATTCTTATTCTTGGGGTTCATTCTGACTAGGTTCTTTTATTTTTTTATTTTTATTTTATTTCTTGTCATTTACTTTTGTCAATCTTTATGTTTGTTCATGTTTGTTTATATACCTTATAAATCTTATTGTTGGGGCGCATTCTGGCTGGAATTTCTTCTTTTTCTCTTTCTCTCTCTATCTTTTTTTATCCTTATTCTTTCTTTTTGGTGGTAAATCCCAATTGCTCCAAAACCTTCCAGGGTGCACCCTGCTTGGATTGTGGGTGATATATTCAGCTATACAACCTCTCATCCACTTCTCATCAAAATGACTAGGAGGAGGAACACCCAAGAGAGGGAAAACCCAGAGACTGTGCCCTCTCCCTCAGAACTATTGGACATGGACATAAACAGTATGTCCAAAAGGGAATTCAGGGTAGCAATTATCCATGCAATGGCTAGGATGGAGAAAAACATTAAAGACAGTATAGAATCTCTAAGGGCAGAGATGAGAACCAGTATAGCAGATGTAAAAAATGCTATCAGTGAGATCCAATCTAATTTAAATAGTCTAACAGCTAGAGTTACAGAGACAGAGGATAGAATTAGTGATCTAGAGGACAAAATGGCTGAGAAGAAAGGTCAGGAGGAGAGCTGAAAAAAACTGCTCACAAATCATAAAGAAACTTAGGGAAATAAATGATGCCATGAAATGTTCCAACATCAGAATTATTGTAATGCCTGAGGGCCTGGAGAAAGACAGAAGATTAGAAGATATAGCTGACCAAATTCTGAATGAAAATTTCCCCAATCTGGGGAATGGAACAAATGTTCCTGTCATAGAGGCAGAAAGGACACCCCCCCCCCCAGATCAATGAGTCTAGGAAGACACCCAGACACATAATTGTAAAATTTGCAAATTATAATTTTAGACAAGAGGTCCTGAGAGTAGCAAGGGAGAAGAGATTCCTTACATATGGAGGAAGACCCATCAGGATAATGTCAAACTTGTCCACAGAAACCCTGAAATCCAAAAAGGGCTGGCATGATATATTCAGAGCACTAAATGAGAAGAAAATGCAGTGAAGAATACTTTATCCAGGAAGGCTGACATTCAAAATGGATGGAGAGAGAAAGAGCTTCTAAGACCGGCAAGGATTAAAAGAGTTTGTGACCACCAAGCTGGCACTCCAGGAAATATTAAGGGGGGTTCCATAAAAGAAGAAAGAACCCATTAGTGACACAGAACAGAAACTTACAATCTATAGAAACAAGGATTTTACAGGCAACATGATGTCCATAAAAACTTATCTTTCAATAATCGCTCTCAACATGAACGGCCTAAATGCTCCCATAAAATGGCACAGGGTCAAAGGCTGGATAAAATGACAGGACCCATCCATATGCTGTCTACAAGAGACACATTTGGAACCTAAAGATAGATCCAGACTGAAAGCGAAGGAATGGAGAAACATCTTTCATACCAACGGGCCTCAAAAGAAAGCTGGGGTAGCGATTCTCATATCAGATAAATTAGATTTTAAGCTAACTATAGTCAGAGATACAGAAGGACACTACATCATTTTAAAGGGTCTATCCTCCAAGAAGATCTAACAATTGTAAATCTTTATGCCCCCCCCCAATGTAGGAGCAGCCAACTACATAAGCCAACTGTCAATCAAAATAAAGATTCATATTGATACGAATGCACTAATTGTAGGAGATCTTAACATGCCACTCTCATTAACAGACAGATCATTCAAACAGAAAATCAATAAAGAAACAAGAGCTTTGAATGACACATTGGACCAGATGGAGCTCATAGATATATACAGAACATTCCACCCTAAAACAATACTCATTCTTCTCCAGCACACATGGAACTTTCTCTAGAATAGATGACATACTGGGTCACAAATCAGGACTCAACCAAAACCAAAAGATTGAGATGATTCCTTGCATATTCTCAGACCACAGTGCTTTGAAACTGGAACTCAACCAGAAAAACAACCAGAACTCAACAAGAAAAAGTTTGAAAGGAATTCAAACACTTGGAGGCTAAAGATCAACCTGCCCAAGAATGTTGGGATCAAACAGGAAATCAAAGAAGAACTTAAACAATCCATGGAGACCAATGAGAATGAAGACACATGGATCCAAAACCTATGGACATGGCAAAGGTGGTCCTAAGGGGGAAATATATCGCCATCCAAGCCTCACTGAAAAAAAATCGAAAAATCCCAAATATGCCAGCTCTCTTTACACCTTACAGAACTGGAAAATCAACAACAAATTAAGCCAACCCCACGCACAAAAAGGGAAATAATCAAGATTAGAGTAGTGATCAATGAGTTAGAAACTAGAGAAATAGTAGAACACATCAATGGGTTCAGAAGTTGGTTTTTTGAAAGAATCAATAAGATCGGTAAGCCACTGGCCAAACTAATCCAAAAGAAAAGAGAGAAGACCCAAATTAACAAAATTATGAATGAAAGGGGAGAGGTCAGGACTAATCCAAAGGAAATAGAAACAATCATCAAAAATTATTATCAACAGCTATAAGCCAATAAGTTGAACAACCCAGAAGAAATGGATGCATTCCTGGAGACGTATAAGCTTCCAAGACTGAAACAGGAAGAAATTGACAACTTGAATAGACCAATAGACTAGATTCCTACTAGTGTAACTTTTGGAACCCGAGCACCTTGGAGACCCACCAACTGAGAGAAATACCTCTTTCATCCTATGAACATTAATCTCTAAAAATACTATTTCAAATGTCAAGCATCCTCTCTCCTAGGTCCCTACACCACTCTTGTGTTGTCGCTGTGCATTGGCATCCCTGCCAGTCAATTCCTCAGCCATCGTTGCTGCCATCATTACTGCTACCTCTTTGTCAACTTGTTCTCTAGGAGCCTGGATCCTTTGTCATGCCTTGTGTGCTAGGAACGCAGCCTTTACATCTCTCAGCAGAACTGAATGCTGCCTCGTTCTTTCCCTCAGACAGAAGATAGAGATTTTTAATCTCAAAACCATATTACTTGAGGAAAACATTCATTCATTTGCTCACTTATTCATTTGTTCATTTATTCTTGTTTACTCATATATTTACTCCTTATGTTACCATCATTAATTTATTCAGATTTATTCAGCAAATAATAAGTGTATTGAGCACCCTGAAGCATACAAATGAACAAAAATAAACATTTCTCTGCTCTCATAAGATTAGAGTTTATTGGAGGAGGAAGATATTAGTAAAAAAATTATTAGGATAAATGCAAAATTTTAGCTGTAATAAACACAATAAAGGGAAGGCACATGTCATTAGTAAGTCATTCAAAAGACATACATGATGTAGCCATGTTTGGTTCAAGGAAGCATTCCTTCAAAAGTGGCTAACTAAGGAGGCAAGGAGAGAGACATCTAAAATACTGTGGTGTGGTAAAGATCCAACTAAGAATTCAGAGTCCTTTTAAAACAGGTGGGAAACTCCAATATCATCTGGTCCTATAAACCCCCAGGACATAATTCTCTGGAGTCTGGTGACACTGATTCAGAACATTCTTATTTGAATCCATTTATAAAAGTAAACAGCCGAATCCCACCCATGCCACATACTGTTTTAGTCATCAGTCACACTTTTATAAGATGTGTTCAAAGGACACTCAAAGCAGAGAATGCTGAGACCTCATTTAGATGATAGAATAGTCCTTAGATCATTTTTAGCTGTGATTGTTGGAAATGACTGACTTTAAAGTAAAATAACAGAATTTAAATCTTTTAATGGAGTTAAAACCTTACCTATTTCTCATCACTGGAGGGTACCTATGCTTAGCAAAATATTCTAATAATTATGCAGGACCAATTTGTCATAGATAAATTTGTAAAAGAAATGCTTTTTTTTCTGTTATGGCTTCAGTATTCCTTTGCCACAAGGTTCATAGATTCTTAATGGTTCCATTTATGTTCCATAGTAGAATAGCTATAGAATATCCAAATCCTAGCTTAGATTAGTTTTACCTGTTCTAGAACTTCCTATAAATCATACATTACATATATACATATGTCTGATAACAATCTGGTATCTCTTATCCAGGTTCATCTTTCCCTGGACACGAATCTATTCCTTTTCTATTCTATAAGCATCCTAGAGAGGTTGTTTAATTTAATCTTTGGCCAGAGTTAGCAATCAGACTCTTCAAAAAGGATCAAGGCCCTACTTCTGCTCTTCTCTTTCTTTTTCTTTCATCCCTCAAGATTTATCATTGCCCTATTCACCCTGCACTGGACGGCTGCCCTAGGTGCTCTTCCTTAGCTCCTCAGTGTTGCCACTGGGATGGGATCCAATTGTGTCCAAGTCACCCTGGTTGGTACATATGCATTTCAAAAGGAGCTTCTCCTGGCCTCTATGACACAAAGTCTATTTAAGACTTTTTTTCCAATTAATTTTATTTTTTCAGTGTTCCAAGATTCATTGGTCATGTACCACACCCAATGCTCCATGCAATACATTCCCTCCTCAATACCCACCACCAGGCTTGATCAACCTCCCACCCATGCCCCTCCAAAAACCTCAGTCTGTTGCTCAGAGTCCACAGTCTCTCCTGGTTCATCTCCCCCTCTGATTTCCCCCAATTCACCCTTCCTTTCCTTCACCCAATGTCCTCTATGTTTTTCCTTATGCTCCACACGTAAGTGAAACCATATGATAACTGACTCTCTCTGCTTGACTTATTTCACTCAGCATAATCTCCTCCGGTCCTGTCCATGTTGATACAAAAGGTGGGTATTCATCCTCTCTGATAGGGGTATAATATTCCATTGCATATATGGACCATACCTTCTTTATCCATTCATCTGTTGAAGGGCATCTTGGCTCTTTCCACAGTTTGGCAATTGTGGCCATTGCTGCTATGAACACTGGGGTACATGGGCCCCTTCTTTTTACTACATCTGTATCTTTGGGGTAAATACTCAGTAGTGCAATTATAGGGTCGTAGGGTAGCTCTATTTTTAATTTATTGAGGAATATCCACACTGTTTTCCAAAGTGGCTGTACTAACATGCATTCCCACCAACAGTGTAAGAGGGTTCCCTTTCTCCACATCCTCTCCAACATTTGTTGTTTACTGTCTTGTTGATTTTGGCCATTCCAAATGGTGTAAGGTGGTATCTCACTGTGGTTTTGATTTGAATCTCCCTGATCGCTAAAGATGATGAACATTTTTTCATGTGTCTAGTTAGCCATTTGTATGTCTATGTCTTCTTTGAAGAAGTGTCTGTTCATGTCTCCTGCCCATTTTTTTTAACATTTTTTTTTAAGATTTCATTTATTTACTAGAGAGAGAGAGAGACTGAGAATGAGAGGGGAGAAAGTCAGAGGGAGAAGCAGACCTCCCACAGAGCCGGGAGTCCTATAGGGGACTCGATCCCAGGACTCTGGGATCATGACCTGAGCCGAAAGCAGTCGCTTAACCAACTGAGCCACCCAGGCGCCCTCCTGCCCATTTTTTGACGTGATTATCTGTTTTGTGAGTGTTGAGTTGGAGGAGTTCTCTATAGATCTTACATATCAGACCTATGTCTGTAGTGTCATTTGTGAATATCTTCTCCCATTCCATGGGTTGCTGATTGTTTTGTTGACTGTTTCCTTTGCTGTACAGAAGCTTTTTATCTTGATGAAGTCCTGAAAGTTCATTTTCACTTTAGTTTCCTTTGCCTTTGGAGATATATCCTGAAAGAAGTTGCTGTGGCTGATATCTAAGAGGTTACTGCCTATGTTCTCGTCTAGGGTTTTGATAGATTCCTGCCTCATGTTGAGGTCTTTTATCCATTTTGAGTTTTTCTTTGTGTGTGGTGTAAGAAAATGGTCATGTTTCATTCCTTTACATATAACTCTCCAATTTTCCCAGCACCATTTATTGAAGAGACTGTCTTTTTTCCACTGGATATTTTTTCCTGCTTTGCCAAAGATGATTTGACCATAGAGTTGCAGGACATATCTGGGCTCTCTACTCTGTTCCACTGGTCTATGTGTCTGTTTTTGTGTCAGTACCATGCTGTCTTGGTGATCACCACTTTGTAGGAAAGCTTGAAATCTGGCAATGTGATGCCCCCAGCTTTGTTTTTCATTTTCAACATTTCCTTAGCAATTCGGGTCTTTTCTTGTTCTATACAGATTTTAGGATTGATTGTTCCAGCCCTTTGAAAAATGCCGGTGGATATTTATCAGGATGGCATTGAAAGTATAGATTGCTCTGGGCAGTATAGACATTTTAACAATGTTTATTCTTCTGATCCATGAGCATGGAATGCTTTTCCACCTTTTTGTGTCTTCTCCAATTTCTTTCATGAGTGTTCTGTAGTTCCCCGAGTACAGATCCTTTACTTCTTTGGTTAGGTTTATTCCCGGTTATCTTATGGTTCTTGGTGCTACAGTAAATGGAACCAATTCTCTAATTTCCCTTCCATAATTTCATTGTTAGTGTACAAGAAAGCAACCAATTTCTGTGCATTGATTTTGTATCCTGTCACGTTACTGCCACTGTATGAGTTCTAGTAGTTTGGGGGTGGAGTCTTTTGGGTTTTCCATATAAAGTATCATGTCATCTGCGAAGAGAGAGAGTTTGACTTCTTTGTTGCCAATTTGAATACCTTTTATTTCTTTTTGTTGTCTGATTGCTGTTGCCAGGGCTTCTAATAGTATGTTGAAACAAGAGTGGCGAGAGTGGGCATACTTTTCATGTTCCTGATCTCAACGGGAAGGCTGTCAGCTTTCCCCCATTGAGAATGATATTTGCTGTGAGTTTTTCATAGATGGATTTTATGAAGTTGAGGAATGTTCCTTCTAACCCTATACTTTGAAGAGTTTTAGTCAGGGACAGATGCTGAATTTTGTGAAATGCTTTTTCTGCATCAATTGAGAGGACCATGTGGTTCTTCTCTCTTCTCTTATTGATATTTAAGTCTTTTAATGTAAGCCAAGGAAAAGCTCTAGAGATTTTTCTCTTTCGTTTAAGTCCTGTGTATTCTTCTGAGAATAAGGTGATAGGGTTGGAGTATGGTGATAATTCTTAGAGGAAATCTTATAAATGAAACCTAGTTACTTTGTATAGGACTATATTTATCACTTCCCAGCATCATTTCATTGAACAGTGGAGTGTAGGTAAGATAGTCAGCTTTCTCCTTTTTCATCTTCCCTAGTTTTGGACTCATTTTATACAGGTTTCCCTGCTACTTGTTATGCTGAGTTGGAGCAAGATAAGTGAGTTCTGTTTATCATCTTCCAGTGAGCTACACTAAATTCTTTTGACAGGCACCAGTTGGCAGACTATTCAGCCTTGGGAAAATAAGTGTTCAGACACAAGTACTGCTCCAATGGCATTTCTGGTATTTTAGAGTTTATAGAGTAAATGTTTTCTATTTTTAAATATCGGTAAAATATGGAGTAATTTTTAAGATTCAGTTTGTTCTTGAAGAATGAGAGGTTTTGTGATGAAAAGCTTAAAGATGCCATTCTTTCCTTCTAGGGGCCAAAGAAAGATAGATGAAAATGAGATATTTTCCCGGTACACTGGTGTTACTTCTGTACCACTGAGGGTATCAGAGCAAACATAAGAAAGCAAGTCTAGAGTGTTGTATGCTAAAGTAAGACATTGGAGTATGCTGGTTTTTTTTTTTTTTAATGTTACCCTGGAGTGGCCAACAAATGCTGGATTCAATCTTTACAAAAATTCATTCTTATGAACAGCTGATTCACTACTGAGAAAATGGATGTTCCCTAAAGCTAACAATCTCTTCCCAACCCCCTAAGAATCTAGGTTCAAATGTCATGCCAAGAAGGAAGGTAGAAAAGTTGTGAATTGAGAGTTCCATGGAATTTGAGAGGATAAGAAGCTAGAAAGAAATAATGTAGGTTTCCCCCCCTTAATCAAAGAAATTTTTTTCTGAAATAATGATCAGAGTCAGTCTTTGACCTAGTCAGAAAGCTGTCTCTCATGCTCTTTTTACCTGGGGGTTCAGTGCCTCCCCTAGGTACTACTTAAGTACCTAGCCTTTTTGGACCTCAGTATCATGATGCATGAAAAGCTGTATTAAAACTGTATTCTAGGGGCCCTTGGGTAGCTCAGTTGGTTAAGCATCCAACTCTTGATTTTGGCTCAGGCTGTGATCTCAAGATCATAAGATCAAGCACTGCCTTGGGCTCCACACTCAGAGTAGAGTTTGTTTGTCCCTCTCCCTCCGCACAGCTTGCACTCTCTCTCTAAATAAAATAAAAACAAAAATACTACATCCTTGCTTGTCTTTCTTGTCTCAGCTCTATGCTTCTTGACTTCAGAAATTTCATCTTATTCAACATTACAGAGCCTCACATAAAATAGCTTCTCAATGTATATGTATAGCTTCTCAATGTGTAGCTTCTAACTATATATGTTAGATAAATTAGTTGTATAAAATTACAAACAAAGGATTTAGGACATTAGATGAGAAATATATATATATATATTCTAAGTATATGTGATAAATATATAAGTATATATTTATATACATATCACATAATCAGGACACTTCCTGCTAACAGAAGATACCATATGAAAAATATTAAATGATAATACCCTAAGTCACAATGCTTAAGGAATGCTTAATAGTGATATGTAAGAAATGCCTCATCCCACAACTTAATGATTCCAAAGAATAGAGCTTTTTTTAAGGCTGCACAGAGTGCTAAGATTAGAGACTGGGGTCCTTAGCACAGAGGCAATCATTTCCAGGGTTAGTGAACTCAGGTTAGAGACCTACTTTGATCATTGTAAGGGTTGTGAAACAAGTTTCAGCTGTCCCAGTGCCGAGGGAGAGCATTTGTGACAGGATCCTAAGACACAACAAAGAGGGTCCAGAGGTGAGCAAAATTACTCTCTCAGAAAAGTGTTAAGAGCTGTCATCAGCTACTTGGTGAGGTAAAACGAGTTTGGTGTGTCCTACACTAATGAATGGATTCTCCTTCTTTGCATATATACAGCTATTAGTAAGCTACACCTGTAGTCCCCTTTAACGTATGGAGGTTTGCTCACTCTGGACAAATCCTTGTGTTGCTTTCATGAAGTCCCAAGTTAAAGAACCCCTTATTTTTGTTAGAGTGGAACCTGGCACACAGGATGGGTAAAGTCTAGAATTTAGTGCTCAAAGTGTATGTAACTTCTGAAGCAGCCTACTTTTTTTTTTAACATCTTAATTTTATTTTATTTTTTTCAGTGTTCCAAGATTCATTGTTTATGTACCACACCCAGTGCTCTATGCAATACGTGTCCTCCTTAAAACCCAACACCAGGCTCACCCATCCCCCTACCCCCTCCCCTCCAAAACCCTCAATTTGTTTCTCAGAGTCCATAGTCCCTCATGCTTGTCTCCCCCTCCGATTTACCCCAATTCACTCTTCCTTTCCTTCTCCTAATGTCCTCTACGTATTCCTTATGCTCCACAAGTAAGTGAAACTATATGATAATTGACTTTCTCTGCTTGACTTATTTCACTCAGCATAATCTCCTCCAGTCCTGTCCAAGTTGATACAAAAGTTGGGTATTCATTCTTTCTGATGGTAAAACAGCCTACTTTAAATATTGAGCCTAAAAAAACTTTGTCCTTTGTTCCTAAAGTTTGGTGATAACCTCACATAACTGGCTGTCTTTATAACCTGATTCTTCTATAATGTCACTGCAGTTTTTAGCCTCCTTTCCTCCTTTACCTAAGACCTCTGCAAGCTGACACAGTTGCAAAGAAGTGAAATAAGTCAAAAGAGGTGATTCTGTTGAGGTGACTTACAATTTAGTTTAATTCATTAAAAATTTAATGTAAGATTAAATTGCTTAAACATCAATTCTTTAAAATCTTTGAGTACAAAAATTAATCTCTGGTTAGATTTTAATTTAAATGTATTTGGCTAATGTCAGAACATAAAACGTTTTATAAATGCTATGTTCCTTTAGAATAGTTTATATTTTAAAATCTCTGTAGCTTCAAGATTCAAAATACTATAAATACTACAAGTTTTATAATGGAAAGGAAAAGACCTCTGGCCCACCTCATCACCACCTGCTCAAATTCTTTTAAGTTATTCTGTTATTTATGTTCACATTTCTAAATTACATAGATTTTTTTTATTTACCGATATCTGTTTATTTGATAAAGTGATAGAAGATTAGCTTTTAGCAATCTTATATCATGCATGCCCTTTCCCCTTCTTCCATTTTTCTGAGAAAAATAGACCATAATCTGGTAATCAGTACTTTAAATAATATGATGATTACATAAGTGTGGTTTATAGCTTAGCTAGATATAGTACCCTGGTTATATTTCAGTTCCTGTAAAACTTGTTTGGTCCTTTCCTTCCTCGTTTGGGTTGCTTAGTTTTCTATGCTCTTATTGTATAACTAAGTATTCCAAAGTCTCCAACAGAATTATAAATCTTTCTGACTATTATTTTACAAATGTCAAAGTATATAAGTTATATTCTGGGTTTCTTTTGGGTGTGGAGTTCTCACTCCTGTCCACAGCAGAGTGGCTCATCTACCACTCTGCCTATACTGCCAAACTTTGCTGCCTCCCGCTCACTCCTTCACCACTTCGCAATCATGTAAATAAAGTTGACGGGATGATTTTAGTCAATAGAGTAGGCAGAATTTCTAGGAAGGACCCCTGAGATTCCTACTCCCTAATTTCCAGAACCTGTGATTGTGATATCACTCCCATGATTGGCCAAGTTGACTTTAAGAAGGGGAGCTTGCCATATGACTTTGAAAGTAGAGAACTTTCTCCAGTTAGCACCGGAAGAGGAAGGCAGAGGAGAAAAATCAGAGTCTAAGCACAGGAACAATTTGATACACCATTCTTGGCTTTAAGGTGGTCAAATGATGAGGAGTGCAGATATTGTCTAAGAGCCAAAAGTGGTTCTCAGCTGACTGCCAGCTGGGAAATGGGAACCTCAGATCCACAGCCATCCAGAATCCACTGAATTCTTCTAATTACCCAGGGGAGTGTATTCTTCCCTGAACCTCCCAATGAAAGCCCAGCAGGTCTATTCCTTGGTCTATGCTTTCTAAGACCCTGAGCAGAAGACTCCATTAAGCCCATGTAAGCCTAAACCTGACTTTAAGAACTGTGAGATAATAAAGTTTGTGGTTATTTGTTCTACTGCAATAGTAAATTAATATTGTTAGATTTCAGTGTGTGTACTTTCATTGGGAAGATAAACAAGAAACTAATAATAGTATAACTACTTGGTATTAAAAAAGAACAAAACACTAATATACACAACAACATGGATGAATCTGAGAAACTGTTTATTGGCACAAAGAAGCCAGAATTAAAAGAGGTCAAAAGGGCACCTGAGTGGCTCAGTGGGTTAAAGCCTCTGCCTTCGGCTCAGGACATGATCTCAGGGTCCTGGGATTGAGCCCCACTTTGGGCTCTCTGCTCAGCAGGGAGCCTGCTTCCCCCTCTCTGTCTGCCTCTCTGCCTACTTGTGATCTCTCTCTCTCTGTCAAATAAATAAAAAAATCTTAAAAAAATATAGGAGGTCATGTTTGGGGCACCTGGATGGCTCAGTCAGTTATGACTCAGGTCATGATCTCAGAGTCATGGGATCGAGCCTCCACCCCCCGCCGTTGGGCTCAAACTCATCATGGAGTCTGCTTGAGATTCTCTCCTTCTCCCTGTGCCCCTCCTCCCTCTTGTGCTCTAAATCAATTAATCAAACAACCGATCAGTCAAATCTTAAAAAAAGAAGAGGTCATGTTCTGTGATCCCATTTATATAAAGTCCAAGAACAGCAAGACTAATTTATGGTGGTAGAAATCTGAAAATTCTTGCCTCTAAGGAGAGGATGGAAGAGATGGAATTGGCTAGAAGGGGCCATGAGAGGTCTCTCCAAGGTGATGGAAATACTTGATGTCTAGTTTTGCCTGTGGTTTTGTGGGTATATTCAATTGTTGCAACTCATAGAACTGAATACTTAAAGTCTTTTCATCTTTATCTAGCTTATGCTTCAATATATAAATAAATTAAAATGAAAATTAAATGAACTCTGCTATAATCATCCAAGGATAAAGTGATCACTAGCACCTCCAAATTACTATCACCGACATGTAAAAGATATCTCAGACAATGCTGCAAGATCTTCTCGTTTTCTCACCTACAGTCTTGAACTTCTTAAATCTTGTGTAGACACTCATATTTTAACATATTAATTTTCTCCCATTTCCCAATCCCAACAGAATGATGAGCTCTTGGGTGGCTTGCAGAATGCCTTGCCTAGGAGAAGCATTCCATAATTGGTGATTTGGCTACTCTGTATAGGGAAAATAAGAGGAAAATACATGATGGAAAAGGAAAGAAAATAATGACAAAAAAGAAATTGCATATCCCTAACTTAATTTTTATAACAGTTTTAACCTCATCTGTTATTCAAATACTCAGCTATTTTTAGCTGCGAGGGCTCTGGTTTTTAAATACTGTGTTTCTAGTATACACATTTGGGATTGTAATATACATGTTTATGTTATACATGATTAAATAATCCACATTTAATCACCACCAAGTGAACTCCTGGATCTTGCTTCTTAATGTAGGTAGGGTCTTTTATCACCTTCGCAAAATAGCTCCCTTTTGAGAGAAATGGTGTGATTTTCTCTTTCCTTCATAAGTAACTTTTCTGAAATGGCCTTCCATCATGTTTCTCCAAAATAATCTAAATTTGCGATTGCCTTTCCTCCTTGAAACACTATCTTTCCTTAATTAGATAGTAAACCTTCTACAATATTATTGACTTCTGTTAATAGCAATGTACTATCAAGACTTATATATAACAATGTTTAATATGGACTTCTAAAAAATCATTTAAATGGCTGTAATTATAGAAGGGTCCATGAAATATATTTATAACTATATACATTACATTAAATATACAAGATAATAAAAGTAAGAATTAGCCAGGTGAACTGTAAGTTTGTGGAATTATAAGAAAATGTCAGGAATAGTTGACTTTATTAATAGTTGTTGCTTTGTTCCTTTTTCCAATCTACCAATGTATTCAGTCTATTTTAATTAAAACTCACTACTGCTGTAATCTTACACTAATCCTTGAAAATTAGAGACTTGAAAAAACAGAAAGAAAAGTGTTTCTTGTTGACAGATGATAGAGAACATGATCTGGACTTTTCAGTGTATTGAGTACTAATTTTGATGTCTGGATTACCCTCGAGTGGCTCTCTGATATTTTGTTTTTTCCTCAAAAAGGGGCTGTGGCTTTCCATGGTGGTACTTGTAATTTAGCTTTGGCTTTAGTACTTTCCCTGTCTTGGATAAATGTAACTGAGGATCTAGCTGAAGGCTGAATAATAGAAATATTGATCTTATTGATGACTTATAAGCTAAGATGGTTGATGCTTGAGAAATCAAAAGACTTGGATTCCAAGGCCTGCTAAGTTTTTGTTCTTAACAATAAACCACAGTTGTGCTGCCTTAGTACCTTCTTTCCTGGGTCCAAGTCTAGATACCAGTACTCTGTACACATGATTGCTTACCTTTCCTCCACAGCAATTATCTGGAGGTATCTGTGCTCATATCCTATAGGAGAGAGAATGGCTATAATATAAAATTATCATTAAAAAAATTTAAGATACTATAAGCCCCATACACAGTGTAATGTGACTAATTCCCATAGGATGACTTTGAAAATTAAATACAACATATGTCCATTTTAAAAAATTTTTGTTGTGACCCAATTTACACACACAATATTCATTCTGATGAATTTTAACAGTACCTATATAGGTGAAATTGCTAGAAGAGCCCAATTCCAAGATATCAAGATTTCAAAAGACCTAGATTCCAAATGTCTTCAGTGTCTACAGTAGGTACTATTGATTCCATGGCCTTCTTTGTTTTTCACTTTCTAATTCCAGCTGAACTACTGCTTTCCACACATCATTTTCAACACAACAAAAAAACCTAGTCCATCTTTTGACTTTCAAATTCAAATACATTTGTAAGTTCAGTAGTCTTTTTTCTGCAGATTTATAGATGTTTGGGATAGCAGAGAACAATAGCAGTCCTCAAAGTCTTGTGGTTCCCCTTCCTTGGAGTGTATATACATAATAGAATATATATGCATATACATATTTACATTATATATATAATGGAATATTACTCTATCATAAAAAAGAATGAAATCTTTCCATTTGTGACAATATGGATGGAAGTAGAGTGTATAATGTTAAGTGAAATAAATCAGTCAGAAAAAGACAAATACCATATGATTTCACTCATACATGGAATTTAAGAAACAGAATGAATGAACCAAGAAAAGAAGAGGCAAACCATAAAACAGACTCTTTAACTATAGGGAAAAAACTGATGGTTTCCAGAGGGGAGGTGGGGGGGGGGAGTGTGAACTAGGTGAAGAGGATTAAAAGTACACATCATGAATACTGAGTAGAACTGTTGAATCTCTATATTGCATACAAAACTAATACAACACTGTACATTAACTACTGGAATAAAAACAAAACATAAAATTTCACTAAACATAGAAAAAAGAAAGGAAAAAAGTCTAACGAAAGAAAAACACATAAAGCAAAAGGAAAGAAAGGATAAAAGAAAGGAAAAAAGAATAAAGTGGCAATGGAAGGGAATTTGTCAACTTGAAGAACACAACAGGGGGAGAGGCACCTAGGGGGCTCAGTCAGTTAAGCGCCCAACTCTTGATTTTGGCTAAGGTCATGATCTCGGTGCCCTGAGATGGAACCCCACATCAGGCTCTGAACTAGACATGGAGTAGGCTTAAGATTCTTTATCCTTTTCTTATTGTAGCCCCCACTCATGCAAATTCTCTCTCTCTCTCTGAAATAAATGGGGGGTGATATTCATACCCAGTGGCAATGTGCTACCACAGTGTCTAGGCAATTGAAAGTTCTTGCTCCCCAAGTGATATCTTGTCCTTATGTTCCATAGAGTAATTTAAATCCAACAGTGGCAATGGATTCATCAATTTAACAAAGTGGGATAACCCTCATCTTTGAGATGAACCACCTTCCTACCTTAATTTTGATTCTTTTCTCGTATGAACCTTAGTTTACCCTGATTTTCCTGCCAAATTAAATTATGAATAGTAGGACTTTTTTCGTATGATAAATACATTTCTCCTTGTAAACTGTTAAATCTATTGCTTGTGAGTTTGGTGTTTGTGAATCATCCCATAGTAGTGACCAATGGTGTGTTTACTGAGCCAACATGCTAGAGCCAAACTCCAAACTAGGGTGATCTGACCAAAATCCTGTTCCCAGGTGTTCAATCTGACCATGAACCTAATTGCATTTGGATTGTGACCCAGATTTTTACATCATTGCTTATTGTCATGACTGCACTTATTGACATCATAAAGATGAGAGGTTAACATTAAGAGCCCACTGTTCAGGTATGCTATAAAGTACTTCATCTGTGTTCTCATCATCTGTACTTCACAACAATCTTTCTAAGTGGTATTTAATTTTCAAAGAATAGTCTAAATTGAAAAGTTCCTTCATCAGCCAAGTTTAAGTTTCCACATGGAGTCATAGGGGTGAAGAGGTAACTGTCTTGTTAATCTGACCCCAAAAATCAACTTTCAGGGTCTTGATAGTTGTCATTTCTAGATTTCTCTCACATCTAAGAGGCCAGAATCATTTCCCATTTTATGAAAGACAAAAATAAGGCCCAGAATGTTAAAGTGCTAAACTAAATTTGCTCATATTAAAAAAGCTAGTTAGTGGCGTTATTAAAAGTTTTTTGCCCAGGTCTGTCTGATATCAGTTTCTGTTTATTTCCTCCAAGTTGTGTTTACTCACTAATTTTTGGTAAGTGAAAAATTAGTTTTGCATATAACTAACTAATCAACTAAACAAGTACACACTCCTAAATCACTGAGTTTGGTGAAGTCTGGTTCCGGGAAATTTAGATTTGCCTTTGGTTGTAAATTCTGAAAATACCACCTGTAACTTAAATATTTGCACATGTAGAAAATGAGTCATGAGTGCAGGAAAATTCTCCCCCATTTACTGTTTGGATTCTATTAACTTAGCATGAAAACCCTTCTGGCTTCCTCATACCTTCATCCATCCACACAGACAAGATTTGAAGTTCTTCCTCTATAAATAAAGGAATGGAGTCTCTTAGAGCCCAGAGAAGAACTCAGGATGCTCACAGAGGAGACAGAGTTTGGAAAGACAGGAGACAGAGTTTGGAAAGACAGAAAAGACAAACTTGACCAACAAACAATACAGCATAACCAAAATTATGGACAGACTATGACTGATTCCTATAATCAGAGTAATGTTCAAGAATATGGAAATTAAAATCCATATAAATGACTATTTCTGTGCCAAATAAACTACTGATGCAAAAATCAACCTAGAATGGCAATTCTCTGCCAGACCAGGGGCTTGACTTTTCTTTAAACCACAAAAATGTCCTACTATAAAGTTGGGAGTGGAAACAATGCTCCCTAAGCCATCCTGCACGTCTTTTCCTACTTTACTCTCAGGTGTCTCTTCACTAAAAAGCCAAAGGCCTTCTGACATTCAGAAGTCCATTGGATTAGGTATTTAGAGAGTCTAGCTGAATCAACATTTCAGTGAATGGACTCTGAGTGAGGGCAGAAGCCCAGGAATTTCCTCATAGCCAGTAGTCATGTGAACTCTGTAAAACCTGCTCTTGTTGTCCTTCCTGAAGTTAGCTAGCTGGGCACAAGCCTATTGGATAAGAAAACAATGCCTTATGAAAAGGAGAATTGACTTACACGTTGGAGATTGATGCAAAATTAGAATTATGTATTTTCCTTGACTGGATCCTTGAGTGATATCAAACAAAGCCAGGCAACATTGAACTTTCAATTAAAATATTAGAAACCCTGTGTTTGGCAAGGCTAAGTATTGCTCTAAATAGCAGGAACTACTTTAACCAACTCAAGATCAGATAGAAATGGTAAATTAGCCTTTTTAAGAGTATTTTTTTCTTCATAATTAACCAGCCAACCAACCAGCCATGTATATTTCTATACAAAACCTTATAAGGCTCTCAGAAATGTAGGAAGCTAAGGATAAACATCATGCACTGTATCCCACAGGAAGTTGAAAACATGCAGCCACAGAAGCAAAAGCAATGACTTAAGGGAAAGTCATTTCCTCCTGCTTTAACTTTGATTGAAGTTTATTTTCATTTCATGTGAAGATGCTCAGATCTGGCAATGTCACCTTAAGACTACACCAAGCAGTTATAAATGAACCAGAATCAAAGAGGAAAGAATTACACTGAGAACTCTCAATTTGTCTATTCTTCCTACTTTGTAAGTAATCCAGACCATGACTACAAATCTATTAAGGCTGAAACACACTCAGGAAGTAACAATCTACTTTTCTGAAAATGTGTCTGATGAACAGTACAGCAATTTTATAGATCAGAATTAAATCTTGGGCACCTGCTGGTTCAGTCGGTAGAGCATGCAGCTCTTGATCTTGGGGTTGTGAGTTTGAGACCCATGTTGAGGGTAGAGGTTACCTAAAAAAAAAAGAATTAAACTTTATTAGTAGCAAATAATTAAATAATAATAATAAAGTAATAATTGAATCTAAATTACTAATAGCATCTAGGGTGAAAGTAACTTATTAAAGGTGTGTTTTCCCTCAGATTTTTTTAAATATGAAAGGATCAGGCCAAGCACTGAAGAGTGCTTTTCCTTTTTTTTTTATAATTATGTTCAGGTAGCCAATATATAGCACATCATTAGTGTTTAATGTAGTGTTCGATGATTCATTAGTTGCCTATAACACTCAGTGCTCATCACAACACGTGCCCTTTTTAATACCCATCACCCGCCTGCTCCATTCCCCCACTTCCCTCCCTTTTGTAACCCGCAGCTTGTTTCCCAGAGTCCAGAGTCTCTCATGGTTTGTCTCCTTCTCTGATTTCTTCCCACTCAGTTTTCCCTCCCTTCCAATATGGTCCTCCACACTATTCCTTATGTTCCACATGTGAGTGAACATAGGAGTTCTTTCTGAAATTATGCTTCTCTGTTAGGTCTTACCTTAAAGAACAAATTTAAAATTTCTGTTCTTAGTACTACTTGGTTTCTAGCACTGGCTCAAGTCCTGTTTGTCCTATGAGGAAACTGCATGCAAATCATGTATGTAACTTATCATGATTTCCAATTGCTAAACTTCCCTTAAACTATGGTGCATTCTGTTTCATTCTGAATTAAAGTTCCATTCTAACTACTTGCATAAGCAAACTCATCAAGTATGCTTTCTCAGTAAGCATTTGAGTATCTACTACATGTTTAGCAAGGACATGGGCACTGGGAATACACATAAACTCAGTTTGAGGGAGTAGACAGACATATAAGCATGTATAATTGACGAGGTATGTTCTGTACTATACAAAGTATAGATCTAAGTGAGCTTAACTGTTGAAGAGTGTCATGCAGAATCTTTCATAAGATTCAATAGCCCTTATCACCTCTTATAACCACTGAAAGGAAATCTAACTGAGAAAGAGTTTGCACAACCCTAAAGAAATCTAAGAAATAAAGGTTCTTCTTCCAATCATGTGGCAACAAAACATTCAATTTATGTAAAAGATATCCATCCCCCAAGATGTCTGTCTAACCATCACAGAAAAATATATTCTATTCTCTTTTACTCACCAGTAAGTCTTATTTACTTGTTCATGTCTTTCCCTATCATTATTCACTTTCTGTTTTTAAAAACATTGATCCAGGGGCACCTGGGTGGCTCAGTGGGTTAAATCCTCTGCCTTCGGCTCAGGTCATGATCTCAAGGTCCTGGGATCAAGCCCCACATCGGGCTCTCTGCTCATCAGGGAGCCTGCTTCCCCCTCTCTCTCTGCCTGCCTCTCTGCCCACTTGTGATCTCTCTCTATCAAATAAATAAATAAATAAATAAATAAATAAATAAATAAATAAATAAAATATAAATAAATAAATAAATAAAATCAATCTTGTAACACTGAGAAATTAAAATAAACAAATTTTGAATAAATAAATAAATAAATAAAATCTTAAAAAAATAAAAAATAAAAATATTGATCCAGTAATCTAGTTGAGATAATGCATGTGTTTATATATATAAACATATATATGTATACATATATATGTATCTATATGCATATTTATGTATATATGATATGTTTGTTTATGTGTGCATATATATACACATATATGTTTATATAGATTTAATTTATGTATACATAATATATATGTGTTTATATACATATGAGGATGATTTTTGAACAATGTCAATACATCATCTATTAAAGTAAGTAAAAATAATAACAGTGCTTAGCATTTATCAACTTTCTAAAATTGTATCATATACATAATTAGCTACTTTGTGTGTATATTTTTATATTTAATTATTGTGAGTTGTATATACACACATGGCAAGTTTCATAGATGAAGTAATTACAGGTTTACACACATTGGACATTTGTATTTAGAAAGATTGCTCTATTATCTCGGGCTTCATTTTGCAAGGAGGAATCTAAAATCTGAGGAGGAAATATACTTTCCCAAAGTCATCTAGAGAATTTGTGGCAAGTTGGAACATAGAATAATTTAGTTTAGGGGAAGTAAGGTTTCCCCAGCCTATAAGCAGCTCCTTTATCTGCCCTCAAACACTTGCAATTCCAGTGTTGTTTTTTTTTTTTACAAGATGCATGAATGGATTAAAAAAACTCTAAAATACATTCAAATCTAACCAATTGTTCTGCATGTGTTTATGAATCTTCCAAATGAAAGAGAAACCAGAGAAATGAGAAAAAATTAATTAAAGACTAATTCTATTTATTGTCAATATCTATTATAAGTGTCAGTGGTTTTTGTTACAACTATCAATATATTCAATCAGACATTTTTTAAGATTAAATATGAAGGAAAGAGAGAAAAAAATATTTATGAATGGTGACAATAAAAGTTAGTATTCTAGAGCTTCAGGGAGGATAAAAATAATGTTTCATGGGATAATTAGAAAAGTCTTTTTACAGAGACAATAGGAATTGACCCAGGCTTCAAGAGTTAGTTTTGAATGGGCCTAGACAGTTGGAATATATTCCAGGTGAGAAAAACAAATAGAGGAGGAAAAAAACATGCCTTGGATGCAGAGAGGAGATTTGTCATTCACCAGGAAGCTATCCCATTGAACATTTACTGAGTGTTGTGTTCATTTTATTTTTTTCAAATTGCAAACAGAGACATACCCAGACAGTCTCCTGTAATGGGATTTGTTTTCATTTTGAGCAAGTTGTTCAGCTCTAGAATTCCTTCAATGTCACTGTTGTCTCTCTTGTATTTACTCTGTCCCTGTTTTTTTTCTTTCTTTCTCTCTCCATTCATTCCCATCTTGGAAAGTGGAGATGAGGTTGGGGGAGGGAGCATCAGGAAGATAAATAAAATATTGATGAAACATTTGCCTATGACCTTGAGGAGTTCACAGAAGGAAAGATGAAGAAAACCCACTAGGATATATTTTCTAATGGAAAACAGGAGAGGGTGCTATGGGATCAACAAGAAAGGGGCCATTGCTCAGTCTGAGGAGTTTAGAAAGGGTTCATGGGTAGCTTCTTGGAGAAGATATCTAGTAACCAAGTCTTAAGTCTGAGTCAGCAAGGTCAGGACTTATAAGATTGAAGGTAGAGGAAACACTATGGGCAACAGCATGCATTATTCATCAGAGGTGCATTTGGAGAACTATAGTCATCTGGTATTTCTAGATTATAAAGTGAAAGATGGAGAAGTTTAGTAACCAAGTCATAGTTGGACTTGTGTGCCCTGCAATGGATCTGTGCTTGTCTCACAGCAATGTGTTGCCCT
Organism: Nasua narica; assembly: GCA_028533885.1. Lineage (NCBI taxonomy): Eukaryota > Metazoa > Chordata > Mammalia > Carnivora > Procyonidae > Nasua > Nasua narica. The sequence continues at coordinate 32,017,775 of CM052813.1, read as the reverse complement.
AGGAAGGTTTTAAGCAATAGAACATAGATTTGCATTTAGAAAGATTATGCCTTTGGCTAAGTGGAGGATGAGTATGCGACAGGAAAAGCTGAAGAACTGACCAATAAAAAGCACTCTGAAATATTTCTTATCTCTGTAGAGTTCATACTACTTTTCCTTGTATAGTCTATGTCCTGGAATCATTTGCCAGTGCCATGTTGCATTAGAAAATATGGTGAAAAAGAAATATTATCAGAGAAAAGAGCAAGATAGAGATATGAGGTAGAGAAAATCTATTTCCTCTTGACCCCTGAATGATGCAATACAGAGTGATCTAGATATCTTTCAGTGATGGGCTAGGGTAGCAGATTACTTTTTCATCACAGTATTCCCACTCCTGAAGAAAGCTCTAGTCAACACCACTCCATTATTGAAAAGGATCGGCTTCCTGTAGACCTCGTGCAAAATGCACAATTTAGTTTCATCTGTATGTAGTGGCACGTATCTTCACAAAACTTAGCAATGCCACCTAGATCTCAGTCCCAAAATGTTGTCATAAGTTGCACTTGATCTACAAATATCAAATGATTATCCCAGGAAAATAATCTAAAAATCCTCTTTACAATTGCTCAGTTGAGTGGCAGCATTTTAGAAGGATAAAAGTAACTACAGTAGGCAAATGCCTATGAAAGAACCTTTAGCAATCCTGGAAGGATTTTCCTTCATACTCTTTCTTGCCTGATTTGGCACAATTTTGAGGTGATTGAACTTGTTTGATTTGCAAATTAGGAGAATGTAAGGGTAGCCTCTTCTTTAAATTAAATCCAAAATGAGTTTACTGACACAGGAAAGCAGACCCTATTTAAGTTTTATTCTTCATATTCAAAGTATGACTCAGGACACTTGCATTTTTGATATATTCTGATCATGAGACAGTAGATGTTAGGGTAATGCAGCCAAATCAAATTTGTTAATGAGAAAGAAGAGTGGTCATTGAATTTATTTTTACCTGAATTATCCAGATTATTTATTTTCTGAGGACAAATTCACTGGATAATTTTAGAACATTCCATTCAACTTTTTGCTTTTCACTGGCTACTTAATACAGTGCAGTGAATGCCATAGGCTTTCAAATATTATTAGACAAAAATGAAGAAAAGGATTGTCTAACTACTAGTACAGGCAGACATATGGAAGACAGTCAGCAATGCTGATTCAAGATACAGATTTTGATCCCTGTAAGCAGGGTACTAATGCACATTCCTTATGGCTGCATGTTCTTTCTATTTATCTGTATATTTTCCAAGGAGTAAGTGGAGATTATTCTAGGAGAGGATGTCTACTTTGCCAGAATTTCCTATTCCACAGAGAAAGGGTGGGCTGACATTGTGTAACACTCCACAAGGTCCCACCCCAGCTCTGGTGTCATTTCCATATTGAACTCGGAATAGCTTCTTCCCCAGTGCAGCTGGTGATATTGCAGGAGGCTTTGCAACACTCCAGGTTAAAGAATCAAAATGGGGATTTGGGGAAATGGAGCCCTTCACTTCATCATAAACAGTGTTGCAATCTGGTTCATAGAACTAATTAAAGTTGATTTATTATTTTCATGTCAAAGCAGCACCAGGCTCAGTCTCCACAAAGAGAAAGAGGCCAAATCAATAGTATTTGCTTTGCTTTTGTTTTGAGTTTTTTTCTTTTCGACTGTAAATTTAGAAAGACCATGGGGGATGCACAATCTATTTACCTGAACCACATTTAGCAGAATTCTCTATCTTCCCTTTCCCCACTTCACTGCACAAAAGAATGCCTTTCTCAGAAATCTGCATTTGCCTATGAATCTTAAACATTAAAAATCATAAGTGGATCAGGACATCCCTTTTACAACATTTGTTTTTAATTCTTTGTCCCATTTGTTACATTTTCATACTTAAAACCATGTACAACACACTTACATTTATATACACTGCACGTGTGCATATAAATATACATTTATGTTTGTAAATCTTTCCGGCACAGGTCTGAAATATAATAGATGCTGAACAATTAATTAATTGGTTAATCAGACAAGAAACATTTGAAGCAATTATCACTATAACAAAAACTAAATCATCTTTCTTTGAATCTTACATGTAATTTGCTTAACTTTTTTAGTGTGTATCTGATGTATACATTTGTTTCTGAAATAAATATATTTCAGTGCATATTAAGCTTTAGAAAAGGGAATGCTTCTTTTCTTGAAATCTTGAATGTTTACAGTGAATCTAGGAGAGTAATATTGAAAGCAAACATATATTGTTAAAAAAGAAACTTTAGTTCTTCTTTTTAACATGCTCATTTTTTAGTGGGAGTTTTGTCTTAATCTTTTATGCTTGCTTACATTGTTTCGATAAGCACACATGGTTTGCCTTGAGTAGATTTATTCTGGTTTGAGTCACTGAATGGGTGGGGTTTGAAATATTCATAGGGAAGGAAACAAGTGGTGTTAATATAACATTAAGGAACAAAAGTGCCAAAGTTCATTTTTAATATTCACAGATGGGTGGCCACTTGTTAAAAATGATCCTCAAAGTTTTTATTAGAAGACTGCATTATGTGCTTTTTTCACAATACAAGGAGAAAAAAGGCCACAAAAATATTTTGGATTGATCTGTTTCTTCTTGGCTGTGGAAACTTACATTAAACATTATCAACAGGCAGCCAAATATCACAAAGCTATTACCTTTCAGAACTTGTTTCAGGGTGGTACTGCTCCTGGCAGAATTTCTCCATGTCTAGTTACCACGTGCAGGTTTTATGCAACTTGTATCACATTCTTTCAATAAAAACAAGATGATCCTATTAGTGAAAGTGTGTAAGGGAAAAGGGCAGCCTCAGTAAACTCCTCCCTGGCAGTCCTTCTGGATACAGTCTCCAGCTGGGCTTGACTCATGTGCCCTATCAGGAGGGAAGATAGCAGTTGCACTTAAGATGGTTTTGTTTGAGTCAAATGATCAGGCTTCTCCTGTTTTATCTTAAACTTGCGGAGACGGTTTATGTTTCTGATGAGGGCAGCCAAATAATGCACTGGTAACCCAAGCCTATGTATCCTGCAGCTATGGCATATGTTACATTATACCTTACCTTTTAACCCAGGTGATGATCTAAGTTATAAGGTGTTATTTGCTTCCCCTGAGCAGAGGTCCATCTTTCAGATTAGCCTTGGAAACCTCACCTCTGAAATCAGTCTTCCACCTAGTGTTTGGAGGAGGTGAGTTTGTAGTAGAGTTACCACAGACACTTACATTGTCCCTCTGTTTTTGTTTTGCTTTTATTTTTGTTTTTGATTGCTTTAATGGATGGTATCAACACTATTAAGCTCATTATGTTCCTTTTCAAATTAGTTATTCCTTCTGTAGTTGGAGTTGTAGCTGGTGGCACCAGTTTTCATTAACTTTTCAAAACTGGGAGTCATTGATTTTTCCCACTCACTGAGAGTTTCAACCCTTAGTTCATTTTTCCTCTCATACTCTATTCCTGTCCTCTGTTTCCAGTGGCTTCTTCAATATAAAATTCATCAGAAGAGAATTAAGTCTTTTCTGAAAACAGAGGGGATTTCTATAACAAAAGCTATTTCTCACAATAAACAGAAGAAAAAAGTAAAACAAAAGGGAAAGTAACCTCAAATTTTCCCAAACATATGTCTAATGTTACAACATTGCAAAAAATTCCATCTTCTTCAAGGTGATTAAAAAAGAATATTGGTGTGCCTGGGTGGCGCAGGCAGTTAAGCATCTGACTCTTGATTTTGGCTCAGGTCATGATCTCAGGGTTGTGAGATCAAGCCCCACTTCGGGACTGGAGTCTGCTTAAGATTCTCTCCCTTTCCCTCCCCCTCTGCCCCTTTCCTCCCTTCCATGTGTGTACGGATTCTCTCTCTCTCTCTCAAATAAATAAATAAACAAACAAACAAATAAAATATTAAAAAAGAATATTTTAAAACAATGAATTATAGCTCAGTATGTTTATTTTTTAATTTATAATGCATACTTGCCTCCTTTATTAAAAACTGTTGTATATTGTAATGACATTGTATATGTTACAGGAAATTTTTAAAAGATCAGAGATAGTTTTTAAGAAAATACAGAAATCAGGGAAGGGAGTTAATTTTACCTTTGCTCTTATGTAAAAGAGTGGACATGATTAAAATGTAAATTAAATTGAGTTTCCTGGTAGCAGAAAGATGACAGAAAAAGCATCATTTTTCAAAAGCTATTTATTAGGTCTATTCATGTAACTTATCATAGGTAAACAGACGAGCCTCAGAGATTTAAGAAATACTCTCCTAAATTCTTTGCAGTTGTGGAATCTGAAACCCTTTATTTATCTGAGACAACCTCTCTCCCCTGGTCCTGCCCCTTCCCTGAATCACATAGGTGATACTTCAACTGAACTCTTGATTGCTTCTAAAATTCATCAAGAATGATGACATTGACTTTATTTGCTGATCAATTTTTTTCCTAGATCTTAAAAATTATTTCAAGCTCTAAATTCTTTTAGAAAGCATATTAATTCCCTCAGGAAACAAAAGCATCTTTAACTAAATTAATATATGTGTGTACCAAGTAAGATAATAGCATAAAAGTGATAGATATGATCATCGGGAATTTAGCATAAATATCTGACTATGAAATTAAATATCATTAGCTATGTAGATTTTAAATGACAGAATTTAAATACTTTTAAATTTAGTACTTAGAAAATCATAAAATGACTTTCTACTATGGCAGGGTGGGTATGCATAAGTGTTTCTGATAGGAAATGTATGATGATGCAGTAGTTACAAAAGGGGAATCAAAATTTTGGAAAACAAAGGTAAGAAACTGTATGTTTACTATTGATTTACATATTTCCTTGAGAGCCTGATTTGTGATTTAATTCAGATAGCTACTGTATTCTCTTAATATTCAAAACCTTATAAATTTCTTTTCTTTTACACTGAGCCCTTTGGGTGACTTGGCACACACTTCTTTGAGACTTATCCTATAATTGAGCCTCTGATAAGCAAAGAAAAACATAACCATTTACCCCAGCAGCTCTGTAAAGATTTGGCACTTCCTATCCAGATTAGCAGTTAGGGCTGAAATTATCCTGAACAAATCAACTGGTCATTCTATAAAGAAACATAAAATATATATGTTGACCAGCCTCTTCGTCCATGTCTCCAAAATCTCTGTGAACAGATTCTTTCCAACAGGGAGTATCTCAACCATGCAGGTGTATGGGACACAGGTTGCAAAAGAGCGTAAGTGGGCCAAAGTTCACAATAGTTTGATCAATGAACAAAGGTCACAAAAGCTGGAAATACAGTCTTAGGAGGCTTCGTATTTCTGCTGAGTCAAGTCTAGCAAAAACAAAGCATTAGGTGTCCCGTAACCAAATATGGTGTTCATTCTTGTATTTTAGTTGTTGCTGCTTTGTTTTGCTTTAATGTAAGTTATTATATTGTGAAAGGTAATTTTTCTGGCTGAATCTGTGATTCAGTAAGTATCAAAGATTATACTATTTATGAGAAAAAAGTAATGCTTTAGCTCAGTTCCATTTGGTGCCATTCAAGTTAACTGAGTCTCTATGGTAGATAAAGATAAACAAGGGGCAAAACATACTGTTGGAGGGTATAGTGCAATTCACTTATATGTGGAATATAAAGTCTATTGGGACCAATACTGTAAGACAGTAAAAAGTTCTATGAAAAAGGGGCAGAGATTAAATCTGCTTGACAAGTTCAAATATATTGCCTGGAACAACAAATTGTTACAATTTTCAAATTCATTGATCTAGACAATTGATATACTACTAGTATATTGTTATACTACTAGTATATTGATATACTACTAGTATATATATAGTTGCTACTAGCAACATTTTTGTTGTTGTTGTTGTTGCTTTCCAGTCTTGGCATTTAGTTGGGATTGAGGAGAAGACAGGACTAATTCTCAGTTTTTCTGAGAGTTTCTAGTAAATTCTTTAATTTGGACCTTACAAATTTATGACCCTTCACAAACTCATTGCCACAGGATCTCTCTTACTCTACTTACGTCTTATACTCTGGATCTTCTGAACATTTTATAAATTCCCTAATTAACCAGACTTTTTCATGTTTTCTCACCTTCATATGTGCTGCTTCTTCTGCCTAGAGTGTTCCTCTCTTACTCTGTATCGGTTATTCCTTTAAAACTCAATATGAATGTAAAACCTTCCGCAACCTCCAAGGGCATCCGTGGTTGCCAGTAGCTCTAATCTTGCTGTACGCATAACCACTTATATTTGCTTCTTTTTCCATGTATTTCATTACATGTAGTCTGGCTACTCATTAGGCTGTGAACCTTTGTTCATTCCCCTTGGCAGTGCAATGGTTCCTAAGAATATCTGAAGCATGAACAAATGGAGGCCAATATCATCAATATAGTCTTTTCCAACTATTTCTCTCAGTAATGATATTATATCTTCTTTGAATTCCTGATGAATTTATAGCTTTAGAGAGTCCTGAAAAATAAGCTTTGCAAGTGAATTCTAGAAGATTATCTAGACTATAACATTTAGAAGATTTTAATGGATATGTCCTTTACAAATGTTTAAATGCATTTATTCAACAAGTATTTGTAAGTGTCTTCTGTGCTAAAACCCCATACTTTATGAGGTAATATGAGAGATATGGACAGAATATACTCACAGTGTTTAATATTTATAAAATGAGGGGTGCCTGTGTGGCTCAATTGGTTAAGTGTTCAACTCTTGATTTTGGCTCAGGTCATGATCTCAGGGTGGTTAAGATTGACCCCTGTTTGGCGCTCTGTACTCTGCCCTGGGTCTGCGTGAGATTCTCTCCCTCTGCTTCTCCTCTCACCCCTTGAGCTCTCTCTCTCTCTCAAGTAAATAATACATAAAATCTTTAAAAAAATTATAAAATAAATGCATTGTAAAACAATAATGAGACACCAGGAGGAATGGGATTATTGTGTTCGGAATTCAGAGTGGAGAGAAGAGCCTTATCATTCTTTTTGTCCTAAAGTTTTAAAATTATTATTATCATGGTAAAAAACATGCAACATGAAATCTACTCTCTTAACACATTTTTAAGTGTAAAAGCTAAGAATTGTTTACTGTAGGCACAATGTTGTACAGTAGGTCTCTAGAACAATTTCATCTTGTATGACTGAAACTTGATATCCTTTGAACATCTCCCATTTTCCTTCCTCCAGTCCGCTGACAACCCTGTTCTACCTTCTGCTTTGATAAGTTTGACTATGTTAGAAACCATACAAGTGCATGATTATGTTAGAAACCATACAAGCAGAATCATGCAGTATCTGTCTTTTTGTGACTGGCTTATTTTACTTTAGTGTAATGTCATCAAGGTGAATCCATGCTGTGGCACATGACAGGATTTCTTTCTTCTGTATTTCTGAATATGTCAGTGTATGTGTATATCCCATTTTCTTTATATTTTATTTATTCAGTTATTCATAAATAACTATTATTATTTATTCATAATATTTCTTTATTCAAGCAATCTATAGGTTGCTTCTGTCTCTTGCCTGTTGTGAATAGTGCTGCAGTGGACATGGGAGGGCAAATATCTCTTTGAGATCCTGATTTCAATTCTTTTTGATAAAAACCTATAGGTAAGATTGTTAGATTGTATAGTAGTTCTATTTTTAATTTTTTTGAGTAACTTCCATTATTGTTTTGCCATCACACTGCACCATTTTACATTCCTACCAACAGTGCACAAGGGTTATATACGGTTTCTCCACATTCTTTCCAAAATGGGATTGATGGATTGATTGATTTCTAATTTATTATTTTTCATTTGTTTGATAACAGCCATAATAACAGGTGTGAAGTGATATTTCATTGTAGTTTTGGTTAGCATTTCCCTGAGGATTAGCAATTTTGAGCATCTTTTCATATACTTACTTGCCATTTGTATGTTTTCTTTGGAGAAATGTCTATTTAAGCCCTTTGCCCATTTTTTAATTGGGTGACTTAATTTTTTGCTGGTGAAGTATAGTAATTACTTATGAATTTGGGATATTAACCTCTTAAAAATATATAGCTTACAGCTATTTTCTTTTATTAGGAATTTATTTATGTATTTATTTATTTGAGAGAGAGAGAGAGAGAGAGAGAGACCATGAGATGGATGAGAATCAGAGGGAGAAGCAGACTCCCTACTGAGCAGGGAGCCTGATGCAGGACTCAATCCTGGGACTCTGGGATCATGACCTGGGCTGAAGGCAGTTGCTTAACCAACTGAGCCACCCAGGTTCTCCTATTTTCTTACATAATGTAGGTTGCACTTTCATTCTGTTGATTGTTTACTGGCTGTTGAGAGCATTTGAGTTTGATGGAGTCCAATTTGCCTATTTTTATTTTGTGGCCTGTGCTTTTATTATCATATTCAAGGTATCGTTGCCAAAAAAAATCCCATGAATGTTTTCTTCTAGGGGTTTTACAGTTTCAGTTCTTATCTTTAATTCTTAATATATTTTGAGTTGATGTTTGCATATAGTATAAGACAGGGATCCAATTTTCCTTTTTTGCATTTGGCTATCCAGTTTTCCCAACACCATTTGTTGAAGAAGTATACTTTTCCCATTGTTTATTCTTGACACATTTGTCAAGGACAAGCTGATATATGTGAGGGTTTATATCAGAGTTCTCTATTTTGTTCTTTTGATCTGTATGTGTATTTTTAAGCCAGTGATATACTGTTTTGATTACACAGTTTTGTAAGATGTTTTGAAATCAGGAAATTTAAAGCCTCCAACTTTGTTTTTCTTCAAGATTGTTTTATCTATTTAAGATCCTTTGTGTTTTCATGTGAATTTTTAGATTGTTTTTCTAATCCTGTAAAAAAATGTCATTGGATTTTTTTTAGGGAGTACATTGAATATGGAGATTGCTTTGGTAGTATTGACATTTTAACTATAGTAAGTCTTCCAATCCATGAACATGGGCTATTTTCCCATTTATTTGTGCTTCTTTACTTCTTGCAGCAATGTTTTATAGTTTTCAATGAGCAAGTCTTTCAGCTCCTTGCTTAAGTTTATTTAGGAGTAAATGTTTATTCTTTTTATTGTTGAGGTTTTCGTAAATGGGACTATTAATTTGCTATTCAGTTTGTTGTTAATATGTAGAAACACAGGAACACAACAGATTTTTTTATATTGTTTTTGTATTTTGCAACTTTAATGAATTCATTTATTAGTTTAAATGTGTGTGTGTGTGTGTGTGTATAGTATCTACATATAAGATCATGTGATCTGAAACTAGAGATAATTTTACTTCTTTTTTCCCATTTTGCATGCCTTTTATTTCTTTTTCTTGCCTAATTTCTCAAAGTAGGTCATCTTTGCCTTCTTTCCTATCTTAAAAGGAAAGCTTTGTTTTTTATCATTGAGTATGTTAGCTGTGTTTTTTACATTCATGTCATTTATTATGTAGAAATAATTTTTTTGTTACTAGCTTGTGAGTCTTTTTAATGAATGAGTATTGAATTCTATCAAATGCTTTTCACATCTATTGAGATGAACTTGTGCATTTTGTCCTTTATTGAGTTATTGTGGTGTATCACATTCATTGATTTTCATGTGTTAAACTATTCTTATATCACAGGAATAAATCCTAATTGGCCATGTTGTTTGATCTTTTTAATGTGCTGTTCAATTCAATTTGCTAGTATTTTGTTGAAAATTTTTGCATGTTCATCAGGAATATCATCCTGTAGTTTTCTTGTAGTGATTATTTTTCTGGCTTTGGTAATCAGGATAATGCGACTTCATAAAATGAGTTTGAAATGTTTTCTCCTTTTCAACTTTTTGAAAGAGTTTGAAAAGATTGAGTGTTAATTATTCTTTAAGTATTAGAATTCACCATTGAAGCCCTGAGCTTTTCTTTTTTGAAATGTTTTTGATTACTGATCAATTATACACTAATAATACTTCTGTTCAGATTTTCTATTTCTTCATGCTTCAGTATTAGCAGATTATGTCTTTCTAAGAAATTATTTTTTTCTAGGTTATCTAATTTTTTGGTATATAATTTTTCATAGTAGTCTATTATCCTCTGTTTCTGTGCCATCGATTGAAATTTCTCTTTAATTTCTTATTTATCTATTTTTTCTAAGTTAGCCTAAAAATAAGTTTGTCAATTTTGTTAATCTTTTCAAAACACCAATTCTTAGTTTCATTTATCTTTCCTACTTGCTATTTTGTTTATTTATACTTTAGTCTGTATTTTGTCTTAATTCTGCTAACTTTGGGCCTAATTTGTTTTTCTAGTTGATAGAAATGTAAAGTTAGTTTTTAAAATATTTTTTGATATTTTCAAATATTTCAAATATTGATTTTTTATATATATATTTTGATAGTTTGATAGTTTTTTTATATTTTCTTTTATAATACATAAGGGTGTAATGTAACTTCCCTCTTAGATACTCTTTTATTGCATCCATTACATTTTGTTTTGGTATGTTGTGTTTTGTTTCATTTGTTCCAAGATATTTTCTAATTTTCATTTTGATTTCTTTTTTGACACATTCTAATTTTCCCATTGATTTCTTTTGACCCATGGGCCCAAGAATATGTTTTCATTTTCACATACTTGTGAATTTTCCAATATATTTTTTTCAGCTGTTGATTTCTAGTTTCATTCCATTCTGGTCAGGAAAGATATTTGGTATGATTTCAATCTTCTCATATGTGGTATGACTTGTTCTGTGACCTAACATGTAATCTATCCTAGATAATATTCCACATGCCTTGAAAAGAATGTGTTTTTTGTTGCTTCTGGGTGGAATGTTCTGTATATATCTGTTAGATCCATTTAGTTTGTACCATTTTCTAATTGATCTGAGTGTTCTATTTGTTATTCAAATTGAATCTCTTACTATTGAAAATAGTAAGTATTGAAATCTCTTAGTATTTTGTGTTGCTCTCTACTTTTCTCTTCAGTTCTGTCAATGTTTGTTTCATATATTTAGGTGCTTTAATAGTGGGTGCATATATTTATAATTGTAACATCCTCCTGATGAGTTGACTATTTTAGCATTTTATAATGTTTTTCTTTGTTTTTTGGTAATTTTTAAAAATATCTTATTTATTTATTTGACAGAGAAAGACACAGTGACAGAGGAAACACAAGTAGGGGGAGTGGGAGAGGGAGAAGCAGGCTTCCTGATGAGCAGGGAGCCTGACGCAGGGCTTGATCCCAGGACACTGGGATCGTGATCTGAGCCAAAGGCAGATGCTTAATGACTGAGTCACCCAGGTGCCCGTGTCTTTTGGTAATTTTTGAAGTAAAGTCTACATTGTCTTATATAAGTATGGCCACCTCTGCCCTGTTTTGGTCACTAATTGAGCACAATATCTTTTTTTTTTGTCTTTTCAATTTCAGTCAATATGTGTCCTTGAATCAAAAGTGAGTGTTCTATAGGTAGCATATTGTTGAATCCTGGTTTTGTTTGTTTGTTTGTTTGTATGTGTGTATGTGTGTGTGTTTGTTTTTTGCTTTTTAAATATATTCAGTCACTCTAGGTCTCTTGTTTAGGGAGTTAATCCATTAAACTTAATTATTGATTTTGAAGAACTTATTATTGCCATTTTGTTAACTGCTTTGTTTGTCTTCTAGTTCTTTCATTTCTCTTTTCCTCTCACTGTGTTCCTTTGGATTTCACCAATTTGGGGGGCAGTGTTTGATTCCTTCCACATTTTTTGTGTACCTTTTATGGGTAATTTCTTTGTCATAACCATGGGCTTACATAAAACTCTTAATAGTCATAAACATCTATTTTAAGATGATAACTACTTATCTTCAGTCAGTCACATACATAGCTTTTTAAAATACTTTTGTCTTTTGACTTTTATAACTGAATTGAAAGTGATTTGTTCTTTTGCATGTGGCTGTCCAATTTTCCAACACTATTTTTGAAGAGACTGTCTTTATTCCATTGGATATTCTTTCCTGATTTATCAAAGGTTATTTGAACATACTGTTGAGGGTCCATTTCTGGCTTTTTTTTCTGTTCCATTGCTCTATGTGTCTGCTTGTACCGGCACCACACTCTTGATGAGTACAGTTTTGAAATACAGCCTGAAGTTTGGAATTGTGATGCTTCCAGCTTTGGTTTTCTTTTTCAACATTCCTTTGGCTATTCAGGGTCTTTTCTGGTTTCATGAAATTTTTAGGATTGTTTGTCCCAGTTCTGTGAAAAATGTTGATGGTATTTTGATAGGGATTGCTTTGAATGTATAGATTGCTTTGGGTAACATATACATTTTAACAATAATTGTTCTCCTAATCCATGAACATAGAATATTTTTCCATTTCTTTGTTTCTTTTTTTCCTTTTTTTAAAAGATATATTTATTTATTTATTTGGCAGAGAGATCACAAGTAGGCAGAGAGGCAGGCAGAGAGAGAGGGGGAAACAGGCTCCCTGCTGAGCAGAGAGCCCCATGTAGGGCTCAATCCCAGGACCTTGAGATCGTGACCTGAGCCGAAAGCAGAGGCTTTAACCCACTGAGCCACCCAGGCGCCCCCGTTTCTTTGTTTCTTCATTGATTTCTTTTGTAAGCATTCTGTAGTTTTATGTATACAGATCCTTTACCTTTTTGGTTAGGTTTAGTCCTAGGTATCCTATGGTTTTTGGTGCAATTGTAAATGGGATCAATTCTTTGATTTCTCTTTCTTCTGCCTTATTGTTATTATATAGAAATGCAACTGACTTCTGTGCATTGATTTTATATTTTGTGACTTTATTGAATTCCTGTATTAGTTCTAGCAATTTTTTGCTGGAGTCTTTTAAGTTTTCTACATGGATTATCATGCCATCTGTGAAGAGTAAAACTTTGACTTCTTCTTTGCTGATTTGGATCATTTTTTTATACCATAAACAGAAAATAAACTCAAAATGGATGAAAGACCTAAATGTGAGACAAGAATCCATCAAAATTCTAGAGGAGAATGCAGGCATCAACCTCTCCGACCTCAGTCATAGGAACTTCTTGCTAGACATGTCTCCAAAGCCAAGAGAAACAAAAGCAAAGGTGAACTATTAGGACTTTATCAAGATTAAAAGCTTTTGCACAGAAAAAGAAACAGTCAACAAAACTAAAAGGGAACCAACAGAATGGGAGAAGATATTTGCAAATGTTTTATAAGATAAAGGGCTAGTATCCAAAATCTATAAGGAAGTTATTAAATTTAACACCTAAAAGCCAGAAAATCCTGTCAAGAAATGGACAGAGGGCATGAACAGACATTTCTCCAAAGAATACATACAAATGGCCAACAGACACATGAAAAAAATGCTCAACATGACTCAGCATGAAGGAAATTAAAATCAAAACCACAAAGAGATACCACCTCACACCAGTCAGAATACCTAAAATTAACAACTCCGGAAACAAGAGATGTTGATGAGGATATGGAGAAAAAGGAACCCTCCTACACTGTTGGTGGGAATTCAAACTGCTATAGCCACTCTAGAAAACAATATGGAGGTTCCTCAAAAAGCTAAAAATAGAGCTACCTGATGATCCAGAAATTGCACTACTGGGTATTTATCCAGAGGATAAAAACATGGTAAATCAAAGAGGCACATGCACCACAATGTTTATAGCAGCATCATTAACAAAAGCCAAATTATGAAAAGAGCCCAAATATCCATCAACTGATGAACAGAAAAAGAAGATGTGGTATATGTGTGTGTATATATATACATGCACACACAATAGATATTACTCAGTCATTAAAAAGAATAAAACCTTACCATTTGCAAGGATGTGGGTGGAACTAGAGGGTATTATGCTAAGTGAAATAAGTCAAAGAAAGACAAATACCATACTCCTACCTTTCACTCCTATGTGGAATTTAAAAAATAAAACAGATGAACAATGAACATAGGGGAAGGGAAGGAAAAATAAAATAACATGAAAACAGAGAGAGAGGCAAACCATAAGAGATTCTTAATTCTAGAGAATAAACTGAGGGTTGCTGGAGGGGACGTGGGTATGAGTTAATTGGGTGATGGGCATTATGGATGGCACTAGAAGTAATGAGCACTGGGTGTTTTATGCAACTGATGAATTACTAAATTCTACCTCAAAACTAATAATACAATATATGTTAATTAAAATGAATTTATAAAAAAGGGGAAAAAGTGATTTATGCACTACCATTACAATATTCAGTTTTCTGACTTTGTCAAATACATTTTTATATTTTTCTTTACTGTATATATTTACCAATATGTTTACTATATTGCTAAATATATACTAAATATATTTATATTTTATATTACTATGTATACTAAATATGTTTAGTATTACCTAAAACTTTATACTTTCATATGCTTTGTGTTACTGCTTAGTGTCTTTTCATTTCAATTTGGACTCCCTTTAGCATTTCTTGCAAGGCAGATCTAGTTGTGATAAACTCCTTCAGCTTTTATTTATGTAAGAAAGTCCAGTTATCCTCCAGTTGTCCTTCATTTTTGAAGGACAGTGTTGCTCCACATAACATTGTTAGTTGGCAGGTTTCTTTTTTGATTACAGCACTTCAGATATATCATCCCATTCCCTCTCTCTCTCTCTCTCTTTAAAGCTTTTAATTTATTTCAGAGAGAGAAATAAAGGGCAGGAGCAAGGGGGAGGGCAGAAGGAGAAGCAGATTCCCCACTGAACAGGCAACCTGAGCAATCCCAGGACCTGGAGATCAGGACCTGAGCCAAAGGCAGCCATTTAACTGACTGAGCCACCCAGGCACCCCTCATTCCACTTTCTTTTGACCTGAAAAGTTGCTGCAGAGAAACCAACTGATAAGCTTATAGGGTTCCCTAGCATGCACTATCCTCTCATAATTTTTATGATTCTTTTATAAAGGTTTGCCTTTATAATTATGATAACTTAATTATAATAATAATTTTATAAATTCTGATAATTTGATTATAATGCACTTTGGTGTGGATGTTTTTGGGATAAGCCTATTCAAAATTTGCTGGATTTTTCAAATCCTTATGTCTATATCTTTATTTTTTTTAATTATTTTAAATTAATTAATTTATTTTATTTTTTCAGTGTTTCAGGATTCATTGTTTATGTACCACACCCAGTGCTCCATGCAATATGTGGCCTCCTCAACACCCACCACCAGGCTCAGCCAACCCAAATCCCCTCCCCTCCAAAACCCTCAGTTTGTTGCTCAGAGTCCACAGTCTCTGATGATTCATCTCCCCCTCCGATTTCCCCAAATTCACCCTTCCTTTCTTTCTCCCAATGTCCTCTATGTTTTTCCTTATGTGCCACACATAAATGAAACCATATGAAAACTGACTCTCTCTGCTTGACTTATTTCACTCAGCATAATATCTTCCAGTCTTGTCCACGTTGATATAAAAGTTGTTGTATTCATCCTTTCTGATGGAGGCATAATATTCCACTGTATATATATGGACCATATCTTTTTTATCCTTTCATCTGTTGAAGGGCTCTTCCCACAGTTTGGCGATTGTGGCCATTACTGCTATGAATATTGGGGTACATGTGGTCCTTCTTTGTACTACATCTGTATCTTTGGGTTAAATACCCAGTAGTGCAATTGCAGGGTCGTAGGGTAGCTCTATTTTTAATTTATTGAGGAATATCCACACTGTTTTCCAAAATGGCTGTACCAACATGCATTCCCACCAACAGTGTAAGAGGGTTCCCTTTCTCCACATGCTCTCCAACATTTGTTGTTTACTGTCTTGTTGATTTTGGCCATTCTAACAGGTGTAAGGTGGTATCTCAGTGTGGTTTTGATTTGAATTTCTCTGATGGCTAACGATGATGAACATTTTTCATGTGTCTGTTAGCCATTTGTATGTCTTCTTTGAAGAAATGTCTGTTCATGTCTTCTGCCCATTTTTTGACGTGATTATCTGTTTTGTGAGTGTTGAGTTTGAAGAGTTCTTTATAGATCTTAGATATCAGACCTTTGTCTGTAGTGTCATTTGCGAATATCTTCTCCCATTCCATGATTTGCTGTTTGTTTTGTTGACTGTTGCCTTTGATGTGCAGAAGCTTTTTATCTTGATGAAGTCCCAAAAGTTCATTTTTGCTTTAGTTTCCTTTGCCTTTGGCGACATGCCCTGAAAGAAGTTGCTTTGGCTAATGTCAAAGAGGTTACTGCCTACGTTCTCCTCTAAGATTTTGATAGATTCCTGCCTCACATTGAGGTCTTTTATCCAATTTGAGCTTATCTTCATGTATGGTGTAAGAGAATGGTCAAGCTTCATTCTTCTATACATAGCTGTCCAATTTTCCCAGCACCAATTATTGAAGAGACTGTTCTTTTTCCACTGGATATTTTTTCCTGCTTTGCCAAAGATGATTTGACCGTAGAGTTGTGGGCCACATCTGGGATCTCTACTCTGTTCCACTGGTCTATGTGTCTGTTTTTGTGTCAGTACCATGCTGTCTTGGTGATCACAGCTTTGTAGTAAAGCTTGAAATCCGGCAATGTGATGCCCCAGCTTTTTTTTTTTTTCAACATTTCCTTAGTAATTCGGGGTCTTTAATGGTTCCATAAAAATTTCAGGATTGATTGTTCCAGCCCTTTGAAAAATGTCGGTGGAATTTTTTTTTAAATATTTTATTTATTTATTAGAGTGAGAGAGACTGAGAATGAGAAGGGAG
Source organism: Nasua narica (assembly GCA_028533885.1). Classification (NCBI taxonomy): domain Eukaryota; kingdom Metazoa; phylum Chordata; class Mammalia; order Carnivora; family Procyonidae; genus Nasua; species Nasua narica. Next base: position 32,001,076 of record CM052813.1, on the reverse strand, counting down.
AAGGTCAGAGGGAGAAGCAGACTTCCCGCAGAGCCGGGAGTCCGATATGGGACTCGATCCCGGGACTCCGGTATCATGACCTGAGCCGAAGGCAGTCGCTTAACCAACTGAGCCACCCAGGTGCCCGGAATTTTGATCAGGATGGCATTGAAAGTATAGATTGCTCTGGGCAGTATAGACATTTTAGCAATGTTTATTCTTCTGATCCATGAGCACAGAATGCTTTTCCACCTTTGTGTATCTTTTTCAATTTCTTTTGTAAGTGTTCTGTAATTCCTCGAGTATTGATCCTTTACCTCTTTGGTTAGGTTTATTCCAAGATATATTATGTTTCTTGGTGCTATAGTAAATGGAATTGATTCTCTAATTTCCCTTTCTGTATTTTCATTGTTAGCACATAAGAAAGCAACTGATTTCTGTGCATTGATTTTGTATCCTGCCACATTACTGAGTTGCTATATGAGTTCTAGGTAGTTTGGGGGTGGAGTCTTTTGGGTTTTCCATATAAAGTATCATATCATCTGGGAAGAGAGGGAGTTTGACTTCTTTGCCAATTTGAATACCTTTTATTTCTTTCTATTGTTTGATTGCTGTTGCTAGGACTTCTAGTACTATGTTGAACAAGAGTGGCAAGAGTGGGCCTCTGTCAAGAGTGGCAAGAGTGGGCCTCTGTCATGTTCCTGATCTCAAAGGGAAGGCTGTCAGCTTTTCCCAATTGAGAATGATATTCACTGTGGGCTTTTATGGATAGATTTTATGAAGTTGAGGAATGTTCCCTGTATCTCCAGATTTTGAAGAGTTTTAATCAGGAATGGATGCCGTATTTTGTTGAATGCTTTTTCTGCCTCAATTGAGAGGACCATGTGGTTCTTTTCTCTTCTCTTATTGATTTGTTCTATCACATTGATTAATTTGTGAATGTTGAACCACCCTTGTATCCCAGGGATAAATCCCACATGGTCATGGTGAATAGTCTTTTTTATGTGCTGTTGGATCCTATTAGCTAGGATCTTGTTGAGAATCTTGGAATCCGTATTCATCAGGGATATTGGTCTGAAATTCTCCTTTTTGATGGGTTATTTGCCTGGTTTGGGGATCAGGGTAATGCTGGCTTCATAGAAAGAGTCTGGAAGTTTTCCTTCTGTTTCTGTTTTTTGAAGCAGTTTCAGGAGAATAGGTATTATTTCTTTTTGAATGTTTGGTAGAATTGCCCAGGGAATCCGTCAGGTCCTGGAGTCTTGTTTTTTGGGAGGTTTTTGATCACTGCTTTAGTCTTGTTCCTAGATATTGGTCTATTCAGGTTGTCAATTTCTTCCTGTTTCAGTCTTGGAAGTTTATACGTTTCCAGGAATCCATCCATTTCTTCTAGGTTGCTTAAGTTATTGGCATATAGCTGTTGACAATAATTTCTGATGATTGTTTCTATTTCCTTTGGATTAGTTGTGACTTCTCTCCTTTCACTCATAATTTTGTTAATTTGGGCCCTCTCTCTTTTCTTTTGCATTAGTTTGGCCAGTGGCTTACTGATCTTATTGATTCTTTCAAAAAACCAACTTTGGTTTCATTGAGGTGCACTACTATTTCTCTAGTTTCTAACTTGTTGATCTCTGCTCTAATCTTGATTATTTCCCTTTGTGTGTGTGTGTGGAGGGGTTGGCTTAATTTGTTGTTGATTTTCCAGTTCTTTAAGGTGTAAAGAGAGCTAGTATATTTGGGATTTTTCAATTTTTTTGAGTGAGGCTTGGATGGCTATGTATTTCCCCCTTAGGACCACCTTTACCATGTCCATTGGTTTTGGATCCATGTGTCTTCATTCTCATTGGTCTTCATGAATTGTTTAAGTTCTTCTGTGATTTCCTGGTAGATCCTAACATTCTTGGGAGGTCTTTAGCCTCCAAGTGTTTGAATTCCTTCCAAACTTTTTCTTGTGGTTGAGTTCCAGTTTTAAAGCGTTGTGGTCTGAGAATATGCAGGGAATCATCTTAATCTTTTGGTTTTGGTTGAGTCCTGATTTGTGACCCAGTATGTCATCTATTCTAGAGAAAGTTCCATGTGTGTTGGAGAAGAATGAGCATTTTGTTGTTTTAGGGTGGAATGTTCTGTATACATCTATGAGGTCCATCTCATCCAATTTGTCATTCAAAGCTCTTGTTTCTTTATTGATTTTCTGTTTGGATGATCTGTCTGTTACTGAGAGTGGCATGTTAAGATCTCCTACAATTAGTGCATTCGTATCAATATGGCTCTTTATTTTGATTAACAGTTGGCTTATGTAGTTGGCTGCTCCTACATTGGGGGCATAAATATTTACAATTGTTAGATCTTCTTGGAGGATAGACCCTTTAAAATGTTGTAGTGTCCTTCTGTATCTCTGACTATTGTCTTTAGCTTAAAATCTAATTTATCTGATATGAGAATCGCTACCCCAACTTTCTTCTGAGACCCGTTGGCATGAAAGATGTTTCTCCATCCCTTCGCTTTCAGTCTGGATTTATCTTTATGTTCCAAATATGTCTCTTGTAGACAGCATATGGATGGGTCCTGTCATTTTGTCCAGTCTTTGATCTTGTGCTGTTTTATGGGAGCAATTAGGCCATTCATGTTGAGAGCAATTATTGAAAGATAAGTTTTTATGGACATCATGTTGCCTGTGAAGTCCTTATTTCTATAGATTGTAAGTTTCTGCTCTATGACACTCATGAGTTCTTTCTTCTTTTATAGAAACATCCCCCTTAATATTTCTCGTAGTGCGGGCTTGTTGGTCACATACTCTTTTAATCCTTACTGGTCTTGGAAGCTCTTTCTGTTTCCATTCATTTTGAATGTCAGCCTTGCTGGATAAAGTATTCTTGGCTGCATGTTCTTCTCATTTAATTCTCTGAATATATCATGCCAGCCCTTTCTGGGTTGTCAGGTTTCTGTGGACTGGTCTGACGTTATTATGATGGGTCTTCCTCTGTACATAAGAAATCTCTTCCCCCTTGCTGCTCTCAGGACCTCTTGTCTAAAATTATAACTTGCAAATTTTACAATTATGTGTCTTTCTAGATTCGTTGATCTTGGGGGGTATCTTTTCTGCCTCTGGGACACAAACACTGGTTCCATTCCCCAGACTGGGGAAATTTTACTCTAGAATTTGTAGGTCTTCTGTCTTTCTCCACCCTCTCAGGGATTCCAATAATTCTGACATTGGAATGTTACATGGCGTCATTTATTTCCCTAAGTCTTTTCTCTTGGTTCCTAAGCAATTTGTTCCAGCCCTCCTCCTGATCTTTCGTCTCTATCACCTTGTCTTCTAGATCACTAATTCTATCTTCTGTCTCTGTAACTCTAGCTGTTAGACTATTTAGATTAGATTGGATCTCATTGATAGTATTTTTAACATCAGCCATACTTGTTCTCAACTCCGCCCTTAGAGATTCTATGTTGTCATTAATGCTTTTCTCCATCCTAGCCATTGCCTGGATAATTGTTACCTGAATTCCCTTTCCAACATACTGTTTATGTCCATATCCAATAGTTCTGAGGGAGAGGGCACAGTCTCTGGGTTTTCCACTGTTGAGTGTTCCTCCTCCTAGTCATTTTGATGAGAAGTGGATGAGAGGATGTATAGCTGAATATATCACCCACAATCCAAGCAGGGTGCACCCTGGAAGGTTTTGGAGCAATGGGAATTCCCTATCAAAAAGAAAGAATAAAGATAGAGAGAGAAAGAGAAAAAAAGAAATCCCATCCAAAATGGGCCCCCAAAATAAGATTTATATGGTATATAAACAAACATGAACAAATATAAAGACTAAGAAAAGTAAATGACAAGAAATAAAAGAACCTAGTCAGAATGAACCCCAAGAATAAGATTTATATAATATCAGAACAAAAACAAATACACAGAAGCACTGATAGAAGGATAAGATGGGAAGGTGGTTATAAATCCTCTATTTAGGGGATGAAGGTTATTTTGGATCCTCCTGAGTGTATTGCTGTATTAAGCCTCTAGTGGTAATGTTAAGTAGTTAAAAAAAAAATTAAAAGACCAAGAATCGTGAGAATGAATCAAAAAAGAAAAAAAGAAAGAAAAAATTTACATCTGGGGCGCCTGGGTGGCTCAGCCGGTTAAAGCCTATGCCTGCGTCTCAGGTCATGGTCTCAGGGGCCTGGGATCGAGCCCTGCATCATCATCATCATCATCATCATCATCATCATCATCATCGGGCTTTCTGCTCAGCAGGGAGCCTGTTTCCCCTTTCTCTCTGCCTGCTTTTCTGCCTACCTTTGATCTCTCTCTCTCTCTCTGTCAAATAAATAAATAAAATATTAAAAAAAAAAACTTACATCTATTTACTCTAATGGTTTTAGGGCATTATCGAGAGCTTAATATATGTTGGGGGTTTTACAGTTTTATAGGGACCCTGTGGTTATTGTCCTCTTGTTTTTGGCTTATTTTCTGGGGAAGGGGTCTACTGTATTGTTTTCCAGTCAATCTTGCTTGGATTGAGTCACCCTGCTGGCTATCCTGGGGCTCAGTTCTGTGGAAATCAGTTTTTGAGGCTTTTGTTTTCTGGTGGTTTTTGTTCTTTTGAGGCTTTTTGTGGGCTTTTCAGAGGGTTCGAGCAAAGAATCTGCCCATACCCAGACCTCTGCCTCAGAGAGAAGCCTCAGTCTGCTCCCCTCTGGGTGGTCCAGAACACAGACTTCCCTCTGCAGACTCTGCCCACACCGCAGCCTCCCACAGGTGGTGTGCACCACCAGCCACTGTCCCAATGGCCCCGTGAGGTCCCACTGGCCTCTGTAACCCCCTGCCACCAAAGCAATGAACGATACTGGTCTAGGAAGCTCACTTTTGGTGGCCGCATTTGCCAGGACTGCTCTCTGGGCTCCCTGCCCTCCCTGGTGTGTTTGGCAGTGTACTTTCAGGTGCCAGCTGCAAGCCACCCCTGTGGCAGGTGGTGGACGTCCTGAGGTCCTAGAGACTGCTGGCTAAGGTTCACATACCAGGCTCTCTAAGGCACTTCTGGGATTGCAGCCAGCCCACAAAGTGGTGCAAGCAGTAGAAGTCTGCAGGCTCATGGACCATGGACTGAACCCTCCTTCCCCGACTGCGAGTCTCTCTTTGATGCTTGGGGTCGCCCATGGTGGTGTCTTTCCTGGGAACGTGGGTTTAGGCCCATGCCAGTGACCACCCACTTACACTAGTTGCTCTTTAGGATCTTTTGCTCTTTTTGAGTGTTTTTAACCAGACTCTGAGTTAAAGCTGGTCCCCAAACACAAGGCACTTTCATTTGGTCTATTATTTTCCTTGGGTTGCTTCTGGTGGCTCCCTCCCCCTTCTGTTTATCCTCTGATATAGGTCCAAGTGTTCCCACTCCTCTTTACGCCTCCACTGTTGCTTTCTGCTCCTGTAGAGATCCAGAGGTGAATAATCTTACTTCTCAGGCTGCTTTCATGGGTGTTCAGCGTGTTCTGGTAGATATCCAGCTCACTTTGGGAGACCAGCTGGAACAGGATCTCCTACTTCTCTGCCATCCTGCCCCTCCCTCCTCATATCCTTCTTCAGATTTGGGAAGTTTTTAGCCATTATTTCTTTATATAATATTTCTGTGCCTCTCTCTCTCTCTCTCCTCTCTCTGAGACTCCCAGAATGTATGTATTGGTCCATATCATAGTATTCCATTCATCTCTTAGCCTTTCTTCACTCTGACATTCTTTTATTTTTTTTTTTTTTCTTCTTACTGGATAATTTCAAATGACTTATCTTCAAGTTTGCTGATTTGTTTTTCTGGTTGATCATGTCTACTGCTGAATACCTTTAATGAATTTTTCAGTTCATTTATTGCATTCTACAACTATAGAATTTCTGTTTGGTTCTTTAAAATATGTATTTTCTCTCTTTGTTGAAATTTTCATTTTGTTTATGCATCATTTTCCAGAACTCACTGAACATGCTTATAACAGTTATTTTTAATTCTATTCAGGTGATTCATATACCTCAATTTTTTTTTTTTTTTTGGTTGGTTGCTCGGGAATGTCTTATTCTTTTGATAAGGCTATTTTTCCCTGGTGTGTGTGTGTGTGTGTGTGTGTGTGTGTGTTTTCCTTGTAATTTGGTGTTGGTATCCACACATGCAAAAAAAAACCAAACAAACAAACAAAAAAAAAACAACTCAGCCACCTCTCCCAGTCTTTATGGATGGGCTTCATACAAGAAAAAAGACATTATGGCCAGCTACTGATTTTTGCACCTCTCAAACCTTTTCTGCGGATATGTCTTCTCTGCATTTGTGCATGTAGATTCCTAATTAGAGGGATTTTCTGGTATCTGTGTGTGTGTATGTGTGTGTGTGTGTGTTTTCAGGATCTTGTAGTCTCTTGTTCCCTTGGTGTGTGTCTGCTGTACACTGGATCCTCTGAAGATGTACACCACTCAATTCTTTTTTGTTCTTAGTGGCCCAGGGAATTTAGAATTTCATCAGCATTCTGACCCTGGTGAAATGGAAACCAGTTCCTTGGGTAGTGTCCTGAAAAGCCAGGACTTTGGGCATATGCTCCGTAGTCTCCTCTTTCCTCCAGAAAGAACAGCTGCTGAGTTGTATTGGCCTCTGTCAACTGCACTGCAGGTCCTTTGGAGCAAGAGCATGCCATTCATCTTTTTTGTCTTCAGCAGCCCACAGGCATTGAGAGTATGTTAGGTCCCATCAGCACTCAGACAGGTGGGTTAGAGGCCAGTCTCTTACACCCACCCTTCTCCCCTCCAGCAACCTGCATGAGGTGGCTTGGTGATGGACATTGGGGAGGGTACATGCTATAGTGAGTGCTGTGAATTGTGTAAGACTGATGAATCACAGACCTGTACCCCTGAAACAAATAATACATTATATGTTAATTAATCAAAATTAAAAAAAATAATACTATTATAAAAAAAGAAGAAGAGGAAGAAGCAGCAGCCAGTCTCTTTGGTCATTCTGAGTCATCAGAATGTTGAAAGTATTATCCAATCTTTTCTTTCCATTCCCCAAAAGAAACTGGGAGCTGGCATTGTGCTGGGGCCTGGAGGGAACTCTGTGAGAACATGTCCTAAATTTTCCCACTGGCTCTGATGTATCTGGCTTTTACTTTCCTGTGATATAAGAGCCTCTTAACTGGTTTCTGGGTTTTACACAAAGAGAATCAATACAGGTATTGTTATTGAATTGGCATCTCCATGGAAGGAAGGAGAATCTGGAGGGTTCCTGTTCTGTCATCTTGCTTATGTCATTTGAGCACCTTCAATCTTTTCAATGATTTTTGGATTCAGGAAAAGCTTTGAACTTTGAAATCATTTTATCATTGTTATTTATCAGTTTATAAACAAGTGGCTCAACTTCTCTGAGTTTGTGTTATTCTTTGTAAAATGGAGATAAAATCAAGTCATTCCTAGAACTGTTGTGAGGAAAGTCCCTGGCATAGAAATTGTCCTTTAAATTTTTTTTAAAGTAATCTCTACACCCAACGTGGGGCTCAAGCTCACAAACCTCAGATCAAGAGTCACATACTTCACAAACTGAGTCAGGTACCCCTAGAAGTGGTCCTTTTAAAAATCCTTTTCTCTAAATAAATATCTAGAAGCATATAGCTCAAAATATTAAGAAATAGATAACTCTAAGGGCACAGTTAGTGACAATATATAATATGCATTATAAGAAATGTTTATGTTCTTCCTAATGTTTAGGTTCTTTTCTGATTTTAAACATCCTTTCCGGTCTTCTCCAACCAATTTGCTGATGCCCCTCAATTACTTTACATATATTTCTGTATTTCTATATTTTTTGCATACATTTCTAAAATGAGCGGAAACTAAGAGGTCTTCATAATTGAAGGGTAAACTCATCAATAAAGGGCTTGTGGCTCTTTTGTCTCATTTTCATCATTGATAAGGACAATAGGCATTTTTATTTTTAGCAGTAAGTAGATTACCAAGGCACATCAATATCAGCATTTCACTGAGTGATCGCATCAGAGCTGTTTGGAACAGGTCACACTGAAAAGAACATTGATTTTAGCCCCAGAACTTACAGTATGATGGAACTACTATATAGCTGACTGCCACAAAATAGCCAATCCTATTTACTTGTGTCACTCTGACACTATCTATGATATGTTAAGCATATTTTTATATTTATAAAAACCTCATAAGCTAATTGTTTCACAAAGCCAGTTTTCCACTAGGCTGGGTCTTTGTTCAGTTGGGGTCAGCTATCACATGATCCTTTTTGTTCCCTAATGTGTCTGGGCCTTTCTAGATTACAGAGCTTTTCTTTCTCCTACTGCTCCTTGCTGTAAACCAGTTAGATATTGAGTCCTACTAATGATCCAATTTTAGGAGTGAAGAAATATTACAATTATACAGTAGTTCACAGTGAAATGTAGTAGGAATGGGATCAAGTTATTTTATTTCCACAGATTCCAAGCCTAGTGTTCTTTACCAATGTCCACATTGCCTCCCTGACCATTTGCCATGTTCCTAACTGTCATGTCAATAATCATCCTCACTAAACTAATCTATTTGACCAAATCAAGGAAGCCAGACCCATATCTTACCTGCTCGTGAAGCATGTAGACTGATACAGACTATTTTATCCAAAGATACCACCAGCCAGATAGTGGTGTATGAAAACAAATGAAAAAAAATGTTCTTGCAATATCTGGGATTCATATAAACATAGTCACCATATTTACCTCATTTGCACCTCATTTTTTTTTCTTCAAAGGCTATCTTTGAGGTTAAAATTAGGGTTTTTTTTTTTTAAAGATTTTATTTACTTATTTGACAGAGAGGAGAAGGATCACAAGTAGGCAGAGGGAGCCAGAGAGAGGGAGGGGGAAGCAGGCTCCCTGCTGAGCAGATGCTGAGCCCAATGTGGGGATGTGGGGCTAGATCCCAGGACCCTGAGATCACGATCTGAGCTGAAGGCAGAGGCTTTAACCCACTGAGCCACCCAGGCACCCCTAGGCTTGTTTTGTATGTCAGGAGAACAGAACTTACAGAGAGAACCTTATTGTCCCAGATCTGGGAGACGTTCCAGGCTGTGAAAGATTCAGAAGTTTTCCCAGATCACTGGTACCTTATCAGGATAGAAGGGAACCTTGCACAGAAGTGTACAAAGGCTGACCACCTTGCTTTTTCTACTATTGCTCTTGATCATTTTGAGCCTGAAGAGGAATAGAACAAAATGTTCTTAAGTTCTAAGAATGCTTCCACAACCACATTTTTGTCCCTTTTACCCAATTCAAAATATTTGGAATATTTGGGTGATTGTTGTCTAGAGTGACTTTTAAACCCAAAGACTTTACTATCCATAATTTCTTTTACTTTATTTCCATTTTATTTATTTCTTTTTTTTTTAAGATTTTATTTATTTATTTGAGAGACAGAGAAAGTGAGAGAGAGCATGAGAGGAGAGAAGGTTAGAGGAAGAAGCAGGCTTCCTGTGGAGCTGGGAGCCCGATGTGGGACTCGATCCCGGAACTCAAGGATCATGACCTGAGCTGAAGGCAGTTGCTCAACCAACTGAGCCACCCAGGCGCCCTCCATTTTATTTTTTTTGGAAACTGAAGTTATGTACTTTTTTGTATGGAATGTAAATTCAAAGTTAAATATCTTTGAGAAATTTAATAGTATTGTTATCAAAATACCATTTTTGTATTATGTGATAGTTACATAATTTATATTTATTAAGCATAAAGTTGGCTTCTGTTGTTCTAGGTCCTTTACACACAGATTTTAACCCATATAACTACCATTTGTTGTTTATATTTTATCCACCACTAAAAAATGAGGAAAATTTTCTGAAAAAATGATGTCTCAGATGTGAATACTCATTATAACAAAACATTTTTATATACAATATCTCATTTACTCATATTATGTAAACCACAGTCTATCAGCCAGAGCTTAGTCCCAAGGCCCCACACAACTGCAGGGAAGCATGGAGAAAATGTAGTCTAACTGTGTGTCATGAAGAAAAGGAAACACGACTTGTGGATGCCACAAGTTTCGTGTGACTGCCACAGCATTGTGCTACATGCTAAAGAAAGAAATAATTTCAATATTTAAGAATATCAAGAAAGACAGAAATATCCTTTTTCTCCCTATCCATTTTTTAAAGCCAGCATACTGAACACTAATGGCAAAACAAACAAGGAGAGCATGAATAAGAAAAAGTTCATGTCCAATTACCTAATGAACATATTTATAAAATGCATAAATGAAATATTAACAAACTGGATCCAGCAGTGTAGAACGAAGGTAATAGTACATTATGACCAAGTTGTATTTTCCTCAAGAATACAAAATTTATTCAAAAATTAGGAAATAATGGCTTATAAAGCTTTATATAATCTGTGCCAGCTGCTTTTGCCCCATTCTCTCTGTCCCACTCTCCCACTCCCTGAACTCTGGTACAAACGCATTCGTTTCTCCAACCATCCTTTTTAAACCTTTATATCTGATATTCTCTTCACCTGGAATGCCCTTCCCTAGATCTTCCCAGGGATCACTCCTTCATTCATTCAAATGTCACCTCCTCAAAGATGCTCTTCCTGACCATACTCTCTGAAGCAGAATCCTATTACTACTTTGACTGGCTATTTTTTACAAAGCACTGAAGATAATATTATTTATTTCTAAAGTAATTTGCCTGTCTTTCCTACTAGAATGTAACCTTCCTAAGAACACGGTTTTTATTTTTTAGCCAGTGTTTCTAGCATTGAAATAGTGATTGGTGCATGGTAGACATAAATAAATCTTTATTCAATGAAGAAATGAATATATTTTCATGCATTTTTAAAATAACATAGTTGGTCAAAGGATATAAACTTACAACTAGAAGATGAATAAATTCTGGGGATTTAATACATAGTTTAGTGGTTATAGTCAGCAATACCGTATTATATACTTCAAAGTTGTTGAAAGATTAGACCTTCCATGTTCTCACCACAAAAATAAAAAAAGAAAGAAATGCTAATATGTAATGTGAAAGAGGGGTTAACAAACCTAAGGAGGAAATCATACTGTAATATATAAATGTATCAAAACAATGTATTATATACCTTAAACTAACACAATGACAATTAGATCTCAATAAGAAAAATAAATAAAATAACAAAGATTCACAAAAAAACCCAAAAGAAATAAAATTAGGAAATAAAAATGAACCATTTGAACATAAAAAAATATCATCTTAATATTAGTCCTCCAAAGCTTTCCTATACAGTTCAACATATAGTATTCATACACAAAAATGATATTAATGCTCTTCTCTTTAGGATCCAAAAAAGACAAAGATAGCTTTTAACAGTATTTATATTTAATATTGTACTGGATGTTTAAGCCAGTTCTATAAGGCAAAGAAAATAATTAAGAGGTGCAAGAATCTAAAAAAAGAAGAAATAAAAGTATCATTAACTGCAGATGACACAGAGTATGTCTGAAAGAATAAAAGTCCCCACAGAATAAATTGTTAGAAATTAATATTCGAATTTGTATATAGAAAATTAGTGTCCAGTAATCTGTTGTTTTTCTAATATGGTAGCAACAGAGTGAAAACGAATATTTTAAAAAAAGATACCATTTATAGTAACATCAAAACATAAAATACCTGGAAATAAATCTAACAGAACATTTCCAAATTCTGTATGGAAAGAGTTGCAGAACTCTATTGAAATACATTTTTAAACAAATAAATAGATATATCATACTCATGGCCTGGAAGACTCAATATTGTGTCACTTTTTCCTTAATTGATCTATAGAGCTAATGCATTTAAATTTTTTATCCTTTCAATGAAATTTGGCAAAATAAAGGAAACATTTATGGAACTACAAAGGGCTAAAGCCATCAAGACACTCTTGAAGACCCAGCTGGGTAACTGACCCACCCAGACATGAAGACTTAAGAAGGTGCTAGTAATTAGGACAGTATATGTTGATGCAGGGATATAAAAATTGTCAAATAAATGGAAAATTGCACCCAATAAAAGTTAGATGTAAAAGAGACATTTGGAGTTTCACTGAGCAGGTACTGTAGATCAGTGTAGGAAACCTGGACTTTTCAATAAGTGGAATTGGGACAATTGCTTATACAAATAGGAAAAAATGAAATTAGATCACTACCTTACCCAAAATCCATTCCAGGTGACTTTCAATTATAAATGTGAAAAGCAAAATTATAAAAATTTTAGAAGTTATTATAAAAGAATATTTTTATATCCTCATGATTTCTGAAACAAAATCCAGACTATAAAGGAAAGACTAATAAATTTAACTACATTAAAATTAAGAACTTCTCTTCACCAAAGAAACCATAAAGGAACTGAAAAGGAGTCACAAAGGACTCAAGTCACAAAAAGGAGTCACAAAGAGCTTATTGCAACCAAATATAACCATATACAACCATATATAATATATAACCATATATTGCAACCATGAATTACTGAAATCTAAAGAAGAACTCATATAAAGGGATAAGAATCAGGCAAACAGCCCAAAAGAAAACTAATCAAAAAATACAATCAGGTACTTTGTAAAAGACAAAATATTAATATCCAATAAACTAAGGAAATGGTATTCATGTTAGTTAATAACGAGGGAAAGCATACCAAAACTATTATAGCATACAACTATGTACTCATAGAGTACATAGAGCTGGAAAAATTTAAATGTCTAATAACTGGTATCAGATAAGACATGGCCTTACAGTTTAGACCAAAGATTTGAGATGTTATTCTGACAGTAAAGGGATCCATTGAAGACTTGAAAGCAAGGATGAGATTTAATTCAAGTTCTGAAAAGATTCCTCTAACTAAATGGATCTGGATCTGGATATGATATGGATCTAGATTAAAAAAAAATGGTTGACCATATCAGATATTGAGGATGTGGAACACAGGTAATTCTCATCTGCTGCAGTGCCAATTTGGAAAATAGTTTGACATCTTCCAGAAAATTTGAAGATGTGCATTCCTTATTCCCCTATAATTACACTCTTGAATCATATGTTAGAGGAATTCTTATTCATGTTTACCTGGACACTTAGGCAGAAATTTTCAGAGCAACTCTGAAACAATAGCCTTAACTAGAAACAAGGCAAATGTTCTTCTAATACAGATTGGATAAATAAATCATTGCTTATGCATACATTATAATACTCTATTACTGGGAAAATGAAGAAATTATAGCTACACACAACCACACGGAATTCTATCAACATAATTTTGAGTGAAAGAAGTAGATACAAAACATATACAGTGCAATTCCATTTTAACAAAGTTCCAAACAGGCAAAGCTAAACAATGTATTATTTAAATATTAAAAATCATAAAACTAATGTAAAATGCAGAAATGACTAACCTATGAGTTGTGAGTTATTTATATTTTTATAGAAAATAACACAAGTCGGGTGCCTGGGTGGTTCCGTGGGTTAAAGCCTCTGCCTTAGGCTCAGGTCATGATCTCAGGGTCCTGGGATCAAGTCCTGCATCAGGCTCTCTACTCAGCAGGGAGCCTGCTTCCTACTCTCTCTCTGCCTGCCTTTCTGCTTACTTGCAATCTCTCTCTGTCAAATAAATAAATAAAATCTTTTTAAAAAAGAAAATAACATAAGTCTATATGAATATTTGTTATAGAGTTTTGAAATCATTTGTGCCACCATCAAATACCTTTTCATTGGTAGTATTCACGAGAATGTATCCCACAAGAATATAATAATTAAATAAATATTTATCTTCATGTAAGATAATTATAGCAGTTAAAAAAAAGTCTCTCCATCTCTATGCTAGAAGTGATTGATTTAGGTGAACTTTTAAAATTTGATATTTGAAATTTATTATTTAAATATTATACAGTGAATGATAGTAAAACAAAGCAAATACTCCTTACATCTGTGTGGAACATTATTATGTACAAAGCACTCTCATGAGGCAAGAACAACAAATATTATTTATTGAGGAGCTAAGATGTGTATACATGATGTATGTGGTAGTCTCACAAGCACCCTAGGAGGGATATATTATTATTACCATTCTGTTTCAGTGTGGAAACATTATGTTACAATGCTATCATTTGGGGGAGATCAAAACTGAAAGAAATTAAGTAACTTCCCAAGTCAGACATCCAAAGACAAATACTGTATGATATCACTAATATGTGGAATCTAAAAAAGACAATCTTAGAGAAACAGAATGGAGTAGTTACTAGTGCTGGAAGGGGGTGGAAATTGTAGATATTTATCAAAGGATACAATCCATTTATAAAAATCAACAAATTAGGGGATCTAATATATAGCATGGTGATAATAGCTAATGATACTGTATCATCTGCTTGAATGTTGTTAAGGGTACATCTTTAATGTTCTCACCACAAAACAATAAGTGGTATCTACGTGATGGGATGGAGGTGATAGCTAAGGCCACGGTGGTAATCATTTTGCAATTTATAAATGTGTCAAATCAGCACTTTGACATACCTCAATCTTAAACAGTGCTCTGTGTCAATTATATATCAATAAAGCTGGGGAAAAGGAGAAATTAAGTAACTTCCCTGAGTTTCTTAAGAACCAGATAGAATCCTGTGGGTTTTTTTTTTTAAGATCTTATTTATTTATTTGAGAGAGAGAATGAGACAGAGAGAGCATGAGAGTAGGGAGGGCCAGAGGGAGAAGTAGACCCCTTGCTGAGTAAGGAGCTCCATGTGGGACTAGATCCTGGGACTCCAGGATCATGATCTGAGCCAAAGGCAGTCACTTAACCCCAGAATTCTGTATTTTGAGGTAATTTCAAACTCTTTAGGCTGTTTGAAACCAGAGCCCATTCTTTTGTTACTGCAGGGGCTGCAGAGTATCATTCAGGAACTGTCAGAGATTTGTGTATTTTTTTCCCCCTTTGGCACAGTTTTAACAATTTTTTTAAGAAATGAAATGAAATACTTTTGTGAGTATACTTGCTCATCCCAAATTCAACAGAGCCCACCCTCCTCCAATTTGATAATCACATTTCAGTTACCTCCTAAATGCCTGTAAATGTTTGAATTCCCCACCCCCCCACATACACACCAGCTCTTTTTCTCCCAACAGCTGATTTTTGGAATGATTCTCTAAGGCAGGAAGAACCAGCTACATTTCACAGGTAGGGAAACCAATTCTCGATGTTATGAGGGACCAGAGTAAAAATATACAAAATTTTTTTAGAAGATTTTATTTATTTATTTGACAAAGAGAGAGAAATCACAAGTAAGCAGAGAGGCAGGCAGAGAGAGAGGGTGAAGCAGGCTCCCTGCTGAACAGAGAGCCCGATGTGGGGCTGGATCCCAGGACCCTGAGATCATGACCTGAGCCGAAGGCAGAGGCTTTAACCCACTGAGCCACTCAGACGCCCCAAAAATATACAAATTTTTAAATTGAAATTGCTTTATTTCTAAATATAAAGATAATGAAATTATAGGGAAATTCATTCAGAACATTAAATCTGACTCCCCCCACCCCAAATTAGAATTATTTTGTCAGATTTCTTTCTCTGACTAGGAGAAAATAAATGAGTGAACATCACTGCTGTCACAGGTATCCTGGTTTTGCTTTCATATTAATTAATGGATCTTTGCCCTCTCTGGAAAAAGAAACTTAACACCATCCCAGAGGAAGGGATTTTTCCTCTCTAGATTTCCTGATGTGAAATCCATTCCTCTAATGTTTTCCATCATTGTAAGGGTATGACACTTCTATATAACGTTTATTCTCCCACCATTCTAAGAAACAAAGAAGAAAGGATGACTTTTATCTTAACTCACTGAAAATGATGACTTTATTACTATTAGATTTTTACCTCAGATACTGGAAACAAAATATTCTTCTGTCTGTGAAAGATCCATAATGATTTTCTGTGTACTTTTATGAAAGGGGGTGGGTGGGAGGAGGGATTGAGTGGGAAGGGAGGAGGGTTTAGTTGTGAAAAGTAATGGAAAAGACCAAAGTACGAAAGGATAAAATTCTAAAGGATGAAGTATAAAGAGCGTAGCATAATTTTAGTTAAAACACTGAGACCTTCTCTAGTCCTCTTACCCGCAGATTGTGATTTCAGCTTTTAAGCTTTATGTAAGACACAAAAAATATCCAGTGCTGGCAGCAAGCTCTGCCTAGCTGCACAAACATAAGGTTTCTCTGTACTTAGAAAACTAAGAAGTGCAACCCTCAGCACGATCAAAGAACTGCTCTCCTATCAGCCTGAGAAAATGCAGGAAAAAATTACTGATAGGTCATTTTCCCAGGGGACTCATTTGAAAACACTTGGCAAACTTACAAAGAAACTAGAAATAGCATATGAAGGCAAACATGCTAAGCAGGTGCCATTGAGTATTTTAATATTAACAGTGTCTCTTAGAGACAATAGCCAAATGACCGTGATTCAAACTGATTTATCTGTAGTTAATTATTATGAACCAGGTACTAGAGTTCAGTTTGAACCAGTGACTTAGAATAGCTAATACAGATTTACAGGCTGGTGAAACCAAATATTTCCTTTAAGAGAATGACATTTTCTTGCAATTAGATTAACACAACTACCAGAAGTTCATCACAATATGGTAACAATTTTCATCAAGGCACTTTGCCAACTTTAGTGGTTATGGACGAGTTCTGCTTCATTGAATTTTCCCAAAGAAACTTCTAAGAGAAAAGAGCTGAGATCTTCTTAAAAGTGTATCGAGTCACTATCATCAATAAAGCAGAAAAGAATTATTTATTTAACTATAGTCTTTACTAACACACCTTCATGGTAAGCTGGCTGATAAATGCAAACTATATAAAGCACTATATATTTATATAGGGAATACAGATGGATACCCTGAGCTTACCCTCCCTCTCCCAAATGGTACCACTATTCTGAAGTGGATGGGTAACCCTCTAGTTCTGATTGTCATATTTTTATTACATTAAATATGTTTTATTAACTTATGGGTTTTAAAAACATCTACAAATGTTCTGATTTTGGAATTTGACCTTTCCCCCCCCAGTATTTATCAATACTCATAGTTGTATATTGTATATTGTTCATTATATGCTTTCCCCATGATTTATCCATCCCCATATAGATGAAAACAAATTATAGCACTGTTTTTGCTATTTTATTAGTACTACATGGAACATTCTTTATGTTTATCATTATTTACATGTGTGTCAGCATTAATTTATTTCTCTTGGATATGCACAATAGATAAAGCCAGATTGCTTTATCTATTGCTTCGAAGTGTCTAGACCAATTTATACTTCTACCAGGATGGGGGAGATACCATTTCTTCACACCCTCTCCAACACATGGGATTTCTAGGCTTTTTATAAAGTTTCAAAAATCTGAGGTGCAGGAAATTATGTTTTATTATTTTATTTCTGTTTCCCTTACTAATAAGAAATATCATTTCACAAGTTTATTGACAATCTTGGTTACCTATTCTATCAAGTGGCTGACCATAGCCTTTGATTATTTTTTTTGTTGCTTGTCTTCTTTTCATTGATTAGTTAGAATTTTGGTTGTGATACTTTGTCATTTATATTTATTTAAGTAATATTGACTCACCACTTTTGCTTGACTTCTAATTTTGCTTATGGGTCTTTTGTTTTGAAGTTTCACATGTATGTTATTGAAAAGGTTATTTTAAATGTGTGATTAGTATTTTTGTATCCTATGTAGGGCATCCTTCCCTAAGCCAAGTGATAAAAATAGTATATTATTTTTTCTTTCATAAGTTTTAAATTTTACTCCTTATAGGAAGGCTTTTTTCCATCATGTATTGAAAAAGTTAGCACTTTCTAATGCTACTCTTTCATATATAATGTTCTTATTTTGTATGTGTGTATGTCTGAGCTCTCTATTCTGATCCATTGGTCTATCTGTTTATATTCATAGTTATAACTTAAATATTTCCTTCTAACTCCTTGTCCAAACTTTCTTACATTTTTGTTTCTTTATTCTTCCAAATGATTTTAAGGATAACTTGGTTTTTTTTCTTAAAGATTGTATTTATTTATTTGACAGAGAGAGAGAGAGAGATAGGTCACAAGTAGGCAGAGAGGCAGGCAGGGGCGGGGGAGGGAAGCAGGCTCCCTGCTGAGCAGAGAGCCCAATGCGGGGCTCGATCCCAGGACCCTGAGATCATGACCTGAGCTGAAGGCAGAGGCTTTACCCACTGAGCCACCCAGGCATCCCTGATTTTTAAGGTTAACTTGTTACACTCTATGAAAAAAATATTGGGATGTTGATTGGTATTTCTTTAAATTTTGATTAATTAAATTCATAGATCAATAGCACCATTAATATTGTCTATCTCTCCATCACTTGGATAGTTCCTCTTTTGAATGCTTTAGTAAATTTTTAAAATCTTTTACATATAGATTTTACACTCATTTTTTTTGTTATACCCCTAAGTAGTTTAATTTTTGAGGCAATTTTATATAAAACATATATTTAATTACTTTTTTCATTGTTTTTTTGCTGGTATAGAAGCACACACACATATACATTGAGTGTTTTTATTTACTAAATGCATGTTTTGGATCATGTATGTCATTTAGCATATTGCCTGCAAACAAAGTGTTTTTGGTTTTGTTTTTCACTCTTTGAACCTCTTCATACTTTTAATTGTCTTAATACTGTTTTTAAAATTTTTTAAGGAAGATTTTATTTATTTATTTGAGAGGGAGCAAGCATGAGCAGGGGGAGAGGCAGAGGGAGAGAGAACGGGAGAGGCAGACTCTGCTGAGCAGGGAGCCTGATGTGGGTCTGGATCATGACAGGAGCTGAAGGGCGGTGCCTAAGTGACTGAACCACCCAGACGCCCCTTTTCTTATTATACTATTTAGAGTCTGTAAATGATAAAATAGAATTTAGAATTCTTATTTTAATCCTGACTTCATAGTGAATGTTTCTACTATTTTATAATTAAGAGTATAGGCCAGTGGCTCTTAAGTGTATGATCAGTGTTGTGGATTAGCAGTATCAACATCAACTGGGAACCTGTTAGAAATTCAAATTCTTGAGTCCTGTCCCAGACCTACTGAAGAAAAGGGGATGATCCCTGAAATCTATGTTTTTTTTAGCCCTCCCCCAGGTTATTCTCAGGCAAATGAAAGTTTGAGAACCACTCCTCTAGGTATACCTTCCATTAAACTAAGAGAAGTCATTTATTGAAATACAGCTGAGTTTTTGTTACATAGAGATGATGTATTTTATGGATTTTTTTTCAGAATCTCTTAAGACCATATGATGTTTTTAATGCTTGAATCGGATGGATTATATTAAATAATTTAAAAAAATATTTGACTTTATTTATTTGAGAGAGAGAGAGAGAGATCATGAGCAGGGGGGAAGGGCAGAGAGAGATTGAGGGAGAAATAGGTTCCCTGATGAGCAGGGAGCCCAATGTGGGGCTCAATCCCAGGAACCTGGGATCACGACCTGAGTCAAAGCCAAATACTTAACCAACTGAGCCACCCAGGTGCCCTGTATTAATGAATTTTTTTTTAAATTAAAAATATCTTTGTACTTGTGAGATAGTCTCACCTTACTCATGATATACCGTTGTGGTTGGAAACAGCATTGATTACCTTTGAAAAGTTGGAGAACAACAAGGACTGAACATCTAAAGTCATAACAAAGTGTCATTCAGCATCCTGTATGCTTTCTTCATGCAACACATCCCAGTTTGTAGTTATTTGCTTATTTTTGGCCTGTTTTGCTATTAGTACCTGATTCCCAACGGCAGTTAGCACCTCTGTCATACCTGACTTTGTCTGATTGCCTGTGTGTCAGCTCAGGGCCTCATACAAAACTAGTATTTAGCAAATGTGCTGGAGAAATAAGTCCTCTAAGATGGTTTGTACTATGAGAAGGGCCACACATGCTGGATTCTCCTTTGGTTTTATGGCCGTTTCTGCATACTGTGTTCCTTATCCTGAAGACTTCAGTTCCTCAAGTACAAGTCAATATTCTGTCCACGTGAAATTTCTATTATGCGAGATCTGAACTGGGCTTAAGTTTCTGAATTTTCAGTGCATATTTTTTTTAATTAGCACAAAACCTGGTCCAAGAATATTCTGAAATCATGTATGGTGAGAGGTGGTTGCTTGAGAGGATACACACCTGATTTCAGGCACGTACTGGCTGGGTCTCTTTAGGTAAATTGCTTCATGCTTCACCCCATGGAGTGCTGTGTCCTCCTTTGCACTGTGGGATAGTAATACCTATCTTGTAGGATACAATTATGTATGTGCAGACTGAGTGAGAAATTGATAGCCAATATTATTGAGTGCTTATTCTATATCCAATATAATTTTTAGAACTTTATTTGTATAGATTCATTTAATCAGTGAGTTCATGAAAATGTGGTGCCTGGTACCAAAAAAAAAAAGTAAATAAAAGTAGATTTTTAAAAAGATTTATTTATTTTAGGGAGGGGGAAGGGAAGAAAGAGAGGAAGAGAAAGAATCTCAAGCAGACTCCCCACTACTGTGGAGCCCAATGCTGGGCTTGATCTCAGGACCCTGAGATCATGACTTGAGCCAAAATCAAGAGTTGGGCACTTAACCAACTGAGCTACACAGGTTCTCCTGAAAGTAGATCTTAAAAAGTTGTCCAATGAGAAAATAGGCTGTAGATAGGAATTGAATGCATATCAGACACAATAAAACTGAATTTAAAATAATTTAGAAATGTGTAAGACATAGTTCTTGTCTTCAGGAGTACCCAGTACATGTAATAATAAATTAACCTATTAATTTGTTAATAACTCATTAATCAAATAAATGATTAAAAGATATTATGACTTTTCTATAGATCTTGCTGGCGTTTATTATTTATTACATATGAAAGGCAACAAAGAATACCAATTAATAAGATAAATATTTTTTATTTTATGTATTTATTTTTAACAAAATTAACATTTCAAATTATACTGTGTTCACCTAGAAACAGAAAGATTAGATGGTTCAAACAGGAAATTCTCATTTAGGTGATTATAAAGTCTGAAAGCAAACAATAATTTAAGTAGGGTTCTAATTTCTCTTTCAGTTGCAAGGACTGAAGTCACTCAGAAAATTGACCCTGTGGGTGGGGCGATTCTTTAGTGGAGACAATGGAATCATAGAAAAGAAAAGAGTGCAATCCTGAATCACTCATCACAATGACTTTGTGTTAAACTTTAAATTTCTGTCCAAGTTAAACAATTCAGAAAAGTGATTTAAGAATTATGCAATACCAAAACCCTGTCTTGGTCAGTGGTCAGCCTAAGTTAGACTGAAAGAAAATAAAAGAAAAACATGTCTAGCCAAGTCTTAACCATTCATAAGCAGTGGATGATACAGTTTATTCAGAGGTAAATGGAATTACTATGATTGAGCTGGTTTATATAAAGGATGATCCATTACTTAGAGTTACATAGTTCTATGTGGGCGATATATAACTTTTAAACTGTGGACTACCCTAACATATGGACTCTGAAAAGCTGCTGGACTCTGAAGACTGTGGTTATGAGCAGGAATTGTTCAAGCTATTTCAGACCTTAGTACTTGATTAGTGGTGCTTTTCACAGCAGTTCTTGAAATTTATTTCCACATGTACTTGTTAGTAACTATAGTCTGCTTACTCTTTGAAGTTTTGCTTCTGAACATGATGGTTTCAGCTTAGGGCTTTTCAAACTATCATAGAACATATCATCCAATCTTTCATTCATCTAGTAAATATTTATTGAGTATCTACTATGTGCATGGCATTATCCTAGGTGGTAAGACACAACAAGAAATAAGAGAAATGTGCCTGAAATGCTTCCTTAATTGGTTCACCTCAGATCTGGCTAAACCGTTTTCATCTCAATTTTAATGCTACTTGTTTAGGAAGCCTCATAGTAGATTAGGCTTCTAATATATATATATATATATATATATATATATATATATATATATATATACACATATATATGTATTTGAAATTCATTATATAGTCTTCAAAGCACTTGCTACAATTTTAATAGGGTAATTACTTGCATAAGTAGGCTCTCTTTGGACTGGTACTATGTTCTGTCTTGTTCACCACCAAATTCCTAGAGTCTATGACAGTATCTGGTACAAAGAAAATGCTGTCATATAACCCAATTTTTTTTAAAGATTTTATTTATTTATTTGACACAGAGAGAGAAAGTACAAGTAAGCAGAACAGCATGCTGAGGGGGAGAGAGAAGCAGACACTCTGCTGAGCAGGGAGCCTGATGCAGGGCCCGATCCCAGGACCCTGGAAACACAACCTGAGGTGGAGGCAGCTGCTTAACCAACTGAGCCACCCGGGCGCCCCATATAACCCAATTTTTAAGAAAAAATTTGAATGCGGTAGATTTATTTCAGGTTGAATTTTGACATTTTAATGCAGCAGCATTATGTTACAGAAAAACACTTTAATTTACTGTCTGTTTCATCTCTCTCCTAAACTGTCCAGGTCATTGACTCTGATGTACCATAGGTGCCTCAGGTCTCATTCTTTGAAGGGGAAAGCACTGAAAACCCTGACCCTTACAGATGTACTCACCCAGCTTCACTGTTCACATTTATTTCCCTTATTCCTTCTGCATATTTGTTTAGGTCTTTCTCTAGGCCATGGGGTCTGGAAAATCTCGGAGGGTGTCACAGATAAACCTCATTGAGCACTTAATTAATGACAATGAAATAGTGTCAGATGTCCTGTGGTTCTCCATCTCTCCCCATGCCACACGACTTGGTATTGTGCCATATCCACCAAACACCTGCTGTGAGAAGTCCATTTCACCTCCAACTTCTTTATGCTTAACTAGATCAAAATAAATTTTATGTGTCTTTCTTTCCACTCCAGCTTTTCTTCTTTATCTCTCTGCCCCAGAATCAGCTATATTACTTGTGGGGCTTATGCAAATGAAAGTGGGGGCCCTGTGTTACAAAATAAAAAATGTTAAAACACTGACAAAAGGGCATTAAAACTCAACTTGGAACCTCTTTAAGTGCAGACACTTGCAGCTGCACAACACACATGTCCAGAGATCTAGCATTGTCTCTCTTTAATTTTATTCTTTTTTTTCTCTTTAATTTCATTCTGCCACTTCTTTTCCTCAGTCTCCTTCTATCTACCCCCATTTCCTTCTCTCTCTGACAGCACCATGTTTTCTTTCCCCATGAACATTTCCATTTCCATTTCCTGTATTAGGCAAATTGAGATCAATCACTGAAAGTTAAAAATGGAAATAAAATATTGTGGTATCTTGTCTGATTTTGTTTGTAAAATCAACACCAATTTCACTGAGTGCTTGTAGTTGATTTTAAAACTGTATTATTTGAATGAACTTCTGAGTGATAACGACCAGCTTAATGCCGTTTGCAGTTTCTAGCTTTATTTTTCAAAATAAATTGGAGCAGGAAATTCTTCTAAAATGGTTACTGTATATTTCTGGTTTTGCTTTACAAAGCTGGCAAATTATAAGGTAATGGGGAGAGACGAGTAATACATCTCTAGGGAAAGATCTCAAAAATATACGTTATCCCCACTATATGAAGCTGAAATGTTTGCTACCATCCAACAGCTGGATATTCCAGCTCCAAAATCATGACTTGAAAGTCCTCTTTCAGGACCATTTTACCTTACCTGCTTTCTCCAAAAAATAGAGTTTGAGGCAAAGTCTTGTGTACTACTATTTTCATTAGGAAGTACAATTCCAAGGAGCAGGAATAAAGAGAAAAGAAGGTGAAGCAGGTGGAGCCAATATACAATTTTCATCTTAGTTTCATAGAAACATTCTCCAAGGAGGCTGATGAAATATGTCAGGTAGGAGCATGTAGGAGAAGGGGGAAATAACTTATTCAGCAGCTACTCTTTCCTCCAGGTCCATTGTTTGTCCTACAAGATAGTCACTCCCTTGCACATATGGAAGTGTGAGCAGGTCTTGGGGTGAGCCACATCTCTTGCAGAAAGCAAGAGGTGCTGTACTGGCATGAACAAACTGTGTTAACTTGAGCTTAAGAGAATCCGTTAGAATTTAGGTAAAACTGGTCATGACAACAGAGTCGAATTAGAAAAAAGGAAACAGGTGAATATGATTTCAAGTATGGCATGAAGTAATTAAGGAAACAGGTGAATATGTTTTCAAGTATGGCATGAAGTAATTTGATCCATTCTGTTAACGAAGACTCCTTAAAGTTCTATGGATCTATAGTATATAATTTTTCATTTCATTATTTCATTGATGTGTCCTGATCTAATGAAACATTTCCCAGTTATTAGACAATTAAGTCATTTCTCTTTCATTAGTAATATATTGTTATGGTAAGTAAGCTTAGTTTGAATGCCTTATGAATTCTTTGTATTTAATTCAGGCTTAACTCTGGGATTTTGGCTTCAAGTACCCTTGTAAGTGTGCTGTTTCTTTGTGGTCTTGGTCTGTGGCTGAAATAGAAAAATCTAAATTCAATTCAAATTAGATTTTATCTTCCTAACTGCTGTTACTGTCTAATGGGAGAGCAGGAAAGGGTCTTCTCTTTCCGTATGATGCTTCATCTGGGGTTCATTTATTTTTTCAGTATTTATTGAGCTCTTGCTGTCAAGTGTTTGGCTCGATATTGGAGATACAAAAAAAAAAAAATGAGACATAACTGTCCCTCTCAAAGTACTCTTAATTCAATGCAGAAACCAGTTGCTACAAATACCAATAGTTTTCTAAAAATCATTTCTTAACATTTCCAATCTACATAATAATTTGTGCATTAGGTAAATAGAACAGCTTATTTGCAACTGAAGCAGTGCAATAGCCCATAACAACGATTCTGGTTCTAAAAAATTCAGGTGTCATAGGAAGATTTTTTTTTTTGTGGCCGAATGTTTTTCTTTCTTTTTTTTTTTTTAAAAAAGATTTATTTATTTATTTATTTGACACAGAGAGAGAGATCACAAGTAGGCAGAGAGGCAGGAAGAGAGAGAGGGGAAGCAGGCTCCCCGCTGAGCAGAGAGCCCAACATGGGGCTCGATCCCAGGATCCTGAGATCATGACCCGAGCCAAAGGCGAGGTTCAATCCACTGAGCCACCCAGGCGCCCCTGGCTGAATGTTTTTCAAAGTTTGGGAAGATCGGATCCAATGTGATCTCCCAGGAGTAATAACACTACATAGAAGAAAGACAAATGATCTTGTTAAAACTTCTCATTTGGGGCGCCTGGGTGGCTCAGTGGGTTAAAGCCTCTGCCTTCCACTCAGGTCATGATCTCAGGGTCCTGGGATCCAGCCCCGAGCCCCACATCAGGCTCTCTGCTCAGCAGGGAGCCTGCTTCCCATTCTCTCTCTGCCTGGCTCTCTGCCTGCTTATCATCTCTCTCCCTCTGTCAAATAAATAAATAAAAATCTTTAAAAAAATTAAATAAAAAAATAAAACCTCTCATTTGACCATTGTTTCACTGGGAATTGATTCTCTGTGCAAGATAGAGTTGAGTCTGTTCTCCTTTATGTTGTCCAGGACTGAGGTCGTTGGGGTGGAGAGAAGGAAATTAGCTTCTTTACACTGGACATTAAAATATTTAAACATTGTCTTTGATGTAAAGCCAAAATTTCCTATGAGCTGAAAAATTGGTATTTTATAGCTCAATGGTGACAGTGACAGAATTAGAGGATGAAAGACATGAGTAGAATGTAATTTGAATTAAGTATCCTAATTTGAGTCTGCATGACTGCCAAAGCACATATTAAACACTGTTCATTTTGTGGTTTAGCACCTTGATACCGTCTGGCACAATGTAATGCTGATCATAATAATCAAAGTAACAAATGAACTCTCCTTAGTGCATACTTTTCATAAAGTAGTCACGCTCTCTATTCGAAACTCCTGAGAGAGATCTCATAGGAATTACTGGAGTCTGTGTATTTAGAAAATCACACTGCTCTT
This sequence comes from Nasua narica, assembly GCA_028533885.1. Taxonomy (NCBI): domain Eukaryota; kingdom Metazoa; phylum Chordata; class Mammalia; order Carnivora; family Procyonidae; genus Nasua; species Nasua narica. Next base: position 31,975,121 of record CM052813.1, on the reverse strand, counting down.
TTATTGTGTTTCCTATTCTAAAGTGATTAAAGCCATAAAATCTCTTATAAAATGGGACAGAGTAAATGGAGATGCTGCCAAATTGATATTGGTTGTGGGACTTCTCGTTGCAATAAGGCAAAATTTTCACTACTTTTTCCTTCTTCTGTTCTTTCCTTCCTTCCTCTTTTCCTCCCTCCCTCCCTCCTTTCATTTCCCTCTCCTCTTTTTTTTAAAGATTCATTTATTTGTTTGAGGGAAGAGGGGCAGAGGGAGAGGGGGGAGAGTCTCAAGCAGATTCCCCCTGAGCACAGAGCCCAACACAAGCTTGATCCCATGACCCATGAGATCATGACCTGAACCAAAATCATGGGTTGAACATCCAACCGACAGAGCCACCCAGGCACCCCTCTCTGCTTCTCTTTTTAAAGTATCATGATACTGTGATCTTTCCCTCCCCCATTGGCAAAATTTCAGATATTTCTTTCAGTTCTGTCCTACTGCCATCCTTTCCCGATCTTCTAAATGGTGTTACAATAAAGAGAATACTTGGCTGAAAAATGTCTGGTAATTTTGGAATCATAGGAAAGATGATTTTCTTAAATTTATCCTGTTGCTCATATGACATAAGAATTTTAATACATCAAAATATGTTTGCCCTAAATATGCTCTGGTATTTTTAAGCAGTGAATACAAAACCAAGCTTTTTCAATAAGATTACTTTTCTGTACTGTTGACTGACACCTTCTTTCCAAACTTTTTGCCTTTTAACTCTAGATTTTAAAAAAAATGAGAAAAAAGTTCAAGAGGATAATCTTTCTAATTTATGTTTTCTGTACTTTATGTCTTGTCAACATCTCTTGCCACTAATTAAATTCACCTCTGACTTTGTTCTCTTTTGTAAGTCTTAGTTTTCCTTTACTGACCAAATACCTTCTTGTCTTTTTGGTCCCATAAGGAAATCTTCTGAAGTTTCACATCAGATAATCTGGGACTGATGGAGTTGTGTGTTCTCTCTCCAGGTTGCTTTGTGAGAAAGCTCTCCTGAAAAAGCCTTGTGTTTATTTCAAAGACAGTGGCACCTGTCCAACAATGTGTCCAATTTGTCAAGAAGGTCTGATTGAAGCCCTTCATTATCATACATTGGTGAAATAATTTGCCTGAAGGGGAAATGACTCATTAATAAGAGGAATGAATTGCACATTGTTTTTGCCTAAAAGTCACATAGCTTTCTTGTAACATACATTCCTGGCATTCACTTCAAATTGTCTACCTGTTGATGAGAATTGAAGCAGCAGCCTTGAACAGCTACACATCATACATGCCAAGGTTACCTGAGGGGACAGAATCACAGAGGAGATCACAAAAGTCTTTTGTGTTTTCTCCTAAAGGGACTAATTATTACAAAATATATCTATTTAGGCTCATAGGCCTCTTCTCAGACTCTAGATCTGGATTCAAACTGAGGCAAATGTAGTACTAACAGTGCAGATATGTATTTCAAGAACCAAAACACTCATTTTGGGTTAGACAGCACATAGTTAAATATATTTAATAAATGTATAAAGTATTTGGCCTTCTTAGAAAACCATTTCTCACTCCTTTTTAAAGGGATTGCTTTCCAGCAGCTAGGTTTGTTTTGACTCCCCGTGATGACCAGCATTTAACACCAGGAAGGGATTGAGGTGCCCACTTTCCTCTCTCTTTGAAAAATGAGAATAGAGACAAAACAATAAATTGAATTCTGCATGATCTCAGGAGTGTGGAGCATCCATATTCTCTTATGTACAGTTTGCCGCAGATAAAGCCAGTTTTCACAGGGAGATGTAGTTAGAGAAAGTTGGGAATTCCATCAAAGTTCTTGATGTCTTTGCTGTCCTCTGAGGATTGCCTGAATTCCTTTTTTCTTTTTTTTTTCTTTGCCTGAGCTAGACAGAATAACTGCCAATTATTTGAAGTCAAAGACACTGGGCTAATACTAATGCATAAGTAAATACAGGTAGATACTTTTTAATATTCCCATTTAGAAATTGGAATTGATTTACAATTTTGCACAGAAAACAGCTAGAGGCAAAGCATTATACTTTAATAATATACAGCAGATGAAGCACAATAACTGAGAACTGAGAAATCCCTTGGATTGTGCACTGACTCACGCAATAGTCAAGGACCTAGAGAACAGAGACTTATCAAAAACTGAAGTTTCCAAGCAGCATACATCAATGGCAGCTTTAGTGGGAGTAACTCATGATAAGTTGGGTTGGAACAAATATTTACATAGATGAGAATTCAGCAATGCAATGTTATTACAACCATTTATTTGTGAAAACAGATGTATCACTGCAAATCATCATCTCTGGAGGGATAATTTATAATCAAAGCAATTTTAATTGCTTTGCACCACCCTCCTTCATGATTGTTTTCCTGGGAAAAGATATTAAAAACAAAGTATCTGAAAACAGAAGATTCTTTGTTCCTTTTTTAATCAAAAATAATTTATAGCTAAAATATAAATACCCAAGACTTTAAAAATGTATTCATGGTTTTTTGTTTTTGTTTTTGTTTTGTGATGTGAAGTCTCTTCATTCTTTTATTTACTTATTTATTAATTTAAATTCAATTAGCCAACACATAGTATATCATTAGTTTCAGATGCAGTGTTCAACAATTCATCAGTTGCGTATAACACCCAGTGCTCGTCACATCATGTGCCCTCCTTAGTGTGCATCACCCAGTTGCCCCATCCCCCTACCCGCTATCCCTTCAGCAACTCTCAGTTTGTTCTCCATAGCTAAGAGTCTCCCATGCTCTCTGATTCTCTGATTCTCCCCATTCAGTTTTCCCTCCCTTCCCTTATGTCCTCTGCACTATTTCTTATATTTCATATATGAGTGAAACCACATAATTGTCTTTCACTGATTGACTTGTTTCACTTAGCATGATATCCTCCAGTTCCATGTCAAAGCAAATGGCAAATATTCATCCTTTCTGATGGCTGAGTCTCTTCATTCCTGAGGGAAAAGAAAATGATGTCTATGAGTGGAAAACTCTTTGGTTTTTCTTATCTCTTGTCAAGCAATTATACTCTAATGGTGTATTTCAATTGTAAGTTTTATTAAATATCCAGGCAAGTACGATATTATTTCTCCTGAAAAATGAAAATGGATTTTTAAATTTTAAAATTAGTCAATACTGGGGCACCTGGATGGCTCAGTAGGTTAAGCCTCTGCCTTTGGCTCAGGTCATGATCTCAGGGTCCTGGGATGGAGCCCCACATCAGGCTCTCTGCTCAGCGGGGAGCCTGCTTCCCCATCTCCCTCTGCCTACCTCCCTGCCTACTTGTGATCTCTCTCTCCCTGTCGAATACATAAATAAAATATTTTTAAAAATTACTCAATACTTGGTAATTCCAACACGTATTTATTCAGTTTTTCCACCACTTCTAGGAATAATGATGTTTTTGGGATAAACCTGAAAAAGAAAAGTGATAACGTCAATTCTTTACATATATAGCAGTCGATTTTCATCTCCATGCTTATTTGTTGAATAAGTATCATTTTTATTCTTTAAGTTGGAAATGCAGCTACAAATCATGAAACTTGTCCACACTTCATACAGCCAGGGTTACTGGGGAGAAGGCATGGCACATATTAACCAGAGAGTGGGCCTAGATCCCAGGGTGGTCAGTGGGGTAAAGACATTTGTATTGAAAGGCAAACTATATTCAGTGTTGGATTCCATGTGTCCTACTAGAGACATGGAACTGGAGATGAAACATGGAGGCAAGAAATCTGAGTTATGCAGTTGTAATATGAAAAGCTCAACTACCTTAGGGCTTTTGCTGGAATTGGAACAAACAAAACAACAGCATACAGGGACCAAAGCAGGAATCTAGTCTTAGCAATCAGAATAAATAGGAACTGGTGGACTAAAAATTCTGTGGGGCTGGAAAGTGCATATATGAAACTGCTCTCAATCCTGGAAGCAGGAAATTACTGAAATTGTTTCACCCCTGCCTGCTCTATTTCCCAGTGGTTCGGGGTTATTGGGATGATACTAATTTTGCACAGGGGTCAGAGGGAAAGTAAAGGATTAATCCAGGTTTGTTACTCACATAAAACACCATTACCTTATTTCTTTTGTTGTGATCAACTTGCTTAGGGTTCAGGGGCTAAAGCCTGTAATGTTTCCCCTTAATTTCTCTTGATTCTCCTTCATATTCTCATCAATATAGACAAACTTGTCTGTTTTGCTCCTCTACATCTTCCTTTTCTGCCATTCAGTTTCATATCTTTGGAAATTCCTTTCATCCCATCTTTACTTGTATTTGTTCTATCTATTCTTCAAGTCCCAGTTCAATTTTTATTTTCTGCCAATCCTCCAGAATTGGAAAAGAACTAGGTATTCCGAATGCCTTTTAAAAGTACTTATTACCAAAAAATACATCACATCAGATATAAAAGTACAGAAAACAATTAATTTAAAAAGAACTCTCACTTACCCACAACCCAGGTGAAGAAACAGGACACTGTTAACCTACTAGAAGAAATTTATATGATTTAAGTCCTTGATTGTTTCCTCTTTGATCTTTTGGCAGTAATCACTGTCATGGCATTGTAATAATCATAACTTTCCTTTTACTTTTTTATTTGAACTCCTACTGTTTATGCAAATCACCAGGTAACATTGTTGCTTAACTTTATATAATTGTATCTTACTATATGTATTTTGTACTTCTTTTGCTGAACACTATACCAGTAAGTTGTATTTATTTTATTGCTTGTAACTACAGTTCATTTACATTTTTGCATACCATTCTTTTGTCTAAATATTCCATAATTTATTCATTTTTCAGTTCATGGACATTTGAGCTGTTTTTAGTTTCAGGCTATTATAAGCATCCTAATGTAGGTACCCCAGTATGGAGTGAGTTCTTCAACTATTTAACTGCATATTTGTGTTTAACTTTATGAGCTAATATTTGTCCCATATTTTAAAATTTTATCATGAAAAAAATTTGAATTATAGTATAGTATTCTAACTATGTTTGTAGCAAACTACATAACTGTTATTCTATTTTAGGACTTTTTGAGTATGCCAAGTTTATTTCTATTATAAATAACACTATTGGAAATACTTTCAGAAATATATTTTCTCCTTACATCAGGCTATTTGTACAAAAAGATTCTCTAGTTAAAGAGAATAAATATGGAGGACTAGGTGTGATGCATGAACAATGAATTTTGGAACACTGAAAAGATAAAATAAAAAATTTAAAAAAATTTACTTCTTTGAAAAAAAAAGATTCTTGATTTAAAAGAGACAAATATTGACTGCTTGTTTTTAGTAGAAAATTGTTTTTGGAAGACTCAACATATTCTGACCTTAGGATCAAATGATCTTCATATTATAACCGTTCATCTATGTGTTCTTTCTTGCAAAACCCTTTCTTCTTCTTCTTGGTTGTTAAGGACTGCCTAATTTTCTACCTCTGACCAGATTTTGGTAGGCTATTCTCAATATTTTGTGACTATCAGCTTTTTGATGGAAGATAAAAATATAAGATTGATTTTTTTTAAAGATTTTATTTATCTATTTGACAGAGAGGAGAGAGATCACAAGTAGGCAGAGAGGCAGAGAGAGAGAAGGAAGCAAGCTCCCTGGTGGCAGAGAGCCTGATGCAGGGCTGGATCCCAGGACCCTGAGATCATGACCTGAGCCGAAGGCAGAGGCTTTAACCCACTGAGTCATCCAGGTGCCCCCATAAGATTGATTTTAAACAGTAGTAGCTACCCAATAATTTAATGATCTGAGTGAGGGGAAATATGCATTAGAATAAGTATATAGGACAATTGTCTATTAAACAATTAAATGTACTTTATTTTCAGTGCTATCTCCAAACTAGAACTTTTTGCTACAGATTGGCACACAGACAAACACACAATTATACATAAAGAATATAAGTAGACAAATGCTTTAAAACTAATGTGAAGGTGGCGTCTTTTTGTTCTTTTTATCAACTCATTACATTTTCCCCAAATCCATTTGCCTGTTTACAGCATCATCTACCAGGCTCCTCAGCCTGACTGTGACTATGTTTCTTGTTTACTTCCCTCAGTGATTGGAATCAGTGGTTGTAATATGTGAGAATAAAAGATGATGAATGGCATTGCTTGTTCCTCAAAATTAAACAGTTATGAGTACCATGCATTTGTGTAACTGTGATATTTGTGGAGAGGGGCAATGAGGGAATAATTATAAAATGAGGTGCCAAGTCCACTCCTAATAAGGCAAAGTGGGTATGTTCAGAAGTTGAGCCTCTAACTATTCTGTAGGATTCACACAAGAGTCCATTTATTTTCCATTTGTGCCTCCAATTAAAGCATGTCCTATATTTTTTTTTCTCAAAGAATTTATTTATTTGACAGAAAGAGACAGCGAGAGAGAGAATACAAGCAGGGGGAGTGCAAGAGGGAAAGCATGCTTCCTGCTGAGCAGGGAGCCTGATGCCAGGGTTCCAACCCAGGACCCTGGGATCATGACCTGAGCCAAATGCAGACGATTGACTGAGCCACCCAGGTGCCCCAGAATGTCTTACTTTCTGCATAAATCTGTGACTCTGTCTTTTGCTTGTTTTAGCAAAGGGACAAAAGTGTGTGTGTGTGTGTATGTGCTTTTGGTACAGTATACTTTTCATATATTTTTCTATGTTAGCATATGCTAATATATACTTACATTTATAAATATTCATATAATAAATACATTAATTTTATTTTTGTATTTGCTATTGATAATATTCAATACTAAATATATATACTTTTATATGTACTATATAAAAGTGTTTATGTATATTAACTATTGATATTTATAAATATTAATATCAAATTACATATAAAATATTAATTATTACATTAAAATGTACACATTTATATATGCTTTTATATTGAATATTCAAATTCTTATATATACTTTTTAACATATAATACAAAGTATATATGTTTTTGTAAATATATAAGTAAGATTTCATTTTTTGAAAAATTTAGAAATGTGCTTTTTGTGAATTGTAACCATAACATCATGCATACTACCCTCTAAGACTCAAGTTAATGTTAAAAACACAAGTTCCACATTTTTAGCTTCTTTTTTTTAAGATTTTTATTTATTTATTTGATACAGAGAGAGAGATCACAAGTAGGCAGAGAGGCAGGGAGAGAGAGGGGGGAAGCAGGCTCCCTGCTGAGCAGAGAGCCCTGATGTGTGGCTCAATCCCAGGACCCTGAGATCGTGACCCGAGCTGAAGGCAGAGGCTTTAACCCACTGAGCCACCAAGGCGCCTCTACATTTTTGACTTCTTAAAAGGGCTTTTTTCTGACAAATGAAACCTCCAATCTTATATCTGGAGCTCTTCACTTCTCACACAAATGGTATGGCTCTTTTCTATGAAGAATATAGCTTGATTATTTCCCTAACCCTAAATAACCATAGGGGTTATTGCCCCATAGGGGTTATAAGCCCCATAATCGATAGGGGTTTCTTGGAGTTCCTGGTAAGTAATGGGCTCACAGGACTATAGATAGGCTTTCTAAATTGTAAAAACAGGAGTCATTATCTTGACCTTAATCTCATCCCAGGAGAGGCTATGAATGATTTGTTTTTCTTCTTTCTTCTCCTCAGGACAACTTCTAGATTCTCTTGTGGTTTTTAACCATTCTCTTCCTTTTCTCACCTGAGGACAAGAATCAAAAGAATTAGGGGAGATTAAATAAAGATATTACATATATTTAAAGCCACTTGGTGAATGAGAAAACCCACTAGAGTCACATTTTAAATATGTATTAACTCTTTGATTCCTCAAATATTCTCTTTAATATTGCCCATAAATTGTTAGTAGTGGTATTTTAGGCTAAAGATTGTATGATCCTCTTCACTTCATATAAGCCAATCTTGGAATTTTATGGAAGATGAGACTCTAATTGATCTACTGTTTTATTATTATTCCAATATCTCAAATTCTTTTTTTAATTTTTTTTAAAGATTTTTATTTATTTATTAGAGACCGAGAGACTGAGAATGAGAGGGGAGAAAGTCAGAGGGAGAAGCAGACTTCCCGCAGAGCCGGGAGTCCGATATGGGACTCAATCCTGGGACTCTGGGATCATGACCTGAGCCAAAGGCAGTTGCTCAACCAACTGAGCCATCCAGGCGCCCCAATATCTCAAATTCTTGATGGTCATGAAACCCCATTAGGCTATAATGCTTTTTGTAATCTTGTCCCAGACAAATTCTGCAGCCTCCCACAACTTGTACCTCAAGATAGTACCTAAACATATTGAATGTCTCCCATTTCACTAAATTTATCATCTTATTCTGCTCAAATTTATTCTGACAGACCCTAATATCCATTCCTAATCATACAAGAATAAATGCCTTATCACTTATTTATGAACATGTAATAATCATTTTAGGGGTAATCTCCACCTTAGATGTTATCTCTAATATTTTTAATTATCTTTTTATTTTATTTTTTATTAACATATAATGTATTATTTGTTTCAGGGGTACAGGTCTGTGATTCATCAGTCTTACATAATTCACAGCACTCACCATAGCACATACCCTCCTCAATGTGGATCACCCTGCCACACCATTCCTCCCACTCCCCTCCACTCCAGCAACCCTCAGTTTGTTTCATGAGTCCAAGACTCTCTTAAGGTTTGTCTCCCCCTCTGGTTTGGTCCTGTTTCATTTTTCCCTCCTTTCCCCTATGATCCTCTGTTTTGTTTCTCAAATTCTTCAAATCAGTGATACCATATTATGATAGTTCCTCTCTGATTGACTGATTTTTCTTAGCATAATAGCATCTTGTTCTGTTCATGTTATTGCAAATAGCAAGATTTCATTTTTAATGGCTGCATAATATTCCATTGTATATATATACACCACATCTTCTTTATTCATTCATCTGTTGATGAACATCTAGGCTCTTTCCATAGTTTGGTTATTGTGGACATTGCTGCTATAAACATTGGGGTGCATGTGCCCCTTCACATCACTACCTTTGGAATAAATATCCAGTAATGCAATTGCTGGGTCATAGGGTAGCTCTATTTTCAACTTTTTGAGGAATCTCCATACTGTTTTCCAGGGTGGCTGCACCAGCTTCCATTCCCACCAAAAGTGTAGGAGGTTTCCCCTTTATCTGCATACTCACCAACACTTGTTTCCTGACTTGTTAATTTAGCCATTCTGACTGGCGTAAGGTGGTATCTCACTGTGGTTTTGATTTGTATTTTCCTGATGCTAAGTGATGTTGAGCACTTTTTTCATGTGTCTGTTGGCCATTTGGATATCTTCTTTGCAGAAATGTTTGTTCATGTCTTCTGCCCATTTCATGATTGGATTGTTTGTTCATTGGGTGTTGAGTTTGATAAGTTCTTTATAGATTTTGTGTACTTGCCCTTTATCTAATATGCCATTTGCAAATATCTTCTCCCATTCTGTCAGTTGTCCTGGTTTTCTTGACTGTTTCCTTTGCTGTGCAAAAGCTTTTGATTTTGAAATCCCAATAGTTCATTTTCACCCTGCTTCCCTTGCCTTTGGAGATGTTTGTAGGAAGAAGTTGCTGTGGCTGAGGTAGAAGAGGTTGCTGCCTGTGTTCTCCTCCAGGATTTTGATGGATTTCTATCTCACATTTAGATCTTTCATCCATTTTGAGTCTATTTTTGTGTGTAGTGTAAAGAAATGGTCCGGTTTTATTCTTCTGCATATGGTTGTCCAATTTTCCCAACACCATTTGTTGAAGAGACAGTTTTTTTTCCATTGGACATTTTTTCCTGTTTTCTCAAAGATTAGTTGACCATAGAGTTGAGGGTCCATTTCTGGGCTCTCTATTCTATTCTGTTCCATTGATCTTGTGTCTGTTTTTGTGCCAGTACCATACTGTCTTGATGATTACAGCTTTGTAATAGAGCTTGAAGTCTGGAATTGTGATGCTGCCGACTTTGGTTTTCTTTTTCAACATTCCTCTGGCTATTCAGGGTCTTTTCTGGTTCCACATAAATTTTAAGATTATTTGTTCAATTTCTTTGAAAAAAGTTGATGGTATGTTGATAGGGATCGCATTAAATGTGTAGATTGCTCTAGGTAGCATAGACATTTACACAATATTTGTTCTTCCAACCATGAGCATAAAACATTTTTCCATTTCTTTGTGTCTTCTTCAATTTTTTTCATGAGTATTTTATAGTTTTCTGAGTACAGATTCTTTGCCTCTTTGGTTAGATTTATTCCTAGGTATCTTATGGTTTTGGGTACAATTGTAAATGGGATCGACTCCTTAATTTCTCTTTCTTCTGTTTTGCTGTTGGTGTATAGAAATGCAACTGATTTCTGTGCATTAATTTAATATCCTGACACTTTACTGAATTTCTGTATGAGTTCTAGCAGTTTTGGAGTGGAGTCTTTTGGGTTTTCCACATAAAGTATCATCATCCACAAAGAGTGAGAGTTTGATTTCTTCTTTGCCAATTTGGGTGCTTTTGTTTCTTTTTGTTGTTTGATTGTTGAGACAAGGACTTCTAGTACTATGTTGAACAGCAGTGATGATAGTGTACATCTCTGCCATGTTCCTGACTTTAGGGCAAAAACTCTCAGATTTTCCCCATTGAGAATGATATTCACTGTGGGTTTTTCATTGATGGTTTTATGATATTGAGGTATATACCCTCTATCCCTATACTGTGAAGAGTTTTGATCAAGAAAAGATGCTGTACTTTGTCAAATGCTTTTTCTGCATCTATCGAGTACCATATGGTTCTTATTCTTTCTTTTATTAATGTATTGTATCACATTGATTGATTTGCAGATGTTGAACCAACCTTGTAGCCCAGAAATAAATAATCCCACTTGGCTGTGGTGAATCATCCTTTTAATGTACTGTTGGATCCTATTGACTACCATTTTGGTGAGAATTTTTGCATCCATGTTCATCAGGGATATTGGTCTCTAATTCTCTTTTTTGATGGGGTCTTTGTCTGGTTTTGGGATCAAGGTACTGCTGGCCTCATAAAATGACTTTGGAAGTTTTCCTTCCATTTCTATTTTTTGGAACAGTTTCAGGAGAATAGGTATTAATGTTTTAAATGTTTGGTAGAATTCCCTTGAGAAGCCATTTGGCCCTGAGCTCTTGTTTGTTGGGAGATTTTTGATTACTGCTTCAATTTCCTTACTGGTTATAGGTCGGTTCAGGTTTTCCATTTCTTCCTGGTTCAGTTTTGGTAGTTTATACACCTCTAGGAATGCATCCATTTCTTCCAGACTGTCTAAGTTGCTGACATATAGTTGCTCATAATATGTTCTTATAATTGTTTGTATTTCTTTTGTGTTGGTTGTAATCTTTTCTCTTCCATTCACAATTTTATTAATTTGGGTCATTTTCTTTTTGATAAGTCTGGCCAGGGGCTTATCAATTTCATTAATTCTTTCGAAGAACCAGCTCCTAGTTTTGTTGAGCCATTCTACTGTACTTTTGGTTTCTATTTCATTGATTTCTGCTCTGATTTTTATTTCTCTTTTCTTGCTGGGTTTAGGAATTATTTGCTGTTCTTTCTCCAGCTCCTTTAGTTGAAGGGTTAAGTTGTATATTCGGGACCTTTCTTGTTTCTTGAGAAGGGCTTGTATTACTGTATACTTTTCTCTCAGGACCACCTTTGCTGTTTCCCAAAGATTTTGAAGAATTGTGTTTTCATTTTCATTTGTTTCTATGAATTTTTAGTTCTTTAATTTCCTGGTTGACCCATTCATTATTTAGTAGCATGCTCTTCAGACTTTGAGTTCTTTCCAACTTTCCTCTTGTGATTGAATTCTAGTTTCAAAGCATCGTGGTCTGAAAATATTCAGGGAATGATCCCAATCTCTTGGTACTGGTTGAGACCTAATTTGACCCAGGATGTAATCTGGTCTGGAGAATGTTCCATGGGCACTAGAGAAGAATGTGTATTCTGTTGCTTTGGAATGGAATGTTCTGAATATATCTGTGATGTCCATCTGGTCCAAAGTGTCATTGAAAGCCTTTATTTGCTTGTTGATTGCCTGTAAAGTGACAGTTACTGTGTATTGTCTCTGTTCCTTTCTAGTCTGTGTTACTTTTAGGGTCTTTCAGAGAACTCCTTTCAATATTTCCTATAGGGATGATTTGATGTTCGCAAATTCTTTTAGTTTTTGTTTGTCCTGGAAGCTTTTTATCTCTCTATTTTCAATGACAGCCTAGCTGGATATAGTTTCTTGGCTGCATATTTTTCTCATTTAGTGCTCTGAGTATATCATGCCAGTCCTTTCTGGCCAGGTAGGTTTATGTGGACTGGTCAGCTGCCAATCTAATATTTCTACCATTGTAGGTTACAGACCTGAGCTACTTTCAGGATTTTCTCTTCATCTTTGAGACTTGTAAATTTTACTGTTATATGATGGGTTGTTTCCTATTTTTATTTTTTTAATTCATTTTTGAGGGGGGTTCTCTGTGCCTCTTGATTTTGATGCCTGTTTCCTTCCCCAAATTATGGAAGTTCTTCACTATAATTTGGTCCAATATACCTTCTGCCCCTCTCTCTTTCTTCTTCTTCTGGGATGCCAATTATTCTAATATTGTTTTGTATTATGGTAGCACTTATCTCTTGAATCTCCCCTCATGACCGGTAGTTGTTTATCTCTCTTTTTCTCAGCTTCTTTATTATTCATCATTTGTCTATATCACTAATTATCTCCTCTGCCTCATTTGTTCTGTTAGAGCCTCCATTTTTTTATTGCATCTCATTAATGGCCTTTTTGATTCCAAGTTGGTTAGATTTTAGTTCTTTTATTTCCCCAGAAACAGATTCTCTAATTTCTTCTATGTTTTTTTCAAGTCCAGCTAGTATCTGTATAATCATCATTCTGAACTCTAGTTCCAACATCTTACTAATGTCTGTATTAATTAGGTCTCTGGCAGTCGGTACTGTCTCTTGTTCTTTTTTTGAGGTGAGGTTTTCCATTTTGTCATTCTGTCCAAAGAAGAACAGATGAATGAGAGAACAAAATGCTAAAAGGGTAAAAACTATCCCAGAAAAATATACAGTAAATGAATCAGAAGAGACCTGCAACTGAGGGGAAAAGAAAGGAAAAAAAAAAGAATATGATCAAGCTGGTGAATAGAACAGAGCTACACACTAGATTTTGGGTGTATTTTGGTCTGTTAGAAGAAACTGCCTCCCAAAATTTTAAAGAAATAAAAACATATATATACAAAAAAGAATAAATACGATGAAGGGATGAAGTATGACTGTAAAGATGAAAATTAAATAAGATTTTTAAAAAGGAATTGATAAGATAGGAAGTTGGTTGAAAAAAGAGTGAAAAAAAATCAAAGGAAATGAAAAGGGAGAGAATGTGATCAGGCAGGAGACTAGAGCAAAGCCATATATTAGATTTAAGGCATATTTTGGTCTGTTAGAAGAAACTGTACCCCAAAATTTTAAAGAAAAACATATATATATATATATATATATATATATATATATATACTAAAAAAAAGGTAAAAATACAATGAAGGAATAGAATATGACTGTAAAAATGAAAAATAAAAAATTCTAAAAAAAAGATATTGATAATATGTTGGTTAAAATAAGAAAGAGGAAAAATTAAAAAAAAGAAAAAGAAAAAATATATATAACCTTGAAAGACTAAAGAATCATAGGGAAAAAGCCATGAATTCTATTTCCTGTATTACCCTAGCACTGGAGTTTTGCTGTTCTCATTGGTTAGTGAACTTGGTCTTGGCTCGATGTTCTTGTTGATCTTCTGGGGGAGTGGCCTATTGAAGTGATTTTCAATTGTATTTTCCCCAGGCAGAATTGCCCCACCTTTGCGAAGGGCCAGGCTAAGTAATCTTCTCAGGTTTGCTCTGGGTATTTTTTGTTCCCTGAAATCTTTCCATATAGCTTTAGAAGATGAGAATGAAAATGGTGGCCTCAGTCTCTGGCCCAGAGAAGCTGAGATCTCAGGGCCCTCCTCTTCACTGAACCCTCAGAGAAAAGCAGTCAATCTTTCTTGTCTCCTTGGTCTCTGGCCACGCTCTGTGCTCACCTGATGTGTGACTTAGAGTTTCTATCTCTGGCACACAACCCTATTTGGAGTCTCCAAACCCAACAGATTCCTATAGTGCAATCCCACACTGTTCCTCACAGTGGAGGAAGGGGGTGGTCTCCCACCATCTGCCACTTATAGGGTCTCTGCTTGAAGACCAGTGGCCCAACTGTGCCAGAGATCATGGTTTAAGGCAACCCCAAGCTGAGAGCCCACTCCTTGACTCCATCTTTGCAGCTAGCTTCCCTGCTTCAATACCTGGGAGCTGTGCTACAATCAGGCATCCCTGATCTTTTTGTGATCCCAAGGTCCTGAGACCACACTGTTTCAGTGAGTGCTCCATCCCCCGCTTAGCCACTGGATCAATGTCCCTCCATGGGACAAACTTCTAAAAGTTCTGATTTTGTGCTCCACTGCTCTATCACTTGCTGGGAGTCTGCTGATGGAGGCTCCCTCCACCCCCCTCCCCGCAGTCTATCTTCCCATATAGTGCCTCAGATTCACTTCTCCACACCCCCTACCTTCCAGAAAGTGGTCACTTTCCTGTTCGTAGAATTGCTGCTATTCTTTTCATCAATCTCCTGTAACGTTTGTAGGTATTCAGAATGGTTTGATAATTATCTAGCTGAATTCCTGAGACCAGACAAAATTTAGGTCTACTACTCTCCACCATCTTGCTCCTCTCCCTTTAAAAATCTTTTTAATGTTATCCCACATTCCCTGTGCTTGTTGTGAATATAGCACATGTGATATAATTGTCACAATGTATTTGGTCATCTGTCTTTCTTGTTTAAATACTACACTAGATTGAAGAATCTCTGAGATTTCAGAATAAGTGTTGAAAATCATAAAATCCATAAATGAATGAAAGTTGTCAATATAATAGAAAATATAGCTCTAACCATACATTTTGTGGTATAAGTCTAGACAGTTTAAAAATAAAGAACAAATACATTTGTTTGCTTATTTACAATTAAGTAAACTCTTTAAAATCCAATTACTAAGTAATATGAATTTAATTTGAGCTGTCTCTATGGCTAGTTCTAAACCTGGACTGATTCTTTCAAGTTTTAAAATGGAATTGAGTGGTCTTGTTTAGGGAGATTAAAATGAATCTTATACATAATCTTTGAGGGAAACACTAAATCTGTTCCATTCCATTCTGGTGCATCAGACTAAACATATCATAGTTAAGGCCTGAAGTCAGGTAGTAAAACTTAGATTTTATTACCACTATGTCACCATATACTTAAAGCAGATTCACATATCTTTTAATGTAGAACTCTGGCCATTTTTTTGGAGCATAGGAAACTAGGATGCAGAATCCAAACTTTTTTTTTTGAGGGTAAAAATCACTTTAATCAATGTTAAATTCCATGGTTCAACCACAGTTTCAGTGGCTGATGTGGAATGCTGACATATAATTGACAATTCCTTTATTGGATTCCTTGTGCTCTGTGTTATAGGCTCTTCCACTTGAAGCTGGTGAAACACTTAATAGGGGTAGCTTCTTCAAACCAGATCTACTTGGGCCAAACTTGTTTTGTTTTGTTTTGTTTTATACCCATTTTTGGAACAGAGGTGAATAAAAATATACATATTGACATTCAGATCATCAAAAATAATGAGAGATTACAACCTTGAGGACAAGTATGCTTTTTCCGTCCTTTGATTTAAAATTTTAGGGAACTCTGGGGCACCTGGGTGGCTCAGTGGGTTAAGCCTCTGCCTTCAGCTCAGGTCATGATCTCAGGGTCTTGGGATAAAGCCCCACATCGGGCTCTCTGCTCAGCAGAAAGCCTGCTTCCTTCTCTCTCTCTGCCTGCCTCTTTGCCTACTTGTGATCTCTCTCTGTTAAATAAATAAAATTTTTAAAATGTTGAGGAAATCTTTAAGTTAAAGATACTTTTTAAAATTTTCATTATTTTCTAAGAAGATTTTATTTATTTATTTCACAGAAAGACAGAGATCACAAATAAGCAGAGGCAGGTAGAGAGAGAGGGAGAAACACACTCCCTGCTGAGCAGAGAGCCCAATGTGGGGCTTGATCCCAGGACCTTGAGATCTTGACTTGAGTGGAAGGCAGAGGCTTTAACCCACTGACCTACCCAGGCACCTGTAAAGATAGTTTTAAAACCACTTGAATTTTCTGTAAATGAATAACTAAAGCTACTTGAACAGCATCATTATAATGAAATGTAAAAGCGTATCTAGAATCTAACTCTTTTTTTTTTAATTTTTTTATTAACATATAATGTATTATTTACCCCAGGGTACAAGTCTGTGAATCATCAGGCTTACACATTTCACAGCATTTGCCATAGCACATACCCTCCCCAATGTCCATATCCCTATCCACCCCCCCACCTCCCAGCAACCCTTAGTTTGTTTCGTGAGTTTAGGAGTCTCTTATGGTTTGTCTCCTTCCCCATCCC